>OU823247.1:3624375-4832500 GCA_917490735.1 Dryobotodes eremita | reverse complement strand
GTTATATCATAATATTTATTCTCTATATCGTTTTAATTATAAATTATCTAGTACAATATGATTTAGACAAATACATCTCAGTGTAATTTATTAAATAAAAGCATAAAATATATTTTAACCGATTTATTCGTATCTTAAACGATTAGGACGACAATATTAAGAATAAATTGCAGGACAAACGGTTTATTTGTAGCTGCGCAATTCTGCTTTGCTATTTCATTCATATCGTAACTACTTCTTAATTGCATTCTTAAAATATATATCCGTCGAGTTTTAGGATTCATTCGCAATATTTGTTGTTTGGTGAAATACTCTAGCTTTTCCTGACTCATTGCAGTCATGACTTCAGAACTAATGGCTGTGACAGCTTCTAACTGAATTGAACTAATATCACCTTCAGGAATACCTAAAGAAAAATACCTTGCTTAAAACGTAGAAAAATAAAAATCCTGACTCACTCAAACCCTTCTACCTAGATAGCTGAAATTTTGCACTGAATAGAATATAATGCACAGCTAAATCATTTTAGTTTTCTAATTTAACACTGAGGTTCCCTTTGTGGTGTAGACATGGAATAAGGTAGTCATTACCGAATTATGGGATAGGGAATAAATGCCGGACTAAGTCGCTGACAGTACTAGTGAAAACTATAAACAAATAATTTTAGTAAGATGGGTGGCTCAAGCCAAAGCTCACATGTGAATAATGCACTGAGTCTGCCTATTTCATGTGATGACCATTTGTATGGTTCACCGTAAGCATCGCGATGAATGGCTATTGAATAAAGAGTCTGAAACAAACAACATATTTAATTATTATTTTAATAATACAAAGAATCAAAGACAGTCGTTTCGGGTAGTCAGAAGACCAAAAGTCTGACAACAACTCTTACAAACGGATCGTGTTACCCAGTAGTTGTTGTGGAGGGCATATGGTCGCTCCATGTAAAATACTGATATTCAGCTGCATCCGGTTAGACTGGAAGCTGACCTTAACATAGTTGGGAAAAGGGTAGGCAGGTGATGAAAGAATTTAATAAAAATATGTAAAAGTAATTACTCTGGTTTGGTTAGTGTTACATTTTCCCGCTTTGTTCAGGGTTTCCAGGTTAACTTCCATGAAAGTAATAGGAGATATTTTTTCTAAATCTATGGGCGGGAAACCACATAGTAAGTAGCCGAGTTCGTTGATAAAGGTACTGTTTTCATACCATGTTTCGCCAAAATAGCGCCTGTAGGCAGCCGCTAGAATACCAAACTGGAAAACAAACAAAATGTGTCGTATATTTTTATCGTAAAAAGAGGCAAAATACTTTTCTCCTCCTTCATATTTGGATAGAGCATCACCATAAAAAATGCATAAAATTTAAGGAAGGTTTAACCTTCCGGGGCTGCAGTTTGACATAGTGATTGGCAAAATATTTGAGGACTGACGGGTCCCCAAAATTAACGTAATACAAATCTTCTTCTGGGATAACGTTCAAAAGTGATCCGAAGGCTAAAAACTCTCGGCCTTGTAAGAAAGCTGCAGTTTTCCCATCTGAAACAATGTAAGCCAGTAGGTATAGTTTGTATCACTGACTATACCAACACAGGTATAGTCAGTGATTTACTTCGTAACCTTTTTATTTTTTTTACCAGTAAGAATATCCCACGCTAATAAGGCTCTTGAAATTGGTATCATTTGTTTCTTTGTCTGTGTTAATATGTGCAATATTGAGTCCGGATCAAGTCTCAAAAAGGAACTTGGCGGACCGAAAAAGATCATATTCATAGATTGTTCCACTCTTATTCTATTGTCCAATTCATCGTAGAACTCATCATACACTTGAAAGTTTTCTGAAAATAGTTAAGTATCCACAATTACTAATAATATAAAAAGCCAAAGCACAGCTTATTACCTTATATTTTAATTATTTTCCTGAAAAATTGAAAGTATTTTCTAAGAACTGGAGGAATAAGTTTCGGGCTTCTACTTAGCCGCAAGTAGTTTTAGTACGCAAGTTCAACATGCCTTTCTCAGCAACTGCAATCATTGAATTTCTATCGTCTTCGTAATCGGCACCCAAGTCTTCTATTGACTCGGTGGGACACACTGTGCACGAAGAGGTCGTTATAAAATAACTGGAATAACAGTAATATTCATAATTATTCTTGATCTGTATCTACGTTAAATAAAAAAGAAATTGATACTGTAGAACCAAATTCTTTCTACGCTTCTACATTTTGCAGGATCGGAAACAATTTAAAACTATTTTTAATAATTGTTGTCACCCTAACACTGACGAAAATTGTTTTTAGCATCTACGGGTAAATTATTAACAAACTATTTACATAATTACTAATAAAATTGGAACTAATTTATAAAACATAACTTTATAAACTTTCATTGACTTTTTAATAATTATTTTATAAACACATTTTGAATAATTATCTTAATTATTTTGCACTCGTAAACTGAATGAACAGTGAA
Organism: Dryobotodes eremita; assembly: GCA_917490735.1. Taxonomy (NCBI): domain Eukaryota; kingdom Metazoa; phylum Arthropoda; class Insecta; order Lepidoptera; family Noctuidae; genus Dryobotodes; species Dryobotodes eremita. The sequence continues at coordinate 4,830,028 of OU823247.1, read as the reverse complement.
ACAGGTAATCTAGATGGTTGTGTTATCTGAGATAAAGGTATCCCTTAGATCTTTTAGGGTAACGCAGCGTAGGTAATTAGCGACTTTGTTGAAATGCTGAAATATATTTATTTTTATTGCAAGAAATACGTTTTTGGTTTTTTTTGAAGCGCGTTAATTCTGTTTCCCATATTTTAGTAAAAGTAGGTACCTAATCTGTGAGTTCTATTCCGCAGACGTTCTAGCGCTTACCGGTGTGTCCTTATGTTCTGTGGTCCGGCAATATGTGGGAAATATTGTTGTTGTATTGTTGTTGTTGTATTGATGTTGTTGTAGTGTTGTTGTTTTTTTTTTTTTTTTAAATTTTGTATGGTATTGTGGGCCATACCATTGTGCACATAGACTATGTTTTTGACACACATTTCGCAGTCTGGGGCACGTGGCTCTAGGTGATAGACTAGCGGTCGACCGTGCGTTGTGGCCCTTATTGTAGCTCAAAGAATATTATAGTGTACTTTGTGCTCAAAGACTTGTGTCCATCATCAGTTATTGTGTGGCGTTGTGTGGGCATGAAGCTGCAGAGTACCTACGCAGAGTACACTGACCTAATGGGTGCCAGCGTAAAGGCCCCCACAGACAGGCGCGACGTGACAGTGCGACACAAAGGCGCGTCTCGTCGCGCGACGAGCGCTGCCTTTGTGTCGCGCGCGATTCGCGTTGCGTGTCACGTCTGTTTGTAGCAGCCTACGTCAGCATACGTCAAAAAATCGCGGGCCCGCGATTTTTTTGTAAAGAAATGTTTACAGTAATACGGCGGCCAATGCACTTCAACGCGTACCATACCATAGCAGATATGGAACAAGCCATTTAAAAAAATGTATGACAGATTATTTTCTACTGTCTTGTCGCTGGAACGCGGCGCTAACCTAACCTATAGTTCATTGTGGCCTTTCAATATTTAAAAAAAACTTTATTAATTACGTTTATCTTAAAGAAACAGCTATTTTAGTGCGAAATGTTCATTAACCTATAGATATTTGCTGTTATTACTTAGCAAAATATACGTTATTCATTGGTTACGTGGTAGACTTTTGTTGTCGTCAATAGTTGTAGTAACATGGGTATTCTAGAGAAAATATCTGAAATCGAGAAAGAAATAGCAAGAACACAGAAGAATAAAGGTAAAGTAACTGAAGCTCTTTACCGGCTATATTATGTTGTAATGTCAATCAATTTGATGCTTAAATGTCTATCTTCAGTAGGTAATTGTTTTGATCAATCCGATTTCATTAATAAATAATTAATTTTAACTCATAGCACGGTTGATTTAAGTTGGTGATTATTGAACCAAGCTTAACATAAAAAATTAATGTCGAGAATTAACTCGATTTATTGTTTAACATCATCTAAATCCATCAGACGTTTTGTTAGATGGACTCTCAAATTATTTCTAGGCATTATTATTTTGTTCAACAGCTACTGAATACCACTTGGGATTGCTGAAGGCCAAGCTAGCTAAGTACAGGTCTCAGCTGTTAGAGCCTTCTAAGAAAGGAGGTGATAAGGGTGAAGGATTTGATGTACTTAAGTCTGGAGATGCCAGAGTAGCTCTTATTGGCTTCCCCTCAGTGGGTAAGGTAAGAAGAACAATAAATTTTCATTAATTCAATACTAAAGAACAGAGAGCAGTGGTGGCCCAGTGGTAACGCCCCGACTTACGAGTTGTAGGTCGTTGGTTCGAACCCAGGCAGTCGCTTAACTTTGTGTAATTCATTTCATCACCACTGCTCTCAAAATGGCGAAGGAAATCATTGTGAGGAAACTGGCATGTCCTGGAACCAAAAATGCGAAGACAGGTGACATCTACCAACCAGCACTGGGCCCACATGGTAGATTACAGCCCACTCCCTCTCGAAGAGGAGGCTTGTGTCCCAGCAGTGGGAACCTATTATAGGCTGATTATGCAGTACTAAAAGTTGTGTATCTATTCAGCCAAAATGGATTTAAATAAGCACTAAGTAGAGTTTTTAATCAAAGCAGGCATTATAAAGGTGCCTGCTAATGTCACCAAAGTAAAAGCAGATTTAAATCTTTCTATTTATTTTTCTAGTCCACTCTGCTATCTACATTGACTCACACACACTCGGAGGCAGCCAGCTACGAGTTCACAACGCTGACATGTATCCCTGGTGTGATAGAGTACCGTGGGGCTAATATACAGCTTCTTGATCTGCCTGGTATCATTGAAGGTGCTGCCCAGGGCAAGGGTAGAGGACGACAGGTAATTTCCCGACTAGCACCTCCCCTAAGTTGTTTAATTAAAGTTTTTATCTGATCATCAACAAGAGTCCCTGATCTGCCTAGTATTTACCATCTTAATAAATTAAGTCCACTTTGACAGAACCTAACTTGAGACTCAGGCATTACTTAAAATAAACTAGTTTAGAGCCATTTGATTTGTGCATGTGTGAGCATGAGCACTATGTACTTATTGCAGTACCATGCAGCATGCAGCATGTGTGAGCTACCATTTACTGGAATGTGCCCTAGCAGCTGAAAGTATTCAGGCTCACTCAAATGTCTCGCTGGTGGTGGCGTGTGTTGGATCATTAAGTGCCCTTCAAAATGGTTGAGCTGAATGTTGCTGATCCATATGTCATGTTCGTGATCAGACGCCGCCGTCATGATCATTTCTTAGCTGCCATGGCCTATTTTAATTTTTGAATAGTTTTTTTTTATCTTTTTAATATGGACGCCCTTTTTAACGTGCACTGAACCTGTTTCTACATCGTTATCACATGTATAATTTCAACATGAATGGTGTAACCATTTTTTTCTAACAATATTTTGATTTAAAAGAGTATCTGCGGAGTTTCATGCCCGTTCTTCTCCATAAGAACTTACTACGCTTTGGAATGGGCAACTAGCTTCAACTTTCTGACTAACCGAATCCTTGACAGTTCAAAAATTCCAGTAATGGTTAATTTGAAATAAATGCTTTGTTTGAGTTTTGGATCTGTATGAATGCTAACAATTCAAGAATGCTTGTTTGTTATTTTGACCTAAACAAGAACATAGGATACATTAGTTTTATTTAGGCATGTGGTGTAGTTACCGTAGGTTGCAAGTGATATTGCAGGTAACAACTAAAATGAGTGTAATCATGTGTTTGCACTTGCAGGTGATAGCGGTAGCGCGGACAGCAGACTTGGTGCTAATGATGCTAGATGCCACAAAGCCCTATGTGCACAGACAGCTCCTGGAGAAAGAGTTGGAGAGTGTGGGCATCAGGCTGAACAAACCCAAGCCTAATATTTATTTCAAAGTATGTTGTCCTTATTCATGTGGATATTAATAAAAAAAAACTCATTGTTTTCAATTTACTGCAGATTGATTTACTGTTTGGTCATTAGACCTCCAATGAACCATTTATTACTTAGTTAATTAATACAATTTCACCATTTATCAGGCATGGAAGGTGCCTCACAAACATACTAGCCAACATATTCTACTAATTACTCATAAAAATATATTATTTTGCTTTCCAGGTGAAGAAGGGTGGCGGTCTCTCTTTCAACTCGACGTGTCAGCTCACCAAGGTTGACGAAAAACTGGTGCAAATGATTCTGCATGAATACAAGATATTTAATGCTGAGGTATGAAACTACTAATTCAATATGCTAAATTACTAGTACACGATTGTCGGCTGTTGATGGAAGGTACTAACTACCTAGCCAGAGTAACACACGCAGCGCGACTAAATCATGTCGCTAAATCACCACGCGCCGAACCGTGACATCAATATTTTTACGCATAGGCATGACATAGGGCCCGAGCGCACGTACCACAACCACACCACAACACAACACGTGGATGGGCGCTAATTTGTATGAAAATGAATAGTTTATTCACACGGACCGCATTTGGCCGTCAAGATAAACCGTGTAGACGATACCGGCCACGTCGTAGCCACCAGGCACCCACCAGCGAGACCTCGCACCATGGGCCCCGGAAGCGGGATGCAAGAGCACCCTCTTGCATCCCGCTCCCGCACTTGCACTTCACTGTCTTAAAAATAAAATGTAGGTGTAAAAACTTTGAAAACTAAAAAAAAACCCACGCCTAATGCCATAATAGAGAACTTAACCTATTCAAGGCGAGATCCTAAAATGTTCGAGCTCGCTTCGCTCGCTCTTGCATTCTCCAATCTCTCAATTCTAAAGGTTATAAGCATTAGCCAACAAAGTACCGAACTCCTATTTCCGAAAATCTAATTGACCCTAGGTGAGGTGCTAACATTATCGAGCTTGCTTCGCTCGCTCTCGCATCCTACTCTAATTCTTAAGAAGACAAGACAAAGAAGTCGATGGACGAGTCCAAAACGCTTGGAAGACCTGCTGGGCCCTTAAAGAACTCCTGATAGGAAATTTCCCTATAACATTGAAAAGAAAACTCATCGACATGTGCACCCTGCCAGTCCCGTCCTAACCTATGGTGCACAAAGTTGGTCATTTACTGAATAACAGAAGTCCAAACTCAAGATTTGCCAATGGGCAATAGAGCGCAGCATAATATTCAGTTATACAGGATGGATTTTTGAGATGGGGCAGTAGGGGCAGCCACCTTAACCGTTGTAGCTACAGGAAAACGGTCTTAGGAGACTTTCCTTAACTTTTTGAGAAATTTTTATTTACATTCACAGATTTTGAAAAAAATTACAGTTAGTGGGAAAATGGGCAATTTTCACAAAAACTTTTTTTATGCCAATCGATCATGTTTGACATGAGGATCAAAACCTCTATTGGACTGACTGAGGTTTGAGTATTAGAAAAGTCAGAAATCGCAAAAATACTTCTCATACATTTCGTAGAACATGAGACTACAACTTATTGTTTTACCATCGATAAACTGACAGCTACAAAAAAGTCTAATCGAAAAACAAATAGGCCAGTCTTCATTGTAGCGGTTAGTCCATCCATACTAAAAAAGTAAGATGTACTCAAAAATCCAACGTGTATGTCAAGCGTAAAGATTTAGTTAGAACACCACCCTGCGCTCCATAACTCAAGTAGTGGAAGCTGGAGAAAAAACAGCCAGCATGAAGTGGGAGTGCGCTGGCCACGTCGCACGAATGCACCCGGAGTGTTGGGCAAAGATCGTCACTCACTTGATGCCTGAGGGAGGACATCGCCGTCGAGGTACACAGCGGCGAAGGTGGTGTGACGATCTAATCATGTTTACGGGGTCATGCCCAGAAATCGCATAAAATAGAGAGATTTGGAAGGAAAAAGGGGAGGCTTTTGTCCAGCAGTGGGCCACAAAACAAGCTGTTAACAAAAAAAAGCTAAATATGGTTCCATAATACCCCTCTGCCCGCATCCCAATTTACTTATTTGCGGTCAGCGCAGCATGTTTTCTACCTCCAATCATCTCTATCTATCTAGTCACTCCCTTTCTAGCAATATCACCTTCCACACAATCCATCTTTGGTCTTTACCGTGTTCTAAAAAAACAAGGTCTGGTATTCCAAGAGTGACACATGCTTCCGTCACTATCCAGTTGTCAGTTTATAAAATATATTTAAAGCATTTAAATTGTCGTTTCGTTTTTCTAATCAAACAAAACAATTAAATTTAAAAATATACCAACGTAATTGTTAGTTAAAACTTCATTGTTGTTTTATTGGATTCGCACAGGTAATAAAGGCGGTTGGGGAGTTATTATTACACACTACTGGTAACACAGCGGTGATGACGTAGGCTTGTGTCACCCACGTGACCACTGTGTCTCGGAACGCTATACCTGGTGGAATATATTATTATACCATGGTCTTTACCTACTCATAAACCCATCCACATTTATGTTCTTCATTATTCTGACACAAGAAAACCTTCTTTTGTTCTCGTTTCAGGTGCTATTCCGCGAAGACGCGACCGCGGACGATCTGATCGACGTGATCCTCGCGAACCGAGTGTACCTGCCGTGCCTCTACGTGTATAACAAGATCGATCAGATCTCCATCCAGGAGGTCGACAGGATAGCCAGGCAGCCGCACTCTGTTGTTGTTAGGTAAGTCTTGATTAAATTGTGCCTACATGATACTGCGACCAATTTGTACAACTGTAATGGATTTTTAGAAAGATTAATCCAACGTGGGCTACCGTTTTCCTGCTCACCGGTTGGCGCCACTAGCGAGTAACGTCCTGTTGCAGTTCTTTTATTTGATGTTTTGGATATGTTTAAGTACCCTTATATTCATAGTATTTTTATTTTGTTAAATTTTAAAACTTCAAATGAATATTTAGATTATAATGTTCCTAAAATTGGCAAGCATGAAGCAGACAAATCTTATTCTTCCTTCAAGTGCTACCAAATTAGATCCTAACTTTTTACTTAAATCTTAAGCCATAATTAATCAAGAATGGCACAAACATTACAGCTATTATGAATCATTCGTTAAAATCCCTGAAAAAATCCCGCAAACAGTGGACGTTCAGTACATATTTTGACATTTAGAGACCTTACTCTACACTAGCGCCTCGAGTGGCGAACTCAAGTGCGATAGCCCTCATTGTGAGAAAACTTCATACAAACTCGCAATGATAGGTGCACTTGTACAAAGCGCGGCTGTAAAAGCTTTGCCTCTGTGAGGGGTTACACGAAGATTACCGAAGCGCATAGTTTTCTGGGGATATCCATTTCTGTAGGTATGAATGATAGAGATGACGCTCATAATCAGACTATAACGTTCCCACTGCTGGGACACAGGCCTCCTCCTGGTAAGAGGCAGTGGGCCGTGATCCACCACGCGGGCCCAGTTCGTAGATGTCACATGTCTTCGAATTTTTAGTTCTAGGACATGCCGTTTCTTTACGATGTTTTCCTTCACCGTTTTGAGAGCAGTGGTGATGAAATAATTTACACAAAGTAAAGCGCCTGTCTGAGTTCGAACCTACGACCTACAACTCGTAAGTCGCGGCCGTTACCACTGGGCTACCACTGCTATACGAGACAAGACGACGCTCAACAAAGCCGAACTTTTTTCTAAAACTCATGTGAAATATTTTATGATATACCAGCCGCGTACTGTACTTTATTTCTTACTAGCTATGTCCCGAAGTGGTCCGCTAATATATACTAAGACCCACTTGCACCGCCAACCACAAACACGTTTAGCGCTAAACGACTTTTAAACATCTTTCTGTCATCTTCAAACATTTGACTCAAAACTCAAAGCATTTATTTCAAATAAACCAATTACAGGCACTTTTGAATTGTCAAGGGGTCGGTCAGTCAGAAAGATGAAGCTAGTTGCCCATTCCAAATCGTAGTAGGTACCTATGGAGAAGAACGGGCAAGGAACTCAATGGACACTCTTTTAAATCAAAATATGGTTACAAATTATTGGTTACATCATTAATGTTGAAATTATGCATGTGAGAACGATGCAGAACGTTAAAAGCGTCCGTAATAAAGAGACGAAAACAATTCCAATATTAAATTAAAATAAGCCGTGGCAGCCAAGAGATGACCAGTCCCCACTGACGGCGCTCGTTCACGAACATGACGTATGGATCAGCACCATTTAACTCAACCATTTTGAAGGGAACTTAATGATCCAACACACACGCCCACCACCGGCGAGACATTTGAGTGAGCATGACATACTCTCAGCCGCCAGGGCACATTCAAGTCAATGAAAGACAAACCTAACCAATGACAGAAACAGAATTATGTTTTAAACTCGTTTAGCGCTAAACGTGTTTAGTGATTGGCGGTGCAAGTGGGCTTAAAACCAAGCCAGGGAACATCACTATCATTCTCTAGATATAAACGCACTAACGGACAGAGAAAAAGATAGACTTTGCGTTTTATAATGTTGTAACGATGTGGAATATTTTTATTCAATATCATTGTCGTGAATGTAATGAACTGATATTAAATTCTACCTTCTTACAGGCATTCAATTCGTTTTTTTAAATTTATTCAGACTTATTTATTTTAATCAAAATTCTACCCCTACCTGCAACTTAATTGCGTAACACACTATCAATCACAATCTGAATCATTTTGAAGGATATTGCTAAATCATTGCTTCATATGTTCAAATAATTTGTTTGCTCAACAGCGTAAATAACGCAATGAATGTTGTTGAACTGTCAAAATGAAAGCAATTGCTACTGATAGTGTATTATGCAATTACCCTGCTGTCCAGCCTTTCTTCAACTATGTTAGGGTTGGCTTCCAGTCTTACCGGATGCAGCTGAAAACAAAATTATAACCATGATGTTAAAACTTTACTACAATGAAGAATGTTTTGTGTTTCAGTTGTAACATGAAGTTGAACTTAGACTTTCTATTGGAAACACTTTGGGAGTACCTGTCCCTAATCCGAGTTTACACCAAGAAGCCCGGTCAGCCCCCAGATTTCGATGATGGTCTTATTCTGAGGAGGGTATGTATACCATGGTCTGTTCTATAAATCAGTTGATTTTCTAATATGACCGCGTACATGAATAACTATAATTGTTATCAACGGAGATGTCAAAACAATGGCATTTTTAGATAATATGTTTTTGAAAAACATCAAATGCAAGCTTGGCAACTGTACGTATTTCTAATATTTTTGGTTTCGGTCCCTTACCCTGTCAACATTCCAGTGCTAGATCACACAAACTTAGCCAACTTAATTCCAGTCCAATATACCCCTGCCAACCCCGTCGGGGAATACACACGTGATCTTGATGGTGTTACATAACATAACATTCATGCCTTTTTCCCTGAAGGTTTAGGCAGAGGTGACCTCTACTGGGTATACCCACATTTCCCCAGTTATGTTTAAGTCGCTTGTAATAGGAGGCGAACCTATTGGGCAGAAATCCAGACTCCGGGCTGTTACTGAGAAATTCCTGATGGAAAAACCAAATAACACAATCGAAATCGATTCTCATCCTGGGTTCGATTTCGATTGTATTATTTGGTTTTTCCATCAGCAATTTCTCAGTAGCAGCACGGAGTCTGGATTTCTGCCCAATTGGTGGCTGGCTCAGCAGTAGTCTTAGCGACCACCAGACCAACGAGGAAGTCGAGGCTTGATGGTGTTATACCCATAAATAATCCTTAACCTGTTCCAGGGTGTGACAATAGAGCATGTGTGCCACTCCATTCATCGCACTCTCGCCGCGGCGCTGAAGTACGCCCTCGTGTGGGGCACCAGCACAAAGTACTCGCCGCAGAGGGTCGGTATCGGCCACACGGTGCAGGACGAAGACGTCGTGCAACTCATCAAAAAGTAGCAGCGGCCTGTTACCTATGATTACGAGTCGATGGTCTTTTCCTTAGACGTCGATTGCTTGAAGTTTGGACTGTACTAAGCGGTGCGCGTTGGTGGGGTTGACACAGTGAATCTAGTATCCTGTCGCAATTATTTTACCTCTGATTTTGTGTCACTGTCAATGTGATCTTTATATGTGTTACAATAAGGTTGCTGTTGGGTTGCTGCCACTGACTAGTCTGTCAAAATTACAATGATCTTTATTTTCGTTGCATTAAGGTTGCTTTCGGGTTGTTGCTGTCAGTGGTAAAAATAATTATAAAAGGATTGTACTTACAGTGGTTCAACGTATGTAAGGAAATGAGAAATGTTAAATGTATGATGTAAACTCCGCCCCCTTCCTCCCCCACACAACTGCTCTGTGAACGATTCTAAGGATATTATGTTAGGTAGACTGTGGTCATACTATATTTTTGAGTGAAGCGGTTGTGTTTGCAAAGTTACAGAAAGTTTGCTGAGAAAAGATGGCTTTTGAATTTGACTTTCATATCTTAATTAAAACGTATTGATTTTAAACGTTTTACATACCAACACGCAGCGCTTAGTCTCGTTTAAAGGTTTTTGAAGACTATCTAATTCTATATTATATACGAAAATAGCTAGATTTTCAGTTATGTTTAATAATTCTACTGAATGAAACCTGTTTTTATCGATAGGTATTTTATTACGCCAGTGCTTGACTGAGAATGTTAGACGAAGATGGTTCTGGTATCATTATTATTACTGCTAATATAAATTGGTCCTCTAATAATAACCTAATTTACATTTTTAATAAACAATATGGGGTACTGTTAATTTTACGTTTGAAGTCTTATTTATTTTGTTACGATTTACGCCCATTTCTTTAGGACGACTAAATGTCAAATTCAAGATAAATCATAAAGAATGGCAGTTCAAGAACAATGGCGTTGTATTGTGATAAACTGGTAGGGTTGCCAACCATACTTTATAATAACGTATTCTACTTTATTTTCGATAAATATACTTTATACTTTTGCATACAAATAACGTATGCGAAAATACTTTATTTCTAATCTTTACCGTGATGCGTAAAACGACACTATTGAACATTTCTCTAGTTTGTTTACTGAACTATTTGTCGATACTGATGAGTCAAAAAAGAAAATCTATTATTATTGATAAAGATATTTCAGAGAAAAATACTGTTGGTAAATATGGCAATATCTGATACCTAACCAAATGAAAAAAAAAATCATTTTTTATTCACTCTCTCTTCCTGCCACTTCAGCTATCACTGAGAATTTTTGCGGTAGCGAATCTGAAGCGACAAGAAGACAGAAACGGATCGTCCATAAAACGATTTATTCATTTATTTAAATCTAAATTTTGGTTAAGAGAAACAAAAAATTGTTAGCGTTTGCTCAAAACACCCATAAGTTTGAAAAATACTTTATTTTTCTTCCAAATACTTTTTTTGTTCCTATTCAAAGAATTTTATACGTTATTTTTCTCAAAAAAAGTTGGCAACCCTATAAACTGGTTAATGAATTTTGTTTATTTCTTGTGATTTTTGATGTGTTACGATTATCTTACGGATTCGGGAATTTAACGTGAGATTAAGCATATACAGTAGATACTATGCAAGATATTTGATACATTAGGCAAAGTAAAGAATGTTACATTACGGTACAAAGTCGTCATAAATATTGACTTTATATTTTCCTAAGTACTGTTATAGTGCCTGAATCAATAAAAGCCAGCGACAGCAAATAAAGCAATAAGAATTTCGTTGTTATTTAATGTGTTTGTATAGGAAAAGGTCATATTGTATATACTCATTATACTTTTGCATGGAAATAAATAACTTTTTAAAATGCAGTGCTGTTTTTTATTTCATTTACTTAGCGCGAATTGCAATAAACACCCGTTTTAATAATAATAATACTAACGAGTCCTAACCTAACCACCGGTAGCTTGGACCGTGCTCCCGATACTGGCGAACCACAATTTTTTTATATTTTTAAATGTTTTTATAAAAATATTTAGAAATGTATCTTATATGTGCTTATCGAAATAAATAAACAAAATAATAATACCATTTATTATATTTTTTTTTATATTGTATATTATATATAGGTATATATTTTTTTTTACTTTGCCGAACCCCTTAGCAATACAGCGCGACATATGTTTATACCAAGTGGAGACAAATATAAATTAAACTTCGTACATACATTTATTTAATGACGTATCCAGTCTACATCAAAAATTCAACCAATGAATCATAAACTCGATAATCAGTGACGCTAGCATGTGCATTCGCGACATAAGGCATAAAAAGCCAATAGCCAAGTTATTAGGCTTCGACGATAGAGCAGCCCTACCTAGACAAGACTGGTGTGGTTGCGGCTGACGAACTGAGAAGACGTCGATTGCAAAAAATCGCTAAAGATTAATGAGCCTGTTTTATTAGTTAATTAATCAATAATTTGACAGTACCTACTGTAGTTATTAATGATTATAATTCTGTAAATACATACTCTATAAAGATGAATAAATGGTATAGTAATAACTTACATAAAAAAATTCAACTAAATATATTCAATACTTTAGTCACTATAGCTAGTCGAAGATTCGCAAAACCCATAGTCGGCCCATTAATACAATTCAGTTTGTTTAAAAAATCTCGTTATCAATTTCGATGTTAGGATTTATTTTGATAGTTTCAAAATACTATTGCCAGTGTTCTCATTAACATTTTATCATCTATCTTTGGCTAGTACTGCAGGGTTGGTTTCTAGGGTGATGGCAATTTTAATGAATAAAACTAAACCTTAATGGTCAATAAATAGATACGGTTGTCATTTATTTCCATAGACACCACATTTGCACTAACACCTTATCTTATAGATTACAAATTATTCTAGATACATTATGATAACATAAGTTTATGCTAGTATTCAAGATTGATGTTCCTCCATTGCATTGTAAATATTGAGGACATCTGATTCGGCGTTTGCGACCGCCCATCGGTGCTCTGTGATTTCTAGGGCTTCCCACTCAGCCTTGAACGCGGCTTTTGGGTCTTGAGGCATCGCCATAGCGGCACCGGACATTTGTTCCTGCATTATCTTTGACTGATCAGCAGCTGTAGACAAAAAACATTTATTTATCAACAAGAAATGTTTAGGTTATAACTTTTAGGCGCTGCGCTGAACAGACGATGGACAATTTGTCCGGACGTATGGAAATCTGCAATGACTCGGCGATTTCCAGACGTTCTATAGTCGCGGACAAATTGTCCATCGTCTGTTCAGCGCTTTATGACATAAATTATACTTTTCATCAACATAGAAGTTCAAATGAGGATTTTGCTTTAGTATAGCTGGTGAAAAACATTGAAATATGTTTCAGTATCATTACCATTATTCTCTCCCAAGACTAGAGCATAGATGGTGCGCAGACCGAACACGTTAAGGAAATACCACGAAGCGGAGGAGACCCACGACGCGTCTAGGTACGCGAGTTCCACGCCACGCTGCAACATCGGCTTGAAACGGAGCGTCAGAGGGAATGGCACCTTGGCTGTGGAAAATAAATAAAATGGTTAAAATTTTGGTAAAAACTAAATACTCTCTTACTTGAATGTGTGATGGGTCAAATGTGTACAGAAAATGTATGAACCAATTTGACCACAATTTATGAGGCTGCTGTTCACCTTTATTACCATTAGCTGTTATTTCTGGAAATAGACTACAACCATAAAATGTTAGTAAAAGCTTTATAAAGCTGTATCCAAACCTTGTGCCTGATAATCTATTCCTATACAAATGGCTTTGCCATGCATATTCATATTAATTTATTTGCATTCCATATTGTAAAAAAAGGCTTAAAGCTAAGTACAAAAATATGAACCCCGTAAGGCACAGCAAAAGGATAAAATAAAAATATTACCAAACACAAAATTAAAACAATTACTATTATAAAAATAAAATCTAGGTATTTAAATTAATTTAACAATAAAATTAGACCCTTAAATAGTTATTGAGATTAGATGCAAGAACAGTCATTACATTAAGCTTCAAGCTTTTTGAACATGTTTGGTAATCAAGTTTGCAACGTAAGAAACCATCCAGTTTTGCAGAAAGTCCATGAAATCAGTTATTATGTGCAGTTCTGCTCAGAGAATCACAAGTGGAATGATTGCAAGTCATCATTCACCAATGCATTTTCTAATTTAAAAAATTCACTTACTTGTTAGGAAACCACTGAACATCCAGTTGATCCAGCCTCCAATGACAATCATGGGCAACACATTGGTCACATTTCCCTTCAGCATTTCTGTCATCATACCAGGATCAGTCATGGGATTCTGAAATATTTGTAAATCTTTATTAGTTTTGTAATGTTGGTTACTACTAGTTATCAATGAGTTTATTAATCAGTATGAATGTGTTTTCGATATCCCTTTAATTTATGAAATCAAAAACATACTATTTGTTTAGAGTAATATTTATTAGCAGCATCATTTGAAAAAAATCTAGTAAGAGCGGTAGGTCCTGATTAAACAAAATCAATAATTAAATGAGACTCTATCTGTGTTCATTATCCATCTATTGAAGTAACCATTACCTGAGAAGTAGCAGCCCTCTTTTGAATCTTGAAGTATCCAGTCTCTTCATTGTTGAACCAATGGCGGCGCATCGCGAACGACTGCCGCGGCAGGTACTTACCGTTCTCTCGTAGTAAGCGAGCGCGGATCATTACTTGACTAAAATTCAATTTAACACAAAGTTAAGCTTAATAACCTACTTCAATTCATATCATTAATAAGGGGTATTTGCACTGAATATGAGGGTTTTGAATACAATATTTTATCAAAAGACAACGATTTTTCAATGCAGTTGTATGATTGTAATGTAAGTGGAAATTCAGAAGATCTTTGTGAAAAATTGATAGGTTATATTCTCGTAACATATATACAAATATGAATTGGCACATCTAATATGATATGATTTTATAGACAAACATCGATAATTACCTGTCTTGAACCTGGAGAAGCTCAATCTTCTTCTGGGAGGACAAAATTAGTGAAACATAGTGCCGTACTATACCGACCAAGAAGGTGATGATTACGATGGGAAGGAACACCCATAACCTTATTTTTGGATCTAGGAGTAGCTCAGCCATTGTGATAAACTAACACTTATTCAGTAATATGATAAAATTGATTTAAAAACTAAGGAAACATTTGCTAATTGACAGTTCAATTAAAAGTGACATGACATGACACTTCACTTCAAATTATCGTGAATTCGTGACAGCGACTGCATGACAGAGTCAAACTTGTTGAAACTAAACGGAGGTCATAAATTAAAATCACGGATCAGTAACATTCGTAATGTTTTGTAAATAAAATTAAAAATTATTCTAACACAATCATAATCGTTACAGAAATGTTTTCCAAGGGAAGGCTCAGACGACACGGGCGACACAAAAAATAAAAACTGTCAAAGACAAGTGAAATAAACAGTTTACGCCTCCTAGAGTAAATATGTTCCTTGGTTTACGCTCATAATCAGTGACCAACTAACAGCCCTAGCTGCCAAACCGTAGACAGACCAAACACATCTAGGCTGAAGGCATAGGCACAAACCGTGCGAAACCACAAGAAAAAAACATCGAGGAGCTACGAGCTTTAGTTGGATGTCTATGGCCAAGTAGTGTCAAAGACATAGATTATACACTTATATATAGGAAACAAAGACTGCAAAAATAAGCAAGCACGAAAAGTCAAAATAAAGTTGTGGGCCAAGTGCGGGATTACGAAGATTTAAAAACTACAAATAAAAACTCCCTCTATAAATTGTCTTTAAATTCACTTCATTTGGTAGTTGGTATAACTTCATATTTTCAACTAAAACATATTTGCCCATATTTTCAAATTATTAACTTTCGTTCGTAAAATGCCGCGCGCCAAAGCAAAAGTCGCAGCTAGCGGTGGTGCATCTAAAAAAACCGGGAAAAATGCAAGTAATAATGATGAAAATATTGATGAAGTGAAAGAAACTGCAAACTCCGCAAGTATTCAATTCAAAATTGAACCGCCAGGATCGTCAGAAGCAGACCAGCCTAGTCCCAGTAAAGTTGATTTGAGTCAGTTTAGATTTGAGAAGAAACAGCACGTTAAAATTGAATTTGAAAAGGATTCTCCGGAAAAAGAGGTAACTTAGAATTTATTTCTTGTTTCTAAGTACCGACTTCATTTTCTTCTCCTTACTTGTTGTTTACTTTAAGATTCATCCACTATTTACAAAAGACTAGGTATAGTATTTATATCTCACGAAACGACGCGCGTTTTACTTGTGCTAACGTTAACGAAATGTACAAACACGCTGTGAATGTGTGCATGAAGGCTAGTATCGTCAGCACATAACACACACACTTCCGACTTCGCCATTGTTTCGGATGGAACAGAGAGCTCCAGCGCTTACAAACGCATTTACAACGTGTTTGTACACTTGGTAACCACAAGTAAAGCGCGCATCGCTTCGTGAGATAAAAATACTATAATATTTTAAACATTGCATAAATTATATATTTTCCTGCAGGATACCAGAGGATTATGGGAGCCAGCTAATTGGAAAGACTTCCTGCTAAACTTGAGGAATATGAGATCTAACAATGATGCCCCAGTAGATACTATGGGCTGCCATGTGAGTGGTGATGTAAATGCTGCTCCAGAAGTAAGTTGAAGTCCGTTTTTGCTGTAATATAAAGTTATTTCATTTTAAGCATCATCCACAATCCTCAATATCCCACTGCTGGGTATAGACCAGTTTTGAGCTTTAATCTTAGTTCTTTTTTAGCTCAAAGCTTTCCCTACATCATTATACATAAAATATATATTTGATTCCCAACGTCATCTAAGAAAATGTTTTCAGGTGTACAGATATCAATGTCTGATATCTCTAATGTTGTCTAGTCAGACAAAGGATCAAGTGACATTTGCAGCTATGGAGCGCCTCCGGTACAGAGGGCTAACAGTAGACAGTATATTGAATATGAGTGATGATGAACTGGGCAAGTTGATATACCCTGTTGGATTTTGGAAGGTAAAACTAAAAGTTATCTGTTTGAAAACCAAATTAACCTGCTGATTTGCTTCATACTTGGCTTGAAGAGTATATATTAACTCGATAATAATTAAACCCTTATTACTAACAGATACCAAGGTACACCCCAGCGATAACTAAAAGAGATTTTAAAATAATGTACTGAAGTAGAACAATGATGTTACTTCTATGTAGAACAAAACTCTTAATATTTCAGACCAAAGTGAAGTACATAAAGAAAACTACTCAGACCTTGAAAGAACAGTACAATGGAGACATACCAGACTCCGTTGACAAACTGTGCAAGCTGAATGGTGTGGGGCCAAAGATGGCTCATATCTGCATGCTGGTTGCTTGGGATAAAGTTACTGGGATTGGTGAGTTCAAACCATTGATAATTACAACTCTTTGATTCATTCCACTTTCTACTAGTAATGTCACCTCCTTTACTGTTTTCCACAGGTGTAGACACTCATGTTCATAGAATCAGCAACAGAATAGGCTGGGTAAAGAAACCAACAAATACTCCTGAAGACACACGAAAATCATTACAAACTTGGCTACCTTTCGAACTTTGGAGTGAAGTAAATCATCTCCTGGTAGGATTTGGGCAAACCATCTGCCTACCTGTAGGCCCAATGTGCCATGAATGTTTGAATAGAGACATCTGTCCATCTAGTGGCTTAGGTCGAAAATCGCCAAAGAAAACTCCAGTGAAAAAAGAAGTTAAAAGTGAACAATGTGATGATGAAAATGAAGTTAAGCTGCCTAAAAGTAGAAAACTTACACCAAGAAAGAAATTAAATGATGAGAACATAAATGCTGGATCAACGATTGAGAAGTTAACTGTGAAAACAGAAACTGCAGAGAAGGAAAATGACAACAAATCACCTCGCAAAAGAAAAGTTACACCTAAGAAAGCTGAGCAAGTTAACCTTGAAGATGATATGGATGATTTTGAAATGAAAACTGATAAAGTGTCTGTTAAACCAGCTCCAAGGAAGAAAGTAACACCAAATAAGAAAATCAAAACAGAGGAAAATAACTCTCTATATAATTTGGATGTTAAACCAGCTCCTAGGAAGAAAGTAACACTAAATAAGAAAACTAAGGCAGATGAAGCTAAATCTCAAGATAATTTGGATGATTTTGTAGCAAAAAATGATAAGTTACCTGTTAAACCTGCACCTAAGAAGAAAGTTACACCAAACAAGAAAACAAAAGCAGAAGTTTGCTCTCAAGTTAATTTGGATGTTAAAACTGCACCTAAGAAGAAAGTGACACTAATTAAAAAGACAAAGGCTACTGACCACAAGGCTGAAGAAACAGACATTACTGATGATGAAAATGAGAAAGAAAAATAAACTTGAAAATAGTGATGCAAATCTGGAATTTAAGGAACTTACTACTGGCACGAGAAACACTAAAAGTAGGCTAGAAGCAAATGTACTTTTAAACACCGATTCTACCAACCGTAAACCCTAGAAATCACCAGTAAAACACAAACATAAAAAAACAGAAACTGCTAAAGATGGTGATAACTGTGATAAGTGTGGTACAGAAAAAACAAACAAATAAGAAGTGATATTGTTTTTTATTTAGATTGCACAATGTATTTTTTATATCTTTATGTGCCATTGTTTTTAGTAATATTTACAAGTGAAACCTAATGCAGCTTGATTTTGTCATACAACTACAAAAAGGTAAATATCAAGTTAAGGAACAAATTAATGATTACAATGTTTGAATCAAGGAAGTGGCGATTATTTGAAATACCTCATTAGATATTATTTTTGAATCTTTTATGAATCTTAAGTATAAGTATAGAATTAAATCAATGTTTTCTTCTACCAGTTTTTTTCTTTGATTTATCTTTCCTTAAGTCAGGTTTAGGCTTTCCACCTTTCCTTGGTTCAGGTTTAGATTTCCCATGACTTTTCCTTGGATCCGATTTAGCTTTCATGTGTCCTTTCTTTTGCATTGACTTCTTTTTGTTTTGAATTCTGTCTAGTTTACTCTTCATTTGGAATACTTTGCTCTTTTGTATTTTCTTAGTTGCTTGTTTCTTTAGCATGCTCTTTATTTCTTTCTTTGTTTTTATTTTTTCATCATCATCACCTTCTGCTTCAGATTCCTCCCCTGCGCTTTCTTCATCTGAACCCATTCCAGAAATTGTTGCCTTTTCATTACCTTTTTTTTTGCTTTTCTCCTGATCTTTCTTAACTTTTTCCTTAGGTTTATTCTCACCAATTACTAAATCTTTCTTTTGTAAAGTATCTGCTGAGAGTTCAACTATTTTAACATTGACATCCTCATCTTCATATTCGTCTTGAAGGAGTTGCTCTATATCTGGTATGGGTCTGCTTGACACCACAAGCTTTTTGTAGGATTCCTTATTCTGAAACAAATAGGATCAAGGGGAAGCATATTAATGTCAATGCTGCCTTCAGTTTTCTACTTGAAAGTAGCACCAAATGACCATAATATAAGATATTGATATTGCCTGTAAAACAACTAAGTTATGTTTTATAGGGTAGAAAACTCCAACCTTATAGATTTATCAGAGTTGTTCTCAACGAAACATACAATGTGCAATTCATCACAAGTTGTCTTCCATAGTTCTATGTTCAACATACCTCTTGTTTTATACGTTTCTTCTCCACTTTCAAAAGCGCTTTCAATTCCTCCTGTGCCTTCTTTTTTCTTTCTAACTTCCTTTTACGGAACCCACATAAGAAATCCCTAAAAAATAAACAAAACATTGGTTAGCATAACAAGCGAGTGGTGCACATGCTCATACTGAATCAAAAACAATAAATATGTGTATTACTTTCGCTTAGTTTCATCGAACACTAAGGTTACTTTCTTTTTTCCCTCTTTATTTTTCTTTCTTGCCATTTTTATCCAAGAAAATTAATGTTTTACCAGGTTTACACGCTTTGGCACCTAACCTAAAATAGTGCTTTTTTACAATACAAATTAATGTCTGAGTGACAGCCACTGACATTACTGAATTATTGAATGACATTGACAGGAACGTTTAGTTAATCGATATTATTCTCGAAGTAAGAAATAAATATTTTATGTTTACTCATTCCTCTAAAACTCATTTAAATCATTAACAAAATAAGTAAAAAACGACCCAAAACTATCTTTCTAATTCTTAGTTCTTATTATTTATAGGTGATTCGTTAGATTACAACAATACAACAATTTTATTATGAATGCGAATATTTTATTTGATTCAATTATTCTGGGTACATAAGGTTCCAGAAATCATCATGTACTTCATGAAGCGTCGTCAAGTAACTTAGGTATTGTCCGAAGATATTTCATGTATTTATTTCAATCCAATATAATAAGATGCCATTATCAACGTTTTCTCGTCTACTGCTAGAAGTAGACATTTCCACGGATCAGGGGTTAAGATTTCCACGTCGAACGGTGATAAGATAAATAATAATTATAAAAAAATAACCCGTGCAATACTGTTTATCGCTCGATTTTTGGCACTCGATCAAGAATTTTTCAAATCCTTGTAGGTGATTGGTGGAACTCCGCAATTAGTTTTTTTTATTAACTTCTTTTCCACCAATCAGCGCACAAGTCCACAATAAAGTCGGACTCATCAGCAGCATGGCTGTCAGTATAAATTTGAAGCTTGAACGATGCGCTTCCTCTCGTCACGTTGGTTTTTTTTGTTTGTGCATTTTGACGAAAATGATATCGTGTGTGATTTTGTGTGGATTAAATTATGGAAACCCTTGGGTGCAGTGACCTGATATCTACCTTGTTACGCAAGGTGAGTGTTGAAATGTGATTGTAGTGTATAAAACGAGAAGAAAGATTATATTCGTACATTTCCATTGCGAGCTGAGCAAAAATTGTGGCACAGAAAAATCAATCGGGTTCTCGCTACGTATAAGTCTTTCGTCATGATTTAATTTGGTTAATTCAAGGTCACTTTCAGAGGTCTTAAATGTGACCACGAGTGCAATAATTGGAGTAATGAATACGATTGTGTTACCACGGCCATATGTTAACATGCGTGAAAGGATAGTGTTTGAAACGTACCGTTACCGTTTTCGTCGACAATGTTTTGATCTACACGATCGTGTGATTTCCGACGAACGTGGAATTTGTTTGCCAGCGATAGGGAAAGTTGGTAGGTATTCATATAATGACATTTACGAGCAGGCCAGGGTATCGAAGACATACAACATAGCGAAATGTCTGGATGCGTGCTTGTTTGAGATACCACATGAAATCAATGTGGTATTGATTTTTGTACACCTACTCGCCTCCCTCCCACTGGGGAATGGATTGATGCCATGTAGAATCTATTAAATTTTGTTGTTATGTACAATGAAACTGTTTTCTTGTAAGTCAGGGAAATATCATCGCAAGTGGTATGCTAAGTATGTGTTTGTGTAGCACCTTCTAATGCATTGGAATGGATGTAGCTTCAAGTTTGGTAAACATTTCTAATGTTTACAAACATTTGTTTAACAAGATATTCCTTTCAATTTGTAGTTATCTGTTTGTTTTAAACTATGAAGTAGGTAATGATGTTAGCTAGAACAAGTTTAATTTTAAATGCATGTTTACTTTATAGTCAAAGACACCAACAAATGTCCAGTTCGTCTGTATCACATTATTTTGTTTGTCTTTGAAAATAGTCACTTTTATGTTGTGTGATTCTATTTTATTTTATTTGTATAATAAATTGGCATTGTTGGAAGGTCACCTACATAACAATGTTTATTATGACAATACATTTCCAAGTCTTATTCTTGTTCAAGAACTACCTGTTATTCAGATCAGAATAAAATAATACAAGCTACTTGCATCCTCTAATAATTTGTAACAGATTAATTGGCCTCATTTTGTAAAACCACCATAATCTGTAGCCTTGGAAAAGATTTTGCATCACAGAGCTGGGACTTTTCCATAAACACAGTTTTTTATAGGCCAAGCATCGTAGATACCCAAATTAGAAGAAAAAAAATTATATGCAAGGAATGCAAGTAGGGTTGCCACCCGTACTTTATAATAAAGTATTGTACTTTATTTTGGGCCAACGTTCTTTATACTTTATGAAGGCAATAAAGTACGTGAAAATACTTTATTTTATACATATACTTTTAAAGATTTTTCTTAAATTGTTTACTTAAAGAACTACAATTAAAGTTTAGGCTATTTTTCGCGTGTAACGGACGATACAATATTGTTAAATTTGAAAGCTATCATAACTTAATTATTTTGTGAGCTTAGAAGAAGACTGTCCAATGATATTGAAAAAATAATTATTGCTGAAAAACAGTGATATATAATTATGACTTGATAGATGATTACTTTAATTTTTATAGTCACATGCTGAATGTATTTAATAAAACTTAAGTTCTAAGAAGAGAATAACATTAAAATTTTGGACGAATACAATATTATGCACAATCTAAGGAAATAATTAGTGACAAAAATAGAAAATCTCTTCTTTGGATATGAAACTGGAAAAAAGAAATTGAGATGTCTTCGCCTGAAGTTAGTCAAAAAATTCATAAGTTTCATATTGTTCTTGGACAAAGCCTTAGGGTATCTGGATAAGTGGTTCGATTTTAGTCACACAAATTGGTTCTTTTCACTATTCAACATAAATTTAAAAAGTAATGTTGAATATAAGCATTTTGTTCACATAGTTGAAACTTTAAAACCACTAAAACGTAATCTTAAAATGTATAATTTCTATGAAGAAATTACCTTATTGAAGGCGTTATACGCACAAGTTAATCATTCTAAAGATTTTCGGGATTATCCACATCACAGAAGTGTCAATATTTTTTTTCAAAATAAAATGTTTTTGTAAATAGGTATATACAAAATTATGTCATTTCTGCTATCCATTCCCACCACTTCAGCATTTATACAGAGTTTTTTTGTCTGATGAACGAAATAGACTGTCCCTATACTTAATAGAAAATAAACTATTTATATACTTGAATTAAGACAGTCTGTAAATATGCTGTTAAGATATTCACTAGTAACAAATATTTTTTAGGTATAGCTAGTGCTAACGAAAAATATGTATGGAAAAAAATTGTAGGGCAAATAATTACTTAATACTTTATTTTCAGGTGTTGTACTTTATTTTTTACCTTATAAAAGTAAATATACTCTATTTGCTTAAAAAAAGGGTGGCAACCCTAAATGCAAGTGTATGCTACATTTATTACATTTTCCGTAATTTAAGTCTTTTTAGGCATTTTAAGAATAATTAGGTAATTAAAAACCCAATTAATCAATTCAAGAGACCCATTAAAACTTGTTTACAGAACAAGCTGATAAAATGTGGGTCACAAATGTTTTTATTTATTATGGAATGACCTAATATTGGCCTGAAGACAAATAATTAACAGATGTGTAATAAATTGTAACAATAATTCATGAATTATCTACACAAAACAAAATGGGCACTGTTCATTTGGGATTGAAGTTTATCATTTAGTAATAAGAATCACATTTGAACCATGTGATACTGATGAAATAATTATGATATAACAGCAAAGCCATGTAACACTTAATTGATTTACTCACTAATCTTTTCTAAAACTTGTTTTTTATAATATTTTTAAGCATGTAATAGGTACGTTCTTCCTATCCATCCAGAATTGGAACAGAAACGCACCCTAATAGGTAACAGGTAATATGGGCTGGTGTCCGCAACTCCACTTCAATGCGCGTATTTTGCGTACGGGTGTGAAAATCGATTATTCGATCCACCCCAGCTCCTCGAGGAAGGCCAGCAACGCCTTGGTGTTACTGACAATCTCACGTAAGGTACCTGGGCTACCGAAGTACTTTGCCCTGTACATGGCGACCACCGGGCAGTTTAGAAGCACATGAGCTGCCGTTTCGTCGTCCTCCATGCAGGCCCTGCACAGCGGACTGTCTGTAACTCCTATGACAAAGAGGTGTTTATGAAATGACCTGCGGCCAGTTTAAGGCTGCTGTAACTGTATGCAGCTGTTGTTTAGTTAACCGGAGAACCTGTTTTGTGAGGCGGCCATCTATTGTAGGGAGTGCTTCCCTAGCCTGCCTGCACTCACCTGTGACCACCCACAGTTTGTGATGTTGGTCCCTGGTGCGTTTCCTTACCAGAGTGCGTAAATACCCAAACGCACCCTAAAGAGGGAAAGAGAAAGAAAAGAAAACCTCTTAAAAATGGGCAGATGACAGCTGAAAACTCTTTGACTAGACAAGCAAGGGAAAAGGAAATCTGGAAAAGGTTAGAGGAGGCCTTCGCCAAAGGGCACACGCAGAATTATAACTGAAAAAAATATATGTTTTGAACTTTTTCCTCTGAAATAAGGCTTTAAATAAATAGGTACTTCCTCCAAAATTTTCTTGATTCTATAAAAACTTTTTTTTACGTTGCACTGGATACCGCTATCTGATTTTATCTAGATTATTGTGTGTGATTGGTTAAAGCAGTGTAGATAGCTTGTTTACATGATTCCGTTGCTAGATTGCATATTTCTAGTTCCTAACAGATTTGAATCTTTGTCTCAACACAAGATCCAAAATTCCTTAAAAATAAAATTATTAAATTACAGTATATCTATTTTTGGCACCAAAACTGATGCAGCAAACTATTCTGCTTGTCATGTTAAGTTGAGATGATCATGTTTTTATTATCTCAAAGATAATAATTATTGATGCCATTAGCATCTTTTACCATGTCATTATTCAAAATAATCTCAAATGTAACAGTTATCATGGATAACAAACAATGCACACAGTTCATTCTTATCTTCAGTTGTTTACAGAGGGCGTGCCCCTCTGACTGCTAGATACCAGATAGGTGTCGCACCCGCAAGGCCTACTTGTTGAAACCTGAATCTTTCTTATCTGCAATGAAAGTGTAACTATAAATCAGAAAAATAATTACTTGGTTTTTGG
Organism: Dryobotodes eremita; assembly: GCA_917490735.1. Taxonomy (NCBI): domain Eukaryota; kingdom Metazoa; phylum Arthropoda; class Insecta; order Lepidoptera; family Noctuidae; genus Dryobotodes; species Dryobotodes eremita. Next base: position 4,805,683 of record OU823247.1, on the reverse strand, counting down.
TTTATGGTCAACATAAAGAAATCACTTCTCGAGAAAAATTTGAAAATTATGACCAATAACTACTCGTAGCTCATTTATTTATTATTAAAATACTGTTGGAGCAGTTATATTGTTATTTGTCATCAAGAAATGTCCAAAATGGCAACTAAGTACCTACTGTTATCTAAAAACAAGCAGGTGTTTATTTGAACATTTGTGTAGCAGCTAGCAGTAAAATGACCTTAGGGCGTTGACAGGCGAAAGGGGACGAATGCAACTGTGTAAAACTGGCTCAAGGGCGCCTTAAGGGAGTGTGGACTTGTCCTACGCAACGCAATATCTCGTTTTAGAACTATTGTACAACAAAACTATGCATAAATACCTAAAGAGATAAGTACACAGGCAGCTAACTTGCAACTAGGACCTAGTTATTTTAAACGAATGTTGTGCGAATTTTCGACCGTACTCATACCCGTTTTCTCTAACACTAGGCGACACCTAAATGAATGTCTGATTAAAACCGCGCTGTTGGATTTAAACTTTCGTTCCAGAACAGAGTGTTGAAAATCTAACAGCGCGCTTTTATTTAGTGTTGCTTAGTGAAAACTGGATAAGCGTGTCTAGAGTTCACACGAATTACACGAGCAAAATAATTATTGTTAGCGTATTAGAATGATTAAAAAAGTTGCCTAAAAACTCTTTGTTGGTCTGGTACTAATAGAGAATGCTCGCGGTATCGTAGCCATATTTGGCGAAAGAGATTTACAAAGTTAAGCATGATTACAAATATCAGATAGCGGGATATTTATTCTAACCGGCCCCACGGTCACGAAGTTCGTGTTTACAAATCTCTAACTCATTCGCTTCGGAGATTTTGACCCAACCCCATGCCGATTAGCGGTCGGGTCGGTTGAATCAGTTATTTTTTGCCGACGTATAGTTCGCGCAAAACTTTATGAGCCCTCTGAACTAGGCCCAACAACAATACCGCGCATGGTACAGTTGAGTGAGAGTGACAGAGTTCCCTCGGACACCTATATTATGCATACTGCGCAGCCACTCGCGGCAACTTCCGAGAGCTCATAAAGTTTTGCGCGAACCGTACCTATCAGGCTTGACTTCTACCTGGATGAATGATAAACATTACTAGGTATCGTTGATCACCTTGCATACCTAAGAACTAAGAACATTAGCTAATTATTAACTATTATTTATTATTAACTAAGCCTAGCTATCTTATCTAACGAACCGTTTTTACGATTTACGTGAGAAGTTAAATAGATAACGCATTGTTTTTATTTGATAGATCGACAATCCAAATAATATGGCACTCCGTCCGTAGTTCGTTTCATAATCTTCCTGCTCTTATGCAAATTTAATTAGGGTGGGCGTCACTTATGCATGACCCTCTGACCCTCTTCAGCTCAACATGGTTTCTTCCACTCATCTCTATTAGACGTCACCTCTTCAGTAGTCACCCCCCTTTCTAGCCATAGGTATCATCTTTCACACAATCGCTCGGTTTCTCGAAAGTCTCAATTCATAAAGCCTTCATTCGTACTCAAATTTTCCTAACGACTTTGCCTCAAGTCCTCGCACTTCGTAAATCATCTATCTATCTACAACAAAATACATCTAAACTGTCTCCACTTTAGTAAGTAAAGGCAGCATGGTATTTTTAGCATGCTGTGCTTTTTCGTCTTGTTAGCGTTAACAGCGCATAGGCATTGCACTGTACAGTACACGTCAGCCAGGTCACCGCGGGGGTCTACGTCGACTAGGTCAAGGCGTCTATTTCCGACACACCTAGCTGCTAGTCGGACAAGTAGACACGCTCGCGAGTTTTGTGAGATATGACTGATCGTAACTTATGATTATGAGATAATAGAATTCTATTATATTCTCTTTTTAAGGCTCCCGCAGACAAGCGCGACGCGACTCTTGTAGAACAATATCCATGGAGTAGTCATAGAAATTTTTGTCCTAGAGTCGCGTCGCGCTAGTTTGCGGGGGACCCTTTACTTCATTGCCAGCCTAAATCGTTCTCATTCAGTTGAAAGACGTCCACTGTTGGACATAGGTTTCTCCCAAACATCGTCACAACGACTAGTCCTGTGTTTTCCACATCAGCGTATTCCCATAACCTAAATAACGGTGGCACTTGATGATCTACGCACTCAGAAAAGTAAATTCCCAACACTAGTATAGTATTGGCAAAGCTATTGAGTCACCAAATTCATCAATACCAAACCCATTTAGGTACTTAATAGGTACTTATTGAATGTGTATCATACCTATTACAGAAGGTGACATTGTCTGGGGGTCGGCGCTCAAACATCAGTTCAACCAACGCTCATTGGCACGTAAATGCGTACCTACCTAGTTGCTCTTTGACATTTTATTCACATTCATTCTAAACGAGGGGGCGATTGTTGATTTTCAAATGCGTGATGATGACATTATGAAGATATGCCGAACTCGGCTTATCAACGTTTATTTATAAAAATAAATATATAATCATGCCTAAATAATTACCTACGATCACGAATGAGTTCATAAATAATTATGGGTGGAAGTGAGATGATACGTCATACACATGGACGAACAAAACGAGTCGGACAGATTCTCGCTAGCAAAAAACTGTGTCACTCAAGTCGGCCAGCTCGCTGTACGCACACATTCAAATATTAGTCGGCCGACGACAGCGACAACGGTCGGCCATTAAGGTTCCCGCAGACAGGCGCGACGCGACAGTGCGACACAAAGGCGCTACTCGTCGCGCGATCAGCGGTGCCTTTGTGTCGCGCGCGTTTCGCGTCGCGTGTTGCGCCTGTCTTTAGGAGCCTTACGCGCGCAAACTGCAACACTCATAAATATATTTACACATAAACGGGACTCAGTTCTGTCTTAGCGGAGTTCCGTCCGACTTTTTTTCGTTCGTCCATGGTCATACATAAGAGATTTTGTTATGGTCGATTCCTATAATTTATGGACCGTTATTGGTTAAAACTACCAATAATGAAGCAATGATCATAGAGTAGATCCTCCCATATGGAAGTAGCTATCATAGGTAAAATTAGCTTATTATTCTTTATATGCCCAGTTTAGCAATAAAAATGCTATCATTGGTAAGCAAAACGATTCGTTTTTGTTTATCGGCACCGAGCATTAAGCTACGTGCGTATTTGAAATATTCATATAAACCTACTCGGTGCTCTTCTGATGACGAATATACCTACGGATCTCATTTACTGTAGGTACATACAAAAATATTAAATGATGATGAAACTTTTACGATTAAGTAAGTACCTACTGCTACTTAACCGATTGTAAATTTTTTCATCCTCAAGAAGATGGCTGTTGGTTAATCGATCCCTAGGATCTTGTAGCAAATATAAATACGTCGGCATGGAAAGGCGGCTACTCAGTGCCGGTTTTAACATTACTGCCGCCCTGAGCGAAATTTCGGTGGCCTCCCTCTCCCCTCTTGGAGAGTAGAGAGGGGCGAAAAATTTCAGCATTCAGTTACTATGTCGGCGTATGCAGAAAAGTTTGAGAATTTTAGAGAATGTCGGATGCAAGAGCAAGCGAAGAGATCACAACATTTTTTTTGGTTTTCTAACTCCATACGAACTAAAACAAAAGTACTCGTACTTCGGCGCCCTTCACCTCTGGCACCCTGGGCGGTCGCCCAGCGGAGCCCTACCCTAACGCCGGCACTGAGGCTACTAAAAGCTTTAGTTTGCATCTACAGGGTAGTTGCCTTGCAGATTCCTAGATGCTAATGCAAAGCAACCAACCGCCAGACTGTGAAATGTCTTCAGCGCTGCTAGACTGCAAAATTAGAAACATGAGTAAGCATCTCAGGTAGGAAAAGACGACCAATTACTTCCAGTATGAGTTTCATGGTTATTCACGGTATATCATTCTAACTTGATATACACTCAATGAAACGGAAGTTAATTCATATCAGCTTCTATTATTGTTTGGGTGACGCAAAACAGGACTTTTTGTCGCCATTTTAAAACAGACCATTGTTTTACACCGTGACTAAGCTGTAAAATGCGCAATATTTGTGATACAAGGGAAAAAGAGTAAACCTAAAGGACGTCAAGTTTTATTTACAGACTGAAGTTGTTGAGTCAATTACTGGACATTATTTATAGCCAAGGTACCGTTTCCCGTTTGTACATGCTTTGGAACGGACAACTAGCTTCATCTTTCTGACTGGCCGAGCCCTTGACAATTCAAAATTGCCTGAAATTGGTTTATTTTAAATAAATGCTTTTGAGTTTGAGTTTTGAGTTTACAAATCTTTCGCCGTAGGTATCATGGCAGAATGCGAAGAGTTAGAAGCCCTTGCGAAATAAGTCCTCAGAAACTAATTAGCACCCGACAGTCTCGTTGGTCTAATTTTCGCAAGACTACTGTGAGCATGAGGTCCTGGGTTCGATTCACGGGTCGGGCGAAGTGTTATTATGTAGTGTTTTTCTATCTGGAATTTCTCAGTAGCAGCCCGGAGTATGGATTTGTGCCCGGTTGATGGCAACAGGCTCACCCCCCTGTTACATAGGACTTAAATATAACTGGTGAAATGTAAAGTCTAGGCAAAGCTCATTGTAAGATATTGCAGGTGCAGGATGGATGGATGCTGAATATAACACGTTAGATCTTGAGTAAAAACTCTATATTTTGTAGATTTAATTACTAGTTACTGAAGCTAAACTACGAACTAAGACTGCTGAGGTAAATTGAACTGTGAAACTGTGCCGTGTTGAACTCGTGCTATACTTTACTGTACCGAGTTGTATTGTCGAACCAACATTTATCGTAGCCGTATTTTGGCCCTGCTTATATCACCAAAACACCATAGTGCAAGTAGTGGGGGGTCCTCTGTGTTGTATTAAATATTTTGGAGCTTTCAGCCAATTACGTGAAAGTGCGGCTCAGACACGACAGTCGAAACATGCTCCCGACAGGTTGCAACCTGCTTCCGGGTGCTTACGATCTGTCTGTGTGTATGTGCGAGCAAGTTAGCGTGTAAGTGTATATTGTCACAGTTTTTCCTTGTTGTCGCCAACAGATGCGATTATGAGATTGCTGTGCTTCTCAACACTCATAAAATAACAGAGTCTAAAACTGTGTCGAGAGATTTCGCGTATAAATTCGTATATCTCCGCGTCCGGCCAATATATCTTGCACTAAGTAATATTATTTTGATCCTCGCTTATAAAAAACGAAGATGAACTGGTCCTAATTGGAGCGTGGGATAACTGGGCGCCTGCCTAGTCATAAAGAAAAATATACTGGTGGTGACCTTTGCAGGTATATTTTTGTCAGTATAGTAGTGTTTTTGTGATAAGAGATGTCATATTGTACATCATTATCATAATAAAAAGAAGAGGGAATCAATAAAGTAATTAAATTCAAATAAAAAAAACACCCTTCCGAATTTCATTAGATCTATTTCGTCTTTCAATATCATGAATTCACGATGCTTTGCTTACTGACGTTTTTGCTTCGCACCAAGAATAAACTGCACACCACAGTCATAAATCTACTAATTCAGGACTTAAATACCAGCTATAAAAAAGAGTTTTTATTAAAACGAGGTATATCCAGTCCAAAGTGCGATAACAGGGGCGATAAATGATCGGAACACAACTAGGTCGAATGCATCGTGTTAGTTACGCCAACGATAAGAGCTCTTACACACACGTTTTTTTCTGGCGCCGTCGACGTGCGTCACACGCAACTGTAACGCGCTGCAAACGCTATGTTATCGCAACCAATTTACCTATTCACACGTTCATAAAATTGTAGTATGTAGACGACTTTTTCGCGTGCTGCCGACACGCTACTAGCGCGGAGTTACATCGATACAGACGCGCTGTCACAGCGCCTCTGTTTAGCTCCAAACCCACCACACGTACAGCGCGTTTTAATCGGATACTTGTCGGTAGTATTAAGGCTCGTACACACTGGTGCGACGCGACGCCCGACACAAAGGCACCGCGTGTCGCGCGACGAGTGGCGCCTGTCTGCAGGAGCCTTAACAATGAATGAAGTACGGACAGAGTGTGCGCCGCCTCTCTCCCACCCCTTTCCTCGATGTCGGTCGGTCTGTCACAGCACACGCACGTTTCCAGCGCGATACACGCACGTTTGTGGCTGGTTCGCGCGCGTACTACGCGCTTTTACTTTACAAGGAGAGTTGCTTACGCGCGTCTGGAGCGCGTTTCTCGTGAGTTTGCTGCGATGCAATCGCAAGTAACCTGCCTTTTTCAAGTTTAGCAGCGCCGACAACACGCGATAGCGAAACGCGCGTCGACAGCGCCTGAAAAAAACGTGGTGTGTAAGAACTCTAACACGACCCCAAAACCAGTGTTGACATTTTTAGAACTGATTATCTCTGAAATCTTCTGACAATATCTTCCATTTATCAAACTGTTTATATGGTAAACAGCTGTGATAAAACGTTGTATGGTTTACTTACATTTTTATTTTTTAGCTTGAGTATAGTTTTCATTGTATTTGTTGGTATATTGGCGTGGCTAGCTGACATAATATGTCAAATAATTTAATTTAACTCACAAGCATCACACACTCACGCTCACTCACTCATAAGCATCGACAATGAGACACAATTGATTTTCTATTGTTATGGCCCTCTAGCGGGCCACCTGGGGCCTGACTAGTGTTATGTGTCTCGTAATGTTAATTACTTTGCATACCTACTATTGTATAGAATCAAGTTTTTTTTCTGACTGAACAGACAGCTGTGCGCTGGGGAGTTTGCTGGGCCACTTCTACTCCCCAGCTAAAGCACTAGGAAGAGGGGAAGGCGGGCGTTTTGGGGGACTGTCTTATGTAATTTTGACGTTCGAAAAGTTCTGATTCTCAGCCTAATTTGAAGAAATGACTTTCGATTTTGATTTTTTTTATTTTGAAATCAAGGTTTTGCCCTCGGCTTCGCCCACGTGGGGTTCGGAAATTATCCCACGAGATCGTTCTATCGGGATAAAGGCTCCCGCAAACAGGAGCGACGCGACAGCGCGACCCGACTCTAATAGAACAATTTCTATGAAAACTTCATAGAAATTGTTCTACAAGAGTCGCGTCGCGCTGTCGCTTCGCGTCTGTCTGGGGGAGCCTTAAAATTAAGTTTTTTGTAATTTGCCGGTCAGTGTCAGGTTGTATGTTGAACAAAATATAATTCGCTGCCATAACAAGAATACCGCGAATGAGACGAACGATAACGGCGGGCGATAACGTATTCAAAGAATTATAATCATTAAAATCATCAATACAACCCTCTAAGTTCATATACTTGTTGCGGTCGCGATCGCGAATCATATTTTATTCAACAAATTACCTGCAAATTGTAAAAAACGTAACAAAGTTTGTATTTCGCGGGCAACCTGGAGCTTCCCCCTTAAGGCGTGTAAAGGTAACAGACAGACAGAGTTACTTTAGCATTTATAATATAAGTATGGAAGTATGTATTTAACGTAATGATTGCTCAGAATTCATATTCCCGGCCCACTTCATTGAGCCGTTTGTAATAGGATCTATGATTGAAAAATATCGCGTTGAGAAAGTCCGCTGGCACTTGGCAAGGCACACGCTCGCTTTCAACTGACAGATTACTCACCGTTAATGATACTGTAAAGGCTCCTTCTAACAAGCGCGATACGCGATGCGACGCAAAGGCACCGACATGTCGCGCGACGAGCGGTGCCTTTGTGTCGCGTGCGATTCGCGTCGCGTGTCGCGCCTGTTTGTAAGAGCCTTAATACCTTGCTATTGTAAGCTTCTTCTTAGCGTGTCGAAAGCAATCTATATTGTGTGTGTCAGTTCAGAAGTAACCTATGAGCAATACTGGTAAAGCATTATCAGGAGAGTTAATTAGCTTCTGTGACGTGGAGGTAGTATGCACGCACGCACTCAGGACATCATTTTAATCCTTATGTTTCCATCGTTTGTGGAACAGCTCCACATTTGCACATTTGCACGCTAGTTGGGATTCATTTATGAAGCTAAAAGCAAATGCTTAATATTGTTAAATGGGGATAGCATTCATGATCATTATCATTCCAAAAATAAAGAAAATTGGTGAAAAAACGTTACCCACTGAAGTTCTTGGATAATATATATGAAAGCACAGAAGTTTTTATAATATACAAAATATCTGAGAAATACCTGTATTTTATAACTGAGACTAATCGAGGACGAAAAAGAAAGGTGCAGTATTAACATAAACATAGAGAAAAGTAGAACAGTTGACGCTTATAAAACTTTATTATACACAATAGATATGCTTTGTGTAGTTAAAATAAATTACGGTTAAATTACAAAAGTTCCTATAATTATTATTTAATAAGCATGATCTTCCTTAATTGTTACTTTTTTTTTTCTTCGGCATCTAAGCCTATGTCGACTATTCTGCCAGCGTCATGTGATGAATTACTATGTCATATTTCTGTGACGTAGTACTGGGCCAATCTGGAACTGGACTGACGGAATTTAAAAGGGAGTCCATCGATTTTCCGGTTTCAGTTTGGCTACAAATATACAAATAGGTCATGTTTCAAGTCTGGACCGGCATTAATGCTTAGATTAGCATATAGCGAACATCGTGACGCCAGACAAATGTTATCGCGCTGAATTTTTATTAGTTTTTTATTAAAAGTGTTTCATGTTTGTTTCAGGAGCGGAATTACAAATTGGGTTGATTAGCAAACAGCATGACGTCCCGGTAAGTTAGCCTTATTTATTAATTCTCATGTATTCACAGTACTTATTAAACTACACACACTCAAACACGCATACTCGTGGTAATTAATGCATGTTTGATCACCTTGAAAATCCTGAAAGCGACTTGTTCTTTTGTGAAGTGACAACTTGGCAAGTGAACGAGCACATGAAAATTGCAGTCGTTAAAACTGGCATTATTGATAACGATTTGGTCGCGGAGTAGAAATGTCTTTTCAATATGGTGTAAGTAGGTAAGAGATGTAAATATTTATAATATCTTTTTAATATGTCGTAAGTAATAGTCATGTATTTTAAATAATTGCTGTAAGTATAGTTGATTTGTTTGTAAACGCACAGTGTTTTTAATTTACATCAAATTATGAAATAACCAGAAGACTCAAGCATGGTGAGTGGACATTTTATAAAATACATTTTTTATTAAAAACTTTGAATGTTGTTGAAATTATAATTCAAGTTTTTACGTGTCCACTTGGCAACTTAGTGTGACCTTTAGAATTTAATTCAGTTGTGTCCTTTTGCCACCGAGACTATTACCATTTCATTTATAAATGTTGTTTGTCTTTAGTTTCAAGATGACCTGAATTAATTCCGACTGCATTATCATAAACGAATGTTATTATGTGAGTAATTCCACGTCGTCGCACGGACGTAAAAATACCGCGGTGGGACTTTTTGTGGACTGAGGGCTTAGAGTCTAGGCCCTAGGCATTCGCTTCGGAGCGATTCTATTTCTACAATCGCTATCGCTTTCGCTAATGTTTCCATCATACGAATCGAAAACTAGCGATAACGCTTGTCCAAAAGTGCCACTTGGCTACGCATCTCCATGGAAGTAATCGTTCGACGCTGTCGATTCGTTTCATAGAATCGAATGATGTTAACATTGTCTAGCTTATTTCTATTCGTTGACCTATGATCACGTGACAATTCGATAGCTTATGTCAACCCCATACATGTTTTGGCTTTTCTACTAGCGTCATCGCTAATCGAATGTTACTTTGTCTAGGCCCCCTGAATTTTCAACGCACTGCTTAGCGCCGACAACTGTTTGAAAATTCAACAGTGTGTTTTGTCGACAGGCTGGGATGCACTCTGTTGAATTCTCAATGCTCGGTTAAACACCGAGAGTTGAAAATCCGGTGCGCGATATAATCCCGCCGCCATATTTTTACGTCCGTGCGACGTGGTCTTAATTTCATTTCAAATCGAAAGTCGCGATCATTGGGTATATCAAAAAACACGAATTTAAATTTGTATTTGCCGGAAAGTAAATGCAAAGTGATTTCATAAGTTGTTGTGATGATATCCATTAGTAGTTTAAACTAATGTAATGCTTTCTCATCTGATAAGTACCTGTTATAGCTTCAGATTTAAATGCAATATTAGGTATATTGCATTTAAATCTGCAATATACCTAATACGGTAGAGACGGGTCTTATGTAAAGTTTGTTAACTAGGCTGCATTAGAATTAGCGTTTTGAGCACGCATGGGATATGCTTCAAAGAAGAGCTCTGCTAAATATGGAATTATGGATGCATTGCATTTTTATTGAAATTTATTTTGAGTAAGTATTACGCCCAGAATAAATATGCAATGGAAATATTAATACTTTTGCCTGTACACCTAGCTGTTGTGTTGTCTGTACCTAGTTCGCCTGCTCGCTGTGAATCATGTGAACACATCTCAGTTACGGGGAAAGCGCCAGGGTGCCCGCGAAATAAAAATTGCCATAGGTTTTTTTTGCAATTTGCAGGTCAGTGGCAGGTTGTATGTTACACAAAATATGTTTCGCGACTGTGACAAATTGACACACTACGTAAATTTGCCGTGTTATAGCCATTTCGTACAACCGTCAAAGAATGACAAATTTGATTTGAAAATACGGGCAAAATAATTTGGTAGGTATAGTCCATTTGGTAAATAATAAATTTCCTAGACCTTACATAATATGATTTGACTAGGTAAACTCAAACTCAAAATCGAAACTCAAAACATTTGTTTCAAATAAACCAATTACAGGCACTTTTGTATTGTCAACGGGTCGGTCAGTCAGAAAGATGAAGCTAGTTGCCCATTCCAAAGCGTAGTAAGTAGGTACCTATGGAGAAGAACGGGCAAGAAACTCCATGGACACTCTTTTAAATCAAAATATGGTTGATGCACTCAGCACACTCCCAACATTGTTCAAAAGTAGTTGCAAATTAGCTGCTAGACCGTACTAGTTTTAACTAAGTTCTCATATGGCAGCTGTGCTCTAGCCTGTTACCTAGCCGTATTCATACATATGTACAAAGTATTACACATGTTACATAACGGCTGTACCTGGTATTGTATGAAAGCAAACCATTTCTTATGCAATACTAGGTTTTACGATATTATTTTACGATCACACGCGTATAGAACCAATAAAACATTGGGCCGGTTAATAAATTGGGTCCAATTTACTCAGTTTTATTAGATTAGAAGTAATTGATCTCACCTAAAAATAAATAAAAAAGGAGTCAAGTTCGGTAACATTCGAGCCAAGAAGGCGAATCAGGATTGTCAGGTTCGTCAAACCCTACTTTTAAAAAAAAACGCAGTATCCACAATATAGCGCTACAAGATGTATTCGTGCGTGTCGCCAAAATCGGAACAAACGCCGCTATTTTGATTTTAGGGTTCTGTACCTCAAAAGGAAAAAACGGAACCCTTTTAAGGGTTCGTTTTTGCAACAACAACACAACGAACACAACACAACAACGACAACGAAGACGGACAACGAAGTGATCTTAAAGGATCACTTCGTTGTCCGTCTGTATGTCTGTCTGTCAAGTATGTCAAGACCCTTTTTCTCAGGAACGCGTGGAGGTATCAAGTTGAAATTAATTACAAATACGTAGATCCACGGTCCCTTGGAGCTCTAAAAAACTCAACCTTTAAGGTCAACGCAATAAAAAATACGACCATTAATGCGACATATTTTGATACCCACAAACAACTGTAGGACTTCCGGTTGTCCAAGAATCATGAATTTGGCAAAATGCAAGGTCTCACACCACAAGTAAAGGAAAATGTTCGAAAATCGTTAATTTGTAGTTTTGTCAGATAAAAAAATATTTATTTGCGATTACAAACTTACATTTGGAGTTGGAGAATTGGCCATGACGTATATCGATGTTTGGGAGAACACGTTTTTCAACTACAATGTTAAGTTTGTTTTTGGGATAAATTCATCCCAACTACGGAACCCTTAATTGTGCATGGTCCGACACGGACTTAACCGGTTTATTTTTTCAATACAATTTTCCAAAAAATGTTGTAAAATAAGTGTTTACCAACAACGCCCCCTTGTACAGTATAATTATGTTATTCAAGCGTCAAAAGATCCTTGTCGCAGCACCTACCTACCTTGGCGGAAGTCGTAGCAAAAAAACCGTGAAATTAAAATTCTCTTTAGTGTTTTGCAATTTGAATGTCAGTGTCAGGTTGTATGTTGATCAAAACATGATTGACGACCAAAATAAATATGTATTTACAGAATTATAATCATTAGAATCATCATTACAACTCTCTCAGTTAGAATTGACCTCAAATGTCATTTGATTTGATGAAATAGTCATTCAATAGGTTAATTTGAACAACACATGACAACTAATTTTATCCTACACCTTTTTAATCGCGATTAACAATAGCCAGGTTTAGATAAACAACTAAAATTTTGGGTGAAAAACGTCAAATACAGAATAGCAAAATTGCCATTTTCACTAAATTACTAACTCAGTGCGATCTTAGTGCTGTCTAACTAAAATGTAGTTAAGTTGTGTCACTTTAGTCTATTTCAGAATGGGAAATCGTCGTTTGACAGGAATAAACTAAATTTTAGTGATTTTTAGTCTAGTTTAGAGAATTTTGTGACAAGAGAATCGGCACCATTGTTAACATCATTCGATTCTATGAAACGAATCGACAGCGTCGAACGATTGCTTCCATAGAGATGCGTAGCCAAGTGGCACTTTTTGACAAGCGTTATAGCTAGTTTTCGATTCGTATGATGGAAATATTGGCGAAAGCGATAGTGATTGTAGAAATACAATCGCTCCGAAGCGAATGTCATTTGTAGGCCCTCAGTACCTGGGTCAAAATCACCAAGGTGGAGAATCAGCTTCACCAGCAAATAAACGTCTAAATTTAGTTTATTTAAACAAATCGTTATTGTAAATATTACTTAACTCTGTTCATATTAACTGTACATAATATTTTATACTAAAAAAGTAAATCACATTTATTATTATTTGAAGAAATAACTACAAAAATCATTTCGAGAACGCGTCCTATGTAGCAATCTTCAGAAACTAACTTTGGAAATATTCATAAAATAAAATAAATTGAAAAGTTTTTCTTACTTAATTGCCTACAATTTTATTTTATATCAATTCATTATTGTTATTACTAAAGAAAGACAACAAATTAAAGAAAATCAAGCCCACATATTGTGTCCGGCAATGTAAGCGTCATTTTAGTGAACGCAATTTTTATTCTCAGCAAAAATTCAGTTTTTGAACGCAACCTTTAGTTGTCTATGGTAGTTATGTGAACGATGTAAACAAACGGTTGTCGTCTCTCGTTTCCGCCAAAACAATTGAAAATAAGTGGTAAGTATCTTTCAATTCATTATTTATAGAGCGTACATCAATACGTCATCATACCGGGAATGCGTTTTTCAACTTGGAATATTGAAAAATAAGTTTTGTAGTGTTTTATAGCAAATAGTAACCTCAAATATTTTACAATAAGAAAGCCTAACATGATGTCAAAGATGGCTGCCGTCTAAAAAGGGCGCTTTTATTTAAAAAAGTCATTTAGGGAACGGTCATTTCGGGACCATTCCCGGACTTGACGGAGCGTTCTCGAAATGATGATGACGTTCCCGAAATGACTTTTTCAAATAAACGCGCCCTGTTATTATAACTATTGGTTAATTAATTAGTGTATGTTTTGCTAACATATTTTTTAATATTTTTTAGCAATATGGAGTCTCATGTAGCTGAAAAAAATGAAAAACGTCCGAAAAAGCAAGTTAAAAAAATAGTTCGGCTTACTTGCGACAATGAGAGAAAGCCAATGACAGGAAAAGTAAATTTTTAGATAAGATGACAGGAAGAAAGAGATATAAAAAGGGCTAAGGATAGAGCGTACTATCAGAAAAAAAAAAGCTGAAAAGAAAGTTAAAAACATTGATGAGATGACTGAGAGAGAAAAGCGAAAGCAGAGAAAAAATTGGAAAGAAGCATCAAAAAAATACAGAGAAAAGAAGAAGGCAATATCAAGTATAGTAAACAATACTCCGCCCCATTCTGATGATGAATTAGCTACAGAACGGTCTTTAGTGAGAAGATCAGTGGAAAGAAAAATTGTTCGGAAGGATAGAGCCAAAGCATATCGTAAAATAAAACAACAAGAGAAAACAATTGCTAACATAAAACGTAAATATGAAACTTTAATGAAAAGACGAAAGGAAAAAGAGAACAGGAAATAGTTCAGGTACCAACAACTCCTAACAGCAAAGTTGACACATTCAACGAAGTACTGACTGCGCAATTAAAGAAAAGGCCTGTACTTTAAGAAAAAAATCCAAAGAGAGGGAAGTCTTCCAAAAATGTGTTAGCGGTGACATTGTACGGAAATATAAATTGCTTCATGTGGCTAAGACTTTTTTGCCAAAAGAGAGAACCAGTACATCGATTCTGAAGTCTGATACCAAAATTCGTGAGGTTGTTTTGAAGGAGTAAGTTCGTAAAAAAGTAAAGGATTTCTTCGAAAGAGATGATGTCAGCAGGATGTGCCCAGCCAAGAGAGATTTTGTGAAGAAAAACAGTATTAAGAAGCAAAAACGCCTCCTTTTATTCACAGTTAAAGAACTGACTTCAAAATTCGTTAGAAAAACTGGAATAAATTTATCTGAACCGTTTTGGGTGGTAGCTCCAACATCATGTGTTAAATTAATATGATTAGGAGGGGTTGTTTTTGATGTAAAGTATATTTAATATTAACTACAAAACAATTAGTATAATGTTTAGATGGTTTGATTATTACCATCATAATAACAGTTTAATATGATTATTAGGAATTTCTGATCGGCTGTGTACAGCAATTAAAAGACTGTAAACTGATTTAAGTTACGTTTTTGTTAATTAAGAAGCTTATGCCAAAATTAATAAATAAGTCCGACGAACAAAAACATTGCTTATGATTTTATAAACCTAAATTGTATCTATATCGTCATTTAGGGAACACACGCATCATTCCGCGAACACCTCATCATTTTCGGGAACATCACTAAACTCACAGATAACATATTATTATTTTAGACATTTAAAAAAAGGCCCCGGTAATATTAAAATAAGGCGAACGTCTTATACCTATAGCATGTTAATTTATATATAAGAGAGCGATATTTCTCATATTTAGATATTTTAGACAAAGAAATCGTCATAATAGCTCCATTTGCAATATATTTTGCATTTTAACGTCTTTATTGGCAATTTCATTACATTTCTTTAAATTCTATTTAGAAATAATATATATCTGCTATTGAATAAGGAAAAAAATAAATACTTATGTTATATTTTAATATTATTATAAACCTCACAAAAACGTTCCCGTAATGATATTTTTCAGCGATAGCTCTCTTTAAAAATAAAATTACAAGAATAGTAATCAATTTCATGCTCTGCCAACGCAAATATGGTTTAAACATAACTTTAGTGATCATTTAGGCCGATCATCAAAGTAATAACTGCTAGGTAAATTCATCGTAAAACAGAATTTGGAATTTGCCACCTTGGTGATTTTGACCCACCTGCAAATTGCAAAAAACCTAAGAAAATTTTAATTACGCGGGCTACCTTATCGCATCCACCGCGACTTCCAGTCTTTCACCTTCTGTTACCTAAAGGGACGTTTAAAAAAAAAATTTTTTTCTTCATCATCTTTTTCTCATTTGGGGTGTTAATTAGTTGACCTTACTTATTTTAATATTACGATTCTACATTAAACAAACGATAATTACACACTTTTTCTCCCGTACAAACTCAGACTGTGCATCGGTTCATGTGTTGTGGAGTTGATACAGGTGTAAAGTAATGTATTACATATATTATTTTATAAACAATGCCTTGTATTATAAACAGTGTTTTGTTACCCTTGTAATGTAAAGTTTTGTAGACGTAGATACGCTGTTTTGGGCAAATTTGCGACGGTATTTGCTGTTTGTACCGTATTATTAACGGAATTACTCCTGTACTAAAGAAATACCTGTGACATATTCTTTATATTATGCAAAGGCTAATTATTTTCCAGGCGACTAATAACTTAAAAGGCGACTAACTATTTGCTACTAAAAAAATTATTTGGCTGCGATGAAATATTTTAACAATTAATATATTAGGCTAGCTTCAAAAATGCAAGGAATTATAAAAACTAAATAATGGCTGCTACTGTAAGGTAGCGAACATATTAAACGGGGCTAATTGTAACATAGGCGAGCTACTATAAATAATGATATGTCGACTAATATTAACAGTGGGATAGGATGCAAGAGCGAGCGAAGCGACCTCGGGACTCGGGCACCCGGATTCGGACAGGTTAGGTTAGAAAGGGATGCCGGGGTCTCAAAGACCCCATTCATCCCCTTCGTGGTTATTTTTTTAAACCACCTAGAAGCAGGAGCTCCGCTAAGCGGGGCTCCGTTGACTACGCCTTATTATTATTGCCATTCAGAAATGGGAGGCCTCGCTAAAACAGAAACTCGATGCCAGTTTAAATTAAAACAAAGCTAACAACTGTTTATTAACCTCCTACTTTCTACTTAAAATTATCCTTCGCTGTAGCTGCCAACCTACTATTTTTGCTACCGGATTTAATTATATTTTAATCAAAAATTCAGATTAATTTGTCGCCGCATTAAATACATGCCTTATGCAAATAAAGATATGTACTTACTTGAACATGCTTGTATTTCAGTGCCAGTAGACATTCTGCACCATGTTTTCTGTCCTCACGATATAAATGTCAGACTATTGACATGATGCCAGTCTAAAACTACCTGATTATGGAAACCAAGGTCCTCGATGAGCGGTTGCGCACTAGATACGAAATCCGTCCATCCGAATTTAGAACATCATCAATTCTAATCGAACTCTGATCTCGATTTCGGCTTCGGAATTCAGATTGGATGCCGTGCGTGAACACCGAGATGAATAAAAGTTACTTAGCTATGTTGCTTTGATATGTTGCCGTCTCTATCTTGCACGCAAGTTTGACAAGTTTGTGGCAGTGACAGGAATAGTGCTTAGCCAAAGCACGTGCTAAAGCTGATCTCTGACGCTTCACTTTTCGTTCATTTTTGCCTTTCACTCGGCTTTTTTCACTCCTATAGGTATATGTATAATTTTGTCGGTGTCGTGTGATCAATGATCATGGAATTAAACAAAAATTAACCTTCACTCGAGTGAAGATTCATTTTTGTTTCTTCTGAGCGTCTAATATCGGCTTAAGTAACGTTTGTCAATGATGTTAATTAATTGTTATTGTTTAGGTTAGACCGCCTGTTCGTCCTCCTAGAGGCGGGCGCGGGCCCAGCCACCAGGCGCGCCGCTGCCCGCCAGCTCGGAGAGGTTCAAAAGGCCCATCCTGAGGAACTACACCGGCTGCTCGGAAGGCTCATGACGCATCTGCGGTCGCCGGCCTGGGAGACCAGGACTGCTGCTGCACAGGTGATTATCTCAATTTTATAATGCTTGCATATGCAGTCCGCCACAAAAGCATAAGTAATCAGTCTATAATGTTCCCATTGCTGGGACACAGGCGTCTTTTCTATGAGACGGAGTGGGCCGTAATCCACCCCGCGGGCTCAGTGCGGGTTGGTGGATGTCACATGTCTTTGAATTTTCAGCTCTAGGACATATCGGTTTCCTCACGATGTTTTCCTTCACCGTTTTGAGCGCAGTGGTGATGATAAATGATTTTATTTCTGTAAGTAGGTTGTACACTTTCTATACTCAATCATATTTTTTAAACTGGATGATATCGGTGATTCCTATCTGACTACTCTGAGAAGAAAGGCCGAAAAAAACTCTAGAGGTCACAGTCTCTTAGACATAATCTTGGTCAGATCATTTGGAGACCATGTAGATGACATAATTTACACAAGTAAAGTGGTCGTAGGTTCATGGCGGGGTTCATGGGCGTACCCAGCATTTTAAAAGGTTTGCAGTAGATAAACTAAGTAGTAGGAAATTAAAAATGCTTTTTATTTACTGGTTGATACGTTTTATTTACTGCACTACACCTTATTTCAATAATAACCTGCGAAGGTTCTAAGCTAAATCTAGCTAAAGGTTTTTTCAAATTTATTTTGTGCTTTCAGAACCCTTTTTCTATGCACACTCATCATACAGAGCCCGACAAGCTAGTGTTCTGTCATTGTTGACCTTAAACAAGTTTTTATTCTTCGTAAAATACTAAATGATCTTTCGATAGTGCATGTTGTGCAAGGCTGTGCAAGTGAGTATTAAGTGCTTGTCTTATGGTGGGAAAGAACAGCTGTGTCTCCCTTGCTCTCTCGATATTCAACTAGCGCAACTAAAACTTCAGTTCACTCTGTGCCACATTTTTTTTGCTTCCATGTGTTTTACCACAGTTCAGCTTTAATAAGAAAACCACTTAAATTTTTAGTAATTACAAGCACCTTCCATTTTTTTCAAAAAGTCTTCATTAAGCTACCCAAATGAATATTTAATGTTGTCATTTATATTAATTTTGCCTAAAAATTGTTAGCTTCGGGTCGAGAGAGCAGGGTGGGGCAGATGCCCCACCTTGCCCCACCGTGGGTACGCCCCTGCCTGGGTTCAAACCTACGACCTACACATCGGCAAGTCTCGGCCGTTACCACTAGGCCTACACTGCTCCAAAAGGCAATGATCATTTTGTTATCACAAAATCTTAGTATTGTTTCAAATCATCTCTAGTTTCACAGTATTTCCTACTCTTCTATAATTTATTACAAAGAATCTAATTAATATTTTCTAAAACTTTGGATGGTGTTAATCTACGTTTGTAAAAATCTGTCACTTAATATCTCACTAGTTGAGCTGCCTTTTTTTTTTGTTCTGGTGTGGAAAATCCTCATGGATGTCCTCCGCCCTGGGGGGGCCTGAGGGGTCTGTCAGACTCTTACTGACTAAAAACCACCCCGGTGTTCCGTCTCACACTTACGCCTGGGGTCGCGGGAACGTACAAATCTTCCGCAAACCCGGCTAGTTGAGCTGCCTAAACCAAGTAGGAAAAAATTCAATACCAGACTTGCAGAAATACCTACCTTACCTACCATATTTTTAGCCTCACTTTTCCTTTCAGTGTGAGTAAATGATTATTCATGAGTGTTTGTAATACGTACTCCGTAAACAGTCTGAGCAAAGATTAGCAGACAGATAAGATTTGAGAAAAATCCTTTGTTACCAACGCGTGGAACCAACGAAACGTTTTTTTTCTGTTTCAAAGTTGTCACGGAAATTAATTGTTTATGAAATTGACACACTACTTCAATTTGCCGTGTTATAGCCATTTCATACAACAGACGTCAAGAATGACAGTAAGTTGTGGTTCGAATATACGGACAATTTAAGTTGGGCAATTTGGTAAATTAATTTCCCTGATTCTATTACATTTAAATAATATAGGAAATACAATTGTGTATACGTTATTTAGCAATTTATAGCAAAATTTTGAATTAATACACGTCGTAGATACGGTCAATTCTAAATAATTTTCCCAGCTATGTATTTGACCCGTTCTCATCATACAGTCAACTGCACGACAAAGGTAACACTTTGAATTTGACAGCGCCTTTATTTTGTAGGAACAAGAGAGGTTTTATTAGTTCAAGTTACGGTTAACGTACGGTTGACTTACAACCAAAAATGTTTACTAGCAATCAGACTACAACTCAGTAATCCAAGAAAGCCCATATTGTTTCTCGCCCTGTTTCACTAATTCTAGGCGACATCTAAGCGAATGCCTAAATAAAAGCGCACTGTTGGGTTTTCAACGTCCAGGCAGGCGCAGCCGAACGTTGAAAATCAAATAGAGCGCCAGCGCGCGTTTATAAAAACGAATATAGATAGACTCTCGCAGACAGGCGCGACGCCACAGCGCGACACAAAGGCGTCACTCGTCGCGCGACGAACGGTGCCTTTGTGCCGCGTCGCGTGTCGCGTCTGTTTGTAGGAGCCTTATTGGTAGTAGTCGCAGTAGGTATGTATACGCAGACCTTGGCAGGCTAATACTTAGATGCGAGGCTGTGAGCTATCCTAATGGAAAATGTAGCCTAGCATATTCTCAGGTTTTTTTTTTGAAGCTCGGGTATCCTACGTCCAATAATAATTTCAATAGTTTTCCAAACCAGCGAAATATCGGTTCATCTTAATGGTTCGAACACTGGGGAACATCAAACCAATATATTTTACATGATTTTATTTAAACAAAGGAATCGGTGAATTCCGCTCCCAAAAATAGTTCCAATGGTTTTTCCAAACTTTCGAAATTATTTTAGAGCGCGGTGATCGTGTTATACAGGGTTATTGGTAAAACACCAGCAACCTCTTAAGGGGTCATTGTGCTCATCATTATAAACAACTTTTACTATGGACCAAACCTGAAATCACGAAAAAAATATCAGCTGTTCCCTACGTTTTGACGTGTTATGCGAATATAAATATAGGGAAAATCAGTTTCTTTTTTTCGTGATTTCTGGTTTGGTCCATAGTAAAAGTTGTTTATAATGATGAGTACAATAACCCCTTAAGAGGTTGCTGGTGGTTTACCAATAACCCTGTATATCTTAAAATAGAGTAGGTACATCATAAAGGTGAATGTCTTAGGGCTAATTTTTCAAGGGATATTATTAATTGTGTACATCACAAAAATAATCACCTATCAATTTACTGACTGCACAGCAAATTAACCAGAGCGTACGCTGTACCTACATACATAATACTCACACTCGGGATCGGTTCAAAATGCAATTATACTGTACTAGGTGAATTTGGGATGCAAGAGCGAGCAAAGCGAGCTCGGGACTTGGGGCACCCCGACTCGTACAGGTTAGGTTAGAAGGGAATGGCGGGGCTAGAAAACCCCGCCATTCCCTTTGTGGTTATTTTTTGCGGGGCTCCGTCGACTATGCCTTATTATTATTGCTATTCAGAAATATGAGGCCTCGCTTGGTAGATAGCGGTGCGCCATAAATTGTTGCTTATTTTGTTATACATATTTTGAGTTAAGTATTTTGGAGTGCAATCAGTAATTTTGATTGGAAATCGGATTATTTTTGGATACAAAAACATTTTGTTTTTTCGATTTGCGTTTAAATACTACACATTTTTAAATAGTCAGATAACTTTTGTCTCAGGAATAAATCTGATAGCTTGACATAATTTCTATACAAAAGCTGTCAAACCACAATATTTATTCGTCAGATAAAAGTTATCTGAATATTGAAAAATAAGCCCTTAGTATGACAATGTGCCCACTTTTTTTACGGTTCATAACTATTTATGGTTGGTCTCTGCGCAGACGCATTGCTTACAGATATACTGTCATGTTTTGTTTGACAAGCAACAGTATTGTGTCGCGTAATTGGCCACATTGTTTCGAACGACTGAGAAATTAATCTCCTAGCCGCGTTTGCGCGAGTCTCGTGCGCCGATGCGTAAACTATGCTGATAAGTTTATATAGATTGCTGTTCCGTATAACTGTTATGCTGCACTCGCTGCAATATTTCACCTCGAACTTAACAATATAGTTAACCATCTAGAAAAAACATAAGCCGTTTCTCACATAGAAATAATTGCCTGTCATTCGCTCAACTTTTTCCTTGTCTATGCAAACATTTGCAATTCTCTGAAGCATTATCGTAATCGATCTTCAATTGGCTTCACTTTTGCTCCTCACTGTACATACTTGTCACTTTGAAGTCTTGGAACACATTGAGATAAGTTATGCGTTTAATAAAAAATTCTTGGGAAAATTACACTTTCAAATTGTTCAGTGCCATGATTTCTACAAAAAATAATTGGCTTGGAAAGTGCTTGACATACTACTTTGTAGAAAAGTAGATCACTTCAAGCTTATGTCCACTGCAGTTTTATTAAACCTGTTTTATTCCTTCTTCATCCTTGGCTCATGATTGACAAGAGGACTCGACTTGATCCATGGACCATGATTGACTTCTTTTCTTTTTTAGGGTTCCGTACCCAAAGGGTAAAACGGGACCCTATTACTAAGACTCCGCTGTCCGTCCGTCTGTCACCAGGCTGTATCTCATGATTTCATAAACCGTGATAGTTAGACAGTTGAAATTTTCACAGGTGATGTATTTCTGTTGCCGCTATAACAAGAAATACTAAAAAACAGAATAAAATAAATATTTAAGGGGGCTCCCATACAACAGACATAATTTTTTTTGCCGTTTTTATAGATAATGGTACACCCCTTCGTGCGCGAGTCCGACTCGCACTTGGCCGGTTTTTTATAATTCCGTATGTCTCCCTGCTGGGCAAAGGCATCCCTACTCTCCTTCCACCTCTCTCTGTCCAGAGCTGACAAGCACGAATCTTTGTTAAAGGAGTCCAGCTCATCCTGCATGATTGATATTTTATGTGCTTTTAATGCTGGAACTCCCTTGTATCTGTCGTTAAGGGCGAAGCGCCAGTTTGCCCGCGTAATTCAATCTTACCTTTTTGCAATTTGCAGGTCGGTGTCAGGTTGTATGTTGAACAAAATATGATTCGCGACCGTAACAAGTGTGTTTTTACATAATTATAATCATGAAAATTATCAATACAACCCTCCAAGTTCATATAATCCTAGTAATTGTTTTTTTTATCATTTAATAGGATTATATAAAAAATTGAATTTAGCGGGCAACCTGGCGCTTCCCCCTTAAGGGCTTAGGACATTTTAAGCAAATGCGATGAACTATTATTCTTATTATTCTAGACTATGAACAGTTGCTAAGCACGTTTTAAATGTAATAAACGTTGCTATCGAAGACATAAATCACGTTTTATGTTTAAATTTCAACATGAAACCTTTGAAATTAGGTTAAAGGAGGGACTGCACGGATACATTCACTTTTTCACAGTTGTCTTTATCAAATACGGTAACAAATAAGTTATCAGTTAATTTTTATCGATTAGTTTCCATCAGATTGTAGCAAGGTCTAAAGTCTTGATTTTTAGGGTTCCGTAGTCAATAAGGAACCCTTATAGTTTCGCTATGTATGTCTGTTCGTCCGCAGCTTAGCTCAGAGACTCTTAGTACTAGAAAGCTATATTTTTGGCACGGGTATACATATTAATCAGGCCGACAAAGTGGAAAAACAAAATCATGAAAAATATATGTTTTTAGTGTACCTCCTGTACATGTAAAGTGGAGATGTCTTTTTTTCTCATCTATCGCATGGTGTGGGGTATCGTTGGATAGGCCATTTAAAAATATTATAGGTCTGTGAAAACCATTTTTCGATTCAGGGGTCCGTTTGCGTGAAATTAAGCTTTAAATTGCTAATTTTTGTTAGAGTCAAGTGTCCCCCCGCTTCCAGCTAAATGGTTGCTGTTGGATATGTGAAAAAATTCACGGCAATAGTTTATATATAACGAAATTAAAAGGAAAACTATCACAGCTAAGTAAGCTTTACAAGTTTACGAGTAATAGTTGACCAACTTACATTTGAAGTTGGAACGTATGAGAGAACATGTTTTTCAACTACAATGTTAAGTTCTAGGGATAACTTCATCCAAACTACGGAATCCTTCATTGTGCGTGGTCCGACACGCACTTGGCCGTTTTTTATGTTATCTCCCTCTCCCTTATATCCCCATCCGTAAGGCAGAGCCTTAAGGATGATTTCCACCAAACGGCTCGAATCGCATCGGATCGGAAAGTATACGAACGGATGCGGTGACAGCCGATCGCGTCCGGCAGGATGTCGGCGCATACGATCGGCTCTGTACCGTCGTGGTCCTTGCGAACGTGTCCTTTTCTGCGCCTCGTCAAATAGTTTGTAGGATGAATGTGTGATCGGATACGACGACAGGCGAACGGAGCCGATCGCGCATCGCAGCATACTTTCGGATACGATCGCGTGTCGCGGAAGAAGCCCGCGGTTAAGCTGCTGTGCGCGGCTTGGTAATATAGACTTTAAATACTGTGTACACGATTTAATATTATTTAAAGATTGTAAAATCCGTTCCGATCCGATGCGATGCGAGCCGTTTGCTGGAAATCATCCTTTATTGCCAGTTTTACTATTATACTAATGCCAGTATTAGCTAACACTAGGCGATAAATAATTGATGTAACACTTAAATAGTATTGTACTGATGGATTTTCAATTTTGGCGGTGAGCCGAGCGTTGATAATCCAACATAACATCACGCCTGTTTTCCCCGAAGGGTTAGGCAGAGGTGTACCTATAGTATTAGTTATTCTATTAAGGCTCGTACACACTGGCGCGACGCGATGCCCGACACAAAGGCACCGCGTGTCGCGCGACGAGCAGCGCCTTTGTGTAGCGCTGTCGCGTCGCGCCTGTCTGAGGGAGCCTTTACGCGAAGTTCGTTTGACTATGTTTGTAGTTGTGCATGCACATTGTTTTAGTGAGCGTAAGCTCCAGGCTTAGCATGACGCTTTCTATTTCTTGGAAGACAAGACATAGCTATTTCTATACAAAGTGACATTTCGTTTCTCCATTTTTGACATCGCACCGTAAAAATCCTTCTACAATCTGTCATTTTGTCTTTAGTTTCTACCGATCGTTGTCTAGGTCCTTTTATATATAGACTATTTCAGAAGAAAGTTTTCTATCCCAAACGTCAAAATCACACTGACAACTGACAGTTGTCTAAGGTAGTGAAGACATTTTGATTTTGTAATCACCATGCTAAAGACAGTACAAAACTTTTACTCGACAGCCACAAAGTATACAACTGGAATGGAAAAATGGAAATTTTCACTTTTTGTATGGAAAATGTGAAAAATTATTACTACATGTTTTGGTTTAGGGGTTTAAGCATCTCTTATAGGGGGTCGAAATTTTCATTATTTTTGCGATAGGACACACCATTTTCGATATAGAAGCAAACTAGTGAATTTCGTAAAAAGTTCAGTTGACTCATTCTACTTTGCTGCCGTCGTACTGTCTTCACGGAATGTCATTTTTGTCTATCCTTCCGTCGACAAAACGGTGCTCGTGCTACGCCTGCAGGCGCGCTGAGTCGTGTCGTGCGTGACTGCAACGCGGTCCGGGCAGTGTTGGGCACAATTGAATTAATTGTTTAATTGTAGAGGCAAACAATTACAATTTTTATTTCAACTAAATTAATTGCAATTAAATTAATTCAATTATTTTTTAATTGTGAAATGCAATTAAAATCAATTGCAATTAAATCTGTTAATTGTGGTTTACAATTAATTCAATTGCAATTAAAATTTTATTTGCAATTAAATTAATTGTTTTAAACAATTAATATTTAATTTAACTACGTAAGTATTTGACGAATGTAAATATGGCACCTTTTTTTTTTTTTTTCTTGGGTGGGAAATCGTCAAATGACCTCTCCCGCTCTGGGCGGAGCGGAAGGGCGTGTCAGACTCTTACTGACTAAAACCCACCCGTGTTCCTTCAGTGGCCTGTGCGCCAGGGCCACGGTAACTCTTTCGAACAATCCGCGACCCCGGCAGGCATCGGTCCTATCGGACCCCGTCAATGGTGCTGACATCTCTTTGAGGCGCGCGTGGAACACGACGCCCCGTCGACCCGGGCCTGGTCCTTAGCGGACGGCGAGCTGCCCATTGCTCGCCGTCCGCAAGCCCGCGCCTACGGTGGCCCCTGTATATAGCACCTGTGCTACACTTTTACGTAGTAATGTTCTGGCTTAAATCCAGGCTTTACATACCCTTGAGAATATTAAGGAGAATGCTCTTGTATTGTTTGCATTATGTTTTTTAGTTACTGACATTTATTAATTGTTAATTGTAATTGTAAACGTGTATCAAACAATTAACAATTAATCAATTGTAATTGCAAATTTTTACAAGCACAATTAATTTAATTGTAATTGCAAAGTTTTACAAGCACAATTAATTAATTGTTAATTGCGATACGTTACAATTACAATTAATTATTTTAGTTGTTAGTTGCAACTAAATTTGGCAATTTAATTGTTAGTTGTTAATTGTTTTCACAATTAGTTTTTGCCCCACTCTGGGTCCGGGTCACTAGTGCTTAGTGCGTTCACGACAGATTTTTAAACCGAGTACTGTCAGCATGGAAACTAAGCGAAGAAGAAGAGTTTTTCGTAGTAAGATTGAGTTTATATGTAATTGAAAATAATGGGGGCATTGCAAAGAATATTCAACAAAATCTCGTTGGCACTGAAAAGCCGATAAGTGAAAGGTTGAACCACATTAGAAGCGCAACATGGCATAAAACACGTGAACATGTAGAAAACATTGAAGAATTATAGGTATTTAAAATATTTGGACCTAGATTTCGAATTAATAATTAATTTGCAAGATGATTCCGACGAGAGCAACAGCGACTCGGAATTTGATTATTAATCAGAAACGGATTAAAATACTATTATATTAGATTGCATTTTTTATTTTTTTATTGCCTTACTTTCATATTTTTATCTTTATAATACTTATTATATTTTAAGAAATCATTTTCGTTCGTAAAATAAAAATAAAGAAATTAAATTCAAGTAGTATATTAATAGATTATAGTAGTAATTCAAGTACGGCTTTTATTGCTGACGCTACCTAGGTTCACGCACACAATACGCATGTCGTGACACGTCACTACTACAACCGAGGCTGGGCGGACTTCGTTCGTGAGATAGAACATATCCTACGTCCCTAAACCAATTTGTGTGGTAGAAAAACCAACAGTGCGCTTTTTTTAGGGGTCGTCGAAGCGGGCATAATTCAGAAAGCCTGTCGTCAACTCTTCATCTCCCTCAGTTGTAAATAAACGATTAGTTCAAACATAGCCGAGTTTGTTCTAGTCATGCGTGTATTATCAACGGTGCCTTGAACCGTTCCGTGTGCATTGTAAACATAAGATTAAAGCTGCGCTCTGGTTATTTAAATATACAAAATATACAGTCACACATCAAGTTACCACAAACTGTCAGATTTTCTCATTCGATTTTGAATTGAACCTTCAACATTTTAAGCGGACTACAGGACCTAAACGTAAGTTGTATAATGCCTACAAGTATATGATCCACTGAACTAAACAAAATCAGAAAAATATATGTTATTCTTCAGGATATTTGCTAATTAGATAGTGTGTTGAAAGCATAATCCAACTAATTCGATACGATAGAAAAAAATCACGAACATACCTCTAAAAATTTATTTTAACGATTAAAAACCATACTGCTATGCATTAAATCATTCTGATTTTTTGTCAGATTATTCTACAAGCAACATACTAACGTAATAAATAGTGTTTTAATTTTTTAATCCAATCAATAGATTTTTTGTAAATAGATAAATGCTTCGTATTTTGCAATAAATTACCAGCGCGAGCGTTGTGTCATCGCGCTTCTCTTTCTTTTCTATGCAGTCCGACAGTGACCGCGCTTTCGTTGTTGTAAGTCTCTTAAGGTTTAAAATAGTTTGGAAAAAATTTACAGTTTCATGTAGCTTGACCTGCTGGCGACTGTACTGTACTATGAATTTAGTTCAATTTACTTATGCGGTGTTGTTTCACTGAGAATAATAGAACGGTGGCACTTGTTTGTGTATTATTTTATTTATTCTTAGCAAAGAACAATATGGCGCTCTTTTCCCGTTTGTGTTTTTAAGGGCAACATCTTCCTGTGCTTAATAAACAAAACTGCGATCACCAGGTTATTTAGCAGCTTTGTCATTGGACACAATGAGCTGTAGCCTTAGCAGCAGTTTACGTTTCCTGTCTTTTTGATGGAATTTGTAGGCCGCGTTCACACAAGCGTATAATCGGCCACCGACTGTGAGCGTCCAGTACAAAATATATGAAAAAACAACTTCAGCCGTCGACTGCCTGTCCATTGTTTTTCATACATTTTCACAGTCGACGCTTGGTGTGAACGCGGCCTCATGAATATTCAGTTCGAAAAACTGTGAAGGATTACAAAGTAGACTTGTTCATTTGCGCTTTGAAATGAGGCTTTGTGCAATATCACAGAAACACAGTGTCATTACTACGCACCAAGAATTTCGATGATCCATCCGTTTTTGTATACCTACACAAGGAGCGAAGAAGCTCTTTATTCGCAATGGAGGAATGGATCATTCTCTAAAGATAACCAACCGATGTTTTGTAAATAAAGTCCTTATTTATATCGACGATAACTAAAAAAAGTTGGCAATGAATGAACCTTTGACGAGTCTTAAACTGCGAGAATCTGAATAAAACTTTAGAGACGTTCTTTTCGTCATTCAGAACACTTTATTATGCGTTCAGATTTAGACGTTTATAAATATAATTTAATGAGTTTGATCTGCGTCGTAGGATCTTATTTGTCCTTGAACAAGAGCATTGGAGCTAGATTCACTACAAAATTAAATATGTGATGAAGAGTTAATATTTTCCTTATCCAATGTTTGTTTTGGTGCGTCAAAACAAATCATTAACTACGTTTCCGATCACGTACGACATGTGGGCCTTCAAGAAGAGGGCATAGATATTACTTATGTAGTTATGTCTCTTGTTAATGGTTGGGATGGCAACACTGAACGTAAGCCTTTATTTTCATGTGCAGTGGTCGGCAAAGCGTCAGCGATTCTCCTACATAGAGCCGCAGTGCTTTAACATGAGCCGGTCTATGGTGTAAAAATCTCTCTATGAAAACAAAGGTGAAGTGAGCTGACATTCCATCGTTTTCTTGGGTTCACTTCAAGCGCACTTCATCTAAGGGAACATTCTGAATTACACCATAATCGCTCACAACGCACACATCAATAATTTGCGTTCCGATTTAGATACCACGATTATGACAGCTGAGAGCTGTCAACAATTCGGAACGCGCTTGAACGCGCTCACAGTGCTCGCTCAACGTCAACCCTAAAACTTGCACAAGAAAGAAAGGCCGACTGTATATTTTTTTGAAAATGGAAGTTCAACTCATTGGCACTTATGTTCTGTTGGTTGAAATGTATGAGACCAAAGATGCAACACAAAACAACTCAACAACACAAAGCACAACTGTAATTTTTGACAGCTCTCACGATGGTATTAATATAAGGCATAGTCAGCTTTATCGCAAGATGGCGCATGTCATGACGTCATCTATGACTATTCACGGGATATCGTTATCGCGCTCAAGCTAATTCGGAACGGGCGTAAGCACGCTCAAATCGATTACAGTGCAATTCAGAACGTACCCTAAGTTTTTAATGTGAGATTTTGACAGAATAGCACTACAGATGACACGCCATCTAGTGTGTAGAAAAAACACAAACAAGTTCTCTAGAACGGAGGAGACTATATGGAGAAAGCTAGCATAAATTCGGAATGTGTTGCTGAGATTTGTATTTACATAACAATGACGTTTTAATGCTTACTTATATAAAATCTATTTTAGTATGTTGCTTGTTAATTAATCGTTTATTTTTGTAAATGATGTGCCGGTAAGTTATTCAGTTTTGCTGAATTTTTTCCAAGTGTTTTTCAATAACGTTGAGACATTTGTCAGAAAAACTTGATAGTATTCAAGTGGGAGAGAAAAATCCGGCTTCAATATAGGTACTTAATAAACAAAGAATTATTGTTGTTACTTATTATACAATATAATAAAATAATAGATAATCATGATGATGAGTTAATCATGTTGAATTGCTGATTGGTGTCATCACACTATTACATTGGAAATTATTTAAGTACCTAATTGATGTCTCAATTTCCAATAATTATTGTGAAACTCCCTAGTAATATGTAGAAGAACTTTATTCGAACATACCTACTTCGTTACATGAAGTTTCATCCAAGCATATAATTTATCAAGGATTCTGGGCGCTGGTGCCTCCGGAAAACAGGAATAGTTTAAATACTGCTTGTCCTGAACTTGGTGGAACTGACTGTGTGAATAGATTTCAATAGATAGAGCTATAATAACTTAGAGCTATAATAACTACGAATCTGGGCATACCCTTTTTTTTTTGTGTGGTAAATCATCAAATGACCTCTCCCGCTCTGGGCGGAGCGGAAGGGCGTGTCAGACTCTTACTGACTAAAACCCACCCGTGTTCCTTCAGTTGCCTGTGCGCCAGGGCCACGGTAACTCTTTCGAACAATCTGCAGCCCCGGCAGGCATCTGTCCTATCGGACCTCGTCAATTTTGCTGACATCTCTTTGAGGCGCGCGTGGAACACGAAGCGCCGTCAACCCGGGCCTGGTCCTTACCGGACGGCGAGCTGCCCATTGCTCGCCGTCCGCAAGTATCTGGTAGAAGTATCTGGGCATACCCTAATGTCAGAAATCTTCTTATCGTACCTATCGATAAGAGAACCAATGCAATCCAAACTGGTTCTACACAAATACAATCTTGCATTTACACAATTAACATTGGTACACACGGCTACATTTCAAGCTATACATTTTCAGTATAAGCTGATCTCACATTTTATAGGATTTCCATACAATGTAATGTGTACAAGTGTAACAACATCATGAAGGCTCTTACAAACAGGCGCGACACGCGACGCGAATCGTAATCGTCGCGCGACGGGCGGTGCATTTGTGCCGCGCCTGTTTGTAGGAGCCTTGAACAAGGATACACTTTAAAGGCTCGTACACACTGGCGCTTCGCGACGCCCGACACAAAGACACCGCGTGTCGCTCGACAAGCGGCGCCTTTGCGTAGCGCTGTCGCGTCGCGCCTGTCTGTGGGAGCCTTAAATTGAAAAACAGGACGGCCATCGTTTTACGGTTATTAACTTTCTAACAACAATGGAGAGCCAATAATCATTACGTTATTATCCTGCATATTGTGTTACAAATTGGTCACTCTGATGCCCATTTTACGATAAAACGGTACATTGGAACATAAAATTCAAGTTTAATGATCTGAATAATATATTGCAATAATCATCATGCTCTATAAACCTTATTTCATGTGTCTGCCTAATTATATATTCATCTACTATAATTTACTACTAGACGGAGCGGAAATTTACCGCTTTTTTTTTGGGTGGGAAATCATCAAATGACTTCTCCCGCTCTGGGCGGAGCGGGAGAACGTGACAGACTCTTACTGACTAAAACCCACCCGTGTTCCTTCAGTTGCCTGTGCGCCAGAGCCACGGCAAGTCTTTCGAACAATCCACGACCCCGGCAGGGAAATTTACCTCTAATGGGGTTGTGAGTAATAAAAAATTGTCACGCTGTATAAAGGCTCCCGCAGACAGGCGCGACGCGACTCTAGTAGGACAATTTTTATGAAAACTTCGTTGAAATTGTTCTACCAGATTCGCGGCGTACCGTCACGTCTGGCCTGTCTGCGGGAGCCTTAAAACCAGTATCAGTTTTATTATTTATTGTGTAGCCTTAATAGCTGGAATCAGTGTGAAAACGATCGATTTCATACCATTGTCTTTAGTTTTATATCTCACATGAATTCTTACAACAAAGACTTGGTAGTACCTATAAAAACGTGACGTATCTATGTACAAGGTGATGTGTGACATGTTCTAACTAGTTTTTATGTACCTGTCGAGTTATTTACGGCCTTCGATAAAAAAATAGGCCATTTATATTTGTGGAAGCTTGTAATTAGCAATTGTCAGTTGTTTACTATTTCATTACCATTTACGTGTATTAGTCTGTAAGCTTCTTCAAAATTGTAAAAATAAAATAAAAATTGTAATTTCACACGGAACTGCCATGTAGTAACACTTAGGGAAAGCAATCTCGTTCTCTCGGCCATATTTACCGAGATTAATCTCGGCCGAAAATCGAACGAGGGGGCTAGGGTTGCCAAACCTGCTCTATTCCCATCCAATACCAAGAGCTAATACCATTTGGTATTAGTTTATTTCCGAATTTATTTTCTATTCCCAACGAGTACCACATTTTAAAACCAATACCAAAACAAGTTTGAAGAAATCAGATACAGTCAGGTTCAGTAAAATTAAAATGCTTTGAGTGACGAACTAAGTTTCCGAAAACATAATAAATGTTCCCGAAAATCCTAACCCTAGACGGTCGACGTCAGTGGCAGCCCGAGGTTCGGTTGGTTAGGTTCCTTTAAACCCTGTAGACAGAAATAGGAGCCCCGCGAAGCGGGGCTCCGTCGACCAGCTTATTAACCCTAACCCTATATTTAGATTACCCTAGATTTCGGTAAAACGCAATTTAAATAAAACTTTGTGTAGCTGAGTGTACAAAAAGTCACGCTTTGGTATTCGTTAGTAATAGATTTTTTATTTAAAAAAATGTGGTACTCGTTGGGAATAGAAAATAAATTCGGAAATAAACTAATACCAAATGGTATTAGCTCTTGGTATTGGATGGGAATAGATCCCAAACCTTCTATACATATAATATAGTATCCTTCTTTATTAGAGGCCTAAAGGATATATTTAAAAAAAAATAGTAGGCGAAACTACTATATTTTCAATGAAAATTGAAATAACATTATTTTATTGGAATAAAGGCTCCTGCAAACAGGCCCGACACAATGGCACCGTCTGTCGCGCGACGGGCGGTGCTTTTGCGTTGCGTGCGATTCGCGTCGCGTGTCGCGCCTGTTTGTAGGAGTCTTAACATCAACCAAACATACAAGCTGAGATTTGACAACATTTTTGGTAAATTTTGCTAAAACGCAGGTAAATGTAAAAGTAACTCTTCTTTCTTCTGTCTGGTACTTTTTCACGCCTTAATGGCTGAACGGTTTTCGATGAAATTTGGCACACTGGTAAACTATGACCTGGCTTAGGAAATACTTTTTATGCCGGTAGTACGTTCCCGTGGGATAATTTCCGATCTCTACGGCGAAGCCACGGGCAATAGCTTACTTGTTTAAAAATATGGCACAAGAGGAGGAGGAGTACACGCTGAGTCATTTTTCGACTGTTCATACTTCCATTCATGTGCATATGGGGCCATTCATCATCTCAATTAGCGTGCCCTTGCCCCGTAACCTTTGGCCTAAATATTTTCATTTCGCGTAGACCAGTAATTACCAAAGTGGTCCAGGTGGACCCCCAGGGGTCCACGGGAGACCAGTCGGGGGTCTAAGTTGGGCGTGACAAAAAATGGGGGTCTACAATCATAAGCGGGGGTGCATGAAAATTAATTTGGTTTCGATAGTGAAGAACTAAAATGTTGGCTTGACTTCTCCTATCAATATAGGCAGATAATATTTTAAGAAGCTTAGCGACTGTTACCCACTCACGCGCCGGTCAACGCGTGACCCGTGCTTCGATTGTTCCGGAACATTTTTTATAGGCGTGCTTCGGCGCGCTTCGGAGCGCCTTGGGCACTTATACACGACTCGTAAACAAAAGATTTCTATGAACCGAAGGTAAACAAATGTCTGTTCCCTTATGTGGACAGACCAGGCCTAATTATGCAACACATTTTAAAAGAATAGAAACTTAAATTTTATTGCTTTTTTATCATCACAATCACAATCAATTAAAATTTAATTGAAAATTTGTTTAGTCGACTTTATTATCAAATAATTAACCCTATCAAGCAATCAATTCTAACCTTTTTTTTTTCGAAAACTGTTAATTCGTCGTTGAAACTCAGCCACAACGCAAGTTTCCAAAGATACAATCTAATCTTCACTTTTTTTTTCGAGATTTAGAAATTGATAGTAATGTAGCTGCAGGGGTCCACCGGATTCAACAAAATTTTGAAAGTGGTCTATGAAACAAAAGAATTGGGGAACCTCTGGCGTAGACATTCAACTTGCAGTCATTATAATCTAGTTTACTTTTTTAAACATACCTGCCTACTTAAATTTTTTCTTTAGGATACTAATTTTGTTGTGTGCTACTTGAGTACCTACTTGCTTCATTAGCGAACTCTTATAGTTCTTGAAATTGATAGGCAGCGGCGATATAAGAATCCCCAAAACAGCACCCTAATTGCGTAACACACTATCTATCACAATCTGAATAATTTTCAAGCCTATTGCTAATCCATTGCTTCATATATTCGAAATATTTGTCTGCTTAACAACGTAAATAAAGCAGGAATGGCTTTCAGTTTGACAGTTCAACAATATTCACTATTGTTGAACTGTCAAACTGAAAGCCATTCCTATTGTTAGTGTGTTACGCAATTACCCCGCTTGTCTATGGTAACCTTAATGCAATTTAAGTTAAGGTGGGCCAGTGTTATTTACTATTTGTTTGACAGATGAGTTGCATTGCTAAACGGCATATTAATTACCACAACTTCAAAAATACCTATTGTCTGCATTCGTTGAAATACACCTAATTTGTAATTGTTTACTCCGCAGGCAGTGGAAGCGATTCTCGCGAACGTACCGGAATGGCATCCAACTCCATTCACGGCTAAGAAAGGTCAGTAATTAAACATGATACTATTATGGTACCGCCATTATTAGCCTACGTACGCACGAGCGATTTTTTTCTGCGCACTGGGTTTTCAATGCTCTGCTTAGCGCCCCAGTTGAAATACAAGTGCGCGGTAAAAAAACGTCGCATTAAAAAAGCGCTCGTGCCTACGTGGCCTTACGTCGCTTCTGTTTTGGCAACAATATACGACCTCCAGGCATGGTTTTAGCTTTTAGAAAAGGGTTTAGATACACTTGTGGATGGCAGCGACAAAACATGACTAATTCTTGCAGGAACTTTTGCAGGAACTGCTCATTTCCGTTGTCAAAAATGGTATGATTAATTTAGATATCAAACTGGCCAGACATCCGGAATTGAACACATCCAGTGTACTGCGTGATAATTCCATAAAAT
Organism: Dryobotodes eremita; assembly: GCA_917490735.1. Classification (NCBI taxonomy): domain Eukaryota; kingdom Metazoa; phylum Arthropoda; class Insecta; order Lepidoptera; family Noctuidae; genus Dryobotodes; species Dryobotodes eremita. The sequence continues at coordinate 4,770,884 of OU823247.1, read as the reverse complement.
AATAATCTCGAAGGCTGGTAATATACATGGGTTACTAACTAAAACAAATGGGTATAGAACTAGACCTCGTATGTTTCTGAAACTGTCAATTTTTGCCTTAAACGTTTGATTGGCGCGAAGACTGAGCGATTAGCTTCTGCGCTGCGAATAATTTTAAGACCTTCGGATGGTTGTTCCAGTGTTTGTGAATAGGTAATGATTATTGTTTGCCAAAGTGCCAACGCAACCACGAATCCACGATACATAAGGAATCCTAGTGTAGCACAAACTCTTTAGTGATTAGCCTTATTCGACAAGGTGACTGGCGCGAATTGCGTGTTTTAACACTCAGACATAAATAAGAGTAGGTAGGAATTGGCGGTTTTGGCTGACCCAAAAAAAAGGAATTAAATTCGTCAATACTTGTAAATTAGCCAGATAATGTGTTTGTATAATCAGTTATAATAGTCTAGAGACTGGATTATTTTTTATCATTTCAAAGTCATTATTAAGCTTTTTTTTGAATTAGCTGCTCTTTATTACTTCTATTTTTATTTTTGGACGACGTAGATTGAAAATTTCTGCGAACAATTTCAAACTAAAAAGAAAATTACGTGTAAAGGATAAGAATCTGTATTCTTGTATCCGTCGTTAGAGTTCTTGGTCATTGATACAACTGACATGTTGACAACTTTTCATCTTGTACAGATTTCGGGAGCAAAGTATCAAATATCAATGAAATGACGTCAGCTGTTCTGGAATCTGCCAGTTTTGCTCACAAACTTATCTCCACAACGTATTTGAGCCGTCCATTCTCTTGACAAATGATGTTGTTTGTGTATCCACTTGCTACAATAAGCTATTCATAGGCAGTCATCATTATATTATATCATATTACTGTATATTATTCACTTAGTACTGTGCCTTGTTAGTTTGTGACACAGAAACCAAGCAAACTGTGCAGGCGGTTGCCTTTGTGGTTTATTCAAAGAGTCCGTTAATAGTTGGGCCAAAGGGCCAAATTAATCTTTGGGATAAAGGGCCTATTTCTTAACTCTTTCTTCTATTCCGAGGGGCCAAACATTATTGACTTCTTGTTTAGTACAAAATTAGGAAATAGCTTTTTGTCTGATCATTCTCAATTTGATGTCAAGGCAAATCAAGGAGTAGCAGGCACCCTGACTTCCTTAATACTACTAGAATATTGGCTTTAAGAATATTATCCAACAAAGCTTTCAGTTCTTGGCAACACAGTGCTTTCTTTTGAAGTTAAATTAAAATTTATGTCCAAAGGCAACTTTAATATGACCTAACAATGACGCACACGATTCATACTTTAGGCATTAAATTTCTAATTCCAGTCAGACTTGATGAAACGAAGATTGGCTACCAAAATAGATTCGTATGTCCGCCCTTGGTTCTTGAACTCATGGAAATCAATTTATTTTAAGTGCATCCGTTCTGACCCTTTGCTTTACTTCATTGTCTACTTATAGAATCACCGAGTCACAATTACGATACCGTTTTATCATAAATTCCGAGATTCATTGCTGCACTCCTACGGGTGACATGAAATGTTGTGTACAATTTATCTTATCTCATTTCACATGTTAGACTTGAATGAACCGGAAATTATTATTATTTCTTTTATATAGGATCTTGGATTTTTTATGCATCATCATGGGGTTTCCTCGGATCTATGAATAAATAATGTATACCTAATATGGGTCGTTTGAGTTGTTTTTTATCACGTAGTAAGGGGTCCAAGTATTGTATCTGCACTAATAATGACGCAGCGAAAGAAATGGCTCTGTCATCTCGTTTACAGCACAATTTTGAAAGGTCTTATTGCAATCCGTTATCCTATCTGTTTCACCTTGGGCAAAAATGCTTTCGCATGTCCGGATGTCCGGCTGTTCTCCTCTACAGGTCGCATTTCTCAACCGATTCTCGTAAAATGTTGTGAGCCGGTTTGATAATTATATGGATTCTTTTTCTCGATTGATTTACGATATTAAAAAAAAATCCGGAGTGATGGGGGTTGAAATGGTAAAAAAGTCATATTTCAGTCATTCGCGCGCTTTTTGTTTTAAGGTGCGCGGTTAACATTTATTCAGGTCAAAGACAGACTTGTTACATAGGATCACGCCTGTAATGAGAGCGCTGGTGGCCAGTGGTAATGGCCCCGACTTACGATTTGTAGATCGTGAGTTCGCACCCAGGCAGGCGCTTTACTTTGTGTAAATAATTTCATCACTACTGTTCTCAAAACGGTGGAGGAAAACATCGTGAGGAAACCGGCATGTCCTAGAACCAAAAATTCGAAGATAACTGACATCTACCAACCCGCACTGGGCCCGCGTGGTAGATTACAGCCCGCTCCCGCTCAAAGAGAGGAGGCCGGTGTCCCAGCAGTGGGAACAGTATAGGCTGATTATGCCACACCTGTAATCCCGAAAGGTTAGTCAGGGGGGTACCTATAGTACACCCACATTTCGCCAGTAATGTTTAAGTCCCATGTAATAGGGGGCGAGCATATTGCCACCCTCCGGGCTCAAATACAGACTCCGGGCTGTTACTGAGAATTTCCTAATGGGAAAACACGACCAACACGGAAGTCTTATAATTTTTTATTTTTTATTCTGTTCTCTATTTGTGCTGAACTTAGTCGCATGAGGTGTTTGCACGAATTCAGTGACAAACGTTGGTAAAGGCTCCCACAGACAGGCGCGACGCGACAGCGCTACACAAAGGCGCCGCTCGTCGCGCGACACGAGTTGCCTTTGTGTCGGGCGTCGCGTCGCGCCTGTGAACGAGATTTAATTCGACGCGGACATTAAAATAAAATAAAACCTGCTAATGTGAGCAATATTCTACATTCTAACAGCCTGCTGTATTTTCATTAACACCCAGTTTTTATACACAAGACAATTTGACATTTTAATTAAAAGTCTTTATTGAGTTCAAGAATCAATAAACCAATCAATGAAGACACAGTGTCGCATAATAAAAATCTTTTATTTGCTGAATTGGATAAATCGCCGTCATTGCGTGCTGGAGCAGGAAAATAAAAAGGTTACACCATGATAACGGTGGGCTGACTTCCTCTCTATTGATAACGAATTACATTTTAATACATACAATCATGTTTGTGATTAGCGTTGGATTGAATGGAGTTTGTTGTTAGTGGTTAAGTACCTACTAGGTACTTGAAACCACGTGAATTCACGTGATGCTCAAGTGTGTCGAGTTAACGGACTGTGAGGATTAAATGACACTTGTCATAGTATACAACAGTAGTTTTATAAGTCTGAAATCGCCAACTCGTGTTGAGCAAGCGTGGTGATCAATGCTCGTGCCTTCTGTGTACAAGAAGAGGCCTTTGCTCTGCGGTGGGACATTAATAGACTAGGATTATAGTACACAGCTAGCCAGTTCTGGGCGAAGTCTTTCTTACCTTATACCAACTATTTCTGAAGTGTCCCCTACTGTATTGAACCGGTTCTGTTCTAAGATTTACTGCCTCCAACCCACCTGGGTGCTATAGCACAATACCAGTCTGTAATAACCTCCATTAAATTGATGAAGGCTCCCACAGACAGGCGCGACGCGACAGCGCTACACAAAGGAACCGCTCGTCGCGCGACACACGGTACCTTTGTGTCGAGCGTCGCGTCGCGCCAGTGTGTACGAGCCTTGAGACGTCCTGTATTTTCACAGAAGACGCCATGTCATTTTGTCTACTGCAGTTTGGCAATATGGAAAGCTGTCGCTAAACTGTTCATTATATCTTCATATTGTGAGTACTGTATGTGGGGACTAGATACGCGATTCAAAGTTACTAGTAAACCGTAAACAGCCTTTCCCTTAGTCAACCTTATAAGAGTGGTGACTGACCAGCTGTTTCTATTTACCAGGCTTTGTAGAGTTACGTTAAACATTCTATTAATATTTGTGAAACAATATATTAAAAAACACCAGGATGCAGGGGTGCTGACTTTTAGAAAACCTTGTGGGTGCTCATTCTCATGCCCGACTTGGGGTTGTTAGGGTTCCGTACCCAAAGGATAAAACGGGACCCTATTACTAAGACTCCGCTGTCCGTCCGTCTGTCTGTCCGTCTATCACCAGGCTGTATCTCCTGAACCGTGATAGATGGACAGTTGAAATTTTCACAGATGATGTATTTCTGTTGCCGCTAACAACAAATACAAAAAAAAAACAGAATAAAACAAATAATTAAGGGGGCTCCCATACAACAGACATGATTTTTTTGTCGTTTTTATGGATAATGGTACGGAACCCTTCGTGCGCGAGTCCGACTCGCAATTGGTCGGTTTTTTTTCTTATGGTCTGCTTAATCCCTAAAACACATTTAAATCCGTCCAGTAAAACTCATGGTCTCCGAACGGAAAGGCACCGTCTTCACCCTTAAGAACTTACTAGTTAATTAAATTAATAAAATATGGATTGAAGAAAATCTACTATGCAAGAGCGAGCGAAGCGAGCTCCACAATATTAGCACTCCGGTTTCAAAGGTAATACGTAACGACGTGACGTGATTGTAAAGAGAGATCAAACAAAGCCGATTGACTGATCAGTTTTGATGTTTATGCTCATGGGTGCTCCGCCCCCACTATTTACCTCTCGTAGGTGCTGGAGCCCCCAAGCACCCACGGAGTCGGCGCCCCAGCCTGGATTAGAGACGCACGGAACCGGGAAGTATGGCAGAAGACAAGGTAGGCCCCTGCAGTGGATTTCCGGGCTGAAATGATGATGATGATATTAAATATTTGCGAAAGTTCTTAAGGAAGTTTGCTATATTTTGATTAGGAACAAACGGGAACAAAGTTCCGTGTAAGCTCACAATCATTATGTGAAGTTGACTGTCAAACTTAATTTTCACAGAATGATGTTTCTAATCTTTATATTATGGTATACCTGTAATATATATGGTGTACAAGTACGTAACAAAGAGTAATTTATCGATCTATCTATCTATTGAGCCTTCTAAACCGTTAGTTACCTTTGTCAAGCCATACTGAAAGAAATCCATGGTGAAATGTTGAATGGTGTTTATTTCGCAGGCAGATTGTATGATTCGTCATTAATTCATTATACATACGGCGCCGTCCGTTTGCATACTGTCGGCGTTATGTAGGTATAATGCCTAAGGAAAATTGATGACGCTTTGATCACATCCATTTCGTCAACAGTCATATTATGTTAGGGTAACCATGATTGAAGAATAAATAAAATAGGTGTCGTACTATTTTATCTGTTTTATTAGGTATTGTAACAAAGTACAAAATGAGGTAGGTAAGTAAAGTTACTAATCTAACTTTTATTTTAGGAATTTACTATAGTTACTTAAAAAATAAATAATAGTGTCATTCTTAACTAAGACGATGTAAGTACCTACTTAACAAAACAAAAATTCTAAAAAGACGTAAGGTACTTAACATTTGTTTTATTATCAATTTATCGGTCATACATGAAATATTAACTTCCCAAAATCTCAATATAGAAACGTTCTAATACAGTATTACTAAATTTATTAGACGAAATTAAACACGTTGCTATGCCTGAGATATTATGTTGAATAAATAAACGTGTAAATAATATATTGTACCTACTAGCCTATGCCCTGCTTCGCCCGCGTGGATGAATAATTCCGTGCTACATGGTTTTCATAGAACTACGCGGCGCACGCCAGTTAAGCTCCCAGTCAGCATGATTTTTTCCGACATCTTCAACAATCATCGTCATTTTTCAATCAATTTACATAAAACCTTAATGAATTATACACCTAAACCTTCCTCAATTGGTGAAAACCCTATGAAAATCCATTCGGTAGTTTTTCATTTTATCGCGTTCAGACTTACAGACGCGGCGGGGGAACTTTGTTTTATAATATGTAATGAATCGCCATCTATTGTATAACGTATTTTGTAACGTTTTCAGTTATTTAGGGTATTAAGCTGTGAAAGTTACTGTTGTTGTGCTTCTTATAAATAACTTAAAATAACGAAATATTCAATTGCATTCATTGTTTCATCTAGTAGGTATAGAGGTGCGAAAATTATTGTTTTTATTTAATGAAACACGTTCGCTCCGGAAAATAATACCACTGTTTCTAAAACAAGACTGACACATGCCAAAAGTTTTCCATAATAATATTATATTAATAAGTATTTGCGTCGAACACAAGCGTTGTTTTGACGGCAATATTCGAGTGCGGATTAGTAATCTGATATTATGGAGTAGTTATTAAATAGGTAATTATAACAGCACAACGTGCCGTAATGAGAACATATCTATGTTATTGTTATCGAAGGAAAATCCGGTAGATATTTATTCCGGAAAACCGGCAATGAACTTCTAGTGTTTGGCAAAATCCGTACTTCCAAACTAACATAATAAATGCGAAAGTAACCCTGTATGTTTCAGACTTTAATGATTGAACGGAATTCAATGAAATTTGGCACACAGGTAGACCACTAGGTAATCGCATAGGATACTTTTTATCCCGGTAGTAGGTTCCAGAGTTACCGTGGCCCTGGCGCACAGGCAACTGAAGGAACACGGGTGGGTTTTAGTCAGTAAAAGTCTGACACGCCCTTGCGCTCCGCCCAGAGCGGGAGAGGTCATTTGATGATTTCCCACCCAAAAAATAAAAAGGTTCCCGTGGGGAATTTCCGACCACCACGAGGGCGATGCCGCGGGCAAAAGATAGTTATGAAAATTTAAATTATAATATAAAATAATTAGGTACGTTATACAAATACGATTTTACAATTGATGGGCTATTTGATACACAAATCGAATGCGTTCTGTTAATATAAAACATTAATTACATGCAAAGGTTAACGCACAGTATTCTGCTGCGTCGTGGCATCAGCAGGGAAAGTAACGTTACAAGCGAGTTTTATTTGTGTAGCTCATCGAACTGAAAGTAGTCTCGTAGATCGCATCGTTACTGATTTTCTCCTTACATAATTTATACCTATTTTCTTATTAAATTTATGACTTTAGACTAGTTTAGACGATTTAAATACGTGCGCATTGGTAAATCCAAATTGTATCGTGAGAGTATTTTAATTAAATAGTAATATTTTGACATTATGGAGCTTTAAATGTCTGTAGATTGTTGTTTGTGCATTAAAAACCTGTTCGATTAAGTACCGGTCAGTAAATCTGTTGTCGAACCTCACGTGAGCGTGATGTTTTGGCAACGTTGCCCACTTGCCCATTATTTGTATCAAGTCAAGTCTGTGTATATTTCTTGTTGGTGATCCTAAGTGAAAACATTAGTTAAGGCTCCCACAGACAGGCGCGACGTGACAGCACGACTCAAAGGCGCCGATTGTTGCGCGACGAGCGGTGCCTTTGTGTTGCGCGCGATTCGCGTCGCGTGTCGCGCCTGTTTGTAGGTGCCTTTATGAAAGAAAAATATTGGAAGTTTGTTGGGCGAGGATTTCTCTCCCCTTCTCTACAGATTTCTAGCCGCTGGTAAAAAACAACCAATCATAAAAGTTGACATGACCCTACATAAGAAACCGTAGGAACAGTAGCTAATAATAATAATTTATTGTACAGAAGAGAAAGCCGAGCCAGAAGACAGCGGTCGTCTCCGCTGTGAGACGTTCGATATCCAGCGAGTGCTGCAACATGGCGCACACCTCATGGGCTCCGAGGGCAAAGAGTACGACCTGGACGAGGAGCCAATCAACGCTGCAGGTAAACAATGAAAAATAATAAAACAGACAGAAGACAGCGGTTCGCTACGAGACGTTCGATATCCAGAGAGTGCTGCAGCATGGCGCACCCCTCATGGGCTCCGAGGGCAACCAGTACGACCTGGACGAGGAGCCAATCAACGCTGCAGGTAAATAATAAGTAATTATAAGACAGGGAGAGAAGACAGCGGTTGTCACCGCTGTGAGACGTTCGATATCCAGCGAGTGATGCAGCATGGCGCTCACCTCATGGGCTCCGAGGGCAACGAGTACGACCTGGACGAGGAGCCAATCAACGCTGCAGGTAAACAATCAGTAATAATAAAACAGAGACAGAAGACAGCGGTTGTCTTCGCTGAGGAGCCAATCAACGCTGCAGGTAACTAACTATAAAGACCCCTTTGCAATTGCAACAGTATTGGTAGTTTAAACATCAACCAACATCGTGAATGAACGTAAACTGGCCGGCAGTGTTGCCGTTCGCCGCGTTAAGATGGGTGCTATGGAAATAAAATGCTCACTACAGCTTTAAGCATACTCTGACTAAGCGATATTCCTGTCACTGTCGCAGAACTGTCAAACTACAAGACAGTGCATGATTAAGACGGGAATATGTCTGAGCCAAAGCACGTCCTAAGTAACATTTATAGATCTAGGCCTGTGACATTTATGCTGACCCCAGACTAAGAGCGTTTTCGACCATATAGCTCTTGCTGGCATTAATCAGAGAAAAAGATATGTGACAAGAAAACTGTACAGTAAGAATGAATGTGGCATTATGGATAGCTATAAGACAAGAAACGGACCAAAGTAAATATTTTGAAAAATGATGGCTAGGTAAATCAAACTAAATAATGATGCACAAACTGCGGGGTAATTACGTAACACGCTAAAAATAGGAATGGTTTCATTTTGACAGTTCAACAACATTCATTGCGTTATTTATGTTGTTGAACAGACAAATTTTTCGAACATATGAAGCAGTGGGTTAGCAATAGGTTTCAAAATGATTCAGATTGTGATAGATAGTGTGTTACGTAATCAGGGTGCTGGTTCCGAAAACTAAGGTGATGTAACTGAGTAGTTTTTATAACATAAAACATCACGCTAGCATTCTCCGAAAGGTTGGGCCAGGGGTGTAGCTATAGTATACTTCTTCAAAATGGTCCAGAAATTAAATGATTGATGCTTGTTTTAGTATGATCTACGTCACGCGGGCGATCGATATCACAATATTCACAACAAATCATTGATGAACCGCTTGGTATAAGCTCATGACGTGCACGGTTTAAAACAGCGCTATCAATTTAATACGCTGTCGGATAATGTTACTTGAAGCACCGGCTTTTACGTCATCACGCCAGTCTAGATACCTACTCAGAATAAAGTCTGTTTTAAGCTCTAGTTAAGAACAAACTGAATTTACTACCTATCTTTGAGGAAGGAAAATGCTCCATATCATTTCAAATATATTTTTTTCCTGTAACAATGAACGATTAAATGGTATAACGGTAAAAAAATATTTGTGGTCTGGTATCGAATAATAATAACATGACTCTGTTTATCAGTTACTTTGAAGGAGGAAAAAATTCAATTTTTATAACGAGAGCTATAGATGTGTCATGGATTAAGCGCTTTTCTGTCATCAAGGTATCGTCCTTCTTTGGATCGGTATGAAACGTACGTGCTGATTATACGGTAGAGTAAAAATTCCAATGGTTGTAGGCGAAAAATACCAGCCGCAAAGTGTAGGGATAGAGGGTACTCCTACTCACGCGCAGGCGCTTATGACGTCTATTGGTAGATTAACGCTCCATTTCTTCCTACTCGATGCCCTTTACAATAATTGTTTATACAATAATCTTTGTTTTTACCGCTCACATATTTGTCGAGTTAATTTCCTGTTTATATTTATTTGTTCAGATTCGAAGGAGCGTCTGGCGAAACAACGGCAACAGTTGAACGCCCGGCTGGGTCTCGACGTGGCTGCCAAACTTGGGGTCGATCTCACCACCGCGATGTACACTAATGAGGATCTCTGTCCCGTTAAACCTGCGTTAAATAAGACTGAAGTGTGCCGGGTAAGTTGATAAAACACGCGTGGCACTCGGGGACTGCCGCGGTAAAGCTATTGCATAGCATTTTTTATCAACTTATGCAATTATAATTATTTATTTATTTTTTATTTATGCAGTACTTATTGTTTTTTCTTTGATATTAATTCAAGTACAGTCGTACCATATACATACACGTTAAGCGAACGCTCGGCCGAGCTACATGGTAGGCGGAGTGGGGGGTGTTAGGTTTTATTTTCGTTACGGAATTTCTTGATTCGGTCGCCGCGCTCAAAGCCCGCGATAAAAGCTATGCAATAGCTTAAAATAGAATAAAGTACCTATAAAGTATCCATTGACGGTTTTTGGAGCACTTTCGGATAAATATGTTAAAGACTGAATGACACGGTGCGATTTATTTGCCTGTGTCATACCATAAGTTGAAGGAACAATAATAGTCATTTGTTGCCACGGACTAGAAAAAAAAGGACTCCGCGCCACGCATATCGAAAGTGAATCACCGTACCGATCTATGTGTGTGTGTGTGTGTGTGTAAATAAGTGTCTCACTTGTGATATGTTATTCCTTGACACTTTTTCTGGGATGTAGAATTATTTTTACACCATTTCACAACACAAGAAGGCATTATTTTATGTTATTACTTGACGTAAACAGTACCTACAATTACGCCGTAGTGCCGCGTAATGGCACCTTATGATGTAAATGTGTACGTGAGCCATGTTTGTACAAACGGTCCCGTCATACTTATAGTGCTTCACTTTCGATCCGCGTAGCGTGGAGTCCTTTTTTTTCTAGTCCGTGTTTGTTGCTTTAATTTTATTTGTCATATGCAAGGAACTCGTATCGTGTTATTCAGGCTTTATTCATCCTTGGCCAGTGGCTCCTATCAGTTAGTGATTACTTACATTAAGTATTTTCCGCAATTTATTTATTTACTACAACGCGGTTAACTATTCTTAAACCGACCTTTAACATCCAGTCAAAGATTTGTTTTTTTTTGTTAATGGGCTGTTCTACCACAGAATACCCCTAGTGTAAGTACTTAATTTACCATTTCCTCCCTCAGAGACCAGTACAAGAAATAGTAACATCTTCAAAGCCGCTTAGCTCTCGGGAGATTAACTTAGCAAAACGCAAGGCGCGCCTCGCCTTCAGCAAACAAAAGTCGCGCGACTGCAGTGAGGATGGCCCGTCGGCGCCGCCCACGCCACCTGTCGAGCCTGACCGGAAGAAGATCAAGTTGGAACAGCCTGATGAATTTGTATGTGAGTATTGGGGTTATGGCGGGGTTAGATGGACTCCTTTTATAATGAGACGGAGAGTGTGCCTTTACCTTGCATTGGAATACGGGCTTGTACAATGATTGGAATTTTGGAGTTTAAGGACGCCTTCCTTAGACCAAGAATTTGGTCCTATTAAACCAATTTCTTGAACGGGGTCTGGTATTCCGTTCAAGCTTTCGTCTTCTCATTTCATACTCTGGAATATTGTGTTATAAGGATGTTGTAATATAGAATGCTCATTAGAAAAAGAGAGAAAGAAATAATAATTATTTATGCTGCACAAATAAGTCGCACAAAATAAACAAATATTAAATAATAAATTTACTCATGTGACGCACTAATTACGGAAATTGAGTGGTTTTAAATCAACAAAACATAACTGTTTATAGTACATTAATGTTTATTAAAAACAAGGAATAAGTATTACAATTTCAAAATATGGACATTAAATCATTCTTATAAATTATAATGTGTTACATACTTATATAATTGGACAATTTATTGTAATAGCAACAAACACGTCATTACTGTAGTTAAAAATATGCTAATTGTAATGTTGAGTAAATTGTATGTTAGCGTAACTATTGTATTCATTACAATGTATTTACTTCAATGTCATTTGTTTCAACCACGCAAATCATTGCATCTTATTTAAATAACCAAAATATAGAAAAATTACAACAAAATGGTAAAATTTTTAACCATGCACACGGTTTTTTTCTGACTTGATATACTATTTTTGTCACTGCTTATCCCTTATGTGACCTAAAGGGGTCTACTCCATAAGCACAGTATCCGTGGTTACGGCCGAAGTTATGGACGTAGCTTACTCCGTATCACCTACTTTGGAGCCCGAACTAAGAATGAATGACAATACAATTTGACAATTGTCCCTTCTCGCGATGTATTTTTACCCGTTCGAAAAAAATATATTTGTCATTTGTTTTGACAGATCAACGACTTTCGGACGGGCCCGTATTTTCGTTGACGTACTTCGAGAATAGACCCCCTAAAGTAATAAAATAGATACGAAAATCATGCCAATAAACGTATCTATGTATAAGGTGGGGCAAAAGTAATGTCATGATGTGAATTGGCTGCCGTATATATGGAAATTTAAAAAATTGGGCTCTTTTCACGGAAAGTTTATTTAAAGGTGTAAAATGTAAGACATTAAGTCGAAAAAAATATACCGGTCAAACGACCACCGCCTGAGTTGATGCAAATTTGCGCTCGTTTTACGGCTTTTTGAATTGTTGCTCGCAAAACCATCCTCAAAATTGGTGATTTCTTCTTCTATGTTGACTTTCTAGACTTGGAAGGCTTGTGGTTTGTTGTGGTTAACGAGAAATTTCAAAAAGCCCCAAAGAAAGAAGTCTAGCGCTGTCAGATCTGGCGATCTGGCCGACCGGTTCAAATCGCCAAAGCGGGAGTTCACACGGCCCCGAAATTGGTGTTTCAAAATCTCCATAGTTGCATGAGCTGTGTGTATCGCTCCATTGCATTGTCAACTAATTCTCTATCTGTCTACAACATATGTATTAAATCACAATGACATTATAACGGAACCTTAAAAAGTGAATTTCATTAAAAGTGCAGTTGACTCTTTGTACTTTGCTGCCGCCGAATTAGTCTCCCTTTTTCTGTGGCCGTTTATCGTTGTATAGTAAATTATATTGGCGATTATGTTTCTCATGAAATTGAGTGATTACGATCATCTGTTACGAGATAAAACTAATGGCATAGTGAATACTTGTATGAGACAATCTTGTCACATGTCTCTTTATTGAATGAATTAATTAATGAAATGGACCGACCCCAGCGTGGTTTGACCAGACTCGGTTAATCGAATGAAGCTACAGATTTGCAATAACTCCTGAAGCCTCATTTTTCATGGTGCTACAATAACCATTGCATATTAAGGAGTAGACCAGAGGGCCTAGACAAAGTAACATTCGATTAGCGATGACGCTAGTAGAAAAGCCAAAAAATGTATGGGGTTGACATAAGCTATCGAATTGTCACGTGATCTTAGGTCAACGAATAGAAATAAGCTAGACAATGTTAACATCATTCGATTCTATGAAATGAATCGACAGCGTCGAACGATTACTTCCATAGAGATGCGTAGCCAAGTGGCACTTTTTGTCAAGCGTTGTCGCTAGTTTTCGATTCGTATGATGGAAATATTAGCGAGAGCGATAGCGATTGTAGAAATACAATCGCTCCGAAGCGAATCCCATTTGTCTAGGCCCTCAGGAGGCGCCGTAATGGTAGGGAAGGCGTGCCCTTAGGATAGGGAAGGATTTGTGAGCCGTACAGCATATGCATCCTCGGGTAGCCTACCCGGGTTGGGTTAGTGGACAGATGGGTGATATTTGTCTATGAGTGGGCAGCTTTTAACGACGATGCCGCCAAGTTGGTTCAGGTCGAGCTTCATCGGTGAATCTTTTGGCGGGGTTCAACTGCTTTTCTATGTCATTGCTCTGCTGTGTTAAATGTTGCTGTTTTTAATGTCTTCGTCTAAGGTCTCGCTACTATCAGTTTACGGTTTTTGTAAATCTCACTATCCGCGTTCGTAATCTTATTTCTGTCTTTCACCATGTCCATCCATTGATTCTCTTGTTGTCACATAAAGTGTCTCTTTGTTGTTCAAATAAAATATGATTGCAGCCGGTCATTTGTGTAATTCAGTATCATGATCGAATCGGTGTATCGCTAATTAATACGGCTTTATGTGATGCCCACACAATTGTAACAAAGGCTATGGAGTGTATGAATAAAATGTAGTAAGTAACAATACTGTGTTATACATGTAACACATGAACAAAGTGTTTCAATTAATCATCAGACCCTAAGAAAGTGCTACGGAATTGTGTAAAAGTAAAAATTGACAATATTGTAAGTTATTATAACATAATCTATTACTTAAAATAATAAGTTAGAGTTTGTAATCAATTATTAAGAACTTTAAGTCTTATTAATACAGGGAAAAAAGATTGCACTCCAGCTAGAGTAACCTCCTTACTAATAAACGTTGTATAGCGTCTGTGTAGTTAGACATCGATTCCTCTCTTTCAGTCGTCAGTAATTTGACGTTCGAAAGAAGAAGACAAAGCATTGTGTAACTATACAGACGCTATACAACGTTTATTAGTAAGGAGGTTAAACTATAAATAAATAAACTAACCTAACCTAACAAACCTAGGGTCGCCTGTCAATCTTAATGCAGCTGAATGTAGTCATCATTTAGTATTTTACACTCCCGTCTGTCCTGTCCTTGACAGAGCAATTTGAACTGCCATTTTATTGTTAGCCTAGTGCGATTGCTGCACGTGGGGTCCTAGATTCTATTTCCAGGTCGGACTAAATTGTTGGGTTTTTCCACCTGGAATTATTCAGTAACAGCCCAGTCTTGATTTGAGCCTGGTTAATGGCAAAAGACTCATCCCCTATGTCATGATGGTACTTAAACAAAACAGACGAAATATGCACTCCTCTACCTATCGCTTCGAGGAATACCGGTGTAATGATACTCACGCCGGTAGACTGTAGCCGATCTCATTAATTTATGTATAACATCTTATATAGTACGATTCAAACTTAATGGCGGCTATGAAGTGCGCTATTCGCTGCGCACTACCTCACTCCTCACCCCTGCTGACTCGTGAATTGGTTACTGCGTAGCAACTCGGCTCATGTTCCGAGCCGCCATTAATTTTGAATCGTACTATACCTGTACCTACATTCATAGCAAATAAAGTTCTGACCCTGATGTTTTATGTTATCCTAAGGTTAGTCCAGCTACCAGATGGGCAAATCCTGTATTTTTAAGAACTTCGCATTCAAATCTCAGACTCAATCTGTCAGAAATATCTCTCATTTACACCACATTTACAATTTTGACAAGTTTTTGACATTTATCGTCGCTAAGATGAGAATGCTACTTCAATTTGAACGTTTTTAATTACGGGCATTGGCCGCGTATAGTTTTCTGCCTCCCCGTCGAGGTCGCCATAGTTAAACAATTCCCAGTACAAACAGTGTTGTTTGTGAAGCTCTTACCAAATTGTTTATAGGGCCGTGCTTCACTTTCGAAACGTAACAGAGGTGTGACGTCTAGATGGGTGACTATCGCCATACTATGATAAAATTAAACAATCAACTTCTTGTAAACAAGTTTTAATTAAGTAATAGGAACTCTGTAATATTGGTTAATTAGAAGAACCGCACCCGAGCTCATCAGGATTTTAATGTTAATAAAAAATTATTTGCTCTGCGAAAATATTGTTGACGTTTTGCCGTACCTTACCTAAACATGAGTGTAGAAGTGACAAGTTGCGATTCTCATCTAGCGTATATTAAGTAGAATAGAAGGAATCAGAATCTTACATTATTTCTTTTTATTTCCATGAAAAATAAAACAGCTAATGTAATTATAATAGCCTCTTCTAGGTAGCGTAGGAAATAAAATAGCGGCAAAAACTGCTAACTTGTTTTCTAATACCTACTGACAGAACCGTGGGTTTTAAACCGGTAAACAGAAATTTATCTCTTTTCAACAACAACAAATTATATTAAGATACATTCTGATTAGTGTACATCCTCCACAATGCACATCTGTCTCCTTTATCTCTGATTAATATTAATCACGAGAGCGATAAGGTCTGATGTCTGATTGTACGCTAAATTGCTCGCGTGATCTCGCGGCCTAGTTTACATCAGCCCCACCTACTCACTTCATTAGGAGCATTAGGACCTATTAACTGTTAACTGCGACTAAAGTCGTGCTCTTTGTAATGCACGATGATCGTAACTTTTGCATTGGTATATTACGTGTATGCAGTTCTGACGTCAGATTTTTTTTTTACGTAATGAGCACGATATTTTAATCAAATGCAACAATGTAGTGAGAAATAACGTGGAATCACGTTTTTTTATTGTTGCGGTTTTTATGTTTTAACTGTGACCTCTAAATGATCCTTTGAATGACGTCGCAGAAATGGTTATAGACTATTGTATTGTAATATATAGGTTTGCTATACGAATCCGATGATCAATAATATAAGATGCCACGCTATGAGGGGGCGTCATTTTATGTCAAGTTCAACAGATTCTCATCAATTCGATTGATTGATTAATTGCACAGTGATATTTTTAATTCACAATATATTTTTTATCATCATTGTCAGCCTAATCGACCTACTGCTACGTAGGTATTAATTACCCCTCCTCTCCCTTTCTCCAATTTTTTATCGCGTTGATCATATTCAAGTCTTCTCCGAAATGTTTACTTTTCCTATATTTTAAATCTATCTTCTCTCCATCCCCAGTTGAAAGTACAGCCCCAGTACCAGACTGTTCTGGATCCTGGGTAGAATGCACGCGATGGCCTCTAGAGGCCTGGGCGGGGGCGCTACAGGCACAACTGTTCAGTGCAGCCTGGGAGGCGAGACATGGAGCTGCAAGTGCGCTGCGGGAACTACTGCGGGCCAGGATTGTTAGCTCCGCGGGACATGATGCGAATATGACTAATCAGGAGGTGAGTGTAGAGCTTTATAGGGTTCGATGCCAAAATGATCTAAACGATACATGCACCTTTCCAAAGAAAAGTATGCGCTTCGGTAATCTTCATGTTACTGAATTATTTCGAACGTCGCACTACACAGGCAATGCTTCTAAGTTGTGTAGTAAGTGCACCTATCATTGCGCATTTGTATGAAGGTTTCTCTGTCGGCCTCAGATCTTCATGTCACTCAAAAGTTTTGGGAAGTTTTTTGGAATTGCATAGAGTTGTTAATATACAGGGTGTAATTTTAAACACCATTAACCTCTTAAGGGTTCATTGTACTCATCATTATAAACAACTTTTACTAAGGGACCAAATCAGAAATCTTGAAAAAAAAATCAGCTGTTTCCTACATTTTGACGAGTTATGCGAACATAAATGTAGGGAACAGCAGATTTTTTTTTCGCGATTACCGCCTTTATATCCTTTTTAAATATGGTTATACAAAATAGGGAAGTACTTCCAAGGTTGTAACAGCTCTGTATTATCATCGCGTGTTCGTATTTCCGAAGATAGACGATGATTTCCGAAGCGTATACTTTTTTTTGGAAAGCTGTATTTTAGTGCACGTTTGCCTCTAGACATCGATTATTTCTAATTAAGTCTTGACTGTTTTCTGTGAATATTTACAATTGTGTGAAGTGACCTTCGATAATCCTTTTGCTGGAAGGCGGTACTTTATAAATGACAAGCTGTTAGAAACATTTTTTTTTTTAAATCACGAATTCAGAATCACACAGCACTACGTGATTGAATTTAATGTATATTGTAATTTTCTTCTGATAATAATTAATTGTTTTTTCTTTGATAGATGGAGCAAGCACACCAAGAATGGCTAGAGGACATGGCACTTAGATTGTTATGTGTTCTCGCGCTAGACCGTTTTGGAGACTTCGTTTCTGATCAGGTAATTTTCTACCTAAATTATTATTCAACAAGTCTACCTTTGCATAGTTTAAAACTGAATAAATGTTCATCGCGCACCTTACAACAAATAGCGCTAAATAAGTATTTTTTTACGTTTTCAACCCCCATATCCCCGCCATTTTGAAAAATTTCGAAAAACTGAATTGACATAAAAATTCCATATAATTTCTGAACCTGCTTACAAATTTTCACGAGAATCGGTTGAGAAATGCGATCTGTAGAGGAGAACAGCCGGACATCCGGACATACGAAAGCATTTTTTCCCAAACTGAAACGGTGCCGCTTCGCGCTCGCTCGGTCAACCATCGGACATTTGATTGATTTAGTACTTAGTTTAAAGTTTTTAACTTAACAGCCAGACTTGTTGCTGGGAAATTTGTTGCGCCACTTCTCAGGTGAAACACTAAAATATTATGAAGGACTTATTGGGTCTGACTTGTTTAACTTTGGACGTTTAAAAAGTACCGATTATCTGTCTAATATTAATAAATGAATTGTGATTTGATTTGTGTATGTTGAATTGTAAAGTGCTTTAATGTTGTTGTAGGTAGTAGCCCCAGTACGTGAAACCTGCGCACAAACACTCGGGGTTGTACTTGCGCAGTTGGGCGCTGCACGAGTGCGGCGCGTGGCCGAACTGTTGGCGACGTTGTCCACGCACCCGCAGTGGGAGGCGCGGCATGGCGCACTGCTGGGCTTCAAGTATCTGTTAGCGGCGAGACAGGTTAGTTAAGAAATTAGAATAAAACTTATACCTGTGATATTAAAAAAAACGAATTGAAAATGGCTGCGTTAATCATGACCTCTCACTCTCATTTTCTATATAGGAATATTGTTCAATTTGTGCGAGTCAAAGGGCATAATGAGCTCTTTTTTTGGCTGCTATTTTGAATTCGTTTCGCTATGGCGCGGGGGTATAAAGCTTTTTTACCAACTGAATTGAAAATAAGTCGGTCTCGTAGATTAAAAAACCGATTTGATCATGTTTTCTTTCGAGGTAAGTTTTAAGTCGACTTGAGAAGTTTCGGCAATAAAGTAGTCGATACAACCTTTTATAAATAATGTGTACCAATAAGAAAATCTCATTACTATCGTAGGCTCTTTATGTGTTGTTGACGTCAAAATATGTAAAACAAAATAATTTTACTGTTGTATTCTAAAAAGCTCCATACTCGAATTCATAAATCTATAAAATGTTTAAGATTTTCATTATGAGAGCTTTTCCGTCGCTTCCTATATCCATCCTTTTCCCTCCCAAAATGATTGAGAGTAAAAAGGACGTACCTTGGCCATCTCCGGCTAATGTCGGGGAAGTCCGTAACCGCAATGGAAACGACATATTTTGTACGAACTTTATTTTGCATCGGGACACCGCTGAATTCACATACTCGTGATTACGTGCGCGCGCGCAATTGTTGGAACTTTTATAATCGCTCTTATATAGGGCTGTTAATACTGTAAACTATTAAATTTGAGTGAACATCAATTGTGAATGAGATGCAGTGATCTCGTGCCAAAGAAAACACCCGACTAATGTAGCCACGTAGAGGCAGCTAAACAGCTCACACCAGTATTCCATGTCAATCCTTTCCCCCTTCGTCAGCGAAGAATGCTCACGTAATGAATCCGCGCACAATAGCTTCAATGTCACCGCACACATAATATTAGCAGTAGATGTAACCCTCCCCGTGTGCGTGTAGGAAGTCGCGTGCTCGAGCGGCGCGCTGGAGCACCTGATGGGCGGGCTGTGCGACGCGGCGGAGGACGTGTCGGCCGTGGCGGCCGGCGCGCTGGCGCCCGCCGCCGCCGCGCTGGGCGCGCGCCGCGCCGCCGCCGTGCGCGCCGTGGTGGCGCGCCTGTGGCGCCTGCTGGCCGACCAGGACGAGCTGGCGGCACCCGCCAACTCCTACATGGCGCTGCTGGCTGCGCTCATGGCGCTGCCCGAGCCGGCTAGTTTGTTGCAGTGAGTGTTCTTGTCGTTACTATGTGTTCGGTACTGCCGACGAGCCTCAACTTTCTAACAGACCACGACTTTGACAATACATTAAAAAATAACTGCAAATGTTTTTTTTTTATATTTCATGCTTTGTTTTAGTTGGTAATGCAATCAAGCAATGGTAGTTTTGACATTTCGTCGAGTCAAGTAATAAAATAAGTTTAGTATTGAATTAAATTATTCAAATCTCATGTCACAATGTTTGTTATCGAACTCCACCGAAACGGCTTGACCGATTTTTATGTTTTATTTTTGTGTATATTTGGTAGGTCTAAGTTTCTGGTTTTGGTAGGTTTGAGATCTGATCGTAAAGTATATTTCATACCGCTGCGAGTGAAACCGCGGGGCGCAGCTAGTATTAGTATACATAGCTTAAATTAGCTGCATCACCATATTTACGTAAATTAAAACCAATTTTCCTACATAAAAAAATCTAAACACCTTTACCTCTATACATTTTTCCGCAACATCTCTGAATATTCCAATCTTTTCAAATTGTATCTGATAAATAAAACCACAAATATTTGTCCACAGCCCAATCGACCTAGCAGATGTCCTCCCACGACTCTGGCCATACCTGGACCATTCAACCAGTTCCGTCCGCAAAGCCACATTACAAACGTTACGTACACTCACAAGACCTCTAGTCACGACCCACCAAAAGAACGGAACCGATACCAACGGGAATACTGAAGTCAAGGGTAATAATAACATCACAGAACAGAATACTGACATTATCAAGGGGAATAATGACGTCACCAAAGAAAACAGTGACGTTACCAAAGGAAATAGTGACGTTGCCAAAGAAAACAGTGACGTTATCAAAGAATATAGTGACGTTACCAAAGAAAACAGTGACGTTACCAAAGGAAATAGTGACGTTGCCAAAGAAAACAGTGACGTTATCAAAGGAAATAGTGACGTTACTAAAGAAAATAATGACGTTATCAAAGGGAACACTGGAGTTGCCAAGGAAAGCACTGACATTATTATGGAAAACAGTGACGTGATCAAGGGAGATGCAGTCACCAATGGAGATAACGGCGGCGAAGGGAATAAAGTTACCAACGGGGATGACGTCATTAAAGGAGATGTCGTTACCAATGGGGAGAATGATCAGTGCTTGAACTGGACACCCGAGCTTCTGCAGGAGGCAATGAGGCACATCTATCAGAGGGTGCTGTTTGAACATGTGCATGAGATACAGGAGATTGCTGTGCAGGTGGGTTAAAAGAAAAATATAAATATTATTTTAAATCTCGCCATTTTTAGCAAAAAAAGATTAGCTAGTTTTTGTGTGGTTTTAAAATTGAATCACGCGTAGCTATCGATTTTAGTAAGCAGACTTAATATTTTACTTTTGAGGCTGCCAACTTATTGTTTCCCAATGAAGATATTAATTGTTATGTAGCCTGGTTATGGGCATGGCAGACTTCTGAATTAATCTTTAAGTACCCTATTGTCTAGAGAAAACCATACTTGTAACTTGTACTTGTAGTGTACAGTGAGATTCACAATAAGTTTTCTTTGCTTCCAGGTGTGGGAAAACTTCCTCAAATACGCGTCGTTAGGAGTGATACTTATAGCGGCGTGTCCGATGTTGGCCACGTGGCTCTGTCTCGCGATGCAGCCCGCTCGCTTGCCTGTAGAGCCTGGCTTGTTGTTACATCCACCTCCAAAGGTAGGTTTACAAAGCAATGACTCCTTCAGTTGCAGGTTTTATTGATTGCATACATGGTCAGTTCTCTCTTCAGCTCAGCCTGACCAGGGTCCTATTTAATATTACTGATAATGCGACATATTTGTCAAAAAATATATATTCATGTCTATTTTTCGCGACAAATGCTGTATAATAAAGCAGAAAACTATATTTTTTTTTACAAAATTGTCGGACAGTCGTTAAAAAGGCCCCTAACTAAAATGAATAGCTTATGTGACTGTTACGGCGTCAATATCGATCACCTGCAACGGCTTTCTAGTTCGAATATTTATTTTTTCTTCTTCCCCAGGAACGCCGCACCCGCACTAACTCCCAGTCATCCGAAGGTTCCATGCCTGCCGAGCTACGCCTCAGTCAGAAGTGGTACATAGGCGGCTCGGAGTCGCAGCCCTGCGCCACTCGCGACCGCAACGTCATGCGCGCGCGCTGCCTCGCCGCACACGTACTAGGTACAGTTAAACCAGAAAAGGTATGCGTTTCGGTAATCTTCGTGTTTCCGAATTAGCACGAACTTCGCGCCACAGAGTAACCCGCACAGAGGCATAGCTTCAGGTTTTGTATTGAGTTTGGTATATTTTGTTTTGATTCATTTTTTGTATGAATTTTTTCTTCCCGGGATAACTTGTTCGGTCGCAGATCGTCATCTGTCACTCAACAGTCATTTCGTTGGTAATCTATAATTTTGTAATACAGGCAAGTACTTCTATGGTAGCAACAGCTCTATATTAGATCGGAAAATCGCTCATTTGTAATTCCAAAGATAGACGAAGATTCCTGAAGCGTGTTCTTTTTTTGGGATATCTGTATACACTTGTCTTGTTGTAGTAGGGTATCAGTACGAACTATAAGAGAATGCTACTTCGCCCGTATACTGTCACTAATGTCGTGAAAAGCTTAAGTTTTTCTAGACTGTTCGAACTACTTGGTTATTAAAGGTTTTGAGTGGCCTTGATAGTTTATTTCGTCTGTAATTTCGTTTTGTAATCATTTTCATGTATGATTCTTTTGCAGGATATCTGTCATGCTACCTGGTCCAACCTGCCCCTGGTATAGAGTACAAAGCTGAAGACGAGAGCCCCATAATCTGTTATGTTAAGGTAAGTAATAGCTACCACTTGAATTAAATTAAATTAAAATAAAGAATGTTATCAAAATTTCCTTTAGAAATGGACTAGATAGAAGGATTCAATTGAAATTCGGTATACTTGCGGGTCATATTCATCCGGATAGTTATTTGGAAAATAACATTTATTTGTTTGTACAAAAAGTTTATATTGTGCGTTTTCCTTTTTTTTTTTTTTTGCAATTCAACCACTTTTTGGATCTTTCTTTTTATTATTATTACACACTCTGTTACATTTTTTAATTCATCTAATGGACAGTGCCTATCCGGAAACTTCTTCGTCGTATCGATGATTCCATTGCCATATTATAAATAACCTTGAAAGACTGACATGCCTGGGTTTGTCCATGAATTTAGAAGGTATTGAGACCGTTTATTGTTTTGATAAGTTATGTGAAATGTTTATCCTGTGTATTTCCAGGTGATGGTAGTATACCTCCGCTCAGGCAGCGCGCTACAGCGGCTGGTGGCGAGCCTGGTGGTGTCGTCGTGGGCGCGACAGACCGTCACACACGACAAGTTCCCGCCCAGCATACACGACGCCAATGGGGATGTTACACATACGGTAATTACTAAATCATTACAAGTAGAGGCAAATAGTTAACCCCCTTTTTCGACGCTTAGTCTATACTTGCCGCCAGATTACGCTGCAATAAAAGTCGTTGACCCGAAGTACGTATTTGTTACCGTTTGTGTTAGGTATTATGAAACTCGACCGAAGCAGTGTTTGCGACAGTTTTGTATGACGAACGATATCTATCGTTTAAGTTTCGAGACTTTTTGGTACAAGTGGGATCAATGACTTTTATTGCACCGTTATCTGGCGGCAAGTATAGTTTCTGATATGTTAAAATGTCATCATAGCAATAATAGACAACAGATTAAATTGAATAGACTTTTAGAATCAATGCCAGGTTATCATTTGGTTTTCAAGGTTCAAATTAATCATCATCAACCCGATTCGTGAAGACGATTATGTTACTCAAAAATGTGTGGGGTCGGGGACCCCGTCAGGAACGAAGTTCCTTACGCTTTCTCTTCAACTCCGAATGTAATTCGATATGGAGATTTAGATAGAATAATGAAACTTTTAAGCTTTTCGCAGCCGCCATCTTGGATTTACATTTTGATCTCACTATTGGCTTGAGCACCCTCGAAAACTATGAAAACCATATCTCGCTCTCACTCTCTGTCTCTTTCTATTATATATAATAATAAGTCGCATGGAGGGGTATAACGCTTTCTTCGTTACATCACGATTTCTGTCATTTAAAAAAAAACCTACCGCAACCTCCGTTAAAGAACTTCATCCCAAAAATATGTGATGAACTGATGACGTAATAATATATTCGGTGTTTCGACTAAAGATGTGTTGCCTCTGCTGATCGCAGCAAAAATTGTCCATATTCAATCGATTTCATTCATCATTTAATATTTTATTTTCGCAGGAGAATCAGGCTGACAAAGCAAGTAGTGAAGAACAAAGTCCTGTATCAAAGTTGGCGCCACCGTTACTTACAAACACGTTACATACAGCGCTGAACCAAGCTCTTTACTACGATGAGGTCGCGCTGAACTGTAATAGGTAAAAAAATATTATACTTTATTGTGACTTAATTTCTCCTTCTTCTTCTAAATTCTAAACTATACAACAATTTATTATGGTAGGCGACAGTATGAAGAGACTGATCAAAATTGTCTGAACAACCAAGAAAATGTGCTAAAATTCATACAGATTACCACACGAACCAGCGGCCCTACTATCATGTGTTAAAGCCATCATTGTTCCAGCATGAAAGTGAGACGGAGCTATATATGACCGATAGCACTATCTCTTTTTCGCAATGGAACCATAATGGTATTAACACGTCATAGTACGGCGACTGAATGCCACAAAATGTCCTTTTGAATCAAACCCACCGACCGTGTCTCTAATCACTCCGCTTACAACTCCAATAGAACTATTGAGCCAATTACCAAGCCATTTATTACTGCTTGATCATAAAACCAAACATATTGTTACGATATTTTCAGAATACTGCAAGAGGCCCGCGATTTACACGCGATGATGAAACATTACAAATTACCCGTTGACGGTGAAGAGTTGAGCAATATTTTGAGGCTAGAACAGGTAATTATATTTTCTATAATACGTATACGTGTTCAGACAAACGCTTTACTTTGTGTAATTTATTTCATCACCACTGTTCTCAAAACGGTGAAGGAAAAGTCGTGACGAAACCGGCATGTCCTAGAACCAAAAATTTGAAGACATGTGACATCTACAAACCCGCACTGGGTCCGCGTGGTAGATTACAGCCCACTCCCTCTCACAGAGAGGAGGCCTGTGCCCCAGCAGTGGGAACGTTATAGGCTGATAATGCTAATGCTAATATACTTGTTCTACCCTCATTGGCATTTTTCTGGCGTATTGTACGTCTTCAGCTCGGGTTCGTATTTACATAATTATTATTTAAAATGTCTTTGACATATCTCGGGACCCTGGGGTCCTGAACCTTTGGAAGTACGAGGGGCCGAAGTCAACTCGCAGAGGCCCAAGACTCTTTTAATAAAATGAGGAGTCACCAACCGGCGATTATCCCTGTACGCATTATGTAAGTGTACCCAAGGACAACCCCCGGTTGGTATAAGATTATTGCAGGATATGGAAACAAAGATATTGGAATATATGTTTGGATGGCTAAAGTGTACTGGTTACCTAGAACTATGGAAGGACTAAGGCCGCGCCTGATCAATGTTTTTATTATACACGGACAAAATGGCAGTTATACTATTGTGATGTTCTTTAATTTTCAGGTAGGATATTTAACAAACATATCGCAACCGATGGTGGCCGCGATGAAATTAAAGCGAGTTTCTCAAACGCTAGAGGAGAGACGGAGGAATCTACAGACTGCCGTCAACCAGTGCACTATTGAACAAGGATCGCTCAATGTCTCGTAAGTTTATGAATTCTACCCCAATCTAGCGTCACCTTTAGCATTGTGTGCCCTGACCACTAATCAGGTTTGCACCTAAATCGACTGTTTGGGCATAATACATACATACATACATAAACTCACGCCTTCTTCCCATATGGGTAGGCAGAGACTACAAAACGCCACCTGCTACGATCCCTACATACTCCTTTTGCGTCGTTTACGTTCATACATCTGGTCATAAACGCACGCCGGTTGCGAGTACTATGCACCGGACCTTTCTGAAGAACGTCACTAATTTGGGAACAATGTTAATTGGTAAAATGTTGCAATTCGGATGCGACCGTAAACTTGCGAATGGATATCGTACTAGGCCGTACTTATGCGCGTCTCTTTCTTTGCTTAACGCCCAGAGACTGCTGTCTAATATTTAAGTTGGTTCCACTTTAATCATCACCAAAGTTAAATTGGATAGGAAATACTAGTTTGTTTTGGTTGGACCAATTACTGATGATCGCTTGATGCTCACTCCTGAAATTATTTACAATTTTTTACTCATAAATATTTATATTTTCAGTCATTGATAATTTATTAATTTATCTTCCAGTGTCCAAGCAGCATTAGCAGGCGCTTGCGCAAACCTACACATACTACCTGAAAAACTGAACCCAGTAGTCCGACCTCTGATGGAAAGCATAAAGAAGGAACCTTCAGAAGAACTACAGCAGAACTCTGCTGATACCCTTGCCGCGTTACTATCGCAGCTTGTTAGTAGAGAACCTTGTCCGAACAATAAGGTGCTGATCAATCTGAAGGCGTTCTTGAGGTGAGTTTTATTTAGCAGCCTTATACAATGCGTACGATATTAGTACTTATAAATAAGCCTTTAGATATTAGTACATATTATGTATACTTACTGACTTTACTAATACTAGCTTCTGCCCGTGGCTTCGCCAGCGTGGATGTCTGAAATTATCCCACGGGAACGTGCTACCGGGACAAAAAGTAGCATATGTCCTACTCCAGGATGCCATCTATCTCCTTGCCAAATTTTATCGAAATATGTTCAGTGGTTTAGGCGTGAGGAGGTAACATGCAGACAGAGTTACTTTCGAATTTATAATATTAGTATGCATTTCGAATTTATATTAGTTTGGATTATTGAAATGATGAAGAGATTTTTTGTCTGTCTCACTTATGTACGAACTATTAAGAATAAAATTCCTCAGTTAAAATATTAGGAAGTCTGCAACTTGATTGCGTGGCATGCCCGCTGAATTCAAACGTTCTAACGTATTTTTCGCTAATTGCAACTCCGTATTACGGTCGTATGCTGATCAAAATTATCTGATGCATACACATAGAAATCGCCAACGAAGTTATATTTTCATTATACCTACTTACTACAAAATTATATGGTTCTTCCCAGGTGTGACCCAGAATACACGCCGCGCATTTCTCTAGAAAGTACAGAGGAAGCGAATGGCGACTCTGGTAGCGGCGACAGCGGTGCTGAGGGGAAGGGAGAACAGATACCACATGCGCCAGCTAGTAAGATTTGTGTATTTTATTCAAAGACTAGCTTCTGTCCGCTTCGCCCGCGTGGATGTCGGAAGTTAACCATAAATAGTATCCTATCATCCAAATCCATTCTGCCGTTAAAGCGTGAAAAGGTAACAAACAGACAGATAATAAATGCAAATATGTAATTTATTTTTATTAAACAGATTTTTATGATTCTAAATGTCTAACTTAAAAATGATAGTCAGGCATTTAAATAAATAAATTATTTTTAGTAGTGTCATCATTAATTTAAAATACTCTAGTGTTGCCACTGACCATTGAATATTAGCTAAGTTATTTTATAACTTTAAATTGTAATAACTTTTAAGCGGGTGGGCGCCGCTTATTATTATTATAAAATTATTAAAACTATTATTAATAATTATTTAAATTTTGAATGAAATTAATACTATAAATAATAAACCTCAAGATACGGTTCCGACTATATTTTCAATTCCTTAAATCTCTTAAAAAGAGGTAATTTTTTTATTTTTATATCCATGTTAATTTTAAAATCACCCCTATTTTACTCCCTTGGGGGAAGATTTTAAAAAAACGCTAAAACAATAAATACATACATACATAAAACATACACTTATCTACAGAGCAAGGAACTATATTATGTTCTGATGGTGTTTAAGGAGAGAGGATTTAGATTTGTATTTGCAATTTATTGAGATTTTTTTATCAAAATTGCAGACTGCTGTTCTCTTTATTCTTGACAGAATGTTCTGAACCTTTTACCAAACCTTCATATAAAGTGGTGATATCATTTTCAGGATACTTACACTGTATTATTATTCCTCAGTGGATAAACACAAAGGCATCTTGACACTGTGGGAACAGCAGCGCTGTGCCGAGCGCACGGCGCCGCGCCGAGGTCGGCCGCCCGCCGCCGCGGCCGCGCTCGCACTGGACCTGCTGTTACCGCACGAGGATGAGGTGAGGAACTACACTGACGTAGGACGTTATGAAAAAAAGAATAGAGACGAGAGGGAGAGAGAGACGAGAGGGAGAGAGAGACGAGAGGGAGAGAGAGACGAGAGAGAGAGAGACGAGAGAGAGAGAGACGATAGAGAGAGCTACGAGAGAGAGAGAGAGAGACTATTCTATTCTATGATATCCTGCCAGGGTCGCCGTTTAGTCCGCAAGGGTTACCGTGGCCCTGGCGCACAGGCAACTGAAGGAACGTGGGTGGGTTTTAGTCAGTAAAAGTCTGACACGCCCTCCCGCTCCCTCCAGAGCGGGAGAAGTTATTTGATGATGTCCCACCCCAAAAAAAGGACGTTATGATATATCACGAACCTAACTTTATCAGCAATATTTGGCCTTCGTTTAATGCATATATCTTGATAATGATTTCTAATACAATAATGCATATTCTACTCTCTATAAGCTGTTTTATCTTAGGATCGATATTCTATCCAAAAAAATACCCGTGTGCAGTTTACCAATTTATTTGAAGTCGCAACAACTTCTTCAATACTTCTTAAATCATCATGTCATTAATCACTCCCTTTCTAGCCATATTCCTTCTTATTTATAAACGTTAAGTAATGATTTGTGTGCTTAAACATTTTTTTTTGACGTTCAAACGTCTCTTAACATTAAACATTGTTTCTAACTAAGAGGGTATATCTAGAGACCTTATTAGCAATGTTTAATTAGAATCCCTATGAATTCAAATTTATGGTCATGGTGTGTCATGTCTCTGTCATTGACAACCGATTTAGCATTTCACGATTATAGTGAAGCATCTTTCTAACAACACTATGTGGTTTAAAAACAAAACCGGCCAAGTGCGAGTCGGACTCGCGCACGAAGAGTTCCGTACCATTATCTATAAAAACGGCAAAAACATCTTGTCTGTTGTATGGGAGCCCCCTTAAATATTTATTTTATTCTGTTTTTGTAGTATTTGTTGTTATAGCGGCAACAGAAATACATCATCTGTGAAAATTTCAACTATCTAACTATCACGGTTCATGAGATAAAGACTGGTAACAGACGGACAGACAGACGGACGGACAGCGGAGTCTTTGTAATAGGGTCTCGTTTTACCCTTTGGGTACGGAACCCTAAAAACAAGTTGCTGTTTTTATTGGCTAACTTAAAAGTGTATTTATTCAACAGGCTCGAAAACTACTAAGAATACAAAGACGAGGCGCTACATTAGCACTAACGAGCTTAGCGATGTACTTCGGTGACGAGTTACCTGAGAAGCTGCCCAAGTTATGGGAGTTTATCTCCGAGCCGTTCGAAAGGGTGTTGACTGATAGTGGTAAGTAAAAATATAATGTTTTCAATAGTTTGAACTAATGACTGGATTTTTAGGAAATTGTAGAATAAGGCGTGTTTAGTTATGCATGGCGCAGGATTTATCTGGGGAGCTTGCATTCAAGAATAGTTACAAGTAACACCTGAATCTAAAAACGCCTTTTGGTTTTAAAGGACGCTATCACATTTTTCTATAAATACCGCTGTTTTTCAGGTACCAATTAAATTAACAGGAATGACAACTGCGAGGCTACCATGGTCTCAAATTAAAGATAGTATATTTATCTCCTGAATGGCACCATAAAAATTGTATAGCCTTATAAAAAACTTTCACATAAATACGTTTTCACCACCAAAATAATCGCAGAAAATTAAAAATAAAATGGGATCTGAATAGTGACGACCAGTATAGCTAGATCTATTGCATATTTTAACTTCAAAATAATCAGAAATTCTCATCAGAAGTCTCATTTCCTACGAAATGTATGGGAAAGCTTTTGGCGATTTCTGACTTTTCTAGTACTCAAACCTCAGTTGGTCCTATAGAGGTTTTTGATCCTTATATGAGACATGATCGTTTGGCATAAAAAAAAAAGTTTTGTGAAAATTGCCCATTTTCCTGCTGACTGTAATTTTTTTTTCAAAATCTGTGAACGCAAATCAAAATTTCTCAAAAAGTTAAGAAATGTCTCCTAAGACCGTTTTCCTGTAGCTACAACGGTTAAGGTAGCTAGCTGCCCTTGCTGCCCCATCTCAAAAATCCACCCTGTAAAGTCCTCTATACGTATACTTAATATTTTGTACCTAAATTAATGACTTTTTGATTTTTGAGAAATATAAATTAAGCTCTTAAATTTCTTCATACATTTTCTACTCGCGGTTTATCATTCCGCGCTCAGACGCGCCCTAGGAAGCACGAGTGTATTGCTATCTTGCAAAAAGATAAATACAATCAAAATAATAATAAGAATCCCGCGCTGTATAGTGTGGTTGAAAAAACTTGATACTTTACGGACTAAAAAGTACGAGTACGTAACTTATTATCAGAAATTGGTTTTGAAATAAATAAATAAAATTTAAAATGGCGGAAAGAACTTCTATTTTTTTTTACAAGCTTTTATTTAATTTGCTATGTATGTATGTTCGGGCCAAATATTGAAAACTGAAAAAAAAAACCACTTCCTCTTATCCTACGGAGTAGAAATTTCACACGTTGATTCTGCTTTGAAGACAATGCATTTTTTAATGATGCATGATTCTACACCCTAGATTGGCTCCAGACGAAGGATCTCCTTAACGGTCAACGGTGCAGACACGAAATTTAATATACGCATTTAAATATGGTAGTTTCTTCTAAAGTCCACCATGACCTGGCTGCTGCACCCAGGATTGGCTCCAGTCGAGGGAACTCCTCAACGGTCAATAGCAGAGACACAAAATTTTATATACGCATACAATTATCATAGCTCGTTCTAAAGTTTGCCATGATCTGGCTGCTGCACCCAGGACTAGCTTCATACGAGAGATCTCCTCAGTGGTCAACAGCACAGGTACGAAAGTTTGTATAAGTATTCGTTAAATTATGATGATAGCCCGTTCTAAAGTGTGGCATGACTTGGATAGTGCAACTCGGATGGCTTCACACCATGACTTGTGTAAAGGCGCGTTTGGGTTCGTTGGATTTGTCTTTACCAGTACCTTTCAAATCCTAAATCCTTTCAAATTCTAATGCTAAAAAGTACAAAATAAAATGTAAGTAAAAAGCCTTTTTTATAAACAAGCTTTTAATGAACTAAAAAACACTTTAATATTTTCTTAAAAGCTTGACGCGTGTACGTCCTTCTTACACTTTATGATAACCCGCAAGCTTAAAGAAATTATTAAAGTTTTATGTTAACGTAAATTTCATTTAGTATTTTTTAGTTCTTTAAAAGCTTGTTTTTAAAAACTTTTTTTACTTACTATTTATTTTTATTCGATTTGGTAGTCATTATTGGGGATTTTGGAGGTAGTGATGATTGTGAATTTGTAATCACTTTTAGAATAAAAGATGGCGGATGAATTTTTCTAATGATAAATTGATATGATTATCCATTTTTGGTGTGGTACTTACGCATGTGTCATCAATTATTTCATACGGATGTTTTTTTTTTCTAAATAAAAAATGGACATAGCTATACATTTTAGGGATTTTTATGTGATTTAATGTGTCATCCATATTTTATTTAAAAAAAGTCATCATGGTAATCAATTTTGGAAATATTGCGGGTAGTGATTACGAATGAATCCTACTTTTTTATTTAAGATGGCGGATGTAATCGTTTGATGAAAAGTCGACATGGGTATTAATTTTGTGAGTTTTGGTAGAATGATCATCACTATTTAACGTCAATTTTAATTACTATGTAAATCTAACAGGTTGTACTTAATCTTTTAAATGTTTGGATGTGAAGTTAGTAATCAACTCTCAAATACTTTGAAAATTTAAAGATGTCGTTCATTTGGAATGATTGACAGATAGTGGCGTAAAAAAACAGTCTATACAAAATATTATGCTTTTTACTTATTTTATTTTTATTTAACCATTTATGTACACATATATACAGGGTTATTGGTAAAACACCAGCAACCTCTTAAGGGGTTATTGTACTCATCATTATAAACAACTTTTACTATGGACCAAACCTGAAATCACGAAAAAAAAAAAACAGATTTTCCCTATATTTATATTCGCATAACACGTCAAAACGTAGGGAACAGCTGATATTTATTTCGCGATTTCAGGTTTGGTCCATAGTAAAAGTTGTTTATAATGATGAGCACAATGACCCCTTAAGAGGTTGCTGGTGTTTTACCAATAACCCTGTATAAACAGACAAGAAGAAAGGAACAGAAAAATACGTACAAAGGTGATGCTTATTTCTAAAGAAATCTCTTCCAGCATACCTGCGATAGGAGAGTATATTAAAGAGATGTAGACAACGTGTGTAAGAGTAGAAGGGAAAACAAAATACATAAAATCTTAAATAATTTTCCAATTTAAATATAAACATACAATATGAGAATATACTTACTTACTTCTCACTTTTGTGTATATTAAAAATTCTGAACCCGCGACCCAATCTCAAAAGTGGGCGGATTCGGGCGTCACACATTTTTTTACTTACGTTTTCTTAAGGGAATTAATATTCTGTTTATTTCAAAACGATCACACCGATAGTCTACGGTTATCGATCGGTTATATTTGTGTAATGTCATGCTCCAAAAATGGTAGATAAAATATGTTAATAGTATTTTATTGTCAGCTCGCAGGGCGCGAGTCCTACTCGCACTTGTCCGGTTTTCTTTTTCTTTATGGCTTGATAATTTTTTGTACCTACGAATTTTATATAATTCCAAAAATAATGATGATCATGCTTATAATACCTAGTTAATGTTACCAAATGCAATAAAGTTACTACTAACTTTACTCAACAATGCTAGTAAAATTTAAAAGTACCAAGATTAGTTAGTAATGTATAAACTCGAACGGACGGCGGTTTCAATGTGTGCGTGCGCGTAATGTTGTTGTGTAGCGATTGAGATGCCTAAACATGAGTGTTTCAAAAATGTGATAGCGTCCTTAATTTAAAAAACAGAGTGCTGCCTCGTTGTTCCAGTGTCGTTTCACATGGGATTTAAATATAACTGATGAAATATGAGTGTACTATTAACCTCTGCCTGCTCTTTCGGTTCATAGGCGTGATGTTATGTATGTATTATGCTTATTTATCTGAAATTTCCACTCGGCAGAGCTAGAACAACTAGAATGCAGCGTAGCCGAAGAACTGATCAGTCGGCTGCAAGTATTCGAGGCAGTGTGCGGCGCGCTAGGAGGCGCGGCGCGCGCGCGCCTGGCGGGCTGCGCGCGCGCCGCCACGGCGCTGGCCGGCGGCGCCTACACCGCGCTGCGCCACATGGCGGCGCGCGCGCTGGCCGCCATGTGCCGCGCGGGCTACCCGGGGGTCATGCACACTGTCATACGCGAGGTAAGGCGACGTTGTGACGCACGAACTGTTACCTTTCCACCATTTTGTCTTACAACCTGCGATCGTCACCGACGCAGAAAGATATAGAATATAATGAACTGAAATAATATTTATTTCTGTAAGTAGATTTTAAAAGACAAGTCACTGTTTCGGTCGATTATTTAAAATCAGATTGCGCTGTGGTTCCATTTAGTTATTGCTCCAGAAAAGACGAAAATATGTATATCTATGTCAGACTATTACCGAATAAATTACTACAGTCGAATCTAACAATCTTAGAACAATTTTTACCAAACTTTTGTACCTGAAATAAATCCTGAGAACCTAGAATACCTGAATATTATACCTAGAATACCTAAGAATATATTTTGACTTTTGGACAGTTTTTCCATACTAGAACTGTCAGACGTCAATTTTATTCCACGGATAAAAGATATCTATTTTTGGTAAAAACGTAAGATAGTTGAAACAATTTTTAAGAACACTACTGCAATATACGCACATTCAATCAACGCTAACTGTACTTCTTTTCTGTTTCGCAGATATTTTATTGTGTTGTCTTGTTGCAGTTAATCCCCGCCCTGAGCGACGTCCGTAACGACAACGTACGTTGCGGCGCCGCGGAGGCGTTAGCGCGGATTGTGGACGCGCTACAGCTACAGATTGTACCTTATATTGTGCTACTAGTCATACCTTTATTGGGTAAGTACTTGTAGATCCTAACCCTTAATAAAATATCACTAACTAAGTAACACACCACACCAACCACCACCACCTTAACTATTTTACCACATACTGTTTTTTTTTTCATTCGCTTGATAACCATAAAGGAACTACTTTTACCGAATTTTTATTTTTATTTAATTTATTAACCTAATTCTTGGCAACACACAACTTGAAAACGTCATCTGCCAGTGTAAGGTAAAGTCAAAGTTCACCAACCGTTAGTTTGTTGAAAAAAAGACAAGTTTTTCCCGCCACTCTGCACTTTTTTCGAAACTTTATCAAATAAAAATTGTAGTTTTTCGAATCAAATACATAAAGTAGACTAAGTTCTCGTCCCTTTCTCCTAATTTGCTGCATACAAAAGTGTATTTTTGTATAATTTTGGATCATTCAAAAAAGTGGTAAATAAGTGACCCTTGTTCTTTCAAAATAACAAAGTCAAACACGCTTCTATAAAAACTGTTATAAAAATTAGTTGCTTCATGTCCTTCATGTGCGAAGGCATGCTTTCAATTGTTCCATACGGCTCAAAGTCTAGCTTAAACTGAAAATGTTTGGCATTTTGTCTCTGTTTGTCTTTATTTTTAATTCAAAGATTAAAGTAAGAATATAATTAATATTAAATAAAAGGCAATAAAAAAGAAGCATTTTTGAAAATGAATAAACAAGAGAAACCGTGGGAAACAACTAGTATAGAACTAAAAATAAACCATAACAGGCACAGGTAATTATTTTACCACCTGTTCCTAAAAAAGTGTAGTCATAAACAGACAATGGTAAATTATTTACCATAAAAAAACCACCCACATCCCCTGTTTTTAGTTTTTTAGTCTAAAAATTAAATCTATGACCCTCATTTACCCTGAAACTACCCCCATATACACACAGGGTCTCGTATTTGTTTAAGGGCTAAACAAATAATCTTTTAATTAAAAGAACATTGTTTCCAGATAACGTCGAATCATCATACACGTTAATGTTGTATTACACATAATTGCCATTCATTATAATAATATTCTGTTTGAAAGGGTTGGAAATAAAATTACACCAGCCTCTGTCTATTAATTGTAAGATTAGAGTTGGCTTTCCATTAGCGATATGACAGAAAGTAGAGCGGTGAGTGAGGAAATCTACCAATAAAATCACGGTATTTTCAATGAAACAACGTTATGTGGATTTTTTGTCCGCTCACCGCAGCGCTACCTTGCATAAATCTGATAGAAAGGCTGCCTAAATCAGTTACTTATTTTTTTGTTATTTAAATTCCTTATCATGGACAGCAGATCAATATAAACTTTTCCCCTCCACAGGACGTATGAGCGACCATTGCGAGGCTGTCCGCGTAATGTCGACCCGCTGCTTCGCATCCCTCATACAACTGATGCCTCTCGACGGCGGCGTAGCAGAACCTCCCGACCTCTCCCCTGAACTGAGGGCAAGAAGACGTAGTGACAAACACTTCCTCGAACAATTGTTCAACCCCAAGACTATCAAGGACTACAAGATACCCGTGCCTGTGTCGGCTGAACTTAGGAGTTACCAACAGGTGGGTGTGACATGTTAACAGTACTAAATAGAATAGAAAAGGATCGTCAATATTCGGCTTCGTAGCTGAAACCCATCGTTTCATATAAGAAATGACAGCTTTTTACTTTAAACGAGACCTCAAATGAATACCTCAATGTATCACAGAAAGATAATACATTTATCTGTTTACTTAAAAACCTTGGGATTAGGCGGTAATCATTAGCTGTGGAGATTGCATTAATAGAGCCTTCATAAGTATTGCGTCTTCTATCTGGTACAACCTGGGCAGTCAATCCCATTAAAAACCTGATTTTTGACACTATTATTTTCACCGTATTGTCAACTTCTAAAGCACTGCCCTGTCTTGTGCCAAGTGTATGGCCTTTTATAAGGTCGTTCCGGGAATACAAACAAAACATTGCCCAATATTAAATGTTCCCCCTTCTCTGATTCCAGGCCGGAGTGAACTGGCTCCGCTTCCTCTACGAGTACAAGCTACACGGCGTGTTATGCGACGACATGGGTCTGGGCAAGACATTACAGTCCTTAGTAGTGGTAGCTGGCTCGCACTGGGAGAGGACCCGGCAGCATGCGCCCGCGCTGCCCTCGCTCGTGGTCTGCCCGCCCACGCTTACTGGTGAATTAAATAATATTGTAATATTTATGTCTTACTGCTGTACTAAAGCCTCCACTTTCGCTTTCTATCCCGAGAGGTAAGGAAAGAGAAATGGGAGACTGCTCAGCAGCATCATGTTTTTTTGAACCTAAGCACAAGATATCTCTATCTTGCGTGATCACTAGTGGCTTATAGGTTAAAAGAAATATGTTATTACCGCTATCTAAATGCTAATGCAAAACCCCGTTTTCTGTCTGTTTATTCCGTTATTGGAACTTAACAAAATGTCTATTTTATTGTAACAAAAACTAGCTTGGAGAGTATAGTTGGTAATGGATGCGGAGTAGCTTTTATTCTAAAAGAGTTAGACAGCAAGTAGATATGTAAGTGAAATGTAGTAATATACTTCTTGGCCACTACCTTCTCAACATATTTATTTAACATTTAACATCAACAATACTAACAATTTAATCTCCCATTTCAGGTCATTGGGTATTCGAAGTCAACAAGTTCATACCGTCAAAATTCTTGAAACCGCTTCAATACGTGGGCATCCCGTACGAACGCGAGCGATTACGTCACCACGTCAAACACTACAACTTAATCGTCGCGTCGTACGATATAGTGCGAAAGGACATCGAGTTCTTCAGCAGTATTAAGTGGAACTACTGCATACTGGACGAAGGACATGTCATCAAGAATGGGAAGACAAAGGTTTTTAAGGCTATAAAGCAAGTTGTTGCTAATCATAGGCTGATTTTGTCGGGGACGCCGATACAGGTAATTAGGATATAATTTTTTATTTAATTAAATAATAGGTAATACGGGCTGGTATCTGCAAGTCCACATCAAGGCACGTATTTTGCGTATTTTATTATAGTATAGAAAATAATTCATGCTAAGAACCTAAAATAATTCATGCTAGGAGCCCAAAATAATTCATGCTAGAAGCCCAAAAGAATTCATGTTAGGAGCCCAAAAGAATACATGCTAGGAGCCCAAAAGAATTCATGCTAGAAACCCAAAATAATTCATGCTAGGAGCCTCAAAGAATTCATACTAGGTGTCCAAAAAAATTCATGCTAGGAGCCCAAAAGAATTCATGCTAGAAGCCCAAAAGAACACGTGCTAGGACCCCAAAAGAATTCATGCCAGGAACCCAAAAGAATTCGTGCTAGGAGCCCAAAAGAATTTATAGTAGGAGTCCAAAAGAATTCATGCTAGGAGCCCAAAAGTAGCACTTGGAACAGTACCCTTTTCCTGAAGGTTAGTTTGATGATATAATTTGTCGAACAAACCAGGCGTAGTATATTTTTAGGACGTTATTTTGGTACCTATGCAAAAAATAATGGTTACATTAGATTAGACAACGTATTAACGTATCAGACACTTGATTAGGTTTGAAGACTGGAGATGATAACCTTTAATTACCAATAGCCACAGACAACTTAGCCCCGTAGACACCTCATTAAGAACATTTTGTTCGAATATACTATCGCCAAAAGTCAGGGGGGGCCGAGGTGCAAAGAGAGCTGTGATTGGCTATTTCAATGTCACATGTCATACGTCAAATGACTCATAGGACGGCTTAGGGTTGGTATGAGACTCGATATTTTTATCGATAAGCAACATTTGTAAGTACTTAGATTTATTTATCTATTTAAAAAGGTACACCGATCAAATAAAATCTCACATTATAGCACAGAGATACTACGTATAATAATTCGTTATACCTAGTACTTATATCTAGGTATACTTAATTCAGGAAATATTTTTTGCATCAAACAGAGAATAGTTTTGGAGAAGCACGTGCCACGTTTGCGCCAAATTCCATGCACTGAGTGTATTAATTAGTGCCAAAATATTTCGGGAATAAGGTAACTAAAGTCGATAATATCTGACAATATTGAAAAGTGACCCACCAAAGTTGGTACAGCAGTAATAAATAAAATTCGTCGTTTCTTTTTGAGTTCAAAGCAATCCGTAGTAAAATGACGGGAACATATAACACTATTATTTTGTAGTGGGACAACAATGTTATTCTCGTTTTGTAGCGCTTATACAAATTTTCTTTAAGTCTAGGCATTTTGGAAACCTTTAAAATAAAATAATAATTATTTATTTGTTTTATGTTTGTGGTAACATATAGATATTTTATTAGTAGATTTGTTATCGATTTATCATCACTAGTAAACTGTTACCGATGATAGAGCGAGATAGTCATATATAAATTAAAACGTGAAAGAAAGAGATTTTTCAAAAGACATCAACGAGCGCTACTGCACATTTGCATTTGTTTCGTATTCAAATAATGTCGTTAAATTAAATTTTGTAGTTATTTTATGCTTTTAAATAACTTATCGATGAAATGTAATGCCGTCTTTGTGTAACCTCGAAGTTTTGCTACATTTTCCGCACCATTTCACTGCACAATACGGCATTTTGAATATTCTATTCGATTTTTAAAACCACAGAACAATAACTAAAACACGTCAACATTCAGTAACGGAATGACTGGCGCTTCCTAGACGAGTTGGGGGCGTGGCTATCACATATGAGGCCGTAGAGCTAATGCTTGGCGAGCGCGGTTGCCCTCCTATGCGGTGTCTACGGGGCTAAGTTGTCTGTGCCAATAGCAAACACGGATATCGAGGGATATGGCTTGGAGGCGTGGCGCATGTCGCCTCCGTTGGGTTGAACTGACCTTAAATACGCGTGACTGCAGTGAGCACCGTTTGTCCGCTCCCTCCAGCTACCGCCCCATCAGTCTGCTCAACGTCCTCGGCAAAATCTATGAGAGGCTTATTTATAAGCGTCTCAGAGACTACGCCGAGACGAAGGGCCTCATTCCCAACGAGCAGTTCGGTTTTCGAACCCAACACTCGTGCGTGCAACAGGTCCACCGGATCATCGAACACATAAGCGTCGGTTTCCAACGCGGTTCTTTGACCGGTGCCGTGTTTTTCGATATAGCGAAAGCGTTCGACAAAGTCTGGCACGACGGCTTATTATATAAGCTGTACAAACTTAAAGTGCCAGATCGTCTCGTGCTCATCTTACGAGACTTTTTGTCGAATCGCACGTTTCGCTATCGCATCGAAGGAGCGCTATCCTCCCCCCGCCCAATCCGCGCCGGAGTCCCTCAGGGCTCCGTGCTCGCCCCCCTCATTTTCACGCTATTCACCAGCGATATCCCCAAAAGTAGAAAGGCTCAGTTGGCTCTGTTCGCAGACGATACGGCCATTTACTACACCGGCTTCGGCCGCGACTCGATCTCTCGCATTCTCCAAACCTCAGTCAACCAGCTCGGTGACTGGTTTAGGAAGTGGAGAATCGAAGTCAATCCCGATAAGAGTCAAGCGGTGTTCTTTTCGAAACCGCGACTCAAACCCCTCCTTCCCCGTCCGCTGACCATGTACGGCAAGCCTATCCCTTGGGAGAAGCGAGCCAAATACTTGGGCGTCGTCCTAGACCAGCACCTCTCCTTCTCGGAGCACATAAAGCAGGCGCGCTCGCGCGCCGCTTTCGCTCTCGGTAGGCTCCACTCCGTCCTGAATGCACGCAGCAAATTGTCACTTAGGTGCAAATTGCGCATTTACACAGCGTGCATTCGCCCCATCATGACCTATGCGAGCGTAGTATTCGCACAAGCGAAGCCCCATCACATCCATAGGATGCAGACCCTCCAAAACCGGTTCCTCCGCAGGGCGACCGGTGCCCCTTGGTTCGTTCGGAACGAAAGTCTCCATCTCGATCTTAAAATCCCGACCATCAGTCAGTTCATGAAACGCCTATCCAAGCGTTTCTTCGACTCCGCCGCCACTCACCGCAACCCTCTGGTTGTCGCGGCCGCCAGTTATGTCCCCTCCCGAATCAGTCATACCCGCCGTCCCCGGCATGTCCTAGTCGACCCCGATGACCCCATAACCCTCCTCCAGGAGAGCAGTAGGGCCACAAGTACAGTGCACAAACACAGACCGCCATCGTTCCGACCTCGCCGACGAGGTCC
Source organism: Dryobotodes eremita (assembly GCA_917490735.1). Taxonomy (NCBI): domain Eukaryota; kingdom Metazoa; phylum Arthropoda; class Insecta; order Lepidoptera; family Noctuidae; genus Dryobotodes; species Dryobotodes eremita. The sequence goes on along the minus strand of OU823247.1, from coordinate 4,730,788 downwards.
CACGCGACGACCCCCCCGCATCCGTTCCCCCCGTCCCCAGTCCGATGAGGCCTCAGCCCGCGCCGTAGCTGAGCCTGTAGCTTTAAACTCCCCGTTTAATAATCATGATACTATAAACCCTTTGATCCAGCCCGTCCCCAATATCGCGCTGCCCTCTCCCGATGACGCCCTAAGCCGAGGTCCGTACCCCACAGGGGGTGCCCTTAGCGTGCGGTCATCTATCATTTAAGTTTTAGTTTTAAATTTTTCCGCTCCTGGCTGGAGGCCTTTTAGAGTAAAATCCGAAAGGCAACCACAGGACAGACCGGTTAAGCAGCCACGACCCCCAGTGGTCAAAACTGCGAGTTGCCAATCAAAAAAAAAAAAAAAAAAAAAAAAAAAAAAATGAGCACCGTTTAGTCATATGTTTGCCTCGGAACGTGTAGTGTGATTTCGTATTTTTACGAAATGCCGAATTGTTCCGTCCTTGTGTGAAAATATAGCACAATTACAACAAACCTTAGTACAAGTGGTTTGTCTTACCACCGGTAACTAAAAAATCACTGCATTAATTATAATATTTAAGTATTTTACAAATTATCTAGTTGTGAAATATTTTTGACATGCGACAGCCTTTGCCTAATGACTGACGCATGTCAAAACGATGCATTAGTGGTGCGCAGCACTGAGATATGGATATCGATAATTGTTAGTTGCTCTAATAAGAAATTGTATTAAGAATCTTAAACGAGAATTAATACATTTTATATCAGTTTCCCGATAGATCCAGAAATTGAACATAAATAGGTAGATGCAAAATGCAGAGAAAATAATTGGTTGGTAATTTCAAGTGACTTCAAAGTCCATAAAGACGTTGCTAGTCCCAAAAGCTCTTAGACACTTTGTCGATACAAATATTTTCTCATCGACTGATTTTCACCAGTTTGAGCAAGACCCCGATGGATAATAATATTATCCAAGTGACAAAATGTGTGATGGAATAACATATTGATATTTGCTTACATTTTTTGGCTAAGAATGTAACAACTAAATTATGAAAGCGACAGATATAATGTTCAATAAGTACCTATTTTAATTGTTCTTTTATGTGCGATAGTTGAACAGTTTTAATTTTAAGTAAGGGCAGCCCCGGATCTAGGGGGGAAAGGCAAATTTAAGCGTGGCAAACAAGTGCACCACTCAGCGCACCGCAACTCTGCGATAAGTGAGATGCGCAGCACTTATTATCTTTCTCTGCGAGTGGCACACTGACAAAATCACTACGTGATTAGCGTAGGCATAGATCGTCAAACGGTGCGAGCGGGTTGCGGGCGGAGCAGTTGAATTCTACCAGAAACTCTCTGTTTTTAAAACACATGCTCCATTTTTATTTGGCGATACAAAAAGGTTAGCTTTCCATCTCTTGCAACAGATCTATGCCGTGGCGAACCTGAGGAGGATGAGCGCTTCTGTCACCTCTGTGGCCAAAAATTTAAGGAACAAATCCTTTATTTTAAAAATTTTACATCGCCTAGCGAGGGCGCCGGGCGTCCCGCCCATTTCGCCGCCTTTATGCGGAAAGGCGACACGATTTCCTTTAAGTTTTTACCACAGAGCGCTGGCGCAGCCGTTGGATTGGAGCATTATCGATCGATAAAATTTACCTAATATGTTTCTGGCAAAATATTCGAGCTCGCTTTGCTCGTTCTTATAGCCTAGCGACTCTTAATTCTTAAAACTTTTCGGACTTACAAAATCTAACTTATTTGAGGCAGTACTAAAATTTTCGCGCTCGCTCCGCTCTTTGGTGCATTCTAGATTGCCTTAATTGATGTTAAGCTTTTCTGCATAAGTCGGGTGTGATCTTAGCAATCAAAAATCATGACAATCAGATTAATTATGAAAATACCATCGATTTTTTTGCAAAACAAAAGGCTCAAAGAGTAAAAATTTTATTCTAATCTTCTGCTAATACCTAATAAAGCTAAAGAGTTTTTTTTGTTTGAACGCGCTAATCTCTGGAACAAGCAGTCGGATTTGAAAAAATCTTATTGCATTTGATAGCCCAATTCTTGAAGAAGGTAGAAACCTTACCCTAGAAACCGAGCAGTAAGAAAAAGGTCAGAAAGAACGCTAAGCGAAAAGGAAGTAATATCATGGGCGAGTGATGCGCAACGACGCGGTGGGTCGGGGGCCGAAGTTTCACGCGGACGAAGTCGCGTACAGAAGCTAGTATGCTATAATCTCACGATTTATTTCAAATATGTCCTGTCCTATCCTAAATAATTGTTCGACATGTCCATGTATATTTAAATAAATAAGGATTCATGTAAAACGTTAAAGGATTGGCGGGGCGGGGAGCGGCAGATTGCAGTTTTTGCCCCGCCTCGAAAAAAATCTAAATCCGGGGCTGAGTAAGGGAGAAACTGAAGGAACTGAATTACTTAAATGTTATTCGCAAACGAAAATATTATATTTTTACTTGATTTGTTGTTATTGGTCTTTTAATATTCCACATGGAAAAGCAGAAAAAAAGAACGGTACCAAATACGTCCACAAAACACCTCTTTTTGCAGTCGGTATTCATCGATATTTTTATCGATCACATATTTATACCAACCTCTCTTCCCTAGTTGATGCTAGAGCTACATGTGTGCATTCAGTGACTGTATCTATACTTTCTAGTGCCCGCCCCTTTTGAGCATATGTGCAATAAAATAGCACAAAAGTGTTACGCATATTTTTTTGTTTGTGTGCGAAGAATGCATCATGTGTGCCGTATCTATTTCTTTTGTTTATGTGAGAGTTTCAGGAGTGGGGAAAAGGTGGCGACACATAAACTTGAGCAAATATAGAGTAAAGGCATATCTCTCGGATATCTATGATAGCAAATGAAAAAAAATCCTTCCACAAAGTTGATTGAAATCTTACAACGTCTTGTCTTTTTTACAGAACAACGTACTAGAACTGTGGTCACTCTTCGACTTCCTAATGCCTGGTCTATTGGGTACTGAACGACAGTTTACGGCGCGGTATTCGCGACCTATCCTCGCTGCGAGGGACGCTAAGGCCACGCCGCATCAGCTGCAGGCCGGCGCGCTGGCTTGCGAGGCGTTACATCGACAGGTAAGTCCTGCTTATGAAAGCTTTAAAACGGTGAAGGAAAACATTGTGAGGAACCCCGGAAGCATCTAGGACCAAATCTCCAAAATGTTAAATCCAGTAACCCGCATTGCGTCGTGTGCCTACTTCGCTTCCTTGCACTGAGAATAGGTCTGAATCCCAGCAGTGGGATTATTATGTTTTCTGAGCCTACTTTCTTGAATCCATAATCAATCAGACATTAATTTGTGTTTTTGTTAGAATATAATTAAATATGTATGTTTTTGTACACAAATACGAGTCAAATTCACAACGCAAAGACTTGATCAGCCTTTAAAAAACTATAAGGCTGAATGATGTGTTCAAATATTTCAATTTTGATAATTCTTAACTTTCTATCTTCCAGGTGTTACCATTCCTACTGCGCCGTGTGAAGGAAGACGTACTAAAGGAGTTACCTCCCAAGATTACTCAGGACTATTACTGCGATCTGAGTCCGCTACAGCGACGGCTTTATGAAGACTTGTCGAGAGAACACATGCCGCACGGCATTACCTCGCATCATACGCATGTTTTCCAGGTGAGGTTATATTGGAAGAAAGTGTACTGTAGCTGTAACCACAGTGCATTGTTTGTTATATTGAAATGCGTTTCTAATATAAACTTCAGCAAATTTCACGTTTATCATCGGCTGCAATATCATAGATGTTTTGCTGAGTTATTTATCCATTTATAAGAAAAAGAAAGAAAAGACACAGAAATATAAAGTATACCAACCTACAAAGGTAATGCTTACTTCTGAAGATCCGCTTCCAGCATACCTGCCATATGAGATTTTGGTACAGGACCTACATAAAGAAATGTAGACGTATTGTGTAAATCTTACCGGATCATACAATGCTATCCACATATTGACCATGTATTTATTTCCGCAGGCTCTTCATTATCTACAGAACGTGTGCAACCACCCGAAGCTAGTCCTAACATCGGAGCACCCAGAGGCGCGAGCTATTGCCAAACAGTTGCACGAGCAACACTCCACGTTAGACGACATACAACATTCTGCTAAGCTGCCTGCACTCAAGTTAGTATATTGAAACTATGGGTTGATTTAGGATCATCAGATAACTTTAAAATTTGGTGAGTAATCAAAAGTTATCTGACGATTCAAAAATATTTCCTAGACTTGATATAATAATCAATATTCTACTGTCAGAATTTTGGTAACGGTGGCCAATATCAGCGGTGTATTTTCTCCCTCACTCTCACAGTGCTTAGGAACGGCAACCCGATATAGCCGAAGAGAGATCAAGGGCAGAACACACGGTGCCGGAGAGGCACGCAGTAGCCACACTTCCTTACTCTGGTCTGCCACACAGTAGTTCTCGACAGCAAAACTCAAGACGGCATAGTTCCAGAATACTAAATAATAATACTAATCCACTACTCTTCTTCCTCAGACAACTTCTCCTCGACTGCGGTATAGGCACGCCAGCCTCTGACGTGGAACCCGAAGCCATTGTCTCCCAACACCGTGCTCTAGTCTTCTGCCAACTCAAGAAGATGCTGGACATCGTAGAACAAGACCTTCTGAAGCGCCACCTGCCGGCCGTCACGTATCTGCGGCTGGATGGCAGTGTGCCGCCCCATCAGAGGCATGCGATTGTCACGAGGTTCAATAATGATGTGTCTATTGATCTGCTACTGCTTACTACTGCGGTAAGTTGAAGCTTTATAACCAGTGATCGGAATAGGTAGAGATAATATACCTAAAGTTCAAACAACAGATACAAAAAAAGTGGAGACTTCCTTACAACTTTTTTTTTTTTCGGAATATTTGTTCCGAGTTTCGGGACATCACTCAAGTACATATAATATTAATGTTATTAATACAGGAAACTAATTGAATTCATTTTCCTTTTTAACCGACTTCAAAAACAAGGAGAATGCTTACTTACATCGTTCAAACGAAGATAAGGAGATTACCTTTATTTTTGGAAACAATAAAAATCGTGCATAATCTTTTTTTTTAAACAGAAACAGGATGTGAATTCGATAGTTGTTTTACTTTATTAATTTTAGTTGTACTAAAGTAATGTTCTGAAACCCGGAACATTAGTCCCGAAAAAATATTTTGTCATAGGCGTCTTCACTTTGTCTCTGGTCTTTTTCGGACTTAGTTATTTTACCTCACTTTTTCCGATCACTGTTTATAACAGTCGAATATTCAGCAACTAATGAACAATAATGATTACCTTTCTCCTTACCGTCGATAATCTCGAGTAATGAGGGTTTTCTGAAATGACGTTCACTAGGTTGCGCTTTTGCGCAAGCGCTTTTTCTTTAATCGTGACTGAATGATGAACGAACGCATGAAACGAATGATGAACGTCATCATATATTTTATATTCATTGTCGAAATGGTAGACCTCTTGTCAAAGTGGCGCCAACTGGTGGCGTGAATTTTCAGTAAAACCCGCATTTAACATTTGAACAAGGTTGCAGCTCAGGATGATATTGAAATGGCTTGCTATCTTTTTCAAATTATGATATTTATTTATTTATTAAAACTTCATGCACAAGTAAAAAATACTGTACAAAGGCGGACTTACTGCCTGAGTCATTTTCTACCAGTCAACCTTAGGGTGATGCAGAGACTAAACATTGCATTTGCATTTTAAGAAAAACCTAGCCGAATCCTACCTTAAATATTCATCATCATTTCATCTGAAAGATGTCCACTGCTGGACATAGGCCTCCCTCTCTACCACCTTTTATAGCAAATTAAAATTCTTCTTCTAAATAACTCATGTAAAAGAATATTCCCGGACCGCAAATTCAAAAATTAACTATTTATGTCAGAGCTCACTCCGAAAATATAATATAATGTGCCTTATAATGTTTATGTATCACGAGAAGACCATCCACGTATTCGATTGCGTGTAGTAGGCAATAATCACTAATACTTGTTTTAACCTCATAGGTGGGCGGCCTCGGTCTGAACCTCACGGGCGCAGACACGGTCATATTTGTAGAACACGACTGGAACCCCATGAAGGACTTGCAAGCAATGGACCGCGCGCACCGCATCGGGCAGAAGAAGGTAGTCAACGTGTACCGGCTCATCACGCGGGACACGCTCGAGGAGAAGATTATGGGGTATGTTTGTGATCTACTAATGGTTATATTTTAGTAAAGAGCCACTTACCAATAATACTTACTTTTCAAAGATATATTCTTCCATTATAGTGTTTTTTTTATTGATATCCTTATAAAAAACAAATTAAAATTTATGCGCTTGTTATAACAACATCTTTCTTCCTATGAGTAGTTAATTAATTACCGTCTGGCTCTCAGAGTATTTTTTTATTATATAAGGCTTATCGACACGCAAAATACGCGCATTGTCTAGTTTCGGAAAATAGCACACGATACCCGTACAAACTAGTTATAATCTTTATTGAACAAAATATTCACTATCCAATTTCTTCCACAGCTTACAAAAATTCAAGTTACTAACAGCCAACACAGTTATAAGCAGCGAGAACGCCGCAATGGAAACCATGGGCACGGACCAGCTCCTAGACTTGTTTAACTTATCGAGCAGCAACTGTGCGGCGCCTGCGCAACAGCAAGCCGGCCCGTCTGGCGCGAAGTCTGTCCTCGAGACTCTGCCCGACCTCTGGGATGATAAGCAGTATGAAGAGGAATATGACATGACCAACTTCATCAAGGGACTCAACAAAATGAGCGCTTAAGTTGTGAAAAAATATATTTAAATGTCTCAGGATAATGGAAAATCTTTGTGAAAATCCTAGGACGATTGCAAAAGACCGGTTCTTTTTAAACTAAGAAAAGTTTTCGTAATGATGTGAGCTACTATCAGGATCATTGCAAAAATCCGGCTTATCTTAGGTAAGGTGCGAATAGTCGCTAGGATTTTCGTAAAATGACTATTTGTTTTATTATCTTACGACATAAATGCAACTTTTTAATTGACGCAAGCTCTGAATTATGCAAGCATGGTATTCTAAAGTAATTCAAAATGTTTTTAGTTTTATAGTACCGTTAATACATAAACTCACGCCTTTTTCGTATGTGGGTAGGTAGGCAGAGAGAACAAGCGCCACAATGTTTAAACATTTTGCGTACCGTTCTATCGTTGATGTTAGAATATTTCGAGAAAGTTTCGAGTTTTAATTCAAGTTCATGTTATGATGTAGGTGATTTTGTACAATGTCCTAAGTTAGCGTGGGGTCGCACGGGTCATATTGACGCATCAGAACGATGACTACATTGCACTATACTATATAATGACGCGATGGATTTTTGTTGGCACTTAGCGGCGTTTTAAGTTTATTTTCATTAAGAATAACTTGATAAAAATATATGTCAGTGCGGCCGCAGCTACCTATGACCTCCCTTCAAAGAATGAAAAAACAAAATTAACAACACACACACACACGCCGCCCCCGGCACGTAACTTGGCAAGGTTTTGGCGTAATGGGAATAACTTCGTGCATGTACGCTAACTGCAACAAAAAAATTGACAACCTTATTACTTGTCATTATTATTTGGTTATTGTCATAATTTATTTTTAAACATGTCTGTTAAGAACAAAGTTAAGGAAAGGAAAAACGCATCAACGACTCTTGTCAAGTTACGTGCCGGCGCCGGCGCAGCGACTGTACAAGGTTTCGCTTTGAAGGTAGGTCGCTATGTTTGAAGAGGCTGACCCATTCTAGTAGTTAAATATAGTTGTAGACACAGACAGCTTTAGAGAGTTGCTTTGGTAAGTGTTCTATGAATCTTGTATTTGTTATATTTGTGTAGTTCTTATACTATAGTGTCACCACGTTTCAACATTTCATCATTATTACGAGAAGTAACAAAAAGTTAACTTAGTAAGTGAATGCTGTAAAAAAGTTTGTGTTTGGTTTTCTTATTAAAACAAAGTGCACTGTGCTTTCTAAAATTGGTCAATTACATGTCAGGCTTTTATGAATATTAATTAGGCAATAAATATTTCCACTTATATTTAACAATATATTTATGTAACAACGCAACGCCGTTTGAAATTAGGCTATAAGGTCAAAATATGCGTGCAAGTTTCATGAGACTAAAGCCCCTATCTACGCGGTGCAAATTTATTGCCCGTGGCATACAATAAAATTGAAGCAACAACTTTACTGACTCGCGTCGTTTTAACACAGCACCGACTTATTGCATTCCTCTGGCAATTAAATCGCAACGTGTAAATCAGGTTTTAATCTTTACTAATAAAGGCTCCTTCAAACAGGCGCGATACGCGACACGACACATAGCCACCGCTTGTCTGCCTGTTTATAGGAGCCTTAATGCAAAGAAATAGGAACATGCAGAGTGGGTAATGAACACCCTGTTCAGTTAGCATTAATTAATTTCATAGCTACACAACGTTTCTAAAGTTCAAATATTGCTAAATAACATTTTCTCATTAATCTTCTAGTTATTTAGGAAGGAAAGTAATATATTAACTACATGTATATTAGGTGATCAAACCAAATTAATTTAGATGTAAAATGATTGTAACGTACATCACTGACCCATGCTTATTATTTTTTTAATACATATTTATTAACTCACTATGTACGTAAATATTTCAGTAGTGTGAATCTGTAAGCTATTTTCAAATGTAAGGTTCCTTGTGTAAGAAATTACCTCAATGTCTTGATTTTTCTCTACGATTGAATAGTTAATTTATTATTGTAGCGTTATTTTATTGAACAGTCATGCTGCTTTAGTCATTTTTGTAGTGTTTAGTGAGGCGCCGTCGATGGCATGTTTTATTTTTTAGTTTGAATGATTTTGTTAGCTGTTTTGTACCTGCTCAATAATAAAACAACAGTAATAAAAATGTTAGTTTTTACATTTTCAGCAGCAATATGCACGCTGACAATGCATGTTAACAAATTATTTTCCCCTTTCCTATGCTGTGAGAAAATAATGTTGTTGTTTGAAACATTTCGGTTTCATTTACGACGATGTTTTTCTATGTTCATTATGTTATGTGTCGACGTAAATAACGTTAGTTACATGTGTGGCAGTATCACACGTACTACCAGTCTAATTGATGTAGTTTTATCTGTGTTTGTCTATTTGTCTGGATAAAAATAAAGCATTTTTATTAAATAATTCTTCTTTTAATTACGGCCATTACTCCTATAAGGGTTAGCGCTCAGAGCGGCAAGATGCTCGAGCAGTTTTAATTGATACATTATGTAATAATGAACTTAATTACTACTGGTATAGAGTTGAAAATAACAAGTTGCAAGATATAATTCCGTGCGCCATGCGCTTGCGTGCTCGAGTATTCTCGAGCGAGCCCGCTTCGACGACTGCTTCGACGTTTGCAAAGTGCTACAAGGATCTTTTGGCGCTTGACTGACATTGACAGGAGGGCGCTGTCGGCAAATATGTCGATTATTATGATATGTTTGCCGACAGCGCCCTCCCAAACATTAGTTTGGTAGGGTAAAATTGTATTGAAAAACAAGATTGCGGTGTTAGTACCTATTTTGGCCACGTGCCACAAGATCCTTGTACTTATAATTATTTTGTGGATGGATGGATTCGCAGTACCAAATCTGACTAGATCACGATATGTGCGTGAAGATACGTGCGGTGATGCGATCTAATGAACCAAATTGGCACTGTCAATCCATCAATTCACTTATAGTTGTACAAGGAAATGGTGGCGCGTGGCCAAAATCGGTACAAATGCCGCCATCATGTTTTCTCAATACAATTTTAATCAGTTTAGAGATCACAACAACACGCCCTGCTTATCCTCAAGCATTAAAGCATCAGTAGGCACCGTCATTCAATTTCCATCTTCCTAGAAGGAGGACACATATATGTGACTGTACGTTCCTTGTACATAGAGTTAATTAGAGTTTGGCACCCAATAGACAATTTTGTGACAGCAGTATCGGCACCACTCTATCTACGTACCTATCACAGAACACTATTGCTCCTAGCGGAGGTACCTATGAAGGAACTTCAACATAACCGGGAACGGTAGCAATCAGTAGCAAGCTTCTGACAGTACCATAATATGGTACTATCAGACGCTTCCTCCTGTTTTGTTGCTTTTTTCATAATATAAATTGTCGATTTGCCCCAGTGGCCTCCTACCTAATCAGATTCATGCGAAAATATTTTCTCACACTTTTGAGTTTGCTTAATTTGTACATAAAAACTGACAAGAAAAAATAAAGAAATAGCGGTGAGTGCGACCTATGAATCGACGAATCGAAGTGCTTTGACACAGGTATATTACTTCTCTTCTTACAATAGGCAGCAACTGTGCGGCCGGCCACTCGTTAAAAGATTTCTTTCATACTTTTAGAACAGCAACGAGCAAATAGTTTCTTTTTTTGTTTCAACATCTACAGTGTTGAATAAGGAGCGATGCATGGCAGTCCTTACATTTGGTATTGCGTTGAATGAAACGTTACGTTGATAGTTCGGAAACAAGCCGCGAGAGCGCGCCAAAGTGCATCAACACCATGGCGAAAGCGATGTCAAGCGTGTGAATAAATTTTTGTTTTCTACGTGATAATGTTGTTATCCGCTTGTTTGTAAGTTGAAAGACTTGAAATAAACTAACTTACAGTGTGTACGTGTTGTCTAGTGTAAATATTGAACATTAAAAGTTGAAAGTTTTGTGTGTGAAGTTGTAACGAACTCTCGGATCACTTTGGAGTTCAGGTGTCAACGAGGTAAGAAACTGATGCTTATTCCATTATTACGACTTCTAAAATTAACGCTTTCGATGGTAACATGAGTTATTACGTCCGAACAAGTTACGATTAGCCTCAAATAGTATATTCGGTACAACATCAAGTATGCACAGATAGGTAACAGTTATAAATAATTTACTGTAAGGTTAGGATCTTGTCTTAGGTTGTATTGAAGACATTTATACAAGTTTTGTTATTGTAACTAGAATGGCACATGGTTTTGGTTATTTCGTGGCGGGATGACGCTTACAAAAAGTTTTTGTTTACAAACTTGTGAAGTACCTACCTACTTACCTACTGACCTCATATTTTTCATATGTGTGGGTTCTTTAGGATGAGAGATACAAGCTCTATTTCTATAAACATGCATCATTTTGATGAGATAAGTTTGGTATTATTGTTTTGTTACTAAGTTTTTTTCATAATTTGCATGATTTGAACACTGAAATAAAGTTATTGCCTGAAGTTTTAGTATTCTTGACTCCATCTATGAAAACTAAACTGTTGCTGGTAGGCAGGGATGTACTTGGAAACAAACTTTTATTTCAATTTATTTACTTTGAGATAATTTGTTTTTTCCACTTCTACATTGTCTATAGTTCTGTACATTTATACATCTATTATGTAATATAAATAAACATTATGTCAATGTAACTAAGAGATAACCATGTGTTTGTTTTTCTAAGCCCCCAAATGTTAATTTCAACTTCTACAAATATTGTAAAGAACTGGTCCAGAGCAATAACTGTTTTATTTTTATGTTTTAAAAAAAGAAAAAAAAATCTTATTTTAGTTTGGGGCAGTGACCACATAGGCAATAATAATTTCACTCTACTGCTTGAGATAGACTGTCAAAATGTAATAGGACAATGTTTTATTAACAAGCAAAACACATAATTGTCTCAATTTTAATAAGTCTACTGCTTAGCTACTTATTTGTGTGTAATAGTGAAACTATTTCTTCAAACAATACTTTATTATCTTTATGTAGCATTAAATAAAAGTTTTATTCCTAAGTAGTTTTGTTCCGAATATCAACAAATTATATTGTCAATTGACCTAATTATGTCTCATTCATTCATAACATTACTCTATTACTTTGTTTACACCTAATTTCATATCTTTAAGATGTTAATAACTCATTGATAATTCTAAAATAATTGTGGTGCCAAATAAGTTGAACTTCCATTAAAAATCAGGTCAGGTTGGGTTCCTCAGATAAAAATTATAAATTATTACTTATTGCTTTTGTTCTATTTTTGTACTTAATTATTCCATTGATAACTACACTTCATAATAATTATTATCATTGGTCTACTTAAAACATTAATTCATGAATGTTACAGAACATTTAATTAATCATGAATAAATGTCATAGTAAGTAACTATCATAGTAGTTACATAATCAAAATGCAAACAATAAAGAGCATTAAATCCCATTTGCAATAGACAAAATAAAAATCACGTATCTCACACGTCCCTTGCAATATCGCACATTGTAAACACGAACGCAAAACAGACAACAAAAACAAAAAAAAAATAGAATGTGTCATCAATACGTCTCTTTTAAAAAAAAAGCAGGTTTGCAACAATCAATTCCCTTTGTGCGCGACATCAATGGGAGCGGTTACTGTGTACCTATCCTTTGATCTCGCCGCCCTCTGAAGATGCGACAGAGCGCTAATACTGCCGTCCCGCGGAACAACGGCGCAACCGCCGCTTTGATGCTCTCGTGCACGAAAAATACGATATTATAATTTTTGTCGATTTTATCTCCCCTTAATTTGACTCGACTAAAATAAACTGGTGTATCACATTTTGTTTTTTAATTACCTACATGGTCGCGGATGAGATGCGTAGAGCTGAGATGTGGGTATTTCTTTGGTTTACAACTATTTTACTTTATAGTTGCGGTTCTATTCCCTTTATATTGAATAGATTCGAACCCAAATGCAGATCTTATTTCGAATACGGAACTAGCCGAACAAACCCGAAAAATGCGTGAGTAAAACCAGTAATGTTTAATAAACATATAATTATATTACGCTTCACGAAAGTTAAAATAACTAACTATTAAAATAATTGTTAATCATTAACTATGAAATTAATTGTTCTAACTAATTATTATTTCATGTGTGTCCTTTGAAACTTGAAAAGTTTCTGTCTGTGCAAGCTTAAACCGTCTGATTACTTTGCAGAAGCATAGAGGGCACAAAAGAACCGGGTAATTACTGTCACCTTCTGATTTTATGAAAGTTTTATCAATAGATAAATTTACACGTGCCTTTATAAAAAAACTCGTACCTATTTCCGTCATCTTCAACATCATAGGGATACTTTTAATTTAATTATGTACTTCACAAATCCAATGTCCTTATCTCGTCTTACCAACTTTTGTCACTGTTTTGCTCAACGTTCTCCTTGTAACTTAAAGGATTTCTCCGAAATAAACTAATCTGGAGCGAGCTGTAAAAGGGAAGTACATTAAAAAGGAGTTCGCAAGAAAATAAATAATGTAGGAAGACTCTTTCGCAAAAAAAAAAAAAAACTGAAAATGTTCAGTTAATTCTGCGTGAGTCGGCAATAGGAGGCAGTTGCGACGTTTCAGTAATTGGCTGAATCGAGACAGATCGCTAAAGGGGACGATTCACAGCTTTGTCGCAGAAGTGAGACTTACTGTCCTTTACTGACTTGCCAACGAGAAGTAGTGGACTCAAAGTGAGTAGGAAGTATTTAAAAGGTCTTTTTTGGTTGTCTGAGCTCTTGATAGCGTACTTTCTAGTATTTGTTCGTTATTTAAAGGCTTCTCTTATTTAAACTTTGGCTTATTGCTTTTGAGGTCTGTGCTCACTTCGTTCTACCATTCGAAGTAGAAATTACGAACACGATGATTTTCGGAAATAATGCCTACTATTTTCATAACTGAACACGATGAAAAACTATTTTTGGTTCAATGAGAAATGCATGCTGATTACTCACACACAACACAACACATGAAAGAATCAACTAAGATCAAAAAAATCTCAGAACTGAGCTCGAATAAAAACAAACATCATTTATTTTTCAATCCTGAGTTTATTAGAAAAAGTTCGTGCAATTGGTGTACAATCCAATGATTTCAGCCAATCTTGTAACATAAAAGTTACTAAGAAGTCTGCATGCGGGCCACCCTGCCTGATCCACCAAGTTTCCAACTTTTTCTGATGGCCAAGATAAATATCGGAGCGGGACCGTGATTTGAAAGGATTCTGCACTCCGTGACTGTGAGCTGAATTAGAATTGCTTACCTACCGCTATAATCTTTTAAAGTAGGTTATAAGATGATGGTCTAATAAAGAACGACTGAAGTAGTATTATCTAACTACCAGGATTGCTCATCTAAAAAAATGCCTTGCATTCCAATTGACAATCTTGAAATGACATTAAAGACAGAATAATTCGATCGTTATTTTAAAATGAAACATCAAATGAAATAGCAGCAGCAACATCTCAATATAAATCACGACTGCAGCCGCTCTATAGAGCTCCACATACGTAACATTCATCTCGCTATGCACACGTAATATCAAATCGAATCGCCGCGCTATCTGGTCCACTTTGTGCGTCGCCGTGACTGGCGCCCAACCAGGGACGCAACGCAAATTGGCGGCGAACAATTAATGGCCACCTGGCTCCGTTGCTAATCGACCGATAGAATTAAATGAACGGACTGCACTAATTGCCCGGTAAGACAAAGGGGCAAACACTCGCCTTTGAGCTACCGATGTCTAGTGTCACTTGAGGCGTAGACCGCTGCGTCGACAGGCAGCCCTTTGCTCGCTTGTGTACTGTTGATATTGAACTGAGACGCTTTGGATGCGTTTGTTATTTACGTATGTAAGGGTTCAATCATAGGAACACTGGACAGTAGACAGAAACAGGAGTGTGTTGTTGTTAGGCGACACTTGAAAGACAGTATCGGATAGCTTGTGTCTGTTAGGCATAAATTCGGATCCCCAGATAGTTTCTTATAAATACTGGAACAAGATAATTGAATTACATGAAAGGAAGATTCAATAGAATGGTCCTAATTATAAATGTAGATCCACCATCTATGAGATAGAGATAAAATGATTATTAGGTAAACCGCGTTTCATCCCTTAAAAATATAATTCCTAAAATACTACTGCTACTCCCCAGATGTTAGTAAACACCGAAGATGCACCTACGGGGCGAATGCCAATTGCATTTTTCAAAGTCCACTAAACTGCAATAAGGCAACACAATTTTCTTTAGAAATACCTTCTCAACAATGTGCAATATGCAAGACAATCGACGCGCAGTGGCCGATGGTGCTCAGCCGGAGTGTTCTGAACAGCAGTGCCTTGGACTGAACACGCCAATTACACAGCATTAGTTGGAGGACGTTTGTATCTGGCGTGCAGCCGTGCCCAATAAGGAGCTGCGTGCCTACGTGCCACTGTTGCAGTTAACTGGAAATTAAAAATAGCAGTCTCTTATTGCTGAAGCAATTGCCATTAAAACAACGTTGAAGATAAACGAAAAAGAAAGGATATTAAAAACTAATTGAAGAAGAGATCGAGAAAGGAAGATGAGGCTGAATTCCAGAATCGTAACCGAAATAAACTTGTTATTTTTTTTAATAATAATCTATGAAATATGCATCCAAGAATCCAATATTTAATTGGCTAGAAAATTCTCCAAAGAGTTTATTTATTAAATGAACAGCAAGGTTTTAATTAAATACCTTTGACCGATATTCTAAACTTCTCTCTTTGACCTACTTTGTTCTACGTAAATATGTGAATAAGGAACATAAACGCTTTGACGTTTAAAGAGCACAACATACTGATGAAAATTTCATCTCAGTGATGACTATCTCCACTTTACTTGGGAATAGCTTCAATACTATTGAAGAGATTATATTTTTGGAAGAGTCGAGGCCTTACATTTCCAAAATACAAAAACTTCATGTCTTGATTAACACGTGGAGTTAGCAAGGGAACCCAGATATATACTGTTAATCTTGGTGTGATCTTGAGTATGGAATTGCTAAATCACTTGGACACTGTCCTTGGTAATTTCTTGTCTCTTTGAATGCACTTTTGCCAAACAGCCTGATAACCCCGTATCTTAGCAAATAAAAATTCTGGGTGGAAATAGAATTTTTCATATTTTAAATATGAGATCCTTTTACTCCACTACGGAAGTATGAAACGTAGCAATTCATGTGTTGTTTTACAGTTCAGAAGTTTATATCGTCATTAACTTCACAAAACGCATCCAAATGAAATCTCATTGCAAAGCGTTCTCGTACCTTGTAAATAGAGGCGGTTTTTATGAACACGTGTAGCAGCTCTCTGTTATTTGATAGTAGTGACTGACAGACGGTGACGGAGCGACCTGACAGTTACACAACGCCTCATTAACTGAATCAGCTTTGACAAATAACGTTTCCCAATTAGCTGCAATGGACGATCAAAGTCAAAAGTTTGGTCCTTTGAACATTCCTTTGTTAATCTAATTGAATTAATGGATCGGGTTTACAGATCAGATAATTTAAGTGCCGGTGGCAATCAACGAATTGAAACTTATGATCGTTCGCTAACACAACATGTCTTGTTCTCAGCATTATATAAGTAGGTAGTTATATTTTATGTGAATTCTGTCTTGAAGGTTTTCTTGTCTATAGCCTTTGAGGGGATTAAGGCGAGAAATAAGTCAGGTTGTCTCTATCAGATAGAGTTTATCTCATTGCTACACAGGGTTCTTTGAGCACGGTAGTTGATAAATTAACAGTTTCCAGTCTACTTTTTTTCACTTACGCTTTTCATAGAAGCGCAAAGGAAATTATATTTTTCTGTTTACATTTTGTAGCTGCAATTTTTTTTAAAGCGACAAGACTTGTGTGGACTGTGAAGTTATCAGATTCAGTAACATTCACAGTCGGTTGAAAAGTAAAAGAGGTGTAGCAAGTCGGTGTATGACACGGTGGCAGTGGAATCAGTGCGCTTAGCGCGGGGCCGCGGGCGTGGAGTGGCTCGTTATCGCACTCCTGACGTGTATGGGCCGCCAACGCCGAGCGCCGAGGTAACGATACCCCGGAGTGCCGGTCACCGTACCAACGTAGTTACTCGCACCTCAACTAAACAGTTTTCGACAACTCTGACCAAAATAGAATAGTAGAATGCAAACGTACGCGGAAATTTCTTTATTGCCCGCTTTGGACGGTTTGGTGCAACGGGATTGAGAAATATTTGGAGGAAAGTACTGTTTATGAAACGCAGTGGATTTAGTTTGGCTCGCTACGGGTTAATATATTACAAAATCTCAGGCTTAAAATGTTGAAGGATATAGGTTATCCTTCAACATTTTATGCCTGCGATTCTGTAATATTTTGGCTGCTAATATAGTTTGTTGTTTTATCTTAGCTAGGTATATTGTTATATTCAGATCGCAACAACTTTTGCTATCTAAATAATAATAAAACGTTTTTTTATTAAGACCAATTCTGTTCCTTTGATATTTTTGCTTAGGTTTCTTGCTCTACTTCGATTCTACGAAATGTCTGCTCTCAAGAAAATTAGATGGTGGGTTGACACCTTAGAACCACAAATGGTAGTGCTACGCCGCCATGAACCTGAAGAAAACCATATTAATGTAAAAGATGCCGAAAATTAATTGAATGCAATAGAATTGCCAAATGTAACAGCTTTTGATATACATCTCTGTTACTAAAGCTTGATCTTTTCGCAAGAACAAGCGTGTAAAAGAAATGTTAGTAATAAACAAGATCAATCAAAGTGGCAAACTTGTACTACATTTATAATTTGGCAGGAATATTTGGTGTGACGCAACGGTTCGCCTTTGATAGAAACTCGAATATATTAATGAGAGCTTCAGAAATGTCACAAAACTCGTGGAAAGCAAGATAAATCGACACTTCACACGTTCAGAAGTTTGAAGTTCACAAGTTGGCATAGATGCGAGACACGCCGCCCATCCGCGCACATCGAGCTACGAGCGACGTCTCGTACTCTATGGGAAGATACGCAGAATTACACTGGATAAAATCTTAAGATGTATTTTATTTTGCTTTGATCTGCGTGGTGTGTGGCAAAAACCCGAATGATGAGTTCAATGAGATTAAACAAAAACTGGATTGTTGAATCAATTTATTAGTATTTCATTTTCACATCTTGTTGTATACTCGTGTAATTTTTCTGTACTCATTGATGGTAAGTCTAAATGTATAACTTCTGATGAATGATGTTACAGATTTCATTCATGATCAGGAGAATTTGCAAATTATGAATGAGCCAGGGAATTTTCCATACTTTTTTTGAGAATTATTATTATCGGCGTTGTTACGGTGTATTGAAATAGTGATGTCTTTCGCGAGTAAGTAATTCTTAATGAAAATTACGAAGCATTGGATCTAAAAATAAAGTTGGTTCTTTCATGTTTTACCCTTATATTGATTTGCTACTCTAAGCAATTCGCGCGTGGCTTTTATCATCTTCGAGTTATAGGTAATAAGACTAAAGGCTCCCACAGACAAGCGCGACGCGACAGTGCTAAACAAAGGCGCCGCTCGTCGCGCGACACTCAGTGCCTTTGTGTCGGGCGTCGCGTCACGCCAGTGTGAACGAGCCTTAACACACAACTTCTGGCGTCCTATGCTACGCTTTTATCCTGCTTAAATATTATTTCCGTAACAAACATGTTATAAAAAGGTGTCAAGGCAGTCGCAGGAAGCGTTCTAAAAAGAGAACTGAGACGAATCTATGGTTTGATTAATTGATAACAGTAGCTCAGACGTCGCGCTCTAGTGTTAGTAGCTCGCGGTGTGTTGTGGGTAGTGGACGTAGAACAGGCGAGACGCAGAAAGACAGGTTGGGAACACTTTTTGTTACACAGTACTTTTTCGACTGCGCAAAAGTTGGAATATAGCGTGGTGGATTCTTAAGAAGACTACTGGACTCTGACTCCACTAATCTATACGTTTTAAGGCTCCCACAGACAGGCGCGACGCGACAGCGCTACACAAAGGCGCCGCTCGTCGCGCGACACGCGGTGCGTTTGTGTCGGGCGTCACGTCGCGCCAGTGTGTACGAGCCTTTAGTGGTTTCTCGATTATGTTTTTGGCAGATTTTGAAGTACCTAAAACATACCATGATGTTTTTGATTGTGTAAAAGTTTGCTTATCCTATGGTGATTTGGGGAAAATAAAGGTCAGTGGATAAGCAGTGTCTAAAACCTGTGACTAAGTTTGAAAGATAAGTTAACCAATATGTGTGATAAGCTCAACGCATTAGGACATAATCGTGCAGTTATGGAGGTTGAAAGGTCTCTCAGAATCGCTCGTTAGATGATCTCAAAAAATAACGTAAACAGGAACTCGGTAGTAAACAGGATGGGTCTTGTTATTGTTAATCAAATCTTCGCAGCGGATAAGGACTACTAATTTAAATTGTAAAAGGTTTAAGGCTCCAACAAACAGGCGCGACACAAAGGCACCGCCTGTCGCGCGACGTGCAGTGGCTTTGTGTCGTGAGCGGTTCGCGTCGCGTGTCGCGTCTGTTAGAAGGAGCCTTTATCTTTCTGTTTTCTGTACATTAAATTCGAGCTCTGTCTGTATTGCTTCTAAGATGACCCTCTGACCCTTATTTTTAAAAGCTCTTTCTAACTAATTGGTTAAATGGGCTGTGCAAGTTACCACTATTAAAGACGCCAAAATCCCTTACTAAAGGCTACCGCAGACAGGCGCGACGCGACAGCGGGACACAAAGGGGCCGCTCGTCGCGCGACGAGCGGTGGCTTTGTGTCGCGCGCGATTCGCGTTGCGTGTTGCGCCTGTTTGTAGGAGCCTTTACATGTGTTTATACCCCAAACACTACCTCACAAGACTTAAATGACACAATACAACCTCTTTTATTACGATACATTTGCCTAATTAAAACACAAAGTTATAAAAGCAAATTAATTTACTGTAGATGATCTGACTTGCGGTTCGTAGCTCTCGTGAAAGTCGTGGGGCGGGGAGGGTGTGGGAGTGTCGGCTCGGTCAAAGGGCCCTTTGATGTTTGCCGCCGGCTTAATGCACCGCCCGCGGCCCCCGCGCCGCTCATCATTAGCAATTTCCCTGTAATTTATTATCTTTACCGCTATTTATTTGTACAATTTCATGGGTGCATGACGTTTCGCACCTCGGGCCGTGACCGATGCGCTTCGCACCAATTATATTGAGTCGTTATACCAGAATTTGGGATACTTTTTTGCCGGTTCCCGATTATAATACCAGTTTTTTGCGGGTTGCAGATTTTTTATTTATTTATAAAGAAAACATAATCACTTTAATTTTCTAATTTAATTAGTATATGAGTCATTCCTTTTTATCTCAATATTTTTATCAGAAGCTACGTAATTAAAAGCTACTAAATTTTATATAAATAATATGTCACTTACAGCAATATTTTATTTGCATACTTCTTCTTAGTAACCGCAAAAAAAAATAACGTGTTCTAGACGAAGTCAAAAGTCTAGAGATGTTGTGAATGAAATTCAAAATAACATACCAAAAATTTTCTGGAAAACAGGGATGCCAACTAGTCCAATGTATTATCGAGATAAATATTCAGAACAGAATATTCCGGTCCAGATCTAAAACGTTTAAAAACCGTACCGAAGGACCATTTGGCAGTTGGCTACCTATTATCATATAATTAATTAAAACTAAAAATATTATAAGAATAAAACTCTTTTATTAACTGTAACAGGTGATGCGCATACAGATACAGCTGCAACCACATTATAAGATAGGGTCCTCCCTATCTCCTGATGAAGTGTCTGTACCCCAAAGCAAACATAAGCTTGCTCACTTAAAACTTGCATTCGTCTAACCCTAAGTTCCAGCCCTGCGCGGCACATACGTGAGTGCCAAAAAATCCAAAGCTCGGCACGTGCCTCTCTCGGCAATTGCGGCGAGCGAGGGCGCGGACTCATTAGGGACTCGCGACGTTTGAGCGTTTGAGCGACCTCCCGCGACAACGCGACTCAAACCTGAGCTTTTTGTCGCAGACTCGCAGCAGTCGCAAAAGAGCCCTACTAATATCATTCAATGCTGCGTACGCTTGTTGTACGTACATGCTGAAAAAGACCTGTTTGAGTATACAAAGCATATTGTTACGCATGGGAGAAATCGATTCTGTGTATTTCCGATAGCACCAATAACGTAGGCGTGATACGGCCGGGTTACAGAACGTTTCGTAAACCCAACAATGCATTACTGGCATGCATTGCCGACTCTGCAAACGTACCGTGCTTTTAGCGCGCAAATTATTTCCAGCCCGCTTGGCACTCGCAAAATATATGTCACTATTTATGGACAGTGTTAATGTAATTAACAAAACGTGAAATCAATCAAAGCTGGTGTAAGGCGGCGACTTGCACGAGATCAAAGCGGAGACACAAAGGCGCCGCGGGACGGTCGGCAGCGCGGCCCGCTGGCCACTCCACATAGGGTTGCCGTTCGTCGTTTTTGAAATTTCATTTGCTACTGTAAATGAATGACTTTATTGAGGTGTGCTGTGTAGGCGTATCGTGCGGTAGGTAATACTATTGAGGGTATTCAATCATAAAGGCTCCTACACACTGGCGCGACGCGACAGGGCGACACAAAGGCACCGCGTGTCGCGCGACGAGCGGTGCCTTTGAGTTGTTCTGTCGCGTCGCCCCTGTTTGAAGGAGCCTCAATTCGAACTCGGATACAGAACTCTCTTAATCCCGTTAGTTGCACTACGTAATACTTTTCTGCAACCCGTCTAGTAGGTACATACAGCTAATTTCTACAAGACATGACACGCTTTTCTACTTTTATAGTCACATCAAAATCAACTTCCAGAGATTGATTTCTCTTCGTTGTTTTTCTGAACTTTATTTTCCTTTAACAAATCAATAAATGACTTATGACGTTTAGACTTTAAAATGTTGACAGCCCTTGCTCACCGCATTCTGCTGACCTTACCCGCTATGCGATTGCACGTGCCAACTAATCAACATGTGCTAAAGAACTAGTGTGGTGAGCTTCCTTTTCTCTTAGCTTCTGTCTTTGACAACATTTTTAATACATTTAACTAGCTTCCATCCCTTTGACGTACGCTGAGTAATATTTCCAGCTACGATATAAGCTCTCAAAGCATATTTATTATTAAAGTAGATTTGATCATAGTTTCTCAGAGCCACCCCTATTATGTGACGTGAGGACATATAGCCAATGTTAGCCAAAATTATTCACAAATTTGGTGTTCAGGAGGCTTTTACATGAGCGATTCAAAATTTGAATTTCCATAACTAGTAGAATTTTCGGCAATGATTCTAATTAAGGTGACATAATTTGGCAGGCCGTTTAAAAATACATAAGAAACGAATGAATAAGAAGCTAATTCCACAAACCTAATAAAATAACATATTATCAACGATAAACCAAACCAATAAGCAGTCCATAAAGCCGAAGCAAAGTAAAACACACAGATATGAGAACAGAAATGAGTTTATGACACAAACGAGGTTCGTCACCGCACCGCAATCTGTGGCCTCGTCAAAGGCTTGGAGACGTAGATCACGATTGTAGACAGATGTTTGCAAGGCGGGGGCCGAGGCAAAGCGACCGCTCAGACGAAGACTTATGATATTTGAGTTGGCGAGCCGTGGAGTCGCCGAGCACTGATAAAGTTGGGATACATCATAATACATGCGATCTCGATACATAGATGTGGAGCTGAAAAGTTTAGAGCTGAATTAACTTTTATAGTGATTTCTCTAATTTGAACATAGAACAAAGGGAAAAAGAAAACATTGAGTAACAGGTTGGTGTTTGTTGTAGTCCGTTAAGACAGGGAATGACTGATTGGAAATAAGTTGAGGTTTGAGGAGGGATGAAGAGAAGATATACACTTTTAGCCCTTTAGCGAATCTGTAGAAAGATTGCCACTGGGCAGGTGTAATATCTTTGAAAATGATTTGAATTTCACATGCAAGTAGTTACAGTTAATTAAATTCCGTGAAGTTGAGATTGGATATCGCAAATCGCAGAAAACGTGGCTAAAGTTAAGGGTTTCCGCTTTACGTCAGGCGGCAAATCAAACTAATTCCGATTGAGTCTCCAAGATTATATTCCAAGAAGTGAATATTAATTGCCTTCGGGTTCTATTTACTGGGATAGCAACGAGACATGACTTCATGGTTCTTGGAAATTTTACTGCTATATAACAGTAACGTAATTGCTATTAAAATATATTGGTTATGTGTATATTTTTCCGAAGACTGACTTAAAATGGTCATTTATATTAATTCTCATAACACCTTTTTTACCCACGACGGAACGGACGCGGTATATGCGTTTGGAGTTCGAGGTTGTTGGTATCTATGTATGTCTTATATCTATTCATCAAGAATATTTCTCGCGGTCTTAGCCATAAAATAATTGAATTATTCATCGCAATATGTCATTAATCCTTCATTTAGCAGCTCTTTGTAATGTATAAAACAATCATATTATAAAGATTTAGATAAAGATCTCATAATACATATAAAGGGTTGAGTATACGCGTCGCCGCTCAAAGCTCGCCACAATATTTATCGGCGGCGCTGTATCAATGCGGCACAAAGCGACGCCGGAAGCCCACCTCGCCGCGTCGCGACAACACAGGACCGCGCCAAATATACGCGACAGCGGATTTTCAGCGAATAAAATGTTTCAGGGGGTACCAATTTACCATACACATCTATAGCAGGTCAATTTAGGACATAATGTGCAGGTGTGATTTTTACCGCATGGGCTTCAACTTATTATAATAGGAGGCTATCACTAATAATGGTCCATGGTCTTTAGACTTGAATGTTGAAATAGGACTTCGGTGTCGAATTTTGGGACTTAAAAAATATTCCATGTTTTAACAGCAGTTCACGAGTAAAGTGAACAGGAAATCATTTCGTCGACAGGAGATTATATTTGCCGAGAAAATGCAGATCCTGAATGATTGCTTGGACTTACTGTCGGTTGAGTTGCACCAACTTTAACTTCGACATTGGAAAAGATATTGCAGTAAATTAAAGAGTTCCTTAAAAAACGTTCTGATAAGTTTAGCATTTCTGGATTCCTAGAACACGGTTTAATATTTGCATCGCTTCCAAGTGTTGTTTCAGCAATCGCTTGAGCGTGACACTTGGCGCGGCTGTTATCTGGCCCATTGTTGACTGCCTCTATCACTGGATTCCTTTTCACACAGAGCCTTTGACGCCGCTCTTTGTTTGCCACAAGATCAGAATGAGACGCCAAAGCCTGAACCGATGCGTAACATCCATTGGGTGTCTCTATACTTTTGATTGTCGTAGATTTTTTCTACAATTTTAATATTTCCCGTCTCATGAGAATACAGAAAGATGGTTTTCTTTTATGAGGTCTTGTTTCGTTTGCAATGTCTACGACTGCTTTCCTTTTTTACGGCCCTAGACGTCTCCGATTTGAAAAGGAATGAAATTCCTGTTTCTCATGGCATGCCAATTATTTTTTGTTCTTTTGATCTTTCATGTCCTTTTGAACATAACGGTTAAGTCTCACGGTCAAGACCACAAACTAAACCGTGATTTAATAACATTGCTGTGTCCCGTTGACAATGCAATTTTAGTTAATTCGATAGTTGCGCCCGCGATGTGACGCAGGGTGGCCGCCGACCGCGCGATGCGCCTTCCCCGCTCGCCCGCCGAATATTAAACTAATTATGAACAAACCGACCAAGCCACAACACAAATTAAGCGTTCCACTCCATTAGCCCAACGAAATATTCTTACATAATACTACGCAGGTTAAAAAGAGAAGTTTTATTTTACGTTGTATGACGAATTTAATTTTAGTTTCACTTGATTTTGTTTGAGCCTATGTACCTACTATTGTAGCACATTTCGATTGGGTTCTTGAAAACAATGCACTACGACCCTAACCCTTGTTAAATCAACATCAACTCACATTCCGTGTGAAATATTGCACTCAATGTTTTCCAATTTTTTAAATTGTTTGCCAAACTTGAGTTTTCGGAATGGGATTTTAAAAGGAGTCCCCCCTCCCTCAACCCCTTCCTATAAGGAGTTTTTAATAAAAAAAATGATGAAAGCCGAGGTTGGGGAGTCACGGGTGGAGGGCACTCGACGGCTCAATACAGGCGATAGGTATCAAAGGAGGCCGATTTAATACTAAGGAATGATTTAATTACAAAGTCGCAACACGATCCGCTCTCTACTCGACGACACGAGACGACGCGACTCGCACACCGACATCTTGTTAAGATCCTTGTATATGTTATGAGGTTACGAAGACTTGAGGAATGAGTGCAATGTATGTGCAGGAAGAATTATGTCATATAGTACGATTCAAACTTAATGGCGGTTCGGAACATGAGGCGAGTGGCTGCGCAGTAACCAATTCACGTGTCAGCGGGGGTGAGGGGTGAGGTACTGCGCAGCGAATAGCGCACTTCACAGCCGCCATTAAGTTTGAATCGTACTGTACTTACATTCATCATTATTTTGCCCTTATCTCAATTTATTTTGGCTTGGCTCAACATGTCTACTTCTCTATTAGTCGTCAACTCAGTTATTTACATTGCGATCATGAAATAATTGGAGTGATCTTTCTCTCTATTGTGATGTCAAAATTTGCATCGTATGCAGCCAAATGAGTTATTGCACGCCTCATAAGCGAAGCGCGTGAGGTAGTGCTCTACTCTCGCCTTACAAAGAACAAATAATTCCTTGAGCTAAAAATGTCTCTATTTACTTCATATCGCACTTGTAGAATAATATTCACACAGAAGAAAAAACACTAGGTGAAAAAATTTCAAATGTCTTTTGAAAATAATGAAAAAACTGTTTAAAAAAATTATTCTGTGGACGTATGTGTGTCTGTATGTATGGATCCTGGCGTGGTCACGATAACTTCCGAAAAACTTAACTAATCGAGTCCATTTTTTTTAACTCTTCAGTATGTTCGAAAACTAAGTCCTTTCGAAAATCACGGTCTAATTCAATATAGATTAATTGTAATTAGCAATATAAAATAAAAATACGACTGGACATTTCGTTAGTATTTTGTATTTTTTTTAGAATTGACTGAGATTATGAGGTGTGCACTTTTGGATTTTCGAAATTTTTTGGTTCTATTCTTAGCCATTTTTGTTCGTATTGTTTTCGCATACTTACTACAGAAAAGCAAAATTTATCGTTCTTTCATAATTATGTTTTTTTATACCAAAAGATTATATCAAAGACCTATTTGCTACGTAACATTGCACTTTTTCTTTTACATAATATTCTGGTTCTCGTCACTGCTTCTTAGCCATAAGTTTATTTCATCTAAAATTATTTTATTTAGAGTTGCTGAAAAGTCGTTTCGTGTATATGTACCTTAAAAGAAAAAGCCTGAAGTTCAAAGGGAGATATAAATGAGAATGTTCACTCCTTTATGTAAGGACCTGCTGAATTTTTTATAGATGCCTCCGCCGTTTGGTGTGTAGAGTGCCTAATGAGTTGTCTTTGACGACTTAAAAACTTTGTACGTTGAAATACATTTTGTCTTTGGGCCCACACAAGGATAAAATGCAACATTTTATTCTGAGTACAGTATCAACACGTGTACGTCTATGAAGAGACGATTTAATGAGACGCATTCTAATAATGAAGTCAAAGCAGTATTTCACCTGTAAAGAACAAAAACGGAGAATTAATTAAAGGCAGGATGGCGCTTTGTCTACCTTTTCAAACCAATTGTCTGTATTAAAAGGATTCCACTACTCTGGTAACACCGATATTGTCACTTTAGGGCTGCTGGATTTTATCTTCTTTTTCTCGCAAACGAAGATGTAGTCACTTGGGACATCTTCCCTTTAACTTGTGGGTACTTATTATGTTTTATGAGATGTCAGGCAATACATCTCTCGTCCATTTTGCCAACACGTCAATTTTGCATTCAAGTTGCAACTACTCTACAGTGCAGGTCATGATTTCTTATTAACTTCATGTGATTATGTCACAACGAAGTCATTTTTTTAATTCTTGCAAGCTAATTTAATCTATAACTCCGAAGAGTATATTTTAACGCAGAATTTCCAAGAGAAGAGTCTCTTGGAAATTCTGCGTTAAAATATCTTTAATTGCACGTTTATAATTGTAATTCAACTAAGCTCACAAAATTATGGCAGCCCTGAATCAGTTGTTCAGCGTCGGCGTGCTTCAAAGGGGAATTTATTATTTAAAGTGAAAGTTATTGAGTTTCGCTAAGGTTAAGTGAGCCTTTTGACTCGCCCGGTCTATGGAATGGAAGTGGTATGAAGAAATGGTGTCGCCTTCCTCTTTGCATGCTTTTTAATGTCTAGAAATTATCACTGTATTTTTGTATACTTCACAATTGACACGTTTAATTGTCATGTTAAGTCGTATAGGACTGGAAATGAAACATTTGAATTACTAATTCAGCGTGCATGTAAACTTGGTAAATCTCCTAAAACCACAAGATTAGTCAAGATATTCTGAATTTCGTACCTAATGGAGTCTTTACGCCACTGGCCCACAGCAAACGCCTACTTTAGCAATAAGTTCTAAGTGGTATTTCCTCGATCGGTGCCACGACTACGATAGCCTCCCCTAGACAGCACATTTTTAAATAATCCATGTTCAAACAACTGTCCGTCACAAGTAAATGACAGGGCAGTCGAATACAGGGCTTTTGTAGCAACTGAATGCGTTACAAACTCTAATGAATACTTGTTTTCTTTGATCTATTTTCTTTTCATGTCGCTTTCTTAGAATTTTTGTAAAGGGAAAATATTATTAGAGAAAACTATCGGTAGAGCTGATATAATGGGCTTAACGAATTAGTTGTGCGCGCATTTCCAGTTCGAATCAATCATTTTAATCGCTGTATTTTTTTTTCTTTTCTGAAATACTGCCATTTTGTGATAACATATTTAAATGGCGTGGCGAGTAGGAATGTATAAAAATTGCAATAATTTTTCTTGTTGTACCTAGTCCAAAATCCAAGATTTTAATAAAGTTTCTCAATTTATGTAAGTAACTCTGCCAATCTGTTTTCTACAGCAAACGTATCAGTGAGGGTTCTGTAACCCATTCCCAGTTGATTCCACCCACCTGGCGTTAAACTAGACAAAGTTGGATTAGTTTCGGCTCATCATCAGACCTGCCAGTAAAGCACTCGAGCCGGTCTTCAATAACTTTGATAATATCCACTGGAGAATTGTCACTGTACCAACATAATAAGGTATTTGACAAGACAAGCTCTTTGTGTAATCGAAATTGTTTATGAATGCTGAAATTAATTTCAGTCAGTTAATTTCAATATCTGTTTGTGTTGCAATAATATTAGCTTTAACTTTACCACAGAGTGCAAAAAAAAACTGGGTAAGGACTAATTAGCAAGCAGATGATTGGTTTTCTTTATTTTATATTTGAATATTCCATCAACCGCTTTGTTATTGCCTACATTATTAAATTAAAATATATATTTTATTCTGTGGCTAGAGCACAATTTGATGTTCCTCAAAAATATACTTCATTCCTACACCGGAAATTCTACGTAAAAATACGAAGGCGGATATCTTCAAGCATTTGAAATCACGGGATGAACACAACAATGCAATTTAGGCGTGGATGTCTACTGGCCCGCTTGCTGCATTATGTAGATTGTAAGCGAGCGAGCCGAGCCGTCTCGCCTCCGAGCCTCCGCCACAAACCGAATTTATCACATCGAGTATTGCCTATTCAATCCTCCAGTACCATCTGCCTGATGGATAGAAAAATGAATTGACGGGATTAAAGAATTGTGGAACTGTATTTTAGGGGAATGGTTTGGAATATTGGCGTGCATTTCGAGTACTGAATGGTTGTTGGTCTATTCTTCAAGAATAATTTATTCATTATGTTATGCCAAAACGCGTGTGAAGACTTTATATTGGACAAGTGTTATAGAGCAAGGATTATTATTTTCTGGCAATGTTATCCTCTGTAGGTTTTGTAAAATTAGAGTTTTAAAGTGCCTGCAAGATAGATTTGAAAATTAACAGTAGCCTCCATTGAAACTGGATCTTATTATTGCTCGTGTGTTGCAAAATAATATTCTGCAATGCTTGCTATCATCATAATAGTACAGAAGTAGACTTAGGCTGATTATGAGTTGAATTGGCCAGGAGTATTTCTAACCGACTTCAAAAAAAGGCGGAGGTTCTGAATTCGACTGTGTTTTTTTTGTTACCTGAGAACTTTTTTCTAAATGAACTGATTATGATGATTATTTTTGTATTTGAAAGCTGATGCTTCTCATGTTGTCCCTTATAAATTTGATCAAGATCTGACCATTCGTTTTTGAGTTTCCATATTTGAATTTGAATGCCTATTTTTCCAATTAGTATATATTAATGATTTTTAATAACTTCCTGTCACTGTTATTTACATATCAAGTAGTGGTATACGAATTTGTGTGGGGTAGGTACCACAAAAAGTGAAAAAAAAAAAACCTCCAAGACCTCCAAAAATTCAGTACAAAGTGAAAAATATTTTTTTTAATTTTCATTTTGGAAGTCTGTGGCAAAAAACGAAAATACAAAACACAAACTTCCGAAATTAAAGTTATTTATCACTTTGTAGTGTTTTTTTTTTGGAAGTCGGTTGTTTTTTCCAGCACATTCACCATGAGGGTCCAGCCCAGCTGATATAATTTGACGAATATGGTAGAAATAAGGATAATCACATTGGTTTTCGGCCACAAAAAAAGTCCGTATCCAACTTCATTCGCGAATCTTATCGGCGCGATCGTATTCCTTGCTGAATTGACTTAGCTGAGCGGAGTGCGGCCCGCCCAAATTACTATTTCAATCTGAGTCGCGAGCCCGCCGTCAAGTCGAGGAAATATTGCGGGGACAATCCAATGTAGCATTTGTTTTGCTATCCTTATTTGATTGCGGTTATAGAAAAACAGTAAATTGAAATTTTGAGTGGAATTTAAAATATGGAATATGGACAATTTGTTTGTGGGATTTTTATGGGTTTATTTTGTGCCTTTTATGTCGTACAATGATGTAGGCTTCACGTTTCTACTATATTGTGACTGAATACTGAACTCCCGAAAAATAATTCTACGTAACTTTTGATAGCCACTCTGTTATAGCTTCAGTAAGTTTAATTATGCTTTTAATTGACGCTTGACGCATATTTCATGAAGCAAAAGAATATTTATATTCAATTTACGGAGTTGATAATAAGAGAAGCGTCTCGCCTAAAGGATACTCTTTTACATCAAACGGAATGCACTAGCAACAGGGTTGACGAGGAAATATTTTGTTATCATATTATTTATTTTCATGATTTTTCTACTATAAGCAAGATAGATGGTAATAGAAGAAATATGTAAAAGAAGAGGTAGGCGTAGAGATGGCTTTATTTATAGCACTTTTCTAAATGTAGAAGAAAGATTTCTATAGAGTGTTCATCGTTTAAGATCATCATCGGCTACTTCACACAATTTCCTAAATATAAAACACTGTATCTACATAGTTTAAACATATTTACTTGTTACGTTTCTGTTGACTACCGTACACTCTTGCGCATTACAGTCCCAATCGATCACTATCGGATCTATAGACAGATCATTATTGTGTTAGATCCACAATAAAGATATACTTGGATTACTTGGCCCCGATCAAGGATCGAAGCCGTACGTAAATTAAGTTGTATAAGTTTCAGTAGCAATAACTGTAAGTGGCAGAATGTGGTAGAAGTGGCAGTGAGTGGCAGGAAGAGATCGATGATGTGCGACGTGATAGCGTTTGATGGACTTCTAACCCTTCTAATAGGCTCGCACCCTATTAAATGGGACTTATAAACATAACTGGCGAAATGCGAGTGTACTAATAGGTGCAACTCTGCTTAACCCTTCGAGGAATACAGTGATGTTATGTTATTCTAACCTGCAGACATTCATTGACTTTGTCTCCTGATCCTATAATGATCATGTGAGCTGTATACCACACAGGCGGCTTCCCCAATAGTATATAAATACTTGGTTACGATAGCGATGGATTATCTTTTTGTAATAAAAGTTAGCAAAAATTCGCCTCAAAATCAACCACCGGTGTCCGGCTAGTGTCAACCCTGTGTCGCCAGTTCGGCGGTTGAAGGACGCGGACGGCGCAAGATGAAAGGCTACGAGCTTGTGTTCGGCACAACAAAGCTTTGTCTCCTCGCACCCCTCGCGTTAACTTTGACTCGTGGCTCCAACCACTGACAACGCCAATTGGAGCTTCGAACACATTTGATTTAGTACAAGTGATGGTAAATTACTGGAATATTAATGTTTACGTGTGAAGGAATTATCTCAGTCAATTAGTGCTACTTATTTTGATTTGCGGCAATTAGCTTAAGAAGGAAGATTAAACGATTTATATTTCATTGAATCTAATCAGATTCGTGCAATTTTTGGCGCCCAACGTGGGACATTTTTGTCCCCCGTTGGGCGCCAAATACGTAAGAGCATTTATTTAATTGTTCTAAAATATACAACACACAGCGGTTTTTATGTGTCGCAAAAGTTAGGTTCAGTTTCATCATTATTATATCATGTCTCACGATGGGCACCAGTAAAAAATAAAAATATTATTTTAAAACGAGTTGAAGGTCAAATCAGGATTTCAAAGTGTCCGGCTATGGTATCAATTGGGCCGGCGAACGCCGCAGTCGATGCAAGATGAAAAGTTTCAAGTGTTTGGTTGCTTTAGCCATCGACGATGTCCATCTAACATTGCGAACTGGCCAATTAATGGACATACTTGATGTTGTATGATTTAGTATGTATTTTAGTAACTTGGTAACTAGAGCTGCAAAGTTTTTGTAGTTTAGTCAGTGTTAATGTTAATAAACTCATTTCTAAAGACAAACAAAACAGTTTTTACTACCCTTTTTTTAGCTCTGAAGCAATTTACTTTGCATAAAAAGTTTCCCAAACAAATGGACAGAAAGAAGCATATTTATTTGTCTTTCATTTCAAAGAACTGCATTTACCCTTTTGTGTCCCACGTTGGACGCCGATGAAAGTTATAAAAGGCGACAAATTGACATTGTATGAAAGCTTTAATTCGGACCGTATGCTTGATGATAGCGCGCGTACAAAGAGAACAGAAGTAATAAAGGGGTGTTGAGTGTTCACAAGCGACGCAGCCCCGACCCGCCCCAACAAACAGCGGCCGATACTGTACGATACCGCTTTGACGATACATTAACGACTTTATGGTTGACTTGACAAAGTGTCATGTGCATTTTACTCAAAACTCATTACTTGACAATTTACATACAACCAGGCATATGTAACGCACACACGGCACGGGTAATTCCGCTGTGCAGCCCAACAGCTGCCACGTTATCGTTCCAATGTTCAGAGGTCAAAGAGCGGCGCACGGTTTAATCGCAAAGAGACAACTCAAAGTGGAGCGTGCAAATTCGAGGCCGAGCGGGAACAATAAAAGTGCAGGTGGACCGCGGCCGCCCCGCGCCTCCGCGCTCACATCAAAGGGGAGCCCGCGATACCATACAAAAGCCCTAATGAGACAAACCCGTGGCGTAATCGAGGCGACGGAAAAAGATGAGGCCCGAGAGGTACGAGGCAAATTTTAATAATTGTCAAAGCGGCGGCGCCGATCAAACGCGAGGGGGTGCTGCCCTCCCTGCCGCGCCGCCACACCACTCCCTCCCTCGTCGCCGTGCGCTCGCACCTGTGACGTGTGCTCACCGCGGGCCTCATTAGCGCTACTGATCTAATGCGACTTCGAACTTCGCCAGCGACGTCTAATTAAACTTAAAGAGAATTTCAATTTTACAACTGAAATTTTAATACTTAAAGCTGGAGCCGCTGAGGTTCCGCAAAGAAGGCGCGTTCAAAGGCAACGCCGTGCACGTTTTCGCAGATATTAAATGTGTTGACAATTTAATTTTTCATTTCCTTTAGGCGGCGGCGGGGGGCGGGGCGGGCGCCTCCCGGCCGCGGGACGCCGCTCCTTTGACGTCGCGATATTGTCTTTGTGCGGCGCGTGGGGTGAGGCGGGCCCGGCCGACGGAGACTTTGTCGCAATACAATGTGTATCAATAAAAGTTAGGATTGGCTTTTAGTGGTTGCACTTACGCTTTGTGAGGCGGCGCGCTCACCCTTTGACATTATATGTGGGGCGCGGGCGAGCGTGTGGCTGTGTGCGTCTGTGTGCGAGTGTGGGCGAGTGTGTCGGGAGCTGAGTAATAATGCAGGGCGAGACGAGCCGGCGCCGCGGGTGCAGCCCGACCCGGCAGCACACACACGCGCGTTTTATTAATATCCGCAATCGCAGCGCATCGGCAAACTATCGTGTCGCGGATCTGCGAAGTGCCGCAACACGACAACATGCAGCCACCAGCCCGAGGCGCTTCATAAACCCACGATGCACTACGCAAACTTAATTACTTTCTCATATTTATTTATCTAAAGTAGTTACTCATAATACCGGTATGAACAGAATACATAGGTATACCCAACTTATTAAATGTTCATAATTCACTTCTAGCTGTCAAAAAATCTAGCAGTTCTTCCTTCTAGCATCTCAATCTCAATCAATCTTTCTAGCAGCTAGAAATTATTTCTTTGTGAAAACATGCTGTGTATAGACAGCATGTTTTTACAAAGAAATAATTTCTTGAGACCGAACATCCCACGCACGAACTTTGATGCCGAATGAATTAAAAATTACTTCAAAAGATGAATGTCTTCAATCTTTCTATAGAATGCCTGTGGCTTGTGGAAGTATCGTGTTCAATTACATCGTTCATTATGTAAACTGTCCTTTTATATTTCAAAAGTTTTTTTTTTATTTTGCATAAATTCGTATCTTTGATTTGTCGTTGTTTTCAAAGAGATGCGTAGAATTTACAAAACGTTTTAGTTCACTGTAAAAAGTCATAGTTTTCATCCTTGGACGTTACGGCAAAGGATGAATGAAAACTCTGTGACTTTTTCGACCCGGTAATGTATTATTGGGATTGCATTCAGAGCCGGCCGTGGCATGCATGTGGAAAATATCATCCGGCCGGGGCCGAGGGATCCTTTGCCAGCCCACAGCGCTTGCTCGACTGACCATAAAAAGTATCCACATTTTTGTAATAAAATTACCTGTTTTAAAAGGACGTTACTACCGAGATTAAGGCGCAGAGCGATGTAGTTAGTTGCCGGCGGCTGATCAAAGGGCCCGCTGGTCCAATGACAAGGCTTGGATTGGCCTGGCCCCGCCCACTTAAGGCCACGTGCGGCGCGCGCACTGTTGTGTGCTAAATTCTGACAGTTGCTCCTCGGCAGCCGTAGGTGCCGCAGCGCTTTGTCGTTTTCGCCAATTTTCCGCGCTACGATCGCGTGCTTAGAAATTGTATCAACTTTAGATTTTTGTGTCATAAGTCGTGTTACCTTAACTTAAATGTATTCAAATCAATGGTTACGATAAGTATAGTAGTGTGTTTTCAGTGTCAGTGTTTAACGCTTAACATAATTGGATTGTACGATAAATTTATTGGATTTTAAACTTAGTACAGGTAGTAATTTGAACTTTTCTGAACTAATAAATAACGAATGAACTAACAAAGGGTCACATATCGAGTGTGCTGTGTCGGCATCCCTCTTCAGTTGGTGGTGGGCAAGTTTTTTGTTAGAACTTAGTCGTTGTTCATATTTAGTTGAATGCGACCATTGTTTCGTACGTTTGGCTGTATTCCATGTTCCGACAATATTGTTTTGTTACTGTATAGATTTATTGTAGTTGCTCTCGCTTTAGTGGCACTTTTGATGCTTTGTTAATTTAGTAGTATTGTTTGTATTACAGTAGTTGTTTTAGTTTTATTGTTGCTTAAATGTTTCGTATATGAAGAGCTATTTTTAAAATATTGCATGTTCTTTATAGTTTGTTTATTGTTGAGTAGTTATTAAAAAAAAAAACAATACGTTACTAAAGAGTTCTTCATCGAAGTGCTTACACTCTTGTCATGTTCTTATAATATAATACAATATACATGTAGAGGTATAAGTAAGATAAAACTTATCATTGGAAGTAGTATTTACGCTAGGGCACGGTCTTAAAGAAAAGACATCAACGCGTCTTGGGCGCGAGAAAACAAGTCTCAATCTTTTGTCTTTAACAGGAATAGAAAGATGTTTTGGATCATAAATTGCGCTCGTAATTAATCACCAACAATCTACTTAATTGTTACTTTATTTAGAAAATCGTTTTTTTTTTAATAGTTTTAAGTATTACTTATACTCTTTTAAAGAACTTCAACAACAGTTTGTATACAAAAGAAGCAACAAAATCAAAAATAAAAATCAAAATATTTTATTTCACATAAACCAACATAGGCACTTATGAAACGTCAGAAGCTAGGTGCACGGTTCCAATTGATTGTTTCCTATGGAGAAGAGCCGGCAAGAAACTACACGGTTACTCTTTTAAAAATAAGGGGCTTCTACAATGTTTCAAATTACAGTGTTGATAATGGGAGGACAGGCCTGACAACAAGTAACAGGCAATCAACAAAATATTTAAAAAAAAAATATATATATATATAAAGGTCTACTAATCTACAGTCTACAAGTTAGGCCTACAACGTTCTCACATTCACAAAATATAGAAGAATCTGTATAAAATAAAAGCCTATTTAAAACAAATGACATGATTGCCATTACAACTGTAACAAATCTGAATTAAAATCCTGTTTACAAAAGCCATAAGTAAAGAGCAACAAAAATGTTGCTTTAATTCATAAAAAAATAGGCTACATATATACTCGTAACGGAGTTATTCTGAAACATACCCAGATTTGGGACAAAGACCATTAGTGGGCAGAAAGCAGACCAGTATATCAACTACGAAGAGTTTGACAATATTGAAGCTACGAAATACAGTCAGCGAAATGATTTGTTAAGCAAATTGACACCCTTTGTCAATTTGTTGTGTTATAGCCAATTTTTATACAACTGTCATAGATCTGAATACACGGACAATTTAAGTTTGTAGTAAATTTGCTAACCAATTAATTTTTGACAGATTTTTTTATCCCTATAAATCCGACATACTTCGATTTTATTCCTGAGACAAAGGAATCAGCCCTAAAAAATAAAACATAGTCCTTATGGTTAAGTGTAATCTCAATCAGTGCTTTACAATTCCAAAAATGGCGTTACCGCAAAGTCTTAGCAAAAACCATCAGTCGAAAATATAAAGGTAAAACAAGCCTTAATATAAATTACAAGACGTCGCAGATCATACATATTAAATTTCATAGGCTGTATCTAAAAGTTTACAAAGAATACTGCGAGTGTTGTGAGTTTATTATGATTAAGATCAGGTGACGATATCCTGCGAGGTTGCAAATAAAGCCAATTCAGCGCTTCAGCTTGAATAAAATATATGTCATTAACTACATTATGTCCAAAGACAAATTATACAAAAAACCCTTCATGAAAGCGTAATGCTAAAAGCTGCTGAAAGGGTGCGCACGCGGCGTCTTTGAGCTGCAGACGAAACTCAGAAAAGATCGCTGTGTGCTAATTTTCAAACTCGGTTTCGCACAGATAAGGCTAGAGACGGGAGGTAGGTGTCTTTGATGTAGCCGCCCGGCCCTCTGACTCCGGGGGTGAGAGCTTTCAATGAAAGGATTTTTTTTCATCTTCTTTCCCTTTGTACTTAATTTAAATTTCGTTTATATCAATGCTACGAGTTTCCTTTTGGGTGTGTTTTCTCTTTTACTTTGTCGCGTTTATCCTCTCCAATTTGTAATATTCGAGTTCGCTTTGTAATTAAATTTAGTGTTCGTAATCTGTTTTCTCTAATTTTTTTCTGTGCTCGCCGAACTCCGGCGACTGCCGCTGTAATTGCAATTTATAAATTAGGTGTCTCTTTGATTTCGAGTGTTTCTTAGAAGCGCTTATATTTGGAGATTTGATTATATTTTTTCCTTTGTACTATTTCTTTGATATTTAAAGAACCTTTAACATCTAGCGCTTACATACAAGTCTAATAAATATCGCTGTCAAACTTTGTGTTTGCCAACTTAATAATAGTGCAATTGCAAGTTTGATAAGTACTTCGGAATGAACCCTACTCCCGATTAATTACCTTTTTCATTAATTCTTAGTTTGGGCCCCGAACTATTATTATGTCCGTAGGTGATACGGAGTAGGATACGCACGTAATTTTGGCCGGAACTACGGATTTCATGCTTAGAGAGTCGACTCCCTGACACTGACCTGCAAATTGCAAATAAAGTAAGAAAACTTGAATTTCTCGGGCAACCTGGCGCTTCTTCCTTAAAGGCAATTTGAAACGTATAATGTACTAGCTTTTGCCCGCGGCTTCGCCCGCGTGGATGTCGGAAATTATCCCACGGGAACGTACTACCGGGATAAAAACTATCCTACATGTTAATCCAGGTTATAAACTATCTGTGTTTCAAATTCCATCCAAATCCGTTCAGTAGTTTTTGCGTGAAAGAGTAACAAACATCCATCCATCCATCCATCCATCCATCCATCCATCCATCCATCCAGCCAGCCATCCATCCTCACAAACTTTCACATTTATAATATTAGTTATATCTACCACTCCTTAACTTTGTTTAGTGTCAAAGGGTTCAGAGTTATCAGTTTCGTACTCGTTTTTAGCATAAAACCTCATTAGTGATGAGGATTGAGTACTGTTTCAATATTGAAAGGAATGAGTAATTGTGGTTGTTTGATGGTAATACAAGTTGGTTAGTGATGTACTTTGGGGTACTGTTAGTTTTACATCAGTTGTTGTGACGCTTGGGGTTGCACCCGCTCCTTTGTGCCAAGTTCTGTCGTCAAGAGGCCGCACAAAGTTGCCTGTCACTACGGCACCACCCATACTATTAACATGACAAGGACACTAGTTAAAGACATTTCTCGATTTAAACATCAAAGTCTATCGAACGTCTTTGATGTAAATCGGGCCATTGATGTAAGGAAATTCAGTGTCATACGCTTATTATATTTGTGTTGGGTTTTAATTTACCTACGGGGCATCTGTAATTTATTGCTTATTAAACATACATTAGATTTTGCTGTAATAAGAAATATAATATAATAAAAAAAATATACAAAATAATAATAAAATTACAAGCCATGATTTACAAAAAAATATTAGGTATCATCTACAATTCCGCCCTTACGCTTTCGTAAGATTTCTTCTAATGACGATGTCTGTAAACTGGGCGCGCTGTGTTGGAGCGGTGCATTGTAAAGGCGTCGCTACACAAAGAGTTGTCGCACGGAGCGACTTGAAACACGGAGCGTTTCCCGGCGCACACCGCTTGCTAACGCCGACGACGCCGCGCACAAAGGCGCCACTTTGCGGACTCGTCTTTGACTTACACGAGTGTGTGACCCAACATTAATAACCTACTAATAGCTCTCCCCCTCACAAGACTATCTCCAGGCTTCGCTGAATTGATATGAGATTATGTCTCCTCCTCTAACAAGTTTACGCTAAAACACAAAGCCCCGCTCAAACCAAGTACCACGCCGTGTATACTATTTTCCAGCCAACCCGAGCTTCAGTAAAAACGTATTCATAAAACTAATAAAATATTAAAATTACCTACACGAGCCTTTTAGCTCGAACAAAACACTCGTAGATTCAATTTTTCGCATAATTTTATTAGTGACAGTTTAATTAGCGCAGCTTTCATCGGGCCCGCTTTGATATTGTGAACGTTTCAAATAGATTTCACAAGAAGCACTTTCAAAGAGAGCACCCCTAATAAGTGCTGAAGAGTCCTCGCACGTGTTTATCAAAGACAGCCTTTCGTTACTCACCGTCTGAATGGCCTCAAAAGAAACTCGTGTAAAATGCTCTACAAAGTGCCGTATCAAAGGAAAGGCGGGCGCAAATATCTGTTTCGTAAACTAGTAAAAACGGAGCTCTCAAAGGTACTGCGTACTCGCGGCAAATTAGGCGGAGTTAAATACAAGCGCCGCTCTCACAAATGTATAACTTTGAAAGTGACTCCTCGCTCATTATTTATGTAAGTCGCCGTAATCGTCAAACGTCGGTTGTTTTATTTGGGCTGAGTCGCCGTCCGGCCCAGCGTCCGTGGTCGTCACCCGCGCTGGCTGCTGTCATGAGGAGCCGTCCGAGCCGCTTGTTCGGCGCGCGCGGTTCGCGTCCTCGCTTCACATGTGTATCCATTTAATGCTCAATTCCCATATAATTTAACTTTGCGATCAAAGCGAAATTTTGCAAAGAGCTTCCCGGCGGCGGCGGCGGCGGGCGGTGGGTGCGAGCGGGACGCACACATTGGAGTTCTCGAGATCAAATGCTGGGCCAAATTAGTCACTCTCCGTCTCTCTATCTCAAAGCCGATCCGTAGCAAAGTTTGCGCGAAGATGACATCAAAAGGAAACCACACACTGGGGTGGCGCCGCCCGCGCCAGGCGCCCGGCGCCCCCGGCCCCATACTTAAATCCGCCGTGTCTCTGGCTGTCTTATTGACACGCGACTGACAACTCGCAAGTCGCCAACGCCGCCGACTGTTTCAAACTCACTCCGCTCTACCAGACTTATTTAGTTAATTAATGCGGAATGTCCTATCAAGTTGTAACTCCCGCAAGGCTGGCACACACTTACGCGGCTCAACTGTTACGAAACTTTAATCGTATGGGAATGTTTGTACTTACGTACTGGTACACACCACCCATGTTGTCATTCCCTTTAATTAAACGACACTAAGTTTCTTTGATGGACTTTGGAACTGAGCGGGCTGTAATATCATCTCAGAATTCTAATTATTTCACTATAATTAATTTTGCAGATGGAGTCCACGCATGTAATTCATTTGTAACATTCCATGTTCGAGAACTGCGG
This sequence comes from Dryobotodes eremita, assembly GCA_917490735.1. Classification (NCBI taxonomy): domain Eukaryota; kingdom Metazoa; phylum Arthropoda; class Insecta; order Lepidoptera; family Noctuidae; genus Dryobotodes; species Dryobotodes eremita. Next base: position 4,690,919 of record OU823247.1, on the reverse strand, counting down.
ACTAAAAGTAAATTTTTGAAATATCAGACGCAAAGCACTGGGTAGGCTTCTCAAAGTTCTGAAGCCTTAAAACAAGTTTTAAAGTTATACCAAACTCGAATTTCTCAACACAAAGCAAGTCGGCAATTGTATTCTTATTTCTTGGAAATTGCCTTTTTCACCGGTTCATAACGTTTCACTGTGGACATTTTGTTAATAATGGGAAAGCAAACGTGTTTGTGTTTATGTTTGTTTTTAACCTCCGACGCAAAAAGAGGGGTGTTTTAGGTTTGACTGGTATTTGCGTGTGTCTGTCTGTGGCACCGTAGCTCTTAAACGGGTGAACCGATTTGGATGCGGTTTTTTTTATTTGCAAGCAGGGTTTCTAGCGGTGGTTCTTAGACATGTCTTATCAAAATCGGTTCAGCCGTTTCAACGTTATCAGCTCTTTTGTGTCAGGGGTTTTTTATAATAACAAAATATATTTTTCAGTTGCGTGCGTTTCATATAATCGAAACAATTGGTGCCTTATTGTAGAAAAACTAAAGTGACTTTGAAAGTAATGTAGGTACTTACTTGACACTGGTAATGTATACACTGACTGAATAAAATTAAGAGAGAAATAATTATATGTCTTTAAACATCTCGTTCATTGACTCAAATTCATTCAAACGTTTTGTTACCAAGAACATGAATACCAACTTAAAAAGTGAGTGTCTAAATGCTAAAGAATTTCAAGTACTAAATATTTTTCAAACATTTATCGGTGTCTTAAATAGGATAACCGTCTTAAAAACCAGTGAAGCCCGTCACTCTTAATTCAGTGATAAAAACTCCTCAACGTTAACACTAACTAACAAAGTCGATAACTCGTCGGCAAAGCGTTTATAAACAAGCCGAGTTAAAAAAAAGCAGTTTGGAATTTTGAAATCCAACACAAGTTATCGCGGGGCGCAGGGGTGTTGGCATTGTGCGCAAGAGTTTATGACGACGACGGCCGCGCTTCCACGAACTGGGACCTTACCGACGCCAATACCAATAGATTCAGTATTCGATTTTCGGATTCCCAACTTTATCGCCTACATCATAAAGTGTGGAATCTAAAGCTTCAAAGATGTAAGGTCCCTGGGTCGTGCGCCGCCGCCCGCCTACCTAAAACGCTGTCCCTGTATGACGTCACTCATCTCAATGTTTGCCTTGTTTCCCCTTTAATTGAACTATAGTGTATTGTTTAGTCTTCGTTATTTAATCTGCCTCGTTGTTTTAGGATTCCTGTATGAGCATTCATGATAAACCATTACCATGGTTTTTGTTTGTTCTTTATGGATCCATTGTTTGTAGTTCATCTTAAATTACGAAGAGAAATATGTATGGTGGCATCAAGGATTTACTTTTTAATCAACTTCTTCTGATATTAGTCTAACTTAAGTTGGACAAGAACTGAGAATCTTAAATTAGGTTTTACTACTCTAATTCTATACCACTGACATGGCACTCTGTATATTCCATCATGATAATGCTTGACGCTCAACTAGTGTGGGATAACCAAATATTGAATTTCATTTTGAACAGACTCCATCTTTGTCCGAACTCAAAAACAGGTAATATTTCTCAAATCTCAAAACTTCAATCAATGACAAAAGAGTAAGTATCTCCTTAAGACCTGATAATATGTTTTCAACAATTCTGCATCTTCTTTATCTTCGCTCTCCCTTTCATTTACAATTCATCCATCAACTGATCTGTGATTTAATACGTCGGGCTATAACCTCCATTTGATATTCTGCGTTTGTGCCATCATTCAACTTTTTGTCCTCTATTACTCCTGTAATATGATTATAATTTTCTCGCATCTGCTATACCTTTTTTTTTGCATCTCAACAAAATTTGAACTTTAGTGATAGCAATGTTAAGGTTTGGTTTAGTTTGTTTGAGTTGTTACAATCGGCTTCCATTGAACGAAGACCGGTTTGGATAAGGAATGCCGCAGCGCAGTGTCCGGGCGGCTTTTTGCTTTGGCTGCGTGCGCACAGCCCACGCGGACGGCTTGGAACCTCGGCCCGCCGGCGCCAGCGCCGCTTCCCGCCTTTACGTTTGATGCCTGATAAACGACACGTTGCAAATATTTGATTTAATTTTATATTTTAAATTATTGCTAGTTTGCTGTTCAAAGTCCTTACAATGACGCCGATTTAGAAGATATTACTTAAACTTCGCATAGGATTAGCAAAATACAGCCTGTAAACCCTAGAGCATTTGCAATCTCTTTTAATTCCCTCCAGAGTCAATCAACAACCGTTACTGTTACACCTTATCTAGCAAGGTTAAGAGATTTAGGCTTCCCTAAAACTCCTGGTAGAATTTCGAAAGATGTATAATCGTTTAGAACAATAACAAGTCTTATTTGTACTGCTGTCCATGATTTTTTACAAATATGGTAGATCCTCTATCCGTTTTAACGGCATGCGGCTTCACCATGGTAATCGGATTAGGATTTGTTTACCTGAATGCTCCCAAACATGTTTAACTCATGGCCTGCTCCAAAATCTCTAACAATTTTTTTTTTCATAGTGCACACGGCAAAAGTGTCTAGGAATCAAGGGATTTTTAAAAATATTTTATTATCCTATTGAAATTAAATAAAAATGTCTATTTAGATTGATTAAATATTTTCGTATGTGTAGATCGACGAAGTACTCACTGCTTTTACATTACCTACTAAAGTCATTTGGCGAATTTTGCTTTGCTGGATTTTTTACCTTAGTTAATCCTGACATTAAAATGTGATAAAAAAAATAAAATAAAATGTTAAAGGTTTTTATTGCGTAAAGTAAACAATTAGTAGTCTGTATTTCCGCCGTTAACGAGTATAACACAATCGCAGCGATTCCGGCATACTCAATATGAGTTCATTCAAATCAAGTTGCGGAATGGCCGCCAACGTCCGTCCGTTGTACCAGGCGAAAAAGATTTTCTGGTGTGTATATGGTATCCATATTTGGCAGAGCTCTTTTTTGAAGCATATCCCATGCGTGCTCAGTGGGATTCAAGTCTGGCTATTGAGAAGGCCATGGTATGACGTTGATATTAGCTGCGGCAAGTATGTTTGTGAACATCTAATACAATTCTTTCAGCGTAAATCTGTGCATTGAGATTGCCTCTGATCCAAGTCAGTCCGGTTCTTCCACCGATCCAAAACCCGCCTATATCATGATTGTTCCATCACTGTATGCATGGACTTCCTAGCATGATTTTAAACGTTCTTGGCGTTCAGGGGTCCTCCAATATGTTGTACGTCTAGTCTGGCCTCATACCAAAACGAGATTTTTCTGAAAAATACACTAAACGCCACTCTTTTTCTGCCCTATTTCCAGGGCCGTATTTAAGGGTGTGGAGGCCCTGTGGCAACCAAAAAGTGTAGGCCCCGAAAATTTTGTGGAACAGACGATAAATTGTTTTGTCCGCATTTTTCAATAATTTTTAACCAGGGTGGATTTTTTAGATAGGGCAGTAAGGGCAAGGTACCTTAACCGTTGTAACTGTACACCGTGTGTAAAACAGCGAAAAAAAATATCAAAGGAAAAGTTGTTTAAGTACTAGTGTTTACTCATCGGAATTTAAAAATATACTTTTTTTTCGAAGTCTCTATTGTGGGGGCCCCTCTTTCGTGGAGGCCCCGGGGTAGTTGCCCCGGATGCCCTCCCCTAAATCCGGCCCTGCCTATTTCTGTGTTCACGAGCCCATTGTAAACGGGCTCTGCGATTGCGGGGCTCAATAGGTGGTACACGTAGTGGCCTTCGGGAACGGAGATTAACTTCATGCAAGCGATTTCTTATGGTTTGATCGCTCTGAAGAGCTATGTAACCTACATCATCGCGGTCATTCTACGATTTCGTCGAGTCTTAATTTATATGTAACGATCTTGTCTGCGTGTGGTAAAGCGAGCTCGTCCTCCATGTCGATCTGCCTACATGCCTTGCTGCCAGTGATGCGGTAACGTGTTCAAGTCGACTTATAACACTCTGCGTAGTGCCCAGAGCGATTGCCACAGCACGTTTCCGAGAACCAGCTTCCAACATTCCCATGGCTCTGATCACTTCTTGGCGGCTCAAATATCGTCTTCTCTCCATAATAACGTTATTTTGTATTGATTCCACTCAGAATTATGGCAGAAACTTTTCTGATTTGGCCTCACACCCGTTGCGGGATTATATAGGAATACGACTTGACAGAAGATTTTCATCTTTGGACCGAAATTCAAAAATTATTTTCGTTTCAAATGACGAAATTTACTAAAAAGTATCCATAGGATTTACAAAAAATATAATTTAAAAAAAAACCGGCCAAGTGCGAGTCGGACTCGCGCACGATGGGTTCCGTACCATTATCTATAAAAACGGCAAAAAACGGCATATCATGTCTTGTATGGGAGCCCCCTTAAATATTTATTTTATTCTGTATTTTTTGTTGTAGCGGCAACAGAAATACATCATCTGTGAAAATTACCACTGTCTTACTATCACGGTTCATGAGATACAGCCTGGTGACAGACGGAGGGACAGCGGAGTCTTAGTAATAAGGGTCCCGTTTTATCCTTTGGGAACGGAACCCTAAAAACCAGATTTTTTGTAACTAGCATAAACGTGCTTGATCCCTTGACACTTTCGATGGTGTACTTGATTGTTTTCCGAACACCCGCAAGTGATTAATAGATTCGAAGCATAATTCAGAATTAAATTTACAGTACACCAGTATTTGTATCTCACTTATCCGTCTACAACTGAGTGTCATTGGTACTTCACAATAACTATGAAAGGAATGGTGTGTCTAGCGGAATGCGCGGCCAGGATTGTTGGCTCTCGCTGCCACTCGAGGGCACTGCAAATAATGCTGGATTACCTGCTACCATTAGCTGATTATTACTTATTATACGTATTGTGGATTAACATCAGTTTATTTTATGATGCTTGTATCTTGACTGTTGAAAAAGTTACCCCAAAATTTTTATTTGTCTGGTTTTATTGTTTCTCGGGTGGAGTTGTTACGATCTGTTGGGAAAAACTTTATGATTGACTTTAGGATTTATTTAGTAATGTTCAGATCAGAAGAATAAATAGGTTTATTTTCTACATTAAAAATTGATTCTGAATTTCTGAACTTTCGATTTCCAAATCTGGATCTACAGTCAATATTTTATTTATCTGAAGTCCATACTTTATGGACACAGCAGAGAAATTCAATGGGGTGTGGATGCTCGTAAAATGCTGGCGGCCGAAGTATCCACATTACACTGGTTTATGGCCATAGCAACTATGGGAAGTGAGAGTTACACAGCTTTAGCCGTCCGCATTACACACCTATGGAATTTACTGTTTAATTCTTGTTCGACCATTGAACGAATGGAACGACTGAATTATTCTTGATTAGGTTTAGCTGAACATTATATTTGATTGAAGATCAATCGTTTTATAACAGAGTCGAAAATCGTCTGGGTTTGGGTTAGTGTCTGTTCTGATTGTCGCAGTGGCATCCGATTATTTATTAGAACCAATCTGGCGATTATTCTATATACTTACTAAAATGAAAAAATAACTATGAAAACAGCTGCTTAACTTTTCCGAGGGAGCAAGTCAACAATGTTTTATTGCGGTAGTAGATATGGCCCTGCTCTCGACGTCGATCTCGCGCGATGGATAAAGTCTACGTTGGAACAAGCGTGCCCAGAAGATGCCTGTTCACTCTTGCTTTGAAGGCAGACGGGTTATATGTGGAAGGGAACACAGATGCTGCCAGAGAGTTCCATACTTTGGCTGTGCGCATAATAAATGTTGAGGAGAAGAGCCAAGTACCATTGCTCGGGTCAACAATGGCTGTATCGCGTGTTTGAGGCTGTTGACAAATAACACAAGATTAGTCAACACCATTAACTGATTTATCATCTACCGTATATTTTGTTGTATCGTTTTCATCTTTCCTTGGTCTGTTATGGTCTACTTCGATATTATTTTCAAGCTGATTCAATATAGGTACCTACCCATTAATATTTTCCTTTTTATATTCGAAATATGTACCAATATATCATCTAAATAATATTGGTATCTTGTGTAGAAGCAAAATGTTTCTTCATTTTAATTTTGATAACTTTTGTTGGCTTCAGTATCTCAGTACACACATTTTGTCTTTTAAAAGGTTTTTCGTCGGCAGGTTCTACACGGCTTCTATCGAGTGGGTTTCAATCCCTAACTAAATTATTGATTTGTTGTGATGAGGATACCTAGTTAAATAACGAGTCCAGTAAAGCACAATAATTTTAAATATGTCATACGGTTTAGTTTTGGATTATGGAAGTGGTTTTAATCTCTAATATATTATATAATATTCTGGCTTTACTAGGTTTCCAGGCCCTAAAATTCTCGTGATGATGTCCGCTATAAGTTATCTTTTCTTTATAGTTTTGAGTTGACAAATTGATCTTTTTTTTTAAATACTCCCTCTTTGAGTATCTTAGTAACCGGAGCACTTGATATTAGCATGCTCGGGGAAAATCGGGACTCGGGACGAGACAGGGACATTCTCGGCGCCTTTGAGCAGCGGAGTAATAAACATACAACATACTTTTCTAATTTCATGCAGTCTCTCTTCAATATTAATTTAGTTATTTGAAGTTCGTGCCATGCAATCTCAAAGAGACTTTATACTTACTTTTATTTGTTTTTTTACAGGATGTTATTCTCCTCATATACGGCACCATTCAGCTAAGATTTAAAGGTAAGATTAAATTTAAGCCAATCGTTATTATTTATGCTACGCGGTCTTATTGCGAAATTGAAAGCCAATTGAATTATGATTTATTGTGATATGAACAAATTGCCGTGGTTCAAGTAGCATGATTTATTTTGGGTCCCGCTGGAATTGATCTACGCGCAAGTAAAATAGACGCCAGAATAAATCAATCTTATAACTATTTCAATAATTAATTCATTAACATCTTGTTTTTGCATATTTTATACATTGCAAATGATTTAATTATCAAAGTCGTGATCAATTTATACAAGCAGTGTCTTAAGAATCCTCATAAGTAGAACTGCTTTTAGTTACTGATTTCATAACGTAAGCACCAGGAAATCCATTACAAACAGGATTTAATTTGGCTACAACGTTAATTTCCTATAAATTGTAGACAATGGGGGTTGGTTACAATAACATATCCATGGTTGCAACTACAGCTATATCGTACCTACGACTTCCAATTTGTTTCATACGTCCTGAAAGTAATCCGTCGCGTCGGCAATTTGGTACAGTACACTACGGATTTATTTCGTTAACGACATAATAACGAGTTATATCGCTTTTGTGATGAAAGCACAATCAGGTAATATGTTACATTCAATTTTCAACTTTACGAGGATAAGAATAAAACTGTTAGCCCAAGTGTGCGGCGTAAGCGCGTGTTGCTGATTCAGCTCTTTCGGTTATAATGGCTAAGCCGTCATTTTTACAATGAGTTATTACTTTTCCTTATTTTTATTCGTCCGCTTTTCTACTGCGACAACCACTTAGCATGGAAATGTAAAGTTTCATTTTAGTTTAAGCAAAAAGCATAATTTACACCTCGCTTAATATCAAGGGGCCACTTCAAATAATAAAAAAATACATGAATACGCAATTAAGTTAGACTTCGATTGAACTGAAGCACCTCTCGATCTGAAAACCCATCAACCATTGGAACTAGCGAGCCACCGAGCACTCGTGAACCCAATATTTTTACATACAATAATTTAATTACCTTTGACTCCAAAACTACCGATCTCGTAATCCCATTACTTCTACGCGTTTACTTTCAAAAGAGGCAACAGTTTAATGTTAAATCTCGCTTCGAGGCAGTAAAAAAGCGAATTTTTATATTAAACCGGCTCTTGTAAGCTGCATTCACGTGAGGAGGCCCTAGACGGCAAATTAAGTGACATTAGAGGCATAATGCCCGTGGAAGGGAGACGTGAAAGCGGAGTGCTGTTGTGCAACGGTACGCTAGTCCGTGGAGAGTGCCAACAGACGTTCACCAGCTGGATGCCGATTAAGCGCTGGGAAATATTGCAGCCGGTTTAAGCGCTGCATTGCAGCCTAGTTCAGCGACGCTCTGTTGGCGATTGTGCTTTTCAATACTTAAGAAACGTCCATGAGTTTCCTTAGAGTTGTAAATAACATTTATTTATGAATAGTGCAGCCACTTGTTACTAACTTTCCTGATGAATGCTGTGCACCTCCCTGGAGAGGGCTTGGAGAGGCAACGCATAACATGGGACAAAGGTTCAATCTTAGAAGCTTTTGCAATGAGTTTGCATGAAATTTAAAAATATTTGAATCCAGATTCCACAAAGAAACATTAGCTGGCTTTTCCGCCTAAGGATTTTACTGAAGCTACAGAACTGTATAATATTAATTCAGACAGACCATATTTTAAGTCGTTAAAATAGTTTTAAAACCTAGCTTTCATTACATTGTTATGTTTTCAAAAGCATGACTGAAGAGAGTTCCCATGCAAAATATTTTTCATTTTCTCTTACCATAGGGTAAAAGTGGGATAGTTGCCCCACATTTTGAAATTGATTTTTTTTTCCTACAAATAAATTATATTTAAACCAATTTTTCAATATTATCGTACATTGGTCTATTATTTATTATATTTTAAAAAGAAATTCAATGCAGCTATTGCTTATACATATAGAAAAAAACAAAAGTTACAGTACTAGTTCTGAGTATAGATGCCTCTTATATGGGTTAGATGCCCCGATGCTGTTGTCACTATGAGGATAGTTGCCCTTAGGTATAAATCAAAGCATATTTATAATTAACAAGTTTTATTTTAATATTTAGTTATGGCACATTACACTTTGGTTTTAATTTTCATATTCTTTCACTAATCAGCTTCAGAAAAAAAATATTCTTCACTTTGGTTTATTCTACTTCTTCACTTAGGTATATTTCACTTCTTCACTTTGGTATACAATTATTATTAGTTCTTATATTAATCAGCTTCAGAAAAAAAAAGTATTTCTACAGTTCAGTCTACTTGTATTTTTTCGTATTCATTCGTTTAATCCTACCGCATTTATTGCAATAGTCGCCGTACATGGTACAATCCTCATGTAGCCATTTTTTACACATTAAACATTGTATCCAATCTGCAGTTGATTTGGTCTTTTTATATTCTTCAGAGCATTCTTTGCATTCCCAATCCTTGTATGCCTCTGACTCAGATTCATCCGAATTATTTGAGATCGATATTTCATCACTCGACTCCTTGTATTCTATTCGTCTTTTCTTATTATTTTTTGCTGGAACTTTACTCTGAATCTTAGCTTGAGATCTCTGTTTTTTTTTATGTAGAACAATTTCACCTGCTCTCGCCTGGTCGATATCTGAATCAGATTCATTAGAAATATCCGAGATGGTCATTTCATCACTAGATTCTCTAATGCCCTTTCTTTTCTTAATACATTTGGCTGGAATCTTCTTTGGAAACTTGACTGCAGTTCGTAACACTTTCTTCTGTACATCAGCTGTAGCTGTTCGACATTTATTTTTACAACGTATTCCTGGAGTAGCTTTACCTTTAACTTTAGATTTCTTCGCTTCAATATTTTCTTTACTGTTTAAAATTGCAGCTGATTGTTTTCCTCTCTTATGAAATGGAACCGGAACAATTGGCACCGGCGAAGATTCTTGCAAATATTTGCTTGGTGTTTCTAGTTCCTCAATGTTGATAATATTATTATTCTGTGAAAGAATTGATGGGCTTGAATTAGAAAATCTCCTATCTGGTTGATCCGTATTACAAGGAGAAACGTTGGATAGATTTAGACCGACTCCCAGAGTTTGTACATTGGATGGACCTGGTTCCTGCTCAAGAGCTTCTTCATTTCTATAATAAATATCCATATAATTAGGAGTAACGTTAGAAAGAACTCGATCAACTACAGGACTTGATCTATTAGATGAAACTTGTTCCGGTTCTGGTGCATCATTTTCACCTGCATTGTCTTCTGTAGGCCTTTGATTACTCAAAGAAATGTCAGATATTGCAAAAAAGCTCTCTGGAACTGCAGAGGGATTGAAAGGGTAAATACCACAAGCCCTAAATCCCGAAATCGCATTGGAACTCGTGGCTGCTCGGGTCCACGCATTCCCAATAAGTTTTCCTGCAACTAATCGATTAATCTTTCGTTCCTTGTGTGACACTACCCAATTTTGTGTTTCAGCAGCAAAGAATGTTTTAAAAGGCTTAAAAAAACTGCGATCCAGTGGTTGCAGCGCTTGAGTGGTGTGGCTGGGTAGGCAAAATAAAATTATATCATTTTCTTCGGCAGTTTGAAGCATATCTATAGCATTCGTGTGAGATGAATGACCATCCAGAATCAAAATAATCTTTCCTATTGGTTTTTTAGGTACAAGATGTTCTTTCAGCCACTTGTGAAATAATTCAGCATTCACGTACGCGGATTTTCTATTCATATAGACTTCTGATCCAGGTGGGAGCCCATCCTGAAATTCTGGTTTCTTGTTTACTCCTTTAATGATGACTACTGGGGGAAGAAAGTTCCCCACAGCATTGCAGCATGCTATTACTGATAAAGTTTCACCTTTTTCACCAGAAGTTATAGAATGGACTACTCTTGCGCCTCTTGTAGCTATGACTTTTCCAGTAGAGTTATTTAACTGGACACCTGTCTCATCTACATTGTAAATCCTATCCGGTTTATCCAGTAAGTCATGCTCTGTCATTACTTTAAGCAGTAGTTCAAACATTTTGTTAACTTCATCTCGATTTAATCCCTGTGCTCTTGCAACTGATTAGCCTTCTGCCTGACGAATACTTAACTCTTTATTACGTTCTAAAAATGATGTTAACCAATGCGGCCCAGCCTTTCGAGTCTCTTTATCAAAATTGGTTTCTTTACCCAGTTTTTCAGCAAACTCGAAAGCTAATCTTCGAATCATGTCCCGGGTTGGAGGGAAACCAGCTTTTTCTAATTTCTGTATATGACTCACCAAACGTTTTTCGTTTACAAAATCAAGAAGTGGGTGTTTTCCTATAAAAAAAAAAAAAATGTTAGGAATAATACGATTTTTTTTTACTTAACAAGAACTTAGGTCATACAACTTTATTACCTAATGTCAGTTTTTCCGTATTTTTGTTAGCGAATCTTCGCCTCAATGTTCTTGAGGGAATCCCATATCTACGAGATATTTCGTTAATTCCTAGAATGCCTCTCGAAATTTCGTCTATTGCAGCTATTAATGCCTCTTGCGTCCATTCAGCTCGTGGACGAACTCCAACCTTTCTAATATATTTGCGAGGCATTTCTGAAAAGAAGAAATGGGAACATGAACAAACATCAACAAACATCAACTCAATCAATAGGGGATAGATGCCCCTAAGGGCATCTATACTCACAAAATACGAGGCGTCTATCCTTTTCAATAGGGATAGTTGCCGTAATTAAAATAAAAAAATCCCTTTTAAAAAATGACAAAATGTTACACTGACGGTAATATTCAAACTATAAACTTGCAAATAATAATAAAATAATATAACTTACCTTTGGAAATGAAAAGTTCCACGCGTTTCTAAAATATCAAGATTCGTAATCCGCGATCTTTGTGAGCTAGCCCGTCGATCTTTCTTCATGAACACGCAACACGTCCGATCACAGCGGTTGCCGCTCGCACACTAGCGGGGTGGGGGGTGTTCTTTGCTTATAAGTATTAACTGCGATCATAGAACGTTTACAAGTCATAATTTGAATTTTGGGGCATCAATCCTCCTAGGGCAACTATCCCACTTTTACCCTATGTATGAGTCTCCATTACTAATATTATTAATTCGAAGGTAACTCTGTATGTTATCTTATCACGCCTAAACCACTGAACGGATTTCGATAAAATTTGGCAAGGAGATAGATGGCATCCTGGAGAAGGACATAGGCTACTTTTTGCCCCGGTAGAACGTTCCCGTGGGATAAATTCTGACTTCCACGCGGGCGAAGCCGCGGGCAAAAGCTAGTAAGAAATAATTAAGAAATTAACCTACGCTACGGCAATGGATTGAAATTTCGGCACACTTCATCTAATAAACCCGATAATCAGCAAATAAATGTACCAACGAATTGTGTCAATTTTTTATCCGATCCGGAGACAATTGAAATCGACGCGTCGGTAACAGAATTACTTTTTTTTTTTCATCTACAATTCTAACCGATCGCTCGGCAGCTGGGATAGCGACTTATTTCAACCGTTTTATGAATTGCTCCTCATTTAATTTTGTCCTCATTTTTTTCATTTTCTCTTGTACGACTTCAGTGAGGCTTGATGATAGGACATTAATAAATGTTTAGCTCAACCTTTGATGATTGGTTCCTTGATTTGTTTTATAAATTTTCCAAATGTTGTTGACGGCTGCCCACTGACTGAAATATATTTTTCTCAAACTTACTTGGAAATTCGAGAATTATTTTGGCAACCTTCTTCGAGATAAATCGAAAATGCTGTACTGTACAAATACCTACATGCGAGCAGCGGCCGGCAATGTTAGTATGAAAATCCTTATCTATCGTGTAATTTAAAAATGGAACGAACTTTTTACTTCCACCTACTTCGACCCATGTCAACCAAGGAGGTAACTTATTTTATTTAAATCTCGAACTGTCTTAGCAAATAGAGCTGTTTAAAGTATAAAAGAAACAAATTAACATGTTGGCGTGAGAAAAGTTATTCGTTGTTCGTCATTGATTCTGTTTATAATTCATTTACTTTGAATATCCACGCATTATTTGAGAAAACTATACAAGCCTTGGCCGCAACCAAGCATTTATGGACTCTCATCGTTCGTCCATCAATGCCTCTGTTGCCGGTCGCTGCAGTAATGTTCTATTGATCAAAAATACTTGTAATGTGTTCATTATTTTGACAACCTTCTTTGCGCAAAGTCGACCTTTCCGCGCTACTTGAATAGGCGCCAGAAAAGTTGTATGTAATTTTATTGCTGGTGAGTTTTAGCCGCCAGCAATTTCCTTTGAAAATCCATTATTGTCGAGTTTTGTTTCAAAAATAGTCAGGTGCGAAAAGATTTATTCAGAATGTGTAGAGGCAGTACAACCATCATAGCCAAATAAAAAAAAAGCGCGGTGCGGTGAAATTTTTTGCAATTCTATGTTGTTTTCCATAAATTTTAGTGACATTTAAAATAAAATTGTAAAAATGAACTCTTCAAGCGACGAATCCTCCAATTCAATGTGTTTAACACCGCCGGACATTCAAAAGGAAGCGAAATTAGTGATAGAAAATTTATTGCCACAAGAAAAATACAAACTTGCCAAAGGAAAAATACAAACTTGCCTACGAAATGTTTGCGCAATGGAAAATCGACAGAAAGTCAAAGTCTTTATCGGAAAACGTTTTTCTAGCTTATTTTAACGACCTTCCAAAGAAAATGAGCTCTCATCTCTCTGGAATACTTACTCCATACTGAAGTGCACGGTTTTGGTGAAGCACAATTTGAACATAAAATAAGGACTATCACAACCTGACGGGTATGCTGAAAAGACAGTCAGACAGATTTAAGTGTACAAAATAAAAAGTCTTGACAGGACAAAATGTGCAAAAGCTTATAAATGAAGCCTCCGTTACTGAGTACTTGGCGGTGAAAATGTCTATTAATTGAGTGCATTCTTTACCTCTAAAAAAATCAGTGGGTAGGTCCTAATAAATACCTACAAATAATGTTTTTTGTTGCAAGTGGTTCTTATTTGCGGCATTTACTGTGCCAATTGCAAATATCACAGTAACTGATAAAGAAACTCACAACAATGTCATGATGATTACTCTTCGTGACACTAAAACCAAGATAGACCGAACCTTCGTCGTCCGTGACACCTCATTTGCAGTGGTACAAAAATATAAAGCACTTCATCCCGTGGATGTAAAACCAGACAGATTTTTTCTCAGTTATCGGAACTTTCCGAATCCAGAGCAATTTACAGGTAATTGTTTTCGGCGATCATCAGCCACTTTGCTTGCTGATACTGGGGCCAACCTAAAAACACTCAAACGGCATGGCGGATGGAAATCTGACAGAGTGGCCGAAAGTTACATAGATAATTAGTCGACAATAAAAGTAAGATCACAAATCAAATCAGCAAAAGTATGAACTTGAAACCAACAACGTCTCACCAAGAAGCTTCCACATCTGCACAAGTGCCTCATGAAGCATCAACCGCTGGAGAGATGTCAATCTATGATAAAGAAATGATCTAACAATCAAACACAACACTAGGATTATCACAAACTAAAAGTAATATAAACTCTGGAAAGGCGGTCCTGAATTTTAGTAACTGTACTTTTAACAATAGTTACTTTAAGTAATTTCTTACTATACTAAGCTGGTTTTATTTAAATTACTTACATTGTTTGAGTAAAGCACTGTACAAGCCTTAGTCCGCAATGACTGCGTTGCTGGCCACGCTATGATGGCCTCGAGCTTAGCTCAGCTATGCTCTCGGCCTTCAAGCTTGTTCATCATTGTAGCCCTTGCTGTCCGCGCTATAAGGGCCACGACCTTCGGTTTTGGCCTTTATTCCAGCTTGTCCATCAAGGGCTGCGATGCTGACCGCGCTGTTTAAGCCTGGAGCTGCGCTTTCAGCCATCATCAGCGCTGCCAGCAACGCAGTCATTACAGACCGCGGCAGTAATGTACTATTAGAACTGAGTGTTCGAAAAAAGGTCTTATCCAAAAATCTTGTCTGCCTTCAATAGAAAGCTGTGGTAAGTGTACAAAGGACACAGACCTGCAATCCTCCTCGTAGTCAGATTTCTTCCTTACAATCTGATTCCCAAACGGGAATTCCTCTAGTTTAAGTTGAATTGACACCTGTTATCACAACATCAAAAAGGCTCTGAAACTGGTCGTATTTCCTGCAATCCCTAAAAAACCTTACAGAAAAAGTTTCCATAAAAAGAAAAGCTCCGCATTTCTGCTTCAGAATTACCTATTTTAAACTTTTTGTTCTCAACTCGTAAAACGTTGCAAAACAAACTAGCAAGACAGAGGGATCCCCGGATGACGGCAAATATAAATTAATCAGTTTTAAATACCAATTTGTCTGTAAGTTAAGTGCTTGACTTATTTAGCACGCGTCATTAGCAACAAGAGTAATGTGGGTAACTAGCGATATATTTAAGTCCAGACTGAATTTTTTGTCTCTTGTCTAAAAACTGACATGAGCTTGTTTCAGGGCTGCCAATTTGGAACAGAAGGTTTTAGGTTACAAAACTCTGAATTTTTTTAATCTGTTCAACCACATTCAATCAATAAACAATTTAAGCGTTCAAATCAAATGAAAAATGAAAGCATCGAGGTGCGGATTACTCAAAAGGATGACGCAGGTTGCAGGTGGGAGAAAATATCAAAAAAAGACTTGCACATAGCAGATTGAATTATTATCAGGAATTTTAATTATTTTGCAAGTTTTTATCTTTTAGCGTATCATAAATAACTGTATTCCTGTATTATGTTGTATCCCTGTCCATGTGGCGTCCATGTATTGTCTCCACAAATAGCATTGTATTTAGCGCTGGCGCCGGCGACGCATTAATTACGCTATAAATAAATGCTTTAGATAAAAAACGTATTGAGTGAGGCGGTAATAGATTTCTCTGAGCGACGCGACTTTTATTGTTATTGAATGGGGCGGTAATGTGTTGCGGCCAGTCCGTCTGTCGCGCTTGGTTTTATCCGGGATTTATTCAATGGAATGCATTTGTAATGACTTTTTTACTGGAGGTATGTATTTCCGTGTTGGTCAGGAAATTGAAGGCGCGTAAACATTTTTGTGACTCTAAACTGTTGTGTTGTACTCCACACATTCTGAACTCTTCAGTATCAAGATTATTTTGTTTTTGACTTAACAAATAAGAAAGCAAAGATGTTTTAATTAAAGCATGTCATCCCTTTTCGTTACTAGCACTCTCGTGTCGGCAACTTGTATCGTCGTAAGATCACCTGAGAAATTAAATTGGCCAAATCTAATTCAAGACGGCAAAAACTACCCACGTAGTCGTACGGTGCGCGGTGGAAAATAAACACAATCACGACACATAATCACATTGAACCAATACGGAAAGCTGAGATGCACTTCTCATTCTGACGTCTACGTTATTAGGAAAACCACTATAAAACAAATGTACAACGAAAGTGGAAATACGCTTCTTCTAAATTGGATAGGAATGATTTTGTTAGAAACACGAGAGGCAAAGAGGTTTACACTAGATGAGGAGGGAGAGTGGAGTATTGGATGGCTAAAGTCTAATGAAAAATATCTGAACTAAGTGTATGTGTCTAAGAACAAAATGCAGTGTTTGTTTAACTGATTGTCTTTCGATAGCTACTACATTTCGACTTTGATTCGTCTTGTTGACCAAACGTCTTGTTTGATGTTTACCAAATTTTTCTGTTTACGCTTTTTGTGCAGTTTAACTATCGATCTTTTGAAATCAGTGCAAATGACAACGAACCCAATAAATATTACTATGGTACCCCTTGTTTATCTACAATTTAGCTGCAATCGAGGGAGCGAAAAGTATTAACAAGCACTAAACTTTTAGGACACATGTTAAAACTTAGATCGTGCCAAAGAAAATGCGGGCGCATTGTTCTACATTGACATTATTGTTGTTACTGTAAAAAAAATAACGATTCAAAACAAAGTGATTAGGATAAGAGATGACAAAAGCATCCATGTACGCGTAAAACTTCTTATAGAAATTTGTCAAAACGCTTGGACCATATCCTTGATCATAAACACATGACTGTGTTCATCGAAATGATCTCAATAAGGGATAAACTGTTTTAGCTGTACCAACCGAATAAATTAGGATTAAGAGATTTATTCGCAATTCAAAACTGCGCAGTTCCTTTTCCCATCACACTTATTTCATTTACCTAAATGATTGTCAGCAGCAGAACTAGTGCAACAACTATACTTATACATCTCAATGAAATCTCATCTTATCCCGGTCTAGTCTCAGGGAGGTCCTTCATATCAATTTAATAGGATTACATAATAGCAATTTCCCTGTATAAAAGAGTTGCGTCCATTCGCAGCGAGGTAACAATAGTGTAATCTGGCACATCGTTCCCGGACTAAAGCACTATTGTTGAAAAATATTTTGTGCAGCTCCTTGAGCAAATGCGAAATGAGACTGTCTGGAAATGAGGTAACGATAAAATTACCTTTACGGAGTACTTTGCGTTTATTTATTCTCTTTTGGGCCTTTGTGTGACGTTGATTTTCTTAGATGATATAGCTTGCCTAAAACATTGTATCAGTTGCTTCACTGAATGTAAGAATGCTAAAACTTCCGAAGTATTCATGATACTACGAGACGAGTCAATTGTCAATTTCGCAGAATACTCTTTCGCTCTGTTAATTTCAACCACACAGCCGTCATTTTAATAAACTAACACAAACACCTGATGACGGTACAAATATAAACCCACTAATATAAATGGAGTAGATGTGTTTGACAATGAGCGACCCTCGGTGAATGTCATTAATGTCATCCGCAGAGCTGTCGGGCCGCGCGGCGGGTGGCCTGCTGAACGATCTACGTCTACCATGTATATCATTAAAAGTATCTACTATTAAATTACAGGGTATTTTATGGAGTTGAACTTGTTTGTTTTGCGGATCGGGGAGTGAAGATAAAAGGGTGCAGGTGCCTAATTGTCGTACAAGTCGTGCTGAATGAAGGGGCCGGGTTTGTTGGGTGTTCCTATGTGGATGATTGATGGATTTATTAGTAGCCCAGTGCTGGCCATGTTGCATTTTGAAATGATGAGTAACTTTTTTTGTTCCGTTTTCAGCTACTTTGTTAAAGTTATGATCAGATTCTGCTACTTTGCTATTGGTTTTTTCAAGATCATATTCATTTGTTTCTTCTTCTTCTTCTTCTTTAGGGTTTTGATTTCCGCACTTAGTCCTTCAAGTGGACCATTGTGCGTCAATTCGTTTGTTTTGAAAGAACGTAACGTGTTCAGAATACAGCAATTTATTTTTGCTGAAACTGCATAATTGTCAAATATAACGTATAAAAGTTCAAGTGACATGTTAGAGAGCACATTTTGTTGCTAAAACGCTTTGAAACATAGTTAGGCTATTGTACGAAAACAGTTACGATAGTTTACGAACGCTATGAAACTCAGCGTCCAGGATACTCGCAAATAGGAACTATACGAATGGTAACTTTACAATACGGCTCGCATTCTACGAAAGATGAACTTTCCGGAAATTGTCAACAGAACGTACAACAGTTATTGTACATAGCGACTAATGAGTTCATTTTAGTTTCTTTTATTTCAAAATTAAAATATAGTGATGACACTGATGACATAATTATTGTATTTAGTCTCGCTTCTGTGAGACTAGATACAATAATCCATCCACAAATCAAAAATGCAAAAAATCTAAAACAAAAAGAATACAAACAAAAACAGGAAAAACAACAAAAATAGGAACAGAAGTTTCTATTTTTGTAATACGTACAAGATAAACTGTTCTGAACTTTCCTGTTCTTGCCTTGCCGCATGTATTGGAAAAATAATTAGCCGGGCAACAAGTTCGGTAGCAGGACTGCCTGCCTTAGCTGCGCAGGACCTAACTATAGTTACTCGTGGAGTTACTCAATGCCGTAAGCAGGTTTGTACAAACACTTTAACACGTCAATAATATTTTTTAAACTAGATGAGGTCGGTGTTTCCTATCCGACTACTCTGAGAAGAAACACCGAAAAAAACTGAGAGGTCTCTTAAAGTCCTGACATAATCTTAGTCAGATCATGTGAGAGAACGAGATGTGTGAAAGAACCACACAGATTGCACATAAATACCGTGTCATATTCTTTTCCCCTGAAGATGGCCAAATAAAATGTCATCATTTGTTAGAGTCGATTACAATTATTTGCTCGGGTACACCTCACCCCTTCCGTGCGACAGACAGCGGAACTGATGCGCTGGGGATCTGTTTATGACCTGAGTGGCAAATATTTATTATGGAGATTTGTTTACAATTTCGGATTAATAAAAAATTAAAAAATTGTGTTAGTGGCCTGAGAGATTAGTTACGATATCTACATTTTCGTATCATGCGTAAGGTTTGTGAGATGGGACAGTATAAATAGAACCACATAATAAATAAAACCACAGAATAAATAATAGTGATAGAACACTCAAGTGGTTTAGGATTTGATCAAAAACTTTTTTTTAAATCTATTCGTCGTCTCGATCGTCTTGAAATCAATTAAAACATAATTTATTTTCCAGTACTCCGCAGGTTGTAGGTAGAGCATTAATGGAACTACTCACCAGTGTTATTAATTAAAATATCTTACGTGGAAACCACATCGTTTCCCACTCAGTCGGAACAATTAAATTGACTACTGCATAATACACGACGGGGCTATTACACAAATTGACGAATCTTTTATTCATCAATCCAATCATCCATACCGCTGAGGGCTGTTCGCGGGCGTTGGAGACTATCGAAATAAGAAATCTCTGTGTATTTCCTCTCTTTTTCTTTCTTATACAGATCTTGCTACGCTTGAGTGCGACGGATGATTTGAAATTTTCAATTAGACCACAATTGGCTTAGTTAACCACTGTTCTCATTTCATTTGGGATGTTTTCGAAAGCTGAGTAATGATGTTTTTGCCATAATATTGATGTATAATAAAACGTCTGATGTTATAACGATGTGCCTGAAACTGTTACATTACTGAATAAGTTAGATAATAAATTATATCATTTACATATCGAGATTTCCATCATACTGTTTTCACAATGGTAAATTGGCAACACGGTTGAATTTGCTCCTGCCCACTTGATTTTACCATCGTGCTGGCTAGAAATATAAATAAATTCATGGAATGCATACAATGTAAGTGAAACAGGATCCAGAAGTCGTTATTTGTCGTTCTGGTCATCCTGTCTCCAATACATATCGAACCGCTGCCGCGCTGGGAGATGCGGCCTGACCGCCTGTCCCGCGTTGCGGCCACGCGGCTCGTCCATCGAACATGTCCATTTCACTGACGTGCCGATAAAAACTGAATCAACTTTGTGGTCGCAAAAAATGTATTGTACAGTGTTCTGTCGGATAACCGGTCCTTTGACGGGCAGCGGTTTTATCGTAGTTCGATAGTTTTTGACGAAATTGGAAATTTTAACGGTCTGTTTTAGACGGAAAGGAGAACTGGCTAAACACCATGTCCTTTATCTTTTCAAGTTTTTTGTTAGAGTGGCCGCAAATTAAGAAAATTTATCGATTTTGGAGGTAAATTGAGTAATTTAAAAAATATTTGTAAACAGAATAACTTGTCTCAACTACCTGTTACAGCCTTGAAGGTGATCATGATGATCAAAGTATTTGGAAAATCTAATAATTCAAATTCAAACCCGACAATTACCAACTGCCTCTAACTTCCCTTTATTTTTCTACACAAATAACCGCAAACCAATACTGACGTAATTGACGTTGCGATTCAAATTAGAGACATTCCTTCTGAAAAAGCCCCTTCCGCCGGTGGAGACAGCTGCATTTTCCCGGGCCGTCCGCGTCCCGCCGCGAATAGTCATTGTATGCAAAAACGTCGCGGCCAGACAGCACTATTGTTCACACGAGATTAAGGCGGGGGCACGTCCATTATGCAAGAAGCCTGAGGAACGAGACCCTATTCCACGGGTGATTGCGAACCTGACAGAGCTCTCAGGTGCCCCGGATTGCGTGGGATGACTATACATTTTAGAGGCATTGAGTAATTTTGGGGAAGATATAAAAAACGGAGTACCTATGCTGGATACGAAAGGTGCTAAGGTGTGGTGTATTAAAAGTGACTAAAGAACAACTTCATTTCGTATAGTTTGTTTATCGAAATGCAATGTTAATTGAAAAGGGACTCGCTTAATTCAAATAAAACTCAGCCATATCAAGTCTTTCTTAGAAAATCCATCTTATAATTAAAAGCAGCTGTTAAAACCTCAAAAAATCCCCCCCTAATACTCCCTAATTTTCCGTCACGTTTGCCGAGTTCCCGTTACGGCGGTACCTATTTATAAACACGTGATCCATATTATTCGCAGTCCCGTATTTCCTTACCCAATGTTGGGCACTCTAGCGACGCACCTGAGACGTTTCAGACATTTAATCAGGCCTGTAATCGGAAAAACAATGCTATTGAGTGGAGGTATCGCCCTCGGGCGGGCTTGGCTTTTGTCGCGCCGCGCCGGGACAACGGGACGAACCAATCTGTTTCGCAAATTACGTACGAATCTTGGGACGACGTGCTTTTTGCATGAGCAGTGAAGGAATGAGGAATGTTAGGTTGATTGAGTGGGATATTAAAGAGGAGGAGATAAAAGAAATGTCAGGTGGGTTGGTTTTGTTTACCGCTCTCTTGTTGTGATTGCTTGTCGTTGTTTTTCATCGGTGTTGTGGTAATCTATCATTTCTTGTGTTTGGTAAATGCTTTCGTTTCTAACTTTGTTCAACTTTGATTGTTTCTCTATATACATTTCGTTACTATCGAGATTGAGTCCTGCTTTTATAGTGCCATCAATTTGAATGCGTTTTGCAACAGAATTGCTTAGTAGGATAACACGTTTTATACAATTTACGCCCTCGCATCCGTTCCTGCTAGAACTTTATTCAATTCCCCCGCGACAATTTATCCTTCATTTCATAAGACATTTTGCACGAATAGTTCTCTATCGAATTTGGCTGTACCTACGGCGGGACACGTGACTTTCCCCTTCATTTGTGTAAACCCACAAATTGAGTTCGCACCTTTTGTCGTTGAAAATAAAGCACAAAATCCTTCTGACGTACACGAAGTTAGACTTATGTGAATTTTGTACGACACCGGTCAATTTCCTGTAAGTGTAGGCAAATGTACAAATTGATGACGCTGAACGTGAAGACCGTTGGCGAAACTTGGATACCTTCGATCTGACGCTCTCAATTGGAAAACTGCAGGAACAGGTCAATTAGTTCAAGATCGTTTTGATGTTGTAAGTTGGCACTTAGGTGGCAACAATTTGTGAGCAGATCTAAACTTCTTTTCAGGTGTATAACTACCGTTGTAGCACAATGTATCAATGTCATTCCCAGATTTGTATACGAATAAAAGAACATGCCAAAACAAATGTATCGAATAACTGTAATTTAAACACTTGTTATTCGCAAATTAACACCTACAAGGACCAAATTAAGATCAAAGGAAGTTTTACGGTCTCGAAGACAAAATACGCTCGCGAACACGATTTATCACCTCACTAATTTACAGTTGTTTTGTCTAAAACTCGAAAAATAAAACAAAGCATAAAAATTAAACCGCATACTGAATTTCCAGAATGCCAAGATTCTGCCAAATATTCAGTTGGTCGGAAAATGCAGAATATTTACGAAAATAGAATTTATTATATCGATGCCGGTGTGGCGGTGGCCGGCGGCCGAAGATGCGTGCGGCAGAACTTTCGGTCGGGCGACCGCGACATATCCGCTGCAGACGGTACGGTAGCGGCCTGCTGCGGTCGACTGCGCTCTCCGTAACACGGTATTTGCGTCATACTGCCCGTCAGCTTTATGCATGAATGTACTCGCAGATATGGCTCTCGTGAAGTAACTGCATTTTTGCGGATAGCGGAATTTTAAACGATTTCAATGGATATTCTAGCAAATATTGCTAACTGTGCCTGAAAACTTCGTACCTGCCAACTTTTTAAACTAAGCTCACTAGGCGTCCAATGAGGTATAGGATTTAAACTTGGGTTACATTGACAAAAACCTGCAGTAACCATCCATGACGAAGACCTTCGACACGGATAGCCTGTCAAGAGAATATTCATCCCATATCTATGGTTTTTAGTGCCGCAATTGTTGTAAGCTGGTTATAAATTATCTTTAACCTAATCACTGTTGCTTTGTGTCATCGACGAGGAAGAATTCATTACGGCCTAGATATAATTGACTAAGGAAATTACTTTACGTATGCAAGTCTCGTGTACAAAATACTATTCTCATTATGTGGTGTCTATCAGTAATGACGTTACGCCTCCCGGCTGATTCACTTTACGTGACACGCATCTACTTAAAATTGGTACTATAAAGGAACACGCTAAACTATTACATTAGCAAAGGACCTCTTAGATGTAGGAAACTGAAATTATGTGGATGGTGATGATTGTTCAAAGACAAATTTCATTTTGGTGATGAGGTCCACTTGCTCGTGGTTAATTCTGCTCTTTGCATTGGGCTTAACAATAATATTGTTGCACAAGAGCTAAAACTAACTAACATTTGGACACTAAGTTTAGTTTGATCGGATCCTAGATGTAAAAGAGTTACTGACTAAAATATCACAGATGTCACAAAATCAGTTCTATTAGAACTGACTGAGTGATTTAGAGAGGCTACTTCGCAAACCAATGTGTGAGTTGCATCTGCGGAGTGAGGATACGTGGCTACTAAGTAATTGAAATTGAGGAATGTTCCGAGCGACTTTACAGCTGCCACCTGTGTGCTCGGAACGTCTGGTTTGGTGGTTTGTTGCTGACCATTGTTATAACAAGCTAGTAAATGTACCACGTTTATATCGCCTCGTCAGTATATCCTCCTTTACATATCTTCTGGAAATATAACACCTTTGTCGGAACTTTAAAACAGTGCAATACGATATTTAGATCATATCACGAAACACCTTTTCTTTCTTTCTACCTGACAAACCCCAAAACACACAGCACCTTAAAGTTTCGTTATCTGATGTTGAGTTTAAACATAATGTTTAACGTCCGGTCATTAACCTGTCACCAGAGAATACCGCAGTAATCTTCAAGCATCCGAAGATGAGCTGGCTTTTATACCTAAAAAAATAATGGGCCAAAACATTATACATATCTCTGATCCGATTTTTCCTAAAGCATTTCATCTTTGTTTCACGCTTGTGAACACTAATTAGTTCACATATTTAAGCAGCTTTGAGTCCATCGATATCTTCTTAAAATCGAATGCTAATTTAGACGTTTGAGCCACAAAGCTCGCGGCCGCGACAGAGGACGGACATAGGTAATGTTAGTGGAGGCTAATTCGTCAAAGGGCGCTCGCGTCGCTTTGTCCCGGCTTATGGTAATCAACGTAGGCGTTGTGGCCGCCGCTGCGCCGTTCTCTGCATTTAATGATCGGATTTATTAACTAGTTACGTTAGGTGATCTGTTTTACGTAAAGATTTTGGTTAATTAAAGGTGCTTTGTCAATGCCCAGATAGATGAAAATGGAATACAGCTAATAGCTGGGTCTGGAGCCTGCGGTAATGAACAAATGAGTACCGTAAATTATGCTTTTGCAAAGTTCAAATCCAGTTGTATGAAGGAAACTGTGGCTTTTGTTAGGTCTAATGAGATATAAGGAACTCTTGTAAACTCGTATCGAGTTACGAGTTAGAGTTGAATTAATGAGAAATTAGATAAGATTTTATGTAAGGCTTAGTGTACCTGAAAGTGGAGTTCAGCTTATCTATCACTATCAATCAATATTGTAGCCATGGAATAGCTATACATAGAACACGAATACCGGGATCATCGCACATCCTCAGACCTCAAATACGTTACTCCTGAAGTTGGCATCACCTTACTACACAATTTCGTCTAACAAGAACTTCCATAGAATGCTATGATGATGTTTAGTCACATGAATCACGTGTGACAGGGACAATAGTGCTGCTCTCACGTCGTTTATCTACGTCCCCCCTGCAATATGCATCGCCAATCAAATTATTGTTCCCGGTCTAGACTCCAACTAGAGCGAAAACGCAAATTCTAGGCACTTTGCTTTGTTGATCACCGTACAGCTCCCTGTGGTTGTCACAAGGGATTATTTCTTGGAAATAAGGGCTATTGCATTGGTTGTTAAAGCCCAATATTCCCGATCGCTTATCGAATGGACATCCAAGACTTTTTAGGGATCCGAACCTTCAAAAGTAAAATTAAACCTTTACAAGGTCACTTTTTTTTTAATAGATAGTCTTGTTTTTATCAACTGTTTCATCTGGTGGTAAGCGCCGTTCCGATCGACGATGGTGCAGCCTTGTCTAGCGCCTAGCAGTAACCTAGTAACTCGAGACTTGGTGACGCCCATGCCGTAAATCGATGTCATTTGCCACAGAATTCGAAGAAGAGTTCCACTTCTCAGTTTATGCTTCATCATGTTTTTTTTACCTTATTATAAAGACTGATACCTTGCCAATAAAGAACAGGAGTGAGTGTAGTATACGCTATGTTAATTAAAATTGTCTATTTAGAAATGTGACATCAATGCTCTTTACCCTAGCCTGTCCTATAGTCTATTGATGAAAAAGCTGAGCCTTCGCCCTTAGGCGTCTTAAATTCCTCCCGAAACACGTTTTAATTTTACACTTAATTGAATAAGATCTCAGGGCTTCGCCTGAAGGTATACTGAATTGTACGAGGATATACGATAAAATCAATCCTCGATAAGCCAATCGCGCCAATCTCTAAAATCGACAAGTCAACGTGACAAATAATAAGTGGTGTAATGCCGTTATGAAATGGTCCGGACAAGACATCTAATTTATAAAGACAGAATGCAGTTTCATCGTGAGGTCAAGAACAGAATAATTTTTCCACTGAAAAATTTGCACTGCCAAAGAAAGTCTTAGCCTTTCCCTTGTTATTTGTTACACATACAACTCCTTAACACCCCGTCCGGTACTCAACCCGACGCTCAACGTCACAGGAGGTGCGACAAATCGCAACTCCCCACATTGTCGTATCCAAAGAGTTGCAGGTTTAGGTGGTGCGCGGTATCATCGGCGAGTCAAAGGGCGCCGACAAAGCGTCGCCGCGGCGCGGTGCGGGCGGCATTAGCGGCCCGTTTGATACCCCCACCCTCGCGTAGGGTTGACAACGAACCACGACCTACGACAAACCGGTCGCACGATACCGACCATCTAAGTTTAATTGCTTTTTAAATGATGTGATGGATTAACTTTGTTTGACGGATTTTCCTTCTCGTTGGACGCTGAGAACATTGAGGAATTATTGACCCCAAATGATAAAGTAAGTCGTCAGTATGCGGTATGCTGCACGTTTTTGATAAAGTTTCTTCATTATAATTATGCTTTTTCAATCGGGGTTAGTTTAACATTTAAATGACAATCTGTTGTCCTGCCACATCAACTTTATTGCCAGCTAACCTAATTACTTTCGAAGTTTACCCTAAAATTAATATTTAGTCAACTTCTCATTAAGTTATTACTAGATCATAAGCTACATAACGGTTTTTCTCTTCGCCCAGCACCGGCCAGCCCTACCGCCTCCCCACAGCCGGCTCAAAGTGAGTGTGTTACTCTTTAACCTGCGCGATTCGCGACCGGCTAAACTTACCACTCCGCTAAATAAAGTTAAAAGGCTCCTCAAGCTTTGTCTCGCCCGCCTTTGATGTACGGCGAGAACATCCCCCACCGGCCTCCACACTTTCTCCTCGCTCGCAAACAGTTTACCGCAAGCTGGAACTATTGCCCTTAATGCCTTTTCCGTTTGGGTATACGGTACCGTGTACCCCTCCGGATTGATTAATGTGTTGTTTAGTGCCAAAGGAATTTCTCAGGAAGCAGCCCGATCAAAGTGGCTGAGTCCCTTTGATGAGTGAACGCTAATACGATGAATCAGTACCCTTATCATTTTGATCTCTTGTTACCGATGGTTACTAGTATTGATGTATTGGGACGGGACTTTGGGACCGCATTCAAAGGTTTTTCGCTACTTTTAAGTGTATTTGGTTATAGTTATGTGGTGTTTGTTGAGGTAACTGTGGGAGATGAGCTTAATTGATTGAGACTTGTGGTTTCTGAGTTCTTATCGTAGTTCTTAAAATACAATCTTAACGCATACATACTTCGTGCTTCTGTATCATCCATCAATCGCTTAGCACAAGTGTCGTGAAGTTTAGCTTAGATACGAGGTGCCCGCTGCTAATCATAGAAACAAACATGAATAAATATAATAAATAATATATTTTAGTACGAAAATATACAAAATAGACATGAAAGAACTTTCAAAGGAAAGCAATTTGTTTGGGCGTAAGTAATTTTATACAAGTCGTATTAATACGTAAGGTACGCGCCAAAAAAGCAAAACCTCTTCAAAGGATTTATTTAGGCTTTAGCCTGTAATCAGTGATTCTTTTATCTGTGACTGTTTCACTTAAATACCTATAATTAACTTTTTACATTTTCTTTCTCTCTTTTTTAATGTAATCCGCGAATGGCGGCCCAAAATGAAAGGACTACTGCCCCTTTGATCTTGCTGACTTGTAAAACCAATCATACAGTCGCATTTTCCCTTTTAACTTCACTTCATAGAGAATTTGTCTTTACTGAATGATACAGTAGTGAAATTAAGTATTTATAGCAACGTCCTCAGTCTATCTTGTTTTAAGTATGTTAATTAAGTTGTAGGTAGGTGGGTGTTAAATATTTTGCTTATAAATGCTGTAAAAATAATTAAAATGAAAATAAAAAAAACAAGTAGAAGTCGAGACAAATCCGTACTATATTATATCCTTGCTATAGTATTATTAATATGAAAGTAACTCTGTCCGTATGTTACCTTTTCACGCCTAAACCACTGACCACCCAAGTAGCAAAATCAGTACTTATAATGGTCTCAAGACTATTTTTACATGCACTTATAAGATACTTGAAGTATGCTACAAACAAGGATTTGGGCGCAAATATAGGAGCATATATTTCTGTAACGATCTTACAATGAACTTGGATAAAGTCATTAACTCATATAATATACTTGACGAAAAACAATAGTTTCTATAACAATCTTAGCCTATGCAGTTACAGGCACTAGTGCTTCTATAACGCTTTGACTCCAGTATCTTATGAAACCTATCAATTTTATAATGCGCTTGTAACATACTTGGTTATTTGTTATAAGTACATTATATAGGTATAAACTGTAACGTGCACGTGTTTTGTGTTTGAGAAATTTGTTTCTTTTTATATTCCTTACTAATATAAATAATTCCATTAGTATTCATTCGTTTTTAATATAGCTGGTTACTTTGTGAATATAGTGTGGAAACTGGTGGGGAAGTCAAATTTACTGTGAATATGTGTACCGCATATTGTTTTTTTCTTAACGCCTAGAGCAAAATTGAACATTGTGAAGTTGTTGTTAAAATTTAATTTCAATGATTCTTGTGAATATTCGCCATGTTTTAAAAATGCTCAGTACTTTATAGAATCACTATTAGCAGATTAGTAATTATTACAGTTTTGGTAACTATCACTTCTCCTCCATTTTAAAAGAAATTAGGGTTCCTCATGAATTGTTTATCAACCTCACTCGTTAAATCTGACTAAGCTTTGATTATTTTTTCGTCCGTCAACTGTTTAAGCAAGTTTACAAGACTTTTATTTGTTTTTAACAAAGTTCGTGCATCTTTGGGTAGAATGTTTTTAATTCTTTTGGATAATATTATTGATAGTTCATTTGGTGTCAAATGCATTATATTCAATTTTATAGCCCAGCTTTGTATATCTTGAAGTAATTCATGATTCTTTTCAGAGTCTGTGCTTTCTTTTATTTCTGAATCATATTCTTCCTCATGGTCTTTTCTTCCTGTTCTTCATGATTAGAATAGCACTCAACAGGTACAGCATCATTTTCGACGGAACCCTCGATTACATAATCTGTTGCACTTGACTATGAGATGACAAACTATAAGTTGACAAAATGGCTGACGTTTACTTACAAAGTACTTGTTCCAGTAATTTGTAAGCATGTTTGCTCTCATAGCGTATTCGTAACATGCTAACAATCATATAAGAGACTTCAACAAGACGATAATGCCAATACTTATAAGGATCTCTGATAATTATGTTAAAAGTAAATGTATCCTATAACTGTCCTATAAGTTAATCTTGTAGTAGCTATAGGACTTAGTTATAGCAACCAATGCTCTTGAGTATATTTAGTCTTGTGAAATGCATTTATAAGTATATGAGTCTTATAACTGTTCTATAAGTTAAACTTGTATTTACTAGAAGACTAAGTTATAGAAGCAAATGCTCCTGAGTAAATTAAGGCTTGTGAAATGCTACTATAAGTAAAATAGTCTACACCAATGCACTTATAAGAATCTTATAAGTGTTAATACACTTATCATATTTTTTTATAAGATTACTTTGCTTGTTGGGCAGATTTCGATAAAATTTGGCAAGAAGATAGATGGCATCCTAGGGAAGTGTATATGCTACTTTTTGTCTCAAAGATAATCCTCAAAGGGGGGGGGGGGTATAGGGGATGAAATTTTGTATAGGAAACTTAGCATTTCTTAAGTTAGGGATATAAAAAATAATAATTTATGCTTTAAGTAAGAAATAAAAAAAATGTACCAGCGTTTTTTTTTAATCATCCCCAAGGGGGTAAATAGGGGATGATTTTTAAATTCACATGATTATTGAAATTGTTGTGTGCCTCTTTTCAAGAGATTTAAGGAATTAGAAATGTAGGCAGAACCCGTATCTTGAGGTATTATTTATTTTATTTTAATCGCTCCATCCACTTAAAAGTTATTACAATTTTAAGTTATAAAATAACTTAGCTAATATGTTGGCAATTACTGATGATTATATTAAAATGTTTTTTTTTTTCAAGTTAGACATTTACAATCATAAAAACCTGTTTAATAAAAATAAATAAAGATTATTTGCATTTATTATCTGTCTGTCTGCTCCTTTTCACGTTTTAACGCCTGAATGGATTTGGATGATAGGATACTATTTATCCCAGTACCACGTTCCCGTGGGTTAATTTCCGATGTCCACACCGGGCAGAACTAGTCTTGTTATAAAAAAATCTTATTGACTTCCAAAAAATTCTTGTTGTCACGAAGAGCAACAAGATTTTTCTTCAAAGCCATCTATATTACAAACCCTATGCAAAAGTTTTCATAAACTCTATATGTAGTTTACGTCATCATACAAAATCAAATAAATAGTCACAGGCATATTAATTATCGAAGTGCAAATGAATTAAAAGCCCCCTAGGAACACAGACAGGTACAAACAGAATGTTACTAAATCCGTTCCACTAAATACGGCTCGGACTTTGCGAAAATTCAATTAGTGTAATAACAACGCACAGTTCCATTATGCCAATCAAAGGGAAACGAAAAGTTTGCGCACATCAAAGAGTCGCTTAGTGCGTGCTCTCGGCTAATGACGCTTTGGGGGTGGGCCTTTATCGATATCGATAGTTGATTAATCGCTACAGCTAATAAAGTTATAGGGATGTTCGGCGGTATCGATACAAGATGAGTCGCGAACGTGGAAAGCATTATTAGCGAGGGAGTAAAACTTTATTACCAAAATATATTTAGACAAAATGTACATGCTAATACGTTGTTTCAACATGTTTCTATTTTGGTTTATGGATGTGTCAATTATTACGTGAAAACGTGTTTTATGATTATTGTAGTAACTTCATTGCGATTTGGTGAAAGTTTTTCAAATAGTCCGTGTACGTAAAGCGATCTTTCTAGTGACGAAGGAAGATTAATTCAATGAAAAACGTGAATCACACGTTTAGGTACATTAAAATTTTAATTAAGTACACGATTAACTACATTTAAGTGGTTTTCGGCCGAAAATAGGCCATACGCCTTTTTTTCCCGCGGGTGTCGATGTCGTAAAGACGGGTCTGAGTCCTAGACCTGTCTCGATAGGAAAAGTAGGAGGAAGTCGCTGTCCTTATTTATTTATTTAACCATTTATGTACACACATATATAAACAGACAAGAAGAAAGGAACAGAAAAATACGTACAAAGGTGATGCTTATTTCTAAAGAAATTTCTTGTAGCATACCTGCGATAGGAGAGTATATTAAAGAGATGTAGCCTTCCTTCGCTTCGTAAGAAGGATAGTGTCATGTCTTATAATTATTTTGTATTCGTCATCGACGGTGTAAATAGCCATTAGGTGCATGTTCAGAAGTGGTCGTTTACGGGCTCTATTCACAGTACGTGTTGAGTGAAATAAACCATTTGAAACCCCCAGCGACAGTCAAATTACAATACATCCCAACAAGATTTTGACAAATCAATTTTGCCGTCTGTCTGATCTTCGCGAAATCAAATATCAGAGCTATACTCAGAGAAACGTCTTTGATATCTATCTATTCATTTCATCTGTAAATCGAGTTGGAATCCTCAAATTAATTCGCCTTCAAAAGGTGAATATCATGACGTCGCAATACACCTACTTAAAGAAGCCTACATAACCCTGTGTACCTACTTCGCCACTTTAATTGAAAATTTTATCCAGCATACTTTTATAGGGTTCTTTTTAATTTCGGTTAATAAAAAGAAACCGTTTTCTTAGGAACCATACAGTTGTTTTCTGACCATTCCTTTTTTGTTGTTCCAGATAATACGAAGCAGACAGACAAGACACAAAACACCGAAATGCAGCGGCATTAAGCTGCTACACAGGTACTAATAGAAACTTGCACATTTATAATCCAAAAAAAACCGACTCGGCCTCCGTAAAAGTTAGAATACTTTAGTTTTATTTTTTATTTTTGCCGCGCTTGTGAACTCTCGGAACAGTTACCGACATCTAGTGGCACTTTTTGTCACAAATACTTCGCACGTGTTTGACATGATTCATGGCGTCATCGAAAGATGGCGTTAGACTACAGCTGTCTGCCATGGCTGGTTGTCAAACACAAACGTCAAACTTGCTGTTGTATACAAAACGGAATCAAGCTAATTTATTATTTATTTCGAAGAAAGTTTTGAATTAACATCATCAGTTATCACTTCGAGCGGCCTTCTAATGTAACGTGCTAAGTAAGAATATTCGTTTTCATGTAAGTTTTCTCTCATTATCGTTGTATAAATATAGCTCTTCCGGGTTTCGGCATGGTCTTTCGGTGTAAATAGCATTTATTGCCGTCAATTCTGTCGGTGATGATCCGCTATTAGATAAAACTGAAGGTCTCCTCTTGTTTCTAATAGTTTATTGATAATTTTACACGTCGTGATTGTTACCGCGACGTTACTTTTACGAGCTGGGCCTTTGTTTACAACTTGTTTCCTGTGTTTATGCTTGTCATGTTCAATGAAAATTTGTTGAATTTGGTGCAATGTGACGCTTCGGAATACGCCTGGTATCATGACCTGCTCAAACACTTTTTTAAAGTTGTAGTATTTGCTTTTTGTAAAATGGTTACTTTCCATAACATATTTTTGTCACCTACCTCATAATAATTGAAAAAATCTATTTTATTAATCTAAGAAAATTATAAAAGTAAGTTTAGTCTTGCCATAACTACTGAGGTGGTATAACAACAACATTCATAAAGTTTTGCACACCCCATCTTCAAACCATTTTTATAGTCCGTTATTGATTTCATATAAGTAACAAACCCTATCCTAAGTACAACCACTATACAAAACATAAGGGCATGAGATTAGTCCGTACCCCATTGTGTTGAACATTCAGCCGTCTATAGATCTTTCACTCGGAACATTGCGGTAGCGTTGTGCAGTCGTGCTGTTCTTAAAAAAGGATTTTTTTCTCATAAAAGATTATTAACATCAAGTTATAATATTCAGAAATCATTTCATAAACTGGTGTAACACAGAAGTGTATTGTTTGTTCAAGCACAATGAACATGGTAAGGTCCTTTATAGATTTTTTATGACCCTATTATGTATTTTTTTCTTCATAACTTACTTATTGAACCATGAAGTTATGATTTAATTTGTTATGACATGCTCTTATTATGATCAGTTCCTTTTTTCTGTAATATTTAGGGATGGTTGAATAGAAATTAAAAATTAATATTTTCTGTGCCCTATAAAGTTGGTATTCTTTTTTTGTGTGAAGATAGTTATGAAATATGATATGTTTTCCTTATACTAAGTGGATTAATATGTAATGGTATAGCTTACACAATAAGTTTCTATAGCACGGTACGCTCCAATGTGATGTTTCCTTCCAGAACCGATCGATGCCGGAGACTCTTGACTTTGGCACGCTGTTTCATTTTTTGTTTGCTGTCCCTTTTCAACTTATACAAATCAAATACACTGGATATGATCCTTATTGTTTGCCATATTGATTTTTTATGTGGCTTGGTGCGCAGTTCTTGCGGCATATCCAACATTTTGATGTGTGAACGGAACGCTTGGGTATATCCATACAGTTTTTTGTCAGTTATTGATGGAATAATAACCTTATCCATCCAGATTACAGTTTTAATTGTGGTTATTTGGATTTAAATAAGTGGATTCAAAGTTTTTGTGATCTATGTTATTAAGAATGGGTGTAAAACGGCTTGATAAAGCATATCTCTTAGGAAAATTTGCACCAGAGGTAAATCCTAGTGGTGAAACTGTGATGAATGCATAGAAATACAATAAATAGACTGTTTTGATTATTTGAAAATGTTGTTGTTTTGTCTTGCCTTAACTTAGACTGAATAATTAACCTTTTTCTCATCTTATCTTTAATAAAGTATTGTGTTATGTATGTTTGTGTGCAGGTGGTGTCTCGCCATGCAGCGCGCGGGTGGGAGAAGGGCCTGTGCGCCATGAGCCACACTCCTATCGGCGGCCACCCGCAAGGTAACGCTTTTATGAACTTGTTTCTGTTAAAAATGGCGATGGTCTTTTGTACCTTAAACACAATTACAGTCTCTAGGACTATCAATTCTGTTTGGGAGCTTTTGAGTGTACACATATTCCATCCTGAATTCCTGCCCCTTCGTTAGGGTAAATTAAAGTCCACATGCAAGTTTTCTGCAATATCCACGATGTTTAAATCTTGAGGTTAGACAAATGTGTGAATTGTGATTTGTTGTGTGCAGGTTGGGAGCACAAGCTTGCTGACAGGTCGTCGCTGCCGCCGGCATCTGGGGAGGAGAAGAGCAAATCTCAGTCCAAATATGTGTTCGCACAACCACATCTGTCCAAGTGAGTACTCGAATAAACATTTGATAAGTACTTCCTTTCGCAACTACAAACAACAACAAAGCACAATGAAGCATATTCTATGTATCTGTTTTTCGAAGTATTTTTCTGTAGGCTTTTCTCATTTGTATAATGTTGAGGGCATAAAGGGAATGGCAAAAGCAACAAGTTGCCAGCAGAGATCTAGATTTAAAGAAAATAATAAATATAATTATGAAATTCAATAATCTGAATGAGGCTTGTAATTTCAGGGTACCATTAGACTCATAATTTCATCCTACATCGAAAACGGGGTGACCAGCGAACAATAGACTTTTTGTTGTCTGCTTTGATTAGAAATGATAAATGATTTTATTTCTGTATGTAGGTTTAAAGAAAGACACGTCAATCATTTGTTTTAAGGTCAAAATTAGCAAGACCCTCTCTCATAGCGGGCACTTGAACCCAGCCACCTGGTGACACATTATGCTTTGTTCCCAGGGTCAGTATGGCGTGGCGCGAGCAGACGGAAGGCTCGTCGGGAAGCTCGGCGCGCTCGCCCGCCTCGCCGCCCTACATGCGCTGGGCACGCAGCCTGCACGAGTTGCTTGAGGTTCGTTATTAAATTAGGTATTTGTATTAAGTTAGGTGGTGTGAAGGAGCTTTTTGATGTAAAGTTGGACCATTGTTTTACAATAGTCGCTTGAATCAACTGTATGGCGTGATATTTTTGCGGTGGCATTCAGTTTTTCACAAAACTAAATATTTATTTAAATCAAGCTCATGGTTCCGTAGGCGTCGAACACTTTGCTCTACTGCTCATAATATAAGATTTAAATTTTAATATTTCATTTTAAAATTCACCCTGTATAAACAAATAACTCTGTACAAACTGATACTTGTATAAATTTTTATTACATTATTTTTACCTAACTATTGAAGTAACATTAAAGCTGGTTGCAGAACAAGGGGTAAGCTGAGTTAGTTTAGTTTAGCTCGCATAGCTGAGGAAATTTTTCATACTTGTGTGCAGATCGTCAACTATGAACATAAGTATGAAAAATTACCTAACAGCTAAGCTATACTAACTTACCTTAGCTCTTGATCTGCAACCGGTATAATGACAAAGCTGGTCAACATTAAAAAAAAACAATTTCTCACACCCTTAGGACGCGGAAGGCGTGCGTCTGTTCCGCAAGTACGTGGGCGGCGCGGGCGGACTGCACGTGGACCGGCTCAACTTCTACTTCGCCGTGCAGGGCCTGCGACAAGAGTGCGACCCCTCCAAGATACGGCAGGTCGTGTCCGCTATATACAAGTGAGTGACTTCCAAGAAGTGTTTGATCCGATCCAGCTTGTCCTTTGCTCCTCCAGCGACGCTCTAAGCCGAGGTCAATCTCCCACAGAGGGGGGCTTTAGCGTGTAGTAGCTAATTTTATAAGTATTGTGCCCTGTCTGGAGGCCTTACTTATAAGCCATTCACAGGATAGTCTGGTTAAGCAGCCGACCACCTTCCTAGGTTGATCTGCGAGATGACATACACAATAAAAACCCTAAGAAGCGCATTAACTCTTCGAGTCTCGAGTTCGCAATATCGAGCGAGACACAATAGAAAATCATTGTCTCTCATTACGCGGGATTTGAGTGGTTAAGATGCCGCCACGAGTAGCGATACTTAATGTGCGTACGTTCAGCGCTCCTCGGGCTGCTCACACTCAAACTCAAAACTCAAAGCTTTTATTTCAAATACAGGCACTTTTGAATTGTCAAGGGGTCGGTCAGTCAGAAAAATGAAGCTAGTGCCCCATTCCAAAGCGTAGTAGGTACCTATGGAGAACGGGAAAGAAACTCCATGGACACTCTTTTAAATCAACATTGAAACTATACATGTGAGAACGATGTAAAAAGACGTGCACGTTAAAAGCGTCCGTAATAAAAATGATAAAAACAAAAATAAAAATAAAATAAGTCGTGGCAGCTAAGAGATGACCAGTCCCTACTGACAGCATCCGTTCACGAACATGACATATGGATCAGCACCATTCAGCTCAACCATTTTGAAGGGAACTTAATGATCCAATACAGCTAGCCTCGTAGCTTCGTTCGTGCTAATATGAGATAAGAAGAATGTTAACCCGATTACCCAACCTACCAATACAGACACAATATAATTATTCGTTATGTTCGTGAATGGGCGCCGTCGGTTGAGTCTGGTCATGTTTTAACTGCCACGGCTTATTTTGATTTTTAATCCTATATTTTGAATTGTTTCATAATATATTTTTTTACATTGTTCTCACATATAGAAGCAACAAGAATGATGTACCCAGGATTTTGTAATATCTTGATTTAAAAAGAGTGTCCTTGGAGTTCCTTGCCCGTTCTTCTCCATAGAGATCTACGTTTTGGAATGGGCAACTAGCTTCAACTTTGTGACTAACTGACCGAGTCTTTAAAAATTCAAAAGTGCCTGTAAATG
This sequence comes from Dryobotodes eremita, assembly GCA_917490735.1. Classification (NCBI taxonomy): domain Eukaryota; kingdom Metazoa; phylum Arthropoda; class Insecta; order Lepidoptera; family Noctuidae; genus Dryobotodes; species Dryobotodes eremita. The sequence continues at coordinate 4,654,363 of OU823247.1, read as the reverse complement.
GTTTAATTGAAATAAATGCTTGGAGTTTGAGATTTAATAGTGGAATTTTCTAAAACCATCATCATCATTCTCCTGCCCATATCCCAATTTATTCGTGGTCAGCGCAACATGTCTGTTTCTTCCATACTTCCCTATTAGTCGTCATCTCGGTAGTTACAGGAGCGGATCCAGCCCTTCAAAAGGTTGTGGCCACGTTGCATTAGGAGTCGTTAACGATCGATACATTGCATTCCTATAGCAAACAAAATCGAAATCCGATACACTTGTCCTAGTGAGCAAAAGTCGCCGCTCTAATTTTGCTATATTATGCTCGATGGCTTCACTGAGACATGGGATCACAGTTTTTCTATGACATTTCTTCGCATAGACTCTATAGTAAGTATCTTAAATCTCTTTGCATTCTTAAAAAGGAGACGTTTACAAAGATGTGGTCTATAGACTAAAAGCGATATAGTTTCGATTTGTGTAGGGATACCTTACCTAAACCCTTGTGCAATAAAAGGTACTCTGTGCAAAAGGGAATCAAAATCTAACCCGGCAATTTGAGAAAAATATTCTTACCACCACCTTGCCCAGTCTCCTTTGGTAAGTCTATATGCTCGCTCACAATGTGAGTGTGTGTCCTGTGTACATCAGCCTATCTACCTTTATTAGGGTTGTGGGCATGCCCACCGTGCCCACAACGGTGGATCCGCGCTAAATGATAAATGATAAATGATTTTATTTCTGTAAGTAGGTTTGTACAAACACTTTTACACGTCAATCATATTTTAAAACTAGATGAGGTCGGCGTTTCCTATCTGACTACTCTGAGAAGAAAGGCCGAAACAAACTCAGAGGTCACAGTCTCTTTTAAAGTCCAGACATAATCTTGGTCAGATCATGTGAAGACCGTGTAGATTTGAGTCTGAAATGGTAATTTTGAGGAAAAAATACCAAACAGGATGAGTGGACCTGTCCAGTCAGTGCACGCATTTGTCAGTAATCGTGCAGCTCAACTCAAAAACTTAAGGAGCTCAACGATAGGGTGGGTAGTCCCCCCCTTTCTAATCATATCATCATTCACACAGTCCATCCATCGTTTCTTTGGTCTTCCCATACTCTTATGACCATCGACATTGGCATTTTCTAAAATATCCAAACATTTTGGTTCAAATATTTGTGTTATAGCTACGAGTAGCTATAATATAAAAAAGGTATGATTTATTCTACGAATGTGTTACTAAAACTTGCCGAAGCCTTTGAGATATAGACTTATGTTTTCACCAGAGTTTTGCGAGAAACGGGAGCGATAAGCGAAAAAAATAATTGCAAAATGAATTAATTCTTTCGGCGGATTGCTGCCTCGCTCACCGCTCTGCTTCTGCCAGCCTTAGCCCAAGGGTTAAGAAGACTTTCACAAAATAATTACTGTTTATTTAGATTCTTGCGCAAGTCTCAGCTAGCGATGCCAGAGGATCTGAAGACTCATGTAAAGCAGAGCCTCAAGGATGGCTCCAACATCGAGAAGACTATATTCGACAATATGGAGCAAGAGGTATGTGGTTAGAGGAATACAAATTATATTAATGCCAGCCTATTATTGTCCTACTGCAGGGCAAAGACCACTTCTCATACAGAGACGGCATTGATCACCACGCTTGCTTAAGAAGGGTTGGCCATTTCAGATATAATAAAGATAATGTCGTGCCAAAAAGATATGTTTAAGGGATCAAACAATCACAAACCTGCTATAAAAAAAATGTCCAAAAAAATCGTCCGTGTTATCTTCCAGCTGTCTTTTGTTTTACAATCAATTTCTCCAATACAGGGTTAAACTAAATGGACTAGCGAAACTTCACAGATATTTTAGTTTTATGATGATTCGATATGAATAGTCAAAAGCCTGAAAGTCTGACAACCAGTCTTACTAAGGAGTATCGTGTTAACCAGTAACTGGGTTGTGGAGGGCAGAAGGGCTACGTTAAAAATACTGGTATTCAGCTTCATCTGGTTATATGTGAAGCCTCAACACAGTTGGGAAAAGGCTTGTCAGATGATGACATTTGGATACCTATAACGTCTGTTAAGTTTTGCCAGTTAATTTAATTTGGCCCCGTACTTCAGAACAAGCAGAAACCTAATGAAACTTCTTAAAAACACTAAAAATCAAAACCCTGTTCCTTTTCCGACATTTTAATCGCAATCGTGGTATCGTAGGTGACACGTGCGATTACGGACACGACGTACCAATCGTTCCTGCGCTCGGACGCGTACGTGTCGTATGTCAGCGCCGCCACGCAACCGCTGTCATCGCCAGACGCCTCGCCGCCCCATCCTCCTAGAGAGGTAAGAATAATGATCTTAGATTTTTTATATGAACTGTTGTTCTTTGATTGTATTATTTTTTTGTGGACGTTAGTTGAAACTTAATGTATGAAAAGGTTTATACACTAAGTTAACATTAAAAAAAAAAAAAAAAAGTGTGATTTGTAATGATGTAGCTATTTCACGAAATGTATGCTGATTATTTTAAAATTGGCTTTAAATACACTCTTTAGATGTGAATGTAATATTTTGTTGCTCATAGGTTATAGGTCAGAAGCTGCAGTTTAGTTTATGACTCTTATGTTAAAGGTCAGATGCTTCGTTTAAATTTATGATCCAAAGGTTATAAGTCAGAAACTGTATTTTAGTTTTTGACTCATAAGTTAAAGGGCAGAAGCTGCAGTTTTGCTTTAGACCCATAGGTTATATTATTATTATTAATATTGATTTATTCAGACTACAATGCGGTCTACTGTGTTAGTAACAATTAGCCTATGTTAGTACTTAATAAATAAACAGATCGGGCCCTTTTTGTGAGCGCCCACACTGCCGGGCAATATGGCGGGCGGCTATCGATTCCAGGATAGTGTTGGGACTGCCACACAGCCTGCGGAGTAGCGAAGCAGATTTCTTACGCCACAGTGCATCAAAGCCGTCATTGCGTGCATCTGCAAACATTGCCGAGGCCCTACAGAAACGCGTAAATCGTAACAATACCCTGAATACGTTATTGTATTGAATACGCAGAGCATTGTAAGCCTTTTGAGTATATGTGAACCACAGGGCTCCCGAGTACAGATCTGTCCATTATGTCTTAAAAAGGGTTATTTTAACTGCGTCTATACATCGAGAAAATCTGCGGGCCACCATATTCGTCCTAACTGACAATGCTCGGCGCTCCCTCTAGATTCATATCATCTCTGGGTCATCAGTAATCAGATGGCCCAGGTATTTAAATTGATTTACCCTGTTTATCGGGTGACCTTTAATTAGGAGAGAAGGGACAGTAGTGGGACACCTGGCACCTGATAGGGCAGAAGCAGCAGTTTAGCTTTTGATCATAGGTCAGAAGTTGTAGCTTAGTTTATTTTTCCAACAGGGGGCAGTAGGTGGTCTGGCCACCCTACACGAAGGGGAAGAACTGGGCACGGGTAATGCGCCCGCCGCGCGACTGACGCACGACGCGTTATTAGCCACGCAGTCGCGCCGGCTTCACTCCGATGTCGCACCGTGAGTAGCCAGCTTTATTCGTACCTCGCTCACTTATTGTACAGAGTAAAGACCATAGATGTTGACGTTGTGATTAGATTTTATATGCGGTTACGTGAGCAATTAACTGCGCAATTCTTGGCAACACCGAGCAATTTAAACAATCCCAAAATCATATAGAAATTACCAAACAATTCGCAATTTTAGTTGCCCATGTAAAATCACCATTAGATATGTCAGATATTTTGTTAGATAAAAGTTTACAGAAACTTGCATTTGATTCTTTTTTTTTCACTGTATTTATCTTTTGAAAACCAAATACAAGTTTTTGTAGTTTTGTACTCTTTTAGTCACAGTAGAGTTGTTGTAATTATTATTATCAATGTTTAGTTTCTAGTTTTATCTTTTATTATGTAGTTATGAGTGCAAAACGTATTTTTATTAGTATTCGTAATAGATTTGGCCTAGTTTAGATTCAGTTTTGATCACTATAGATAAACAAACCAAAATTCAGAATTTCTCTCCAACCAGCAAACGCACAGTTTATTATACTGACGTATCAAAATACACTCATAATTGACATGAGGCGGGTTGTATCGAAGGACCAATACGAGTATTCACCATTTGAATATGAACCTTACGCTAGTGACTACAAAGGTCATATAACGCGGAAAAAAACATATATAATTACTGTATACAGGGCTATTTAAATTGATCGGCAAAACTTCACAGACGCGATGGGTATGTCCGTTTAATAGAAAAGAAAAACAAAAAATGGACTTTGTATCTTAGGTACAGATACCCATAACTACTAATTATAAATAGCCCTGTATTTTGCTCATGTCTAAAATAAAGATGACCAACCCGCCTTAGTCTAAGAGTTCATGAAGTGTGACCCCAGCATTGCATGAGCGATCCAGCACTAGCCTATTTACTTTAATTTCGCTCCCGTCAGCTTGACTGATGTACCCATGTATTGTTTGCCCCCATGTTTTGTTCCGCGCTGCATGTTTGCTGCGTTCGCCGCATTACACGCTAAACGCTCTGTCTTGCCACCTCACGTATTTTATACATACCTACCATTCCTATATTTCCATTCAAATTTTGCATCCTGCTGATTGACGATAAAAAATGCAAATTTTTGTTTTACAATTATCGACTTAAAAAAAAAACCCTTTTCACAAATCTTGAAAACCCATCAAAATCAATAACGATCTTTAACTTTCGTAAAAACCACCTTTATTCTGACTACCAAAAATCTTTATTCCGTCAATCAATCTGTACATTTCCTCTGCGCTAATCTGTTCCTCCATTAACCCTTATGCCCCATGTCCGTTCCTCCATTTCCCCCGTATGTATGTCGGTGGCACGGCAGACACCGCAAGCGGTCGGTGTACAGTGCGCACGTGTCGTACGCGGGCTACTGCCCCGCGTCCCGCCAGGACTCGGAGCGCGCCAGCCTCAGCAGCGGCCGCACCGACTCCGACGCCGTCTCGCTGTCCGGCAGCAGTGTGTGAGTACATGTAGTGTTATGTGACGCGGTGTGTACGCGTCACGCAAGCGGTCGGTGTGCAGTACGACGGCAGCTGTGTGAGTATCAGTAGTCCCAGTTACGCCAAAACGATCCAACCCACAATCTCTCATTAACTCTCGGATTGATATAGCGACACCTATACGTCGACATACAAACTACGTAGCAAACAAGCTAACTACTAGTTGCGAGGACAACACGTGACTTAACAGAATCCTGCATCGCGCTATCTAAATTATCGGCGCGATTATGTATTTACAACAGCCCAGAATTGGGTGATCCTCCACTTTCAATGGAAGAGCATCGTTCCTCCTCCTCAAAATTCAATTAATAAAGTCAAACTAATCAGATAATCTAAATCCACATTGCTAATTTGCTATCCAGCATAGACAGTCCAAAGCGTATGCCTAAAATAGGTTTAAAATCAGTAGTAATGATTGCAGAAAATGGGAGAAAATTGATTTGATTCGAATGATGACGTATTCATGCAGCCGCGTGGGTTGGTTAGTTCTAGTATAATTGGGTCCAATATTAGTAATTTTATGTTAACAAGGGTTCTATCACCTTGATTTAATTTATAATTTGGAAGTAAGAAGAAAATACTTCGTATCAAGTAAGTGTACCTTTTATTCTGTATTATAGAAAGTATCTTTTAGTTTTTCTGTACCTTTGAGCTTTAGAACTGCTTAACTTTTTAGCACTAATTTATCATTTTGACCCCATCCGTGTGAAACGCATTAACTTGCATCAGACCGATGATCTTAATAACAAAGTTACAAACAAATACACGTAAGTATCGATAGTATTTTTGATGAATAGAGTGGGCCCTACCATTTCTCTTGGCAGAACTTGGCAGAAAACTGTTGATTCTCGTGTTCTTTTTACAAACTTGATAATTAAGTAGACTGTTTAAAATATTAACATAAAAATTTTAAATCACCTTTTGCTAAAGTCAACAATATAATTATTGTGCTACTTAGAACCATACTTAACGAGTAATCGCGTTAGTAACATTAAAGTTAAAAAAAAAAACCAAGCATTCAATTAAACTCAGTCCAATACTATCGATATCACCGTCTCAGTCGCACACACAGCTAACCTGTATCTTCCATCCCGCTCTAGCGATGGCATGTCAGTGCGGAATGTGCGTGAGTCTCGCGAGTCGCGCCACCGACCGCGTCTACACGGGCTCGACCGTCACGCTGTCATCAACAAGGAACAGGATACTGCCATGGTAAGGATATGGGATTTTACACTAGAAAACGTAGCAAAAATAACTGAACGCGATCAGCACACTTAAACCGCGTTCAAGAGTCGTCAGTGGCAATATTCCACAGCAATGATGACTCTGACAGCTCTTGAATGTTGTTCAGAGGTGCTGATCGCTTGCAGGTTCATTGGTGAACTTCGCCCTAACATTGGTTAAGTATAAGATATTTTTGCTAACAAAATGGATTCTTTTGCTGTCCGAAATTTTAATAAATTATTATTATTAGGTATTCAAAACACAATCAACACAAAAACCTAGGTGCTGATTCTTTTGCACGCCAACTTAACCAAAAGTGGAGTAACAGCAACACTTTCAAAACGCTTTAGAACTGTCAGTTTCTATTTTGAACTTTACTCTTTAGACGACTCGCCAGAATAAAAAAAACTGGAAGATCCAAAAGTGCACGCCTCATAATCTCATTCAATTCTATAAAAAATAACAAAAAACGAACGAAATGTCCAGTCGTATTTTTATATTACTAATTACAATTAAACTACATTGAATTAGACCGTGATTTTAAAAAGAACTTAGTATTCGAAAATACTAAAGCGTTTAAAAAAAAAATGGACTCGATTAGTTAAATTTTTCGGGAGTTATCGTGATCACGCCAGGATCCATACATACAGATACACGGACATCCACAGATTATTTTTTTTAAACAGTTTTTTCATTATTTTAAATAGCAAAATGTCTTTTGAAAATAACATGAGTGTTGAAACTAGTGCTTTTTCTTGACGTTTGTTTGTGAATATTATTCTACAAGTGCGATATGAAGTAAATAGAGACTTTTTAGCTCAAGGAATTCCTTGTTCTTTGTAAGGCGAGAGTAGAGCACTACCTCACGCGCTTCGCTTATGAGGCGTGCAAAAGATGACAAAACGTTTTTTTTTATACGACTCTATACCTTATCGCTTCATTATTGATTACATTTAATTCCGCCCTCACTCGCCCGAATTTTTTGCAGATTTTTATGATCGTCAATAACATTGCGAAAGGTATAGGCTAGGTCAACAAAATTAGAATTTAAATGAGTCCGGAACTTCAAAGTTATCAATACCTATTAATTTCCTTCAGGTAAATATCTAATAATGTAACAATTCAACCGGTGATAAGGCACGTTCGACTCGCATTGTTGACTTTTATTATCAATAAACACACTGCAACTGAGATTAATACCAGTTTTCTGACCCTCAACAGTTAAGTGGAGGACGCCACCTGTTTTGTAGTTTGCACATAAATCGAGGAGTTTCTAATAGCAATAAAAATAGTATAATACAAGAATAAACAGCTAAAGGTGACTCAGGAAGAAACGCACTTTCAAGAAGACAAAATGGAGGTGCAGATGTGGATACTTAAATCTTTTGATGTTCTGATATAATCTGATTGAATCTAAGACTGTCTGTTGACAGGCAAAATCATATAAAAAATCAATAAATTTAATATTTTTTTTATTTATATTGTTTCTTCACTTAAACAGATAGTGATAATGTAAAAAACTTTTTGATATAATTTTGTCGTTCCTAGATGATAAACAGCCTTCTCATCGCTTCTGACGTATTTCGAATTGTCTGCTCTATAAAGTTGCACATCATCAATTTAAAAATATCAATTGCCTTATTGTTGAGCTGTCCCTAACTGACAGCATTTATCAAAAACTGTTGAAACATCTAAAAACTTGTTCAATTGTCATTTATCTCCTTCCAGGTGATCCCCAGAACCCTGCGTGTGCAGTCGGAACAGCTTCGCGTGTTGCCACCGGCGGAGTTCGCGCCGCTGCTCATAGAGAAGCTCGAGCGCGTGCGCCGCGACCAGGAGACCAAGGAGCGGCTCGAGAGGCGCCTCGCCGAGGTCAGTGACTTGTCCATGTCCTTAAAAGCTAATTACACTACTCAGAATTTTGGAATCCTAATAATGAGCCGGGAAGGCAGTAACCATCCTGACTGGTAAATTACGATCCTAACCGTCCTAACTCTTGTTAAACTTTCGTAAATCCTATTTAACCTAGCCCATTGTATTGGAACTAGACAACCAGACAGCGAACGACAATTTTCAAGGACAACAAAACCTGAGATCTTGACTTCATCCATATTAATATTATAATCTCGAAAGTAACTCTGTCTGTATGTTACCTTTTCACTCCTAAACCACTGAACGGATTTCGATAAAATTTGACAAGGACATAGATGGCATCCGGGGAAAGGACATAGGCTACTGTTTGTCCCGGTAACACGTTCTCGTGGGATAATTTCCGACATCCACGCGGGCTAAGCCGCGGGCAGAACCTAATGTAGAATAAAATCTGCATTCCTTGCAATCAACACAATCATTGGGCAGTAATCTGCTGAATATATCACCCGTTTGGCCAGACTGTCTTCCTTTATAGCAATGGAAGAACGTCATTCCTTGATTCTCCAATCACCAAACTGGCAACTTGGGGCCTGATCACAAGTCCTAAAGCAAAATAAAAACGTAATTTTTGCTTTATTAACATTTCGTGTGTATACAGGGTGACGGCGAGGAGGCATCGAGTCAAGTGTTACCTCCACAGTTGGTGGCGGCGGCGATCCGCGAGAAGTTGCAGCTTGATGACGATAACGATCAAGATATTCTCGGTCAGTATACAAGAGCGAACTTACTGATTTCAAGGTGAAGTAATGAACACCAGCGTATGAAAATGTATTATGAATCAACGTTGATTTAAAATAAAAAATAAAATAATTGAACATTGCTGGTTTGATAAAAATTTAATCATTATTTAAGTTGACTATTTTTAACCGACTTCATATAACATAAGAAGTAAAAAAATTACAAAGAAGAGGAATAATGCCTAATGTACGCAGCGACAAATCTCTGTGTGGACATGAGATTTTGAGATTGCCACTAAAATCGCTACGTGTGGTACACACGTAGCGATTTTAGCATAAGAAAACCTCTCTGTAGTCTTACGTAGAAGGAAATTAATTCCATGGCTATAGTACTTTTCATAGTGTTGTCTATACAATCATAAACTATTAGTAACGTAAGTGGTGTCCGTGCTCGTGCAGACCAGCACGTGTCGCGCGTGTGGTCGGAGCGCACGCCGGGCGCGTCCCCGCCGGGCGGGCGGCGCGCGCGCGCTCGCCACCACGCGCACGCGCACGCGCCGCACGCGCACGCGCCGCACGTCCCTGCTGCCCGGCGCGCTCCCTCTGCGCTGTCAGCTGATTCGGGACATTACGATGCGCCGCCGGATTCGTTGCATCATCCGCATTCCTTGACGCGCAGGTATGAATACTTAAAGAAAATTTAAAACGTCATTCTGTCTCATTTACAAACAATTGACAGAAATATAACGATGCTTCAAATTCGTTTACCATTAATATATTTAGTGATTTGAGATGCAAGTGAGCCTAAAAGGCACACAACATATTCTACAAAATAAAAACAAAATATTTTTGTACGAACCCTATGTTAATTTGCCAATATAAACATATTTTTTTAAGCCATGTGATTCAGCGACATATTTTTACATTACAGAAAGTAAACTGTTGGCAGCTTGCGCTTCTGCAGTGTTGCTAACAATAATTCCGTATTCATTGTTTTAAAAAAACTGCGTTGGTTTCTGCAACATGTGTTGTATGGCATTATTTTACACTGTTTAATACTATTTGAGGTGAAACTTCTAAAGTGGCGATTGATAATTTATAATTGGACGAAAATTGAGAGTGAAAATTAAAGAACGTGTCATCTTGTTACATCATGATAGAGAAGAAAGATATAACTCTCTCTGTCTTTCACACGAAATCTCTCTTATTCTTTGTTTATCATTCCTTTTGGTACTTTCCTTCATGTAAACGATATTGAATGATCGCTGCATTTATTAATTGACTATTTACCTTCCCCAGATCGTTTTCTAAGAAGACCGTAACCGAGCTGACGGATAGCGGAGTGTCCGTGGTGTCAGAGGGCGGCGTGGAGCCGCGCATCCTGCTGTGGATGGCGGAGGGCGAGCGCTTGGAGCGACGCACGCACCGCGAGCACTCGCGCGCCTCCTCGCCCGAGCGCGACGAGCGCGCGCGCAAGGACAAGCTGCCTCGCGCCGCCAGGTAACGCGCTCTTGTGTGGTCATCACGCCATGGCACGGCAAGCCATGGGATTATAACTCGAATATTGGCATACAATAATTATAAATGGAAAATAAAGAAAAAATAAATCGTCAAGTAGTGACTGTCAATTACTGCAAAATCTGTCATCACGCGTACTTCGGATATATCGATAGAGAATCAGCAGTTCCATAGAAAAATACAAAACCAACACAATGGAAATCTAGTGCAGAATACAGAAGATTTCAAATGTATTTATTATGTTTCCTTCATAACACATAGCATTGGTTGAATTGAAGACGTAATCAACGATTTTTGTTTTATATCCTACTAATATTATAAATTTTTCATCTTCATTCGGGAATCCTCCAGTATAACTTTCTCAACTTTTTTCACATTTTCATCTGTAGAGGCAGTAACCGGGTCGCCCGAGCGAATGTCGTCTTCAATACTCTCTCCCTGTCCCTTCTTAATTCACCTGACCACTATTAAACCGTAGATAACGAAGGTGCATAATCTTGGTAAACAGCCACCATCTCACTGTGAAAAGTTTTTTTACTTTTTCCTTGTTTGGTAAGGAATTTAATAACAGCGCGGTGCTCGATTTTCTTCAACATTGTCACTTTAGCCATTCCAGTTGCCATTGACTAAGGATAATACGTATATATAATAATATAGGATAATAATATGTCTATAACTAGTAAACTAATGATCACAATATAAAATTTTACCTTTATACCCATAAATAATGTAATTCAATAATTAGTAAAATTACCCACATCATTAGTAAATCACCCGCATACCGAGAATATATTGAACGCCCTTCGTATATAAGGCAAAATCTTAGACTGCGTCTTCAACAAATGCTATGTGTTTTTCATAACATAATAACTGTTTTAATGCAAAACAGCTCTGTTAATGATCAGATTGTACAAGAACACGGACGGTCATCCTCTAACGAAGCATTTGTCAGAAGCTTGGGGGTCAGAATCTGATCCCAACTAAACGTAACGTTATCTGCAAGCAATAAAGTTGTTTCCGTAATCGATCAAGCCAACTAAATTATGAAAACAATTTAGTTGCCAGTACTTCGAATCGTTTTAGTATCATCATTTGCGTAGTCTTTTCGTAGCTATGTTGGGATCGGCTTCTAGTCTGAATACCAGTATTTTGCATGGATTCGTTTTTATTTATATCTTTATATACAATTATATAAAAATTACGTGTCACGTTGTTTGTCCGCGATGGACTCCTAAACTACTGAACCGATTTGAAATTTGATTTGCACACCGTGTGCAATTTGATCCAACTTGAAAGATAGGATAGCTTACATCTCAATTTATAGTCGCAATATTATTTTATTGCATATTATTTGTCTATTATTTGACAGTTACAATTATCTGTTAGCTCTAAACGATTCTAACAGATGGCGATATCTGTTGACTGGATTGAGTAAGTATTCAATAGATGGCGCTATGTTAAAAATACAAAAGTTTCATATAAGCTACAATTTAATAAAGAGAAAAGATATGATTGTTTGTTTGTATTGAATAGGCTCCGAAACTACTGAACCGATTTCAAAACTTCTTTCACTGTTGGGAAGCTACACTATCTCCGGGTGACATAGGCTATATTATATTATGCTTTGTTACCCGGGCGAAGCCGGGGCGGGTCGCTAGTTTTTATATATATTCAAGAGCAGTGGTGGCCCAGTGGTATCGGCTCTGACTTACGAGTTGTAGGTCGTGGTTTCGAACCCAGGCAGGCACTTTACCTTGTGTAAATAATTTCATCACCACTGCTCTCAAAACGGTGAAGGAAAACATCGTGAGGAAACCGGCATGTCCTAGAACCAAAAATTCGAAGACGTGTCATCTACCAACACGCACTGGGCCTGCGTGGTAGATTACTGACCATTCCTCTCAAAGAGAGGAGGCCTGTGTCCCAGCAGTTGGAACATTATAGGCTGATTATGCTGTTTTTATTATACTTGTTTAAAATATCCCAAGTTTTGTTTTCTCATCGAAATATCACGTAGTGTATCGCCACCCGGTAGCAGGTTTATAGCTAGTCGTGTTCCCCCCAGGGGCAGCGCCAGCAAGTCCAGCAGCGCCAGCGGCGGCGGCGCGGAGGCGCACACGGTGGTGGTGGTGACGTTCCTGGACGAGCACGTGCCGTACCGGTTCAAGGTGCCCGCCTCGCCGCTCACGCTGCGGGGCTTCAAGGACTACCTGCCCAGGAAGGGCAACTATAGGTAACTCACTTTTTTTTTAACGTCCTCTAGGAGCTAGTTTATTTTTGCACTGTCTTTGTGATATTTATCGTTTATCAGATCATATGGGGTACAAAAGAACAAGCCAGGAAGGTTCTGTTAATTTTAGTAGGATGCACCACTTAAAAATGAAATGTGAATGTGCTGAGTCTTCTACCTCTGCCTAATCCTTCAGAGACTACAGATGTGATATAATATTATGTTACAGACACCACGTCCTTACGCGGTGGACAGTAATTAAAAAACGTAAAAAGAAACATCACACGATAACGTTTTTGAATAAGTACTCTTATTTGGTTAACCAAAGAGTCCAACTTTTTTAACAGTTTTTAAATACTTTTGTAATATTAATAAACATGGAAACATTTTCAGAAGAACGAGAACCTATCCAGAAGTACAGTTAATTTGTATCTATTTAAATTTTAATTCAAACTAACTCGACTATATTTGCTCCCTCAAAGTTGCAGTAATGGATTATACGAACAAATCCCAACGGAATATAACTACTGAATTAACTTAACTAAATGTCACCCTCTCTTCCAGATACTTCTTTAAAACCAACTGCGCGGATCTAGACACCGTGATCCAAGAGGAAGTGAGCAGCGATTCGGACACACTCCCCATGTTCGAAGGCAAGGTCATGGCGCGCGTCAAGAGCATCGACTAGCTCACATCACTAGTGCGGACACTGCGGGCACGTCGGATACTGCGCGGTGAGGACAACACTACTTATGTCGTCAAAGAAAAGGATTGTTTGGTTCATTTTTAGAACATACTATGCGATTTAAATTAAGATGAGATTGGCCACTTCGACAGAATGTGCGGTCAGAAGATTGCGGCCGGTACAGATCGGCTCACAATATAATCGATGGTCGATCAATGAACGTTATCTGACTGCCATGCACTACATTGTATCGATGTCAACGATCAACATCGATCTACAGCAATCTAGTTGAACTAAAATTAGAATAGATTGAAGCAGCTCGCAACAATAAGTTTTTACATGCTTAGTAAGTTTTGTATAAAACGCGCTTCACTAAGTGAAGTTTATTTAGATCGCATAGTAGCAATATCTTAGTGCGATAAATGTGAGTGTGTCAGTCGCTTACAGTGCGCCTGAGTCGTAATACCACGAAAGTAAAAGAGATAATTCGCAGTAATATTCAAATTAAGTTACTTTTGTTTTAATTCAGTTGGTCTTATGACGTGTCGATGTGTTCTTTATCGTTAGAAAAGCGATCGTTTTTTTCGTGGTGTTAAAAATGAAATAATAATTCAAATATCAAGTTCAGCCCGATTCAGACTTTATGGCGGCTCTGAAGTGCGCTACTCGCTGCGCAGGAGTACCTCACCTCTCACCCCCGCTGACAGGTGAATTTGTCAGTGCGCAGCGACTCGCCTCATGTTCCGACTCGCTATAAAGTTTGAATTGGGCTGTCACTGTGAAATAATCCGCGATACGAAAAGTACCGCCAGTCAAATAACTGACCCGTTCAATCCGCCAGTGTGACCGCGTGCGACTTGCGCATGCGCCAGTGTGTAATCCCATTTACATGTCGCCCTGTCTCATGGCTTAAATATTATGATTGTTATGTGAGCCAGTGACATTATTGATTTTATTATAATGGTTAAGGTTAAGTTATCGAAAATTGATAATAAACTTTTTTTAATACTGTACAGCGACGGCAGGGCGGCTATAGATTAAATAAATTATTTATTTTAAAAATGTTACGATAAGTATAATCGTAATAGGTATAACTGCGCGACATTGTATAAATTCTGTTCCTCATTGACTCTTTAAGCTTTTTTTTAATTAATTTTAATTATTTTTTTACTACGAGCTAGTTGAGTACGCTTACTATTGTACGATATTTTTTTAAATCGCAGAATGACGGTATGCAAACATTTTTTTTTTATATTCCTAGTGTTACATGAATGACTGCTTAGTTTGTATATTTTTAAATTAATATTTTAGATATAAAATGACGTGTTCTGTTTAAATATAAAATATAGTTTCGTTGAAATTGGGGATTCGTAATTTGTGACGGGAGTATGAAATTTTACCAAACTGGTGCAAAAAATGCTGGTGACTGGCTTATCGTATTTATTATTTACTACAAAGTACAATTAGTTTTACAACTACATGTATAAGATAAATAATCGGTTTATCGATTACAATATCGAATGATCAAATCGAGATATTTGTTTGTTATCGTTACGACTTATTATAGGAAAATGTACATGTATAAATTGCCACGCACCAGCATGTTTTCTAACACTTTGCCGTTCAATTCAAAATTATTGACAAAAATCGTACGCACGACGGGATCTCAATCAAATATCAATGTAATGAACTAAACTGCACTTATAAGTGGAGACATGTTTTATATAAATAATTTCCGTTCCGCAGCTGTGAATAGAACTAATTAGCGAAATAGTTTGTAAGAATAAATTTGTGTTTATTCTGTATCGCGACCGGTCTTAGCCGAGCTCAGCTGTCCACACGGTTGTACTGTGGTGGACCTTTTAGTTCTGTTGGTTATCTGTCTTTATACAACTTTACTTTTTATTAAACTTCTGACACTGATTAGTAATGGAGACTGATTTCAAATGACTCTATATACCTTAATATGACATCACTCCTCATTACTGGCCCTGCAGTCTCGACAAAAATCGGTCGTTAAGTCTAATCGATGTCAAATTTCTTTAATAGATTTTCAACCTTATACTTTGGAAATAAAGTTGAAAATCTATTAAAGGAATTCGACACTGATACGACGTAGCGACCGATTTTTGTCGCTGTCTAATGTCGAGACTGCAGGGGCTGGTACAGTAACTCGATAAGGCTGCTATTAGTTATCTAATCCTTCCCGTTTTCTAATGACAGAACAACCGTGTCGGCGTCTGAGCCAAAGTACTTTGCTATAATATCATTTCCAGACTGAGTTTCCCTAAGTCAACTTCAATTATATTAACTAGTCTACGTTTCCGTTGCATGAAACTTGTCACCCGAATCAATATCACTAAATGATCAGCTGTTTACCTAATTATTTAGCTACGTCTATCACATGTTTGAATAAATTGTTAGTTCGGAGCGAGTGTCGTGCAACGCGAACAGTTTGATACCAGTACTTATTTCGCATATTGTATAATATTGTGTAGGTAAGTTAGCATGTCACGTCCGGTCCATTATGTACCAACAGTCCAGCTTGTATTGTTTGTCAAAACTTCTTGCAAACCACACAGAACGTATGTGTCCTAGATATTTACGAGTTATAACCACAATTATCCCACATTGGAATAATATTTAAAATTATTTACCCATTCAGCTTTCTTTACAAAGTTTCGACAGACGATATAACTTGCAGTGTTGCCATGTAAAATAGAAGTACAGAGGAATGTTGCCAGCGAAGAGTGCACCTAATGTTTGCACATATATGACGAGAATCGGGTGCGGAATCATGTGCCTTCAATGTTGATAAAAATTTTCATAGTTGATGCTTCTAATTAGTTGTAAGTTAACACATTGTAAATATAGAAGTAACGCTACGATCGTTTCGAACTCTTTATTTTTTATTAATTTAATTAAACAAATCATTTTTTTTTTATTTATTGCCTAAGGTTGCGTTGTGACGTGAATCTTCAAACACAAAATATCACGATCGTGTAATCAATCAATTCGGACTTTTAGAGAATGTGTTTTAATAAGTAATAACTCCAGGTGCCAATTTCCCCGGATTTTAGACGTCGCTCAAATTTAGAATTTTGTGTTTATTTAACACAACATTGTTTTATCACTGCCAGTGTGTTTTCCATTTATTTGTAAGTTCAACGCTTGCCAATTCGTCTAATGCTGTAGGTTCGCGTATATTGCGGCTCAGTGTAACTTGACATTATTACATTTTAGTAAATAATTCGTAATATTTTGTGTTTGATGCGCAGTACATTTTTATAATGCCCAGTAATATAAACAGTGCCCGCGCAACGCCCGGCCACTTGACAATATGACTGTATAAATAGATGAATTACTATATCGTTTTTTAAATTATATTATACAAGGCACTTACGATGTGAAAGTACATTTGTACTACCAAAAAGGTCCAACAGAGGCATGTCTGTGCGTGTCGACTTCGATATGTGTTTCGATTACCATCGATATGAATATTAAATAATTAATCGATTCGATATAATCACAATCGAGTCGATACCTGCAGAATGAAGCCAAGGGCTCAAAACTATGTCGGTTAAAATGCTTGTTAAAATTGTAAAAAATATAATGTTTTCCAATTTAGAGTGTACGGATGTAAAGATAAACGATTTGTAATAAAACCTAAGTATTAATTTCAGCAACGATACGTCACACGGCCGCTTGCTCGCCAACGGCCGATGGTTAATAGTAAAAAGAATTTCACTAATCGGACTGTATTATTTTTTTATCTAGCACATGTAACATTTAAAAAATAAACTGGAACTGTGCCATATGCTTTTGATTTTTATTTTATTACTAGCTTTTGCTCGCGGCTTCGCCCGCATGAGTGACGGTTTACCGTTATAAAAAGTATTATCATATTATGTGTTAATCCAGGTCATAAAATATCTGACTGCCAAATTTCATCCCATTCCGTTGAGCTGTTTATGCGTGATTGAGTAACAAACATTCAAACATACATACCTTCACATTTATAATATTATATTTTAAAAGTAAGATCACAAAATAAGTTGATCATCCCTTGATCTAAAAATACAGCACCTACTTCTAGAATTCCTAGTACAGTCGGCAAAAGAGATAAGTATCCAGGGTCGCCGGATATAATTGAAGTTTAGTAAGAAACCGATGAATGTTTTCGAATAAAATAAAATAATTACAGATAATTATCTCTTTTGCTGACTGTACATTACGCTCATTTAACAGTTAATTAAAAATGCTTTAAAGTATGTCCAATCCAAAAGTATGTGTGTATTTATTTTTACATTCCGCTACTTGAAGCATTCGTGAGCAATTTATCGGCCTAATGTGTGTGGAAATTTCAATGGACGCTTGATTTATTCATTCCTATTTCTAATATTATTATTATTGTTTTTATATGTTAACATAGCTCGGGGTCATGGGATCCCGGTCCTTTGGAGAGTACGAGGGGCCGAAGCCAACTCGCACAGGCCCCTTAGACAATTTTAAATGGAATGAGGCACCAACTGACGATTATCCCTGTATGCACTGTGCGAGTGCACCCAAGGACAATCCCCGGTTGGTGTTGGACTATTGCAGGATATGGAAACAAAAAGGGTATCATTTAAGCTATTACCAATTTAATTAGTTTTGTGTTTCTTAAATAATAGGGTTTGTCCTCCAAATAGTAGATCTGTCACCAAAATGTAGTCACCAAACAATGCAAAATCAGTTCCACAATAAATCACCTAAAATCCTGAGATATAAGGTCTAGTACCAAATAAATGTTTTTGTATGTATTATATTGTGTTGCTAACAGGCACCGAGCCTTTGTTTCGGCGAGGCCTCCTATTTCTGAATGGCGATAGTAACGATAAGGCGTAGTCGACGGAGCCCCGCTTCGCGGGGCTCCTACTTCTGGGTGGTTTGAAAAAAAATAACCACGAAGGGGATGGCGGGGTCTTTCAGACCCCGCCATCCCCTTCTAACCTAACCTGTCCGAGTCGGGGTGCCCCGAGTCTCGAATTAATTTGATAATTCATACCTGGGAACAATTTTTGTTTATCTGAGAACGAAAATATTTCGTGGCGATAGATCTATTTATTAGGTGATACAACTTGATGACAAATATAAATTTTGGTGATAGAAAATATAGTTCCCAAACAAAAATAATTATTGAACTATAGGTTTCTGTGGCTAAGATAGACTGGTTACCAAGAACTATGGAACGGCTATGGCCCCTGCCTGACCAATGTTTTATACATAAAATACACGGATAAAATGGCAGGGGGTGACTTGCACACTCAATAATGGGTCCCCGGAAACCGTCGCTAGCACATAGTGACGTAGCGACAAGGAGGCAACACTTCCTGAGGTGCTTGAGGAGTGGAGAGGTATTCCACGGCTATCAGAACAATCCCAGAGCCCGGAAGATGGTCAAGATCCCTACCAGCACTTTCTGAAATACTTCCTTCCTCCGAGCATGTTTGCTCTTGCGAATCTCCACTCAAGCCAGCCAATAAAGGCAAGAAAGAGGTGGGAGCTCTGTTCCTCGTTATTGTACACTCCAGCCGGCCAATAAAGGCAAGCCAGAGGTGAGGAACAACACTTCTCCCGGGAGACAGGGTCCGTGGGGTCGCTACTGCCCAACAGCTCGCCACATGCTGCCCTGCGGGTTCCTGTATCTCTCTTGGTCTGGCTCCTCACGCTAGACCTGTTTCAGGAAAGTAAACTCTATCGGTACAGACCTAGAGTTCAGGAGCGCGCAAGCCCCACCACGACGTCAACGTAGAGATACGGCGATGGGGATATTATTATTATTATTGTGTTGTGTTTATCTAGATGTCAGATGATATTATTAAAATGTTATTAATTGATTACTATCATTAATATTATGGATTGTGCCAAGGCTTTTGCAATGTATGCTCTTCTAATCCGTTACTCTCTAGGAATGAGTGCATTTCCATGTATTTAAAGTAATGATTTAAAACAAATATTACGTTTATGCCATGAACCATCCTTATTTTAATTTATGTAATACTAGCTTTTGCCCGCGGCTTCGCTCGCATTAATTTAGAATTTGACAATCCATTCGGGTTGTTCTGGGAATTATAGTTAGGAGGATGAGAAACCGGTCTATCGACACTCTAGACTCACAAAATGTATTAGGTACTTAAATAAAAAATAAAAAAACTCTTAACAGACTACTAATGTTTCTATAATAATATAATTCAATCATGATTCGAAAGTCACGTGGCGCCATCTATTATCATAAGAACGTTATTGTTGTTTTCCTCGGGAACAGTACTTTTTTCGGGATTAAAGGTACCCTATGTCCGTTTCTGTACACCTGACAACGTATATGAAAATGTCAGGATGATCGGTTCAGTGGTTTAGGCGTGAAAAGGTAACAAACAACCAAACGAAACTTACATTCGCATTTATAATATTAAGGTTAGGATTAGGATGTATTTTTTTATGTGATAGGTATTTTATTTAATATTAATATTTAATTATGTAAAATATTTTTCACCATAACAACATAACAGAATCAACCGCATCTAGTGAAAAAGGTAGCATAGTGGTAGCTCGAACGTATTTTTTTACTGCCGGCATTTCTGCTCGTCATAAGCTCCGGCAGAGTTCTAGCGGCAGCTTTAAACCTCCTCATAACCTCGGGCCAAGTACTAGCGGCAGCTTCAAACCTACTCATAACCTTGGGCCAAGTTTTAGCGGCAGCTTCAAACCTTCTCATAACCTTGGGCCGAATTCTAGCGGTAGCTTTAAGTCTACTCGTAACTTCGGGCCGAATTCTAGAGGCAGCTTTAAACCTCCTCATAACCTCGGGTCGAGTTCTAGCGACAGCTTCAAACCTGCTCATAACCTCGGGCCGAATTCTAGAGGCAGCTTTAAACATACTCATAACCTCGGGCCGAGTTCTAGCGGTAGCTTCAAACCTAATCATAACCTCGGGCCGAATTTTAGAAGCATCTTCAAACCTACCCGTAACCTCGGGCCAGATTCTAGAGGTAGCTTCAAACATACTCATAACCTCCGTCCGAGTTCTAGCGGTAGCTTCAAGCCTACTTGTAACCTCAGGCCGAATTCTAGAGGCAGCTTCAAACATACTCATAACCTCGGGCTGAATTTTAGAGGCAGCTTCATACCTGCTCATAACCTCGGGCCGAATTATAGAGGCAGCTTCAAATATACTCAACCTCGGGCCGAGTTCTAGCGGTAGCTTCAAACCTACTCGTAACCTCGGGCCCAGTTCTAGCGATAGATTCTAACTACAAAATCTGCTTGCAAAATGCTGCATTGCTGTTTTGGAATGAAGGGTATGTAAACTAAAATCAGTTAAAACGATTTTCAGTCGAAATATTTTATATTTATTAGTTAAAAGAGGACTTTAATCATCAACTTACAATTGAAAATAATTACATTCCTCTGAAAATAGGAAGAATAACAAAACATTACTCCTTTTATGCATCATTTATTTAGAAACTACGGATATTTATAAATTTACTTTTTATAAAGCATGTTAGGCATACATAACCCAAATCCAGAGATCAAATATCTGAAGGCTATTTAATTAATAGCCTAATACAAGAATGGAAAATAAAACTAAGTATTTGGGTATACTGTGGCACCTCCTTATAAATAATACTGCAGAGCCAAAATAATAAAATAAAACTTGTATAATAAAATTCAATAAGTTACTTAAAATAATAGAATTTAGAGAAGCGCGCTTAGGTTACTAATCCAATAAAATAAACTGAAAATAATAGCATTCTTTAAAATTCAATCTATTTGACAAAACTCTTTATTGTCTCAACAATCACATCCACTTTAAAATATAAGTCACAAAATGTGGTCTTATGATACATCTCTGTTCTATCACGGAAATCACGACAGACAAATATTCAATAGTCGATGCCGGGGCACCAATCTTTTTGCTTATATTATCTACATTCTACATTATTATTCAGGAAAGTAAAACGGAAGGCATTTATCACAATCAGCAAGCACGTTGGTCACAGAGTTTGTAGAAGAAAGTTTATAAATCACTGGGGCCATAACGACATTACTACATCACAATATTAAAATCGTTTAGTTAATAAAGTCTAGCTACTTTTGTACAAGATACAATTTAGTTATATTTTTTGCATGCTTGTACAATGAAGAACCTCATTCAGACACAATTATACAGATTGAAACAAACCTTGATGCGACTTAAGTCCCAACTTTTATTGCTGGCCAGATTTTTGCGTTGAAGGTCAAAATGTCCAATTCTCATCGCAAAATGTCCCATCCCCATGTTCATGTTTACATTATGTCCAATTTCCAAAATGTCCAACTTCCAAAATGTCTAATCTTTGATAATGTGGTAAATTTGTTCAATAACTCATCAAAGTGTTTTTTAATACTTATGACAAACGATAAATACAAAATATTATTATATGTATAGTATTAATAAAGCGCTTTGATGAGTTATTGAACAAATTTAACACATTCTCAAAGATTGGACATTTTGACCCTGAACGGATTTTTGTCCGATGTCTGAGCACTCAAAGTTACCATCATGTGTAATGTTACAGACCAGACCACACCAGGGCCTGCAGTCTCGACATAGATACCGACAAAAATCGGTCGTTAATTCCAATCGATGTCAAATTTCTTTAATAGATTTTCAACCTTATGCTTTGGAAATAAAGTTGAAAATCTATTAAAGGAATTTGACATCGATACGACTTAGCGACAGATTTTTGTCGCTATCTAATGTCGAGACTGCAGGGCCAGGTACAGTATCAGTTACTATCATTGCCATCGGTCATAGCTGAAAGTTGCGTCCGGTAGGTAGTTTTTTTCAGACATAGAAAACGTTGCCAATTGTATACTGAACAAGATTGAACGAATAAAAGTTAACAATCAGACATATATTCTTCTCTTCCGTTTCAATAGAACTATATACATAGTGGAGGGTTAATCCATATAATGGTAGGTATGTTTCCTATCTGAAGACGTCTCTTATTCCTTGTATTAGTTGTTGGACGAACGGGTCGGCTTCGTCGTAGCCCGCCGAACGCATGTGGTGAGATGCGCTTGATATGCACTGCGGAAAAAACGCAAAAGAAAACCTTTAGTAAGAAAATCAGCTCCAGCTAAAATAGACACCTCTATATTAAACGGGACTTTAACATAACTGGTGCAATGTGGGTGTTCTATACACATCTTCTTACTCCTTCGGTGACACCGGCGTCATGTTTTGTTAATAAAACAGAATATTTATTTCTTCTATTGTTATTTGCCTGTTTCGCAAGCAGAAATCTAAATACCAAGGGGCCAAATCTACTAATTTATAAACGTAAATCCAATAACACTTTGCGCGACCTGTGGATCGAACTCAGTACCCCACGTTTAGCAGATGCGCTTGCGGCCACTAGACCAATGAGGCAATCAAGGTAGATGCTTCCAATATTTTTAGTAAAAATGATCCACCAACCTTTTCTAAATACGTGATCCCAGCTTGTGGACACACATCCTTGACCAAGTCGACACTAAACTCGTTCCTACCGAGATTGTCTATCATCACGGCGCGCAACTCTTGAAGAAAGGTCGGCAGGTTGTCAGGTGTGAGGTCTGCTAACAGTTTCACGCTGATTTGAAAGCCAGTGGGGAGTTCTGCGTCGTCGTCGCCTTCGACGCGGATACAACTAGAAAGATAGATGGTAATATTGAGCTTCTGTTAGTCACTACCTAACTAGCTGCTTTATCGCAGCTTGGAATTTGTAAGTTTAATCTTAGACTTTGGTTCAGATACATTTGTTGTAAATGGACTAAAATAAGGTCCATAGTTTTACATACGCAGACAAAACACAAGAGAACCAACGTCGTTATTTTCAATTTCAATTTTCAATTTTATTCAGGACAAATTTACATTATGTTTGAAATCATAAATAAATAAATAAGATCACGTTCATTAAAATAATTATTACTTCAAATATTGATCATCACATCACATCACACCACACCACACGACATTACACCACACCACACCCCACCATAACACCCCATACCACACCACACCACACCACACCACAACACGCAATACGAAAGTTATTGTTTTCTTTCTCATTTGTGGAAATTCTGTTATGGAAGATCCTGGTACTCACGACACAGGGAATCCTAGCGTGAGGATCAGTGTATTAATGTATATTGTGTATTTTTTGAACAATGAACTCTCTTTATTACTATTCATACAGGAATATGAATAAAATCTTAATTTTCTTTAAATATTATGTTACAAACGAATACATCCGATTTGAAATTAGAATAATGTTACGACAAAACGTCGAAATTATTCTTGCTAGAACTACAGACGGGCTGCTCGCTTGTTATGTAATAAAATAAACAATAAGTCACCGGTACTGCGAGGCCGTCCTGCCGGTGGGCCAGTGCTGGCTGGTGATGAACCCGAGGAAGGGCACGTGCGCCCACTCCAGCGCCGCCTGCAGGCCGCGCTGCGACGTCAGGTCCTGCGCCGACGGCGCCGCCGGGAACTGCGGGTGCGAGTGGTGCCAGCCGCACACCAGCTGCCCGCCGCAGCGGAGGGACTCGGCTGCACGGGATTGGGATACTGTAACAATCGAATTAAGTCTACATTTAACATTTTATTTTTGAGTCCTTTAGAATATTGAGTGGACCCGCAGACGATTCAAGTATAATTTTTTGTCAGATTATTCCACTATATAAATTAATAATTCCTTATTGCCATCTGAGTAGCATCTAAGTACTAATTAGTTAGCAAGCTTTAAGTAGAACTTCAGTTCGTCTTGATTGACTGCCGAATCTTACTTTTCATAAGTTTTCATAAAAGGCTGAATCCTTGCTGGAGGCGAACACGTTATTTATTTCTATATATCTCCTAGTTAAAAAAAGGTTTACTGCTACTGGCGTTATAGATCTATTTTTTCGAAATCCATTTTAGCAGCCATCGAATGTTTTGCATTTTTCACAAAAGGAATAGACATATAAAGTTCGAAATACAAAACCAGTCTCGAAGGTTTACGGTCGGTTAAATCGTATTTTGTGTCTTACTACAAAACACGATCTAACTTAAGCCCGAGCTTTTCGCGTAGGACGACCTACGCCTATGAAAATTTCAAAATTTTCATAAGCATAGCGCTTCCTACGCGAAATTAAAAAGTCTACCAACCTACAAACCACACTAGTCACATACTATGCGTACGCCCATGCTTGGTTTAGCTGCGGCATCATCTTATGGGGAAATAGCACAGAACCTCCCTCCCTATTCACCCTACAAAGTAATACAAATGACTACAAACAGGACAAACAGATAGTTGCAAGCCTTACTTCCAGAAACACAAAATTCTCACCTTAATTAGTATTTATATTTTAGAATTATGTAAACTAGTCCGCAAATACCCAGAATCTTACAACACACCGAAAAACATACAAACTAAATATTCGTTGCGCCATAAAAACATTAAATCTGCCTACCTTCTGCCTTAAACTGCACTCTTCTAGTCCATATTCTACGTCAATAAAAATATATAATCAATTACTGTAAAAAATAAAACAAGAAAACAAAACCAACATATTTTTAAATAAATTAAAACAATTCTTATATTAATTTAAAAAGTTATAACCCAATAGACGAATATCTAACGGACAAATATAATAATAAATAGATACAGCTGTTTACCAGATAAGTAAAACAATAAAAATATGGTTTAAAATATACAAACATATTAAATATTAATTTAAATATGTTACTATATTAAATACACAAATTGTTATACAAAATATTTAAGCGCATATTTAAATAAGCAATGTTAATATATAATTTAATACAAAAAAAAATATAGTTTGACTTACACATATTAAATTCAGAGAATAAATACATTTATTTAAATATATAGTGACTGATAGATAATATATTATATAATCTAATAATGTTGTAAAAAACAGATAGATAGGAAATAATTTAATTATTTAGTAATAAGGAAAATCATAAAAGCGCTCTTCCTCCCCCTACTTATTTAAAATTTTGCTGTGCCTGACAGGGTCCATAATTGTTTCTATTTATTAATATTAACCACTTGTATGTGTACATTATGGATTGCAATAAAGATTATTTGAATTAATTTGAATTGAATATGGCTACTTTAGTAAAGTTCTTAATACAAAATTGACAATCTAAGACCGGACTAAGTTGTCAGGTTTGTAAAAGGAACTCTATTTAGATTCCTGTTAGGTTCTTATTTCAAAAACTGGCTCGATGGTTTAAACCATGTCTTAGTAAAACCTTGCTTTGTAATAAGACCTATAACATAATCATGTTCACTACAATACTTTCTTACCGGGGTCCATGTTACAGCCGGCGCGGGCGACGGCAGGACGGTACGCCGTCACGGTGACACACACGCGTCCCGTCTCACTGAGCGACCCGCCCAACAGTCCCATCACTGCGCATGTTACTTACCGGGATCCATGTCACAGTGCGTACTGCCGGCGAGGGCGGCGGCAGGACGGTACGCCGTCACGGTGACACACACGCGTCCCGTCTCACTGAGCGAGCCCCCCAGCAGTCCCATCACTTCGCCGCGTGATGTGTGCGCGTGACCGTCCATTAGAAGAAGCGTGGACACGTTCACACGGACGTCGAACGGCGGCTGAAAAGGAGTTATTTTATCTGTTAGTACTTGGTACAGCTAAAATATGACATTTTACATATGAGATGAGATGCTGGTTCACATCTCAGAATAACTACTGGATTTGTGTGTTCAATGTGTGTATGTAATTACTAACAAATTGGATAGCTATAGTTAAAGACATTTTGGCAACATAAGGAACCAAGAATGGACCCTTGAGGCACGCCAATGTTAACCTGCTATTTGACAGCACTATTTATAAAAATTATGTGTCTTTGATGAAAGGCAAATGGGTCTAATGACAAATCTGAAAATATTTATGTAGTGAATTAATAATATTTCTATAGTGGGTTAGTTATTGTTAGTCAACTATTTGTGGCCAACACAATCAAAAGCCTGCGAAAGATCATAATTTCACAAAATATACCAAAGACTAACTACGACACTGACCGGTTTCTCAGCATTATAAACTCGACAGTGCAGCAACTGTATGGGTTGTTTACGCGGCGCTCGCTCTCGCCTTGGTTCGGCACCCACCGCATATAAGTCCCCTGATTCCGTATGCATTATAGTGTAGCCGCCACCGCCGTCCTGAGATATACACCATAATTAGAACAGATTCATCAAGTATAACCAATCGAGCCACTGCTACGTAGAATCTTAAAAAGAAAACCTTAAAAAATTTTTTTTGCAATCTGCATGGTTAGTATCATTGACTAGTATGACGTGTGTATACTCTTCATAGCTACCATAATATATTTAAATCATAATATTATAACAATTACTTATCATTTAAATGAAAAAAAATCTTTTAATATACACATGTTCTCTGCAGAAAAGACAAGTGTCTGTTAATATTCTTACCAGGTTGATTTTCTTAGGTCTTTTGCGCATGGGCTCGAACCTGCTGAGCGGCACGGCTATAGGGGCCTCCTCGTTAAATTTACTCTCCTTCTTAGGCGTAGTCTTGGGTGTGCTACTCTCACTGTCGCTATCCACGTCAATCTCTATGTCGCTTTCAGGTTCAGAGTCTTTCTTCTTCTCGATTTTTATCTGTGGAGCAATATGTTTGATGGATATTTAACATGAAAAGTGAAGCTCTACAATTGTAATTCACTTACATTAGAAATATTAAACGTAAGAATAAAGTTTTTAATTGGCGCATAGTAACGGTTTTGACAAATATTTGACCATAAATACAAATAATGCTTGTATTAATAGTCCAATCCAGGTTTTGCCCATCTTTCTCTATATTTTAGTCTTCAATTAATATTGATCGAAGATTTTAGTCAAAATTCTTGTTTAATCTAGCCAAGTCTTATTGAAATAAAGACTGCCTTTGTCATAAAATCATAAACTAAGGCATTTTATAGTGTTCTTGAAAAGAGCTAGGATGGAAAAACGTTTTTGTAGAAGAACAAAGTACTCACCACTTGCTCCCCTTCAGATACTGGTAAAGCAAGTCCAGAGCCCAACACTATCTGCATCTTAGGGCTCTTCACACTGTCCTCTGACAAACTAGAATCCTTCCTCTGCCTCCCTGGAGGTGACTTCAATAACTCTTTACTTTTATTCCTAGTTCCACCTTTATCATAGTTCCTAGAATTTTTTCTCCTATGATTACCAATCTTCTTCTCAGCCTTTACTTTCGTCTGGTACTTAACTATGTTCTTAGACACAATATCACTCAAATCTAGATCAGAACCAATAGATTCTGTCGACCCTATTATCAAGTCATCTTCATACAATATCTCTGCTGGGTTTATTGCTATCAGTTCAGCCTTTTTTTCTTTCAACACATCAATTTTTAGTAAACTTTTGGAGTTCGTATTTTTTTTTCTGAACGGTTTCTTTGGTACTGTAATAGTGGGTGCTCCAGTGGTCACCATGTTTATAACATTATTTATATTGGTCATGTCATCAGTCACTATTTCTTCCTGGACAACTGCTGGCACATCTTCGTGGTCCTCTGGTTTGTCAAGGCCGAATGATGGAGTCTCTAAGTTGACACCATACTCAGCTTCAATCAATGCCTGTATCTCTGCTTCAGTCTTTGTTTTCAATGTTTGTGATATCTTGCGTACATTTCGCCCATACTTTGCCTGTAAACAAAAATGTTATTTCCATGAAAGTCAAGTTGCACAATTTTGTACCAATATTAATTATCAAGAGAAATGAAAAGTATGTGGTCCAAATATCGAACTCTAGGGAACCCTTATTGTCACCTGTAAGAGGAGATTTGTCTCTATTTATCTGACTGTTTGCAATGAGTTTAAGATATGATTTCAATCAATTGTAAAGGTTTATTCATAGCTAAACATAGAATACATAGATTGTATATTGTATAAACTGTAGTTTCAACAACATCTAAATAACATAGATGAACAAAATACTTTGAAGAAGCAGACTTTTATTGATACTGTGGATACAACTGTGTCATCAAGATATTTCGCCTTAGGAACTTGCATACTTAATTTGTATAAAACTGACACAAATTCTCACCATTTCCTTAATAAGCAGGTCCCTCTCCGTCGGGCTCCATGCAGTGTGTATATCACTGTAGTGCTTGTCTGAAGAATTGTTTCCATAAAGTTTCCTTGGAGAGCCTTCTTTATACCTGTAAATTATAAGTTTCATTTAAGTAATTTTATTAGCAACTTTTCCATGAATATCAAAAACTGTAACAAAACAATCAAAATACTGTACTGTTTGATTATTTCCAAGTTAGGCAATCTGTAAGGCTGTCAATCAGTAATTTATTGCGATTACAGTCAAAATCAAAACCATGAATTATTTTTGATAAAAGATTATGAATGTGAGCCTGAATAGTTTTTGGTCATCTCAGAGACATTCCAAAGAATTTCTGAATTAAATGTGTGGCAAAACTTACCTTTTACTTTGTTTATCGTACCAGTTCGTCTCTGTGGAGTCGAGGAGCCACTGAGGATGCACCGTGTCTTCTCTGTTGGAGCACGAAGGGCTAAAGACAATAGATACGCAATTTTTTACGACACCAAGTAATTTATATTTTAAACAAAGAATATTCATTTCAAATGTATGGCATGTCTAGAATATCGTATTGTTTCAATTTATTGAGTTACATCAGACGCGTAATAACAGGATAGTTTCATAAAAGCATTGTTTTGTTTAAAGAATTGCTGTCAACAAGAGATTGTAAACATAACCGCATAACTGTTGCGTAACTAGTTCCAATTACTTAATTTTTAATACGTATCTAAGGAATTGATTTTTATGATAAATTTACTCACATTCCTTGGCTATTTTGAGCAAAACAAGAATTAAAAGAGAAATCTCCTAAAATGTCAATTTCGTCGTCGTCCGCCATTTTTTGTTTTGACAGCTTGACAGATTTTTACTTTTTTTTAAATTTGACAAAGAGACATAGACAATAAATCAAGCCATTTAGGATCTAGTGTTAGGCAGTTAGTATATTGTATAACTAGCTTCTGCTCGCGACTTCGTTCGCGTGGAAGTCGTAAGACACCACAATATACTAAAATAATCATCAAACTTTTATAAAACTTCACTGTATACTACGTTTATAGTTTTAGTCTCAGCAGCCAAAATATGAAGAGTCAGGACTGGTGATGCGGGAGTAAGCGACGCACAGTTGTCCGTGTGAAGAAATAACTCGTCCTGACGTCAACAAACGCAGCCTTCAGTAGCAATTTTGCATTGCTTGCGAATTTTTTCGTTATTAGTGAATCAATGAACGCCTGCGTTCCTGCATAGATATACTACCTAATGCCATAACACTGATACACTGACTGATACACTCCTTCAGATTAATCCTTATGAACAGCTAAAATAATAATTATCACATGGGATTTCTCATTATCAGTCACCCTAACCATAGTTTTTTTTTTTAATTATAACCAAAGATGACAGATGAGCCCTAAACTTTATGTTTTTCTATGTATGTACGTTCTATAAACTATCATATAATAGTAATAGCTTCCTCCGCGGCTTCGCCCGCGTGGATGTCGGAAATTATCCCACAGAAACGTGCTACCGGGATAGAAAGTATCCCATCATCCAAATCCATTCAGCCGTTAAAGCGTGAAAAGATAACAGAGAGAAAGATTATAAATGCCAATAATATCGTTTTTATTTTTATCAAACAGATTTTTATGATTCTGAATGTCAAACTTATATGATAATAGTTTATTTTAAAATATCATCATTCCCTACATAATTTTTAGCTAAGTTATTTGATAACTTCAAATTGTGATAACTTTTAAGCGAGTGGACCGTTTTAAATGAAATAAATACTAAAATAAATAATACTTCAAGATACCGGTTCTGACTATATTTTGAATTCCATAAGTCTTTTAAAAAGAAGTACTTACACAAAAATTCAATAATTATGTGGATATTAAATTCATCCCCTATTTTACCCCCTTGGGGGCAAAATTTTACAAAAACGACAACAATTTTTTTTTAAATTTCTTATGAAAAGCATAAATTTAAACTTTCATATCTCCAACTTAAGAAATGCTAAGTCTTTCGCCAGGATGCCATCTATCTCCTTGCCTAATTTTATCGAAATCCGTTCAGTGGTTTAGGCGTGAAAAGGTAACATACAGACAGACAGATACACAGAGTTACTTTAGAATTTATAATATTAGTATAGATTTGTAAATTTCTATTCTCACTCTCAGATAGTTCAGAAGTTCGTTGTGGGTAACTACTAAGGTGCAACGGTGTTGCCTCAGTGTCCGAGCCGGAAGGTACTAATTAGGCATAGGTAGCACAAGGCAACCAGCGCTAGCAACCAAAGAGGGGCCACCCGCCACATACGGCAGCGGTGGCATTATGTTACGCAATTGTTCATTGATGATTTTCCGAAGAAACCAAAAACCACGCTGGGGAGATGGTTGATGAAGGCCCAATTTCCAATTTGGACCAGGGCCTCTGAATTGAAGTTACGCCACTGCATGCTGATACTTGTAGAATAGCTAATGCCCATAATTAATTAATGGCTGATCACGCATTCACGGACCGACCTCGGGAAGTGTTGTTTAGCCTTGAAGATCGACCCGTGCGGCTGTTATTATCTACCTACGAGCCCCTCGAACTCAAAGTAACGCATAATATCAATACTAATTTTATAAAAAGATAGTTTAACTTGTTTGTGAAAGGCAATCTCTGGAAATATTGATTATACAAAAAATATTTCACTGGCTGATATTTTCCAGTTACATATCTGACAAAGAATCTTTTTTGTAGCAGAAAAAGTCACGGTTCCCGAGGTAATCTTTGCGCAGATGCAACCGCGGGACACTGTTAGTATGAAAAATAAAGACAGTATTGTAATTTGTCCTAATTTGTAATAGCTTATATCTCTATGTTTCTTTTTCATTCATCCATGAATTTTTGGCTACTGATTGATTAATTTGATTGTCCAGTACATCACTATTTCTGTAAAAAAATTTAGTTTGAATCTGTCAAACACTGTCAAGTTAACGTCACTTTGTCGGACAGAACAAACAAATCAAATCAAGGACAAATGCAGTTGCAGATAGTAACGTCAACAAGGTCATATTCTTCGCATATCAACAAGTTATCGCGACTGGACGCAGCACAGTCATCAATCATCGCTTCAACTGTGAGCGGAATCATCGTTAATGTGCTAGCGACATAGCCAGGCGCTTGTTGTGCGGTTTGCGGTTTGTTACGAAACATGAATATCATTCGAAAAATTACCGTGGTCGCAACCCCGGGCATTTGCAGGAGTTTCTCCGTTTCAACTATAAATAATGCAACATATTCGTGAGTATTAGTGCTAATTGATTTACTAATTGCGCCGGACACTACAGGCTATATGTGAATTTTGTAGTTGTAGTATTTGCCAATCTAATCACAATGCGTTCTTATCACACTTTATACTCCCTCCACTTCACATAGTTCTCATGATGTTTTTTATAGATGTTAAGAACCTATGTGATTTTAAATTTAACAATATTTGCCTGGAAATAATTATAAATAACTCAAATACCAGCTTTAATGACTAATGCTGGAATCAATACAATACAAAATGATAACAGGCAAAAGAAATGATTTTTGAGCTGTTTCTCTCACCTGTCTAAATTGTCACTTTTCTATTGTAGCTTATTTACATTTTCTTGTTTTTAACTCTAGTATCAAAACAACTATTACCAAAATATTTTCATTTGGTTTTGATCCCTAAGTTAATTCTATCTAATCAATATTACAATGCTTTCACTGATTGATTACTTGAGTATTTCAGTGTTTTTAACTACTTTCATGTGTTGATTGTTAGCTAACAAGTTGGCTATGCAATACTAAACATTTCGAAAGACCAAATGTGTGAAAAGCAATGTATGAAACTTTAACAGATTACTCTACCCTAAGTAAACACATTCTTCTATAAATACCTTTCTTGAATAAAAAATTAAACTATAAACAAATAAAACTAAAGGCAGTAAGTATCTCTTTTTTTGTATCATTTTTTTTTTGTTTATAACCAGTTGCACTTATACATACTTAGTTAGGTCATGATATACATCATGTGTAAAAAAGTATTTAAATACTATATAAGAAATTGAGGATATTGTGGAAAAATTAAGCAGTCGGTAAGGTATTTATGGTGATATCAAGAAGTATTGACTAATAATAATCATGATCGTCATCATATATGGCTAATAATAATCATGATCATCATCATATAAGGCTGATCTCATTTTATTGAAAACTATTTACTTGCTACTATAAACTATTATTCTTATTTATTAATACATATTTACATTTACTACTTTTCAAGTTTCTCATATTTCATTCATACAGAATCTGAAGTTTACATAATAAAATAAACCTTTTGTAGAAAAAATTTAACATAATTACAGAATTGTAAAAAATACTTTTGATATCAGTTTTAATTTATTTTTATATGCTAATCAGCTCTGTTACTGTCGACTTTCACTGTTTATTTATTATTTATTTATATGATTATTTATGTACACACAGTAAAACACAATACATAATACTAAAATATCTATAGTACTAATTATAAAGAACTATAAAAAATACAATGTGGGATGAACCTTACACTAATTGGTGCCATAAAGTATATAAATACCGCAATTGATTGCTTCTTTTAAGTGAGAGTAATACTTGTTAATATAATGTGTACATACTTATTTTCTGGATTACTTTGTAGAAGAGCAAGTACAAGGAAATTTCAATAAAATAACTTAATTAAAAATTTATTGATTCATCATAAATATTGTCATTATTTTCGTAAAAACACAGTACCTATACAAAAATAAAAACTGACCAAATATAAAATATTACTTTAGCCTAAAAGAAATGTTTACTCAAACATTTTTAGTTCATCGTCATATGACTTCCATTTCCACTAGATCTTCTAGTCCAAATGTAAGTCATCCTAACTATATTTGAAATAAGCCAATTTATTTACCAAGTGAGTTTTTTAAATGAGACTTTAGTTAAAGCTGTGATTAGGTCATAAAGACAAGTCCTATTTTCGACCTAGATTAGATCCCTAACTAAACATTAATTATTCTTCTTCAAGATCAGGCTCCTGACCACTTAGCCCTACTTTTCAAGGTTTGAGATTTCACCCTATAGTCCCATATGATTTTTTTAAAACTTTGTTAATTATACCATACTAGCTTCCGTCCGCGGCTTCGCCCGCGTGGAATGTCGATAAAAATAGCCTGTCCTTCCCCAGGGTTCAAAGTATCCCCATACCAAATTTCATCAAAATCGGTTCAGCCGTTTACCCGTGAAAGCGTAACAAACGAACAAACTCACATTAGCATTTATAATATTATACTAGCTGTTGGCCGCGACTTCGTCTGCGATCCAAGATGAAAAGTAGCCTATGTCCTTACTCGGGTCATGGTCTATCTGTGTGTCAAATTTCATCCAAATCCGATCAGCCGTTTTAGCGTGAAAGCGTAAAAAATAAACGTACTTTCGCATTTATAATGTTACTAGCTGCGCCCCGCGGTTTCACACGCAGCGGTATGAAATATACTTTACAACCTATTCTCAGACCTACCAAATATACACAAAAAATGTCATTAAAATCGGTCAAGCCGTTTCGGAGGAGTTCGATAACAAACACTGTGACCCGAGATTTTTATATACAACTAGCTGCCCGCCCCGGCTTCGCACGGGTTGCGGTACTTATCTACGGCGTACCCTACCTACCCTACCTACCTACCCTACCTACCCTACCTACCTACCCTACCTACCTACCCTACCTACCTACCCTACCTACCTACCTACCCTACCTACCTACCCTACCTACCTACCCTACCTACCTACCCTACCTACCTACCCACCTACCCTACCTACCTACCCTACCTACCCTACCTACCTACCTACCTACCCTACCTACCTACCCTACCTACCTACCCTACCTACCTACCTACCCTACCTACCCTACCTACTTACCCTACCTACCTACTCTACCTACCTACCTACCCTACCTACCTACCTACCCTACCTACCTACCTACCTACCTACCTACCTACCCTACCTACCTACCTACCTACCCTACCTACCTACCTACCTCCCTAACTCCCTACCATACCTACCAAAAAAAAAAAAAATAGATGTTGGCCGATTCTCATAGATACCGGATAAGCACAAAAAATTTCATCAAAATCGGTTAAGCCGTTTCGGAGGAGTATGGCAACGAAAACTGTGACACGAGAATTTTATATATTAGACTAGCGACCCGCCCCGGCTTCGCACGGGTTGCGGTACTTATCTACGGCGTACCCTACCTACCTACCCTACCTACCTACCCTACCTACCTACTCTACCTACCTACCTACCCTACCTACCTACCCTACCTACCTACCCTACCTACCTACCTACCCTACCTACCTACCTACCTCCCTAACTCCCTACCTACCTACTCTACCTACCTACCTACCCTACCTACCTACCTACCTACCTACCTCCCTAACTCCCTACCCTACCTACCAAAAAAAAAAAAAAAAAATTGATGTTGGCCGATTCTCATAGATACCGGATAAGCACAAAAAATTTCATCAAAATCGGTTAAGCCGTTTCGGAGGAGTATGGCAACGAAAACTGTGACACGAGAATTTTATATATTAGATATAGTTAGGATAGTTCCAATTCGGATTTTTCTGTCATCGTCATTAGTCTATAGCAGTCCTCTGCTAGACATAGGGCTCTCCAATAACACGCCAGATAATTACTTGGTCCTTGCCTACTCTCATCCAGCTGGGCAGCTGCTATAATTTTTCATTATTTTACTACCTACATTTTTTTTTACCAGCCTACGCTGTCCCACTCCTGGGCAAAGGCATGCCTTCATCCCTTTCATCTTTCGCGAGCCCCCCCCCCCCCCGGATCTTAATTTTCATTTAACTTCTAGTTAATTATAATTATTAAATTATTTCGACATCATTATCATTCAGCGTACAGAAGCACTGCTGACATCCTTGGCATCTATAATCCAGCTGCTGTAATTTTTCAGCATTTTCATTTAATATTTGTTTTCAGATGTAAACTATTGGTGGTGGGAGGGGGGTCGGGAGGTTGCACAATGGCTGCTAAGTTTGCGAGGAGGCTGCCGAAAGGTTCTGTGATAGTCCTTGAGCCAAGCAAGGTAAGGAATTTTTGAACTATGTATTATAAAATTATCCTTGGAATTTGGATATAAGTAGCTCAGTATCTAACCTATTGCCTGACATCGATCTATAGAATCGATCTACACCAATTATTGGTAAACCATTAAAAATAGTCATTTTTATTGTGCTATACCTAACGTAAATGTTCTTTTTAATAAGATCGGTCAGACGTCGATAATGCCTTAGTATCGATGATTGATCCATTATATATCGACAGATTAACATTTTCGGTCGACGTATTTTACCAGCCACATTCATCGATCCAGGGCCTAATTCACTATGACCACTTAACGATTCCTTACTTCGAAACCACGACACCTGCTAAAAACGTATTCTCTATGATACTATGAACGAAACTGTTTCTACAAGACACGATATTGACGTGGTTTGCACGTGGTAAGATTACGCGGTCAATAATAATTACCATACAGAATTGGGGCTCTGAGCGAATACACTTACATGATTGACGTTAGTCAAGCAAGACATTGGTGTATGTAGGATGTAGGTACAGCTTATCAATGAAAAGCTCTGACCGATTTACCTTTAGAACGAAAAGCAAGTCCCGAATCCCCGATTAAATTATAGTAAGTTCATTAATAGCTTTCGGCCGGTAGACCAAAAGAGTCTGATCTGATATGCAACGGAAACCTGCATACCTGTGTTTCAATTAGTTTCAAACCTCTTTTTTGAGGAGTAAATTCTTATGCTATGTTGTAATACTGTTAGAACGGTGACTGAAAAATCCTACTTCCTACTTAATATTATAAATGTGAAAGTTTGTGAGGATGGATAGATGGATGGATGGATGTTTGTTATTTTTTTCTAGCAAAAACTACTGAACGTATTTGAATGGAATTTGGAACACAGATAGATTATAACCTGGATTAACATGTAGGATACTTTTTATCCCGGTAGTACGTTCCCGTGGGATAATTTCCGACATCCACGCGGGTGAAACCGCGGGCAAAATCTAGCAGTACATAAATTCGCAATATATAATGCACTCTAATTGCGTAACACACTATTAATCACAATCTGAATAATTTTGAACGATATTGATAATCCATTGCTTCATACGTTCGAAAAATTAGTCTGCTCAACAACGTAAATAACCCAATGAATGTAGTTGAACTGTCAAAATGAAAGCCATTCCTACTGTTAGTGCGTTACGCAATTACCGCGCTGGTGTGGCTATAGTATAAGGTTCGACAAATAACGATATGTTTCTTATAAGACCGTGAATCCCCTCGCTTATCGCTGTTTGCCAAGTGGCCATTCATCGTAGCCGGAGCAAACAATAGGTATTAAATATTTCTTATAATAAATGAATAATAGCTATTATATATGCACATAAGTAGGATAAATCACCATGCAGGTCTTCAGTGTCATTCTAAGAAAAATATGTTTTTATAGGTAGTTAGAGTACACCTCATAGCTATGTTAATTAATAATAATAAGTACTTAATAATTATAACTACAGGAAAACCACAACACATTGTGGTCTGTGTGGAGTCTGGGCAATATTAATTATACCTGCAGGCTGCACATGTTGTCCTATTGCAAAAGAAAGGTACTTCCTGTAGGTAAATAACACAAATAACAGGTAATTTATGAGATTACTTTACGGGGAAGGAAGTGTGAACACCTGAATTGTAACAGGTGAATGCTTTAAGGTAATTACGTATTTCTGCGAATTGTGACGATAACTCAGATTTAATGATCTGATTATTATTATGATGGACGTGCCCATGAGTCACCTACGTTCCTCGCACAGTCTTGTGGCTCTCTTGAATGCCAAGTCTGACGCGGCGATGTTCGCTGACGAATGGAAGTCTTTATTCTCATCATAATATCAATCAGATCATTCTATTTGAGAGTCAGGATCACAATTCGCAGAAATACGTGATTATGATTACGACACAATATCCAACTTGCCAGGACGTTTGAAGTACACTGAGAATGCTATCTAATGATTTTGTCCTTGCCTATTATACTCCAGATAATAAACATTAGAAAAATACCGGTCACGGGTATCGTTATTTTCGATATAAACGTATAATAACTCGTTATTTCACGATAAATATAAAGCAATGTAAATTATTTACCATTTACATTAACTACAACAACTTAAAAAAAAAAAAACCACAGACATAAAAAATAACAGTAAAAGTGAAAAATAACTAAGTAATTCGGAAGTCGGTGACTTTGGTTTTGTATTTTCCTTTTTTGGCACCGACTTTCGGAAATTACTTATGTAGTTATTTTTCACTCTGTAGTGTTTTTTTTGGAAGCCAGTTGTTTTTTTTTTTTTTGTAAAAATATTTTCCTTTCTCACTTTTTACTTGTGGTAAGTACCTACCCCACACAAATTCGTCTACCACTATTTGTTATGTAAATAACAGTGACAGAAAGTTATTATAACATAGGTAACACATAATAATATGGTAAGAACATAGAACCAGAGGCCTACTCTCTAAATAAGTCAACGAAGATACGGGCCCGACCGAAAGTAGTTTGAAACTTTGGAGTGAACCCTACACCCGGTTAATTAACTTTTTGGGACAGCTAAAAACACATCGGGAGTAGGGACAACTGTCACATCGTGGTGTCATTAATTCTTAGGTCGGGCCACAAACTAATCTTATGTCCGTAGGTGATACGGAGTAGGAAACGCCCGTAACGTCGGCCGAAACTACGGATTTAGTGAATAGAGGTTAGACCCCAGAACAAGAACAAAAGCGTTATTTTCTTGATATTCTTGACATTTTAGTGTGGATAAAAAGATAGCTAACGAAAGAATGCTCTGTTCCTCTTTATTTTTCTTTTTTAATTTTTATGGAATGTGCATACGCTCGTTTGGTCTTAACCATAGAAATATAAAAAATATCTATGGTCTTAACACTCTTAACCGACCCTAATAGGTATGCTTTTAACATTGTAAGTACACACATGGCATTGTGCAAACATTTGCTGTTTTAGCGTATGCCAATGTTAGTACACATGTCATGTGTACTAACATTGGCATGGTTGGCATTAACTGGTTGGTACTAACATTGGCATTGGTCGAGCATACAATGGAGGTCTGCCCGGCTTGGGCGGAGTACCGCCGTGTCCTCGTGGAGGCGGTCGGTGGCGGCGATCTCTCACGTCCGTCCCTGGTCCAGGCCATGGTATGGACGGAGAGGGCATGGGAAGCCGTCAGCTCCTTCTGCGAAGCAGTAATATTTACGAAGGAGGAGGCGGAGCGCGTGAGGGTGAGGCAATCGTTGCGCCCTAACGCCCCTAGTCGCCGCAGAAGACACCCTGGGAGTCGGAAGTCGAAAGCCGATTCCCGGCCACCGTAGACGCGGGCTTGCGGACGGCGAGCAATGGTTAGCTCGCCGTCCAGTAAGGACCAGGCCCGGGTCGACGGCGCATTGTGTTCCAGCGCGCCTCAAAGAGATGTCAGCACTAAGTGACGGGATCCGATAGGGCCGATGCCTACTGGGGTCGCGGATTGTTCGAAAGAGTTACCGTGGCCCTGGCACACAGGCAACTGAAGGAACACGGGTGGGTTTTTTTAGTCAGTAAAAGTCCGACACGCCCTCCCGCTCCGCCCAGAGCGGGAGAAGTTATTTGATGTTAATAAATACAAAAAAAAGTAGACATGTTGAGTATTTATAATTTACTCCACTGGATAACACGTGAATGTAATAAATAACACTGGTTTCCTTAATTGCTTTATTATTTATACTCCCAGACTGTTTGTTTTAGTAACGAAACCATGAAGTTATTTTTAAAACATTTGAGGTTATATACACTGCCTGGCTGATATGTTGGGAAATAAATCAGCTGCCTGGGAAGATAAATTAGTTTTTAAAAACAACAACTTTCCCATTGATATTTTAATAATAATCAGGGTTCGCTGATCAACCAAATAAAGTTTAAGTAAGGTTAGCTATTTATTGAAATTCAAACCTTATATCCATGGTTACGTTAATATAAGGTAATCATTTTCAATTTTATGGAAAGCGCCTCGTGTACCGTTCGAATGCCTTTACAACTGTTCATTCATTGTCGTTTTTGACTTTGTAATTGTGGCACTTCACATCGCTATTCGTGTTCGCGTATTTGTCTTATTCGCCCAAATTGGACGATGTGAAGTAGCTCTATTCGTCTATATTTGCCTATTCTCACGGACAAGACGAATTCGCCAAATACCCGAATACCCGTATCCGCCGGCTGTCGGTTTTTTGCAACATATCAAAGGATTGCGAATATGGCGAATATGTTCGTTTACCGGCTACACATCCCTCGCTCAGTAGTGTGCAGTGCGCGTCAGCGGCGGACGTGTATAAAGTATATGTAGTTTGTTTACAGCTTATTCGCGCCAAAATTGATTGGACAAATGACCTTGTTATGCGATTGTTGGAATATTATCAAATGCATCCCTGCATATGGGACCCGCAACATGCCTCTCAAAATATAAATAAGAAATAATAATCCACTGCTGCAGTTAACACGTCCATCGTTAAACTATAGCAAAAATATTCGTAAATGTTCGGCATATTTGCTGTTCATGAACGATGTGTAGTCGGTGTATTCGTGTTATTCGGAATTCAACAAAAATATAGC
Organism: Dryobotodes eremita; assembly: GCA_917490735.1. Lineage (NCBI taxonomy): Eukaryota > Metazoa > Arthropoda > Insecta > Lepidoptera > Noctuidae > Dryobotodes > Dryobotodes eremita. Next base: position 4,614,057 of record OU823247.1, on the reverse strand, counting down.
GAACAAAGACGAATAAAAACGCGAACATCGAATAGCGATGTGAAGTGCCACCATAAGAGTTTAGTGCTAAGCTAACCGAAAACACATATAAACCACTTACTGAATGAAAATTGCATCTTTTTTATAATATCAGATATAATATCAAGTATCGGATATTTAGATATTTATTATAAATATCGGATATTTAGATATTTACTATAAATATCGGATATTTTGACATTTATTATAAATATCGGTTTTTACGTACTCTGATAAGAATTGACTTCTGACAGAACAAAGTGGTTGTAATGAGCAGCCTGGGTACTTATCTCTTTTGCTGTAACGAACCTAAAATTAATACCTACTTATTCTATATTTAGTTAAAAAAAAATATTTTGTTCTACCTCTTATTCATTTCCATTAATTTTCTACTTCGTTTTTATAAATTTTTTATACTGCCTCGCTGGTATTGCGATCGCCAGCGCTACTGCTAAGCGTGAGAGCCTTTTTTTTTTGGGTTGGAAATCATCACATGACCTCTCCCGCTCTGGGCGGAGCGGAAGGGCGTGTCAGACTCTACCCACCCGTGTTCCTTTAGTTGCCTGTGCGCCAGGGCCACGGTAACTTTCGAACAATCCGCGACCCCGGCAGGAAGCGTGAGAGCCTGGGTTTGATTCTCGGGACGGGCAAACTGTTATTGGGTATCTAGAATTTCTTAGTACCAACCCGGAGTCTGGATTTATGCCCCGTTGAAGGCAAAAGGCTCGCCCCCTATTACATGGGACTTACACATAACTGGCGAAATGTGGGTGTACTATTAGATACACCTCTGCCTAACCTTTCGGGGAATACAGGCGTGATGTTATGTTGTTATTTTGTTGAAAATTGTTATTTTTCCAGAATTGTTATTTTATTCATAATTTTTATTTCATTCAAAAAATTTATTTTTTCCCCAGGACCATTACTACCAGCCATTATGGACTTTAGTGGGTGCTGGAGTTGGTACAGTAGACAAAACTCGACGAACAGCTGCAAGCGTTCTCCCTAAGGATGCTAAATGGATACAGGATACGGCGACTTCTCTTCAACCTGATCACAACAAGGTGACGACAAAAGAAGGACATGAAATTAAGTACGAGTACCTGATCATAGCGGTTGGATTACAGAATGATTATAAGAAGGTAAGGAGTTGTTTTGACTATGCCTTATTTTCTTGTATCGGTAGTAGTATAATTGGACCCGCTAGGCATGGCGGCGGGCTGATACCAATCGGGGGTACGGCGACTGTACAAGTATCTCCCTCATGGTAGTAGTAGAAATAGTGGGGTTTTAACCGGTAGGAATCCGACATAACCCTCCGTTCTCCCAAGAGGATTTCACCAAGGAAAAAAAAGGTATCTCTTTCTTGTATCGCAGAATATCTTGTAGTAGAAATATTAGTCAGTTAGCGAGATGATAGTGGAATTGACTGCGCTGAGTAAGCCTGAAGTACAATCGACCGCACGTCAGTGGTAACACTGGCGCTGGCTTAGTGTTGAATGGAGTTTCAATAGAATACAAGGCCAGCTTATACTCGTGTCGTTACTACTGATCTGCGGTCGACAGTACATTCTGGGCTGTGCAAAATTCATGTTTAGCATTAATTAAAAGCAAAAAAAGAACTCATTGTCACGGTTTTGACTTGCTTAGAACGACATACCGGATATTACGACTTTATGTAGAAGTCCTGCGATAAGGACCTATATACAAATATGTAAGTTTATTACGTCTGTCGGCTATAACATCAGCATTTGGACGGTCCCTTTAATGTCGTTATAAGCAGTTTTGGCTGTAGATCTACATTTACCGGAGATATCGCGTAATTAACATACAAAAAAAACATAAAGACGAATTGAGAACCTCCTCCTTTTTGAAGTCGGTTAAAAAGAGGCCATTGCCCGGGACAGTTACAGGCTGACATTATTATTAAAAATTGTCGTAACACAACGAAGTCACATGACCGATTAGACTGTCAAGTTTAAAGGCTCCCACAGACAGGCGCGACGCGATAGCGCTACACAAAGGTGCCGCTCGTCGCGTGACACGCGGTGCCTTTGTGTCGGGCGTCGCGCGCGTCGCGCCAGTGTGTACGAGCCTTTCCGATATGCTTCATGTACTCGTACCTACCTATTAATCGCTTCGGCCGTGATTGTAATTGATCGATCTTCAGACCGTAACAGCCACAAACGGTTAGAATTGTGGTCAGATGAGACGGATCTGAAGGAAAAACAGGACCATGTAGTATCATTAAGATTCGATTCGATTCTTGGGTGCGATTCCCGGGTCGGACAAAGTTTTATTGTGTTTTTCTATCTGGAATTTCTCATTAGCAGACCGAAGTCTGGATTTGAGCCCGGTTGATGGCAGTAGGCTCTCCCCCTATTACATGGGACTTAAACATAACTGGCGAAATGTGGGTGTACTATAGGCACTCCTCTGCCTAACCCTTCGAGCAATATATATAATATCGGTATTTTGTTTTTGTTTTGATTGTTTGTTTGTTGTCATTTGCCAGTGTCGCAACACAGAGCATTGTGTATGGTCTTTGGTCTCTGGCATCAAGCACTAGACAAAATTATGAAACTTTTGTAACATGAATACGAGGCTTTTGGCTATTTTGTATGTCTCTAAATTAATGTCGTTCATTTGTTAGGTGCGTTTTGTTTGTGCAGAATAAACTATTTTTCTTTCTTTTTTTTTCTTTTATAGGCGTTATGTTATGTTATGTAAGATCCCGATACCATATAACCTTCTTATTCTCTCCAGGTACCAGGTCTTTACGAGGCGTTACATGATAAAACATCCACTGTATCATCGATATTTGACGCACAATTCTGCGAGAAGACGTTCGAAAATATGAAGCAACACAAAGAAGGCAACGTGATCTTCACTTACCCGGACACGATGATTAAATGCCCCGGAGCGCCGCAAAAGATTGCGTATCTGGCGGACTCTTATTTTAATAAGGTATGGTTTTTTTTTTTCATTATTTGTTGAATGCCCACCGCCCTCTCGGAATACCAGCCCACAAATAATGTCTCCTGCGCCTGTCATACCTTCAAGCCGGAATACAGTAACGCTGCGTGGCAGCAGAAATAGAAATGTACAGTACAACTATTTCCTTAATGTCCCTCGACAAACTTCGTGGTCACTTCCAAGTCACTTTTGTATTAAAATGCAATGCGCTGCAGCTCGACGTGGTCGCAATATGTGCTCGCCTTTACAGGACACGAATTTAGACAAGATAATAACCCTGTCTTTGCTGTCAGGCAGTCGGGTTCTGATATGATATAATGATTTATATAAAGTAAAAACAGACCCTCTTTCCACAGACGAACGTCCGTTCAAAATCGAACCTGATCTACAACACATGCCTGCCCGTGATATTCGGAGTCCCGAAGTATGCCGAAGCGTTGCTGAAAGTCGTCAAACGGAAGAATATCAACGTCAACTACAAGACCGTTTTGAAGGAAGTTAGGCACGAGAAGAAAGAAGCAGTCTTCTATAATAGAGATGATGAGTCTAAGGTAAGAATAAAGGTCATCAACACCATCATCATAATTAGAGCCGAAAGATGTCCACTGCTGGACATAGGGATCAAGCATCGCAACATAGACCGGTCCTTTAGTCAGAATAAATATGTTTTTTTTCCATTACGAAAATACTATAGGATCACTCTGGTCAAGGAACATATCGTGAGGAAACTTGGATTCAATCATAAAAAAAAAATAAAAATGTTTGTATTATGCTTCAGTTTACAAAAAATGGTTACATGTTTGAAGCCTCCTTTTAAGCAAACAATGCCTGTGTTAGTAGACTCCGCTCTTCCATAGTACAGCATTATCTTAATCTATAAAATAAATCCGTAGGTACTTAAATTATCAAATAAAAGCAAGTATGTTAGTGAGAGTGTAATTTAAGTGTGAATACCAGTGCGTAGTGTGTCTGTATGTGAGATTCTGTGAGAGTGAATGAGAGAGTGTATGCGAGAGTGTATGTGAGAGTGTATGAGGGAGTGTATGTTAGAGTGTATGTTAGAGTGTATCTGCTACATTATGTGCTCTAAAAGTGCCTCCATTTCATCATAATGTAAGTGTCTTTATCCAACTGATTATTGTTTTTTTACACCACCTTTTTTTTTTGATATCACCGCCTCTATTCCTGAAGAGTTATAATAGGCAGTGGCATGGGCGTACCCAGCGTTTGGCCCAAGAGGGGGCAAATCAGAAATTAAACGTCTCTTAACTTCAAGCAAAGTTTATGAATAAAGGGGCTATTTTAAAAGTATTTTCAGCAAAACGGTTTATGATGTCTCCCGTGAAGTAATCACCCATCTGTTTCAATTTTGTATGTACACTGAGCATACAAAGGCCATTTAACCTGTAGGTATGTAGGCATACAAGATCCAGAGGGGGGCAGGTGCTTCCCCCTGCCCCCCCCTGGGTACGCCCATGGGCAGTGGTGTAATGTAAACCCACATTTCGCCAGTTATGTCATAAGTCCTCAGATAATAAGTGATTGAGGAGGTGGCTCCAAAAAAATCTGGACTTTGAAATACATGCCATATTTGGAAACTTGCCGAAAATAACAGTAGGTATAATAACTCAAAAATATACTGTGGTATACAATAAAATATTAAATTAATTATGATTTATACATACATAAGCCCACGCCTTCTTCCCATGGGGGTAGGCAGAAACTACAGAAGGCCACCTGTTATGATCCTTACATACTCCTCTTGCCTCGTTTATGTTCATACATCTTGTCATACACGATTATGATTTACCGGAATTAAATACAAACACTTATCTATTCGAACTTATTCGGACATTCCAAATGAATAAGTGAAAAGGAAATTACTTTACCTATTGTGTAACCACACAATAATAATTACAAATAATGTAATTATATAAAATTGTTATTGTATTGTATTTCTTAGGGCCGGCGCACATCTGGCGTGGCGCAGCGCATTCGTCACTGCCAAACAAATATCGATCTTACACCAGGTTCTTCTTTAGGGGTTTTGGTTTCCGCACTTAGTCCTTCAAGTGGACCATTGTGCGTCTTACACCAGGTTAAATAAAGTATAAAATCAATAAATTTCCATTAGCTCGAGAGCGCGTCCGGAAAGAGGCGCGCGTTCTTAACTTTATTTTTAGTCACACAACGTTTATATTTGTTTGGCAGTAACAACCGCGCCGCGCTGCGCCTCGCCATGTGTGCGCCGGCCCTTAGGCAGATATCTACAGTCGGGGTCAAAAATATAGGGACAAAAAGACTTCAAAATGATCAGAACGCCAATACTCGTACTTAAAAATACGTTAAAATTCAAGTCACAATCTTATCTCAGCGACAATCAATCTGCCTAGCCGTTTCTCAACTATGTTGGGTTCGGCTTCCAGTCTGACCGGATGTAGCTGAATACTAGTATTTTACATGGAGCGACTGCCTATCTGACCTCCACAACCCAGTTACTGGGCAACACGATACCCCTTGGTAAGACTGGTTGTCAGACTGTCGGGCTTCTGACGACCCGTAACGACTGTCAAAGGTTCAAGAATGACAGCCGGGACAAACGGCTTAGCGTGCTTTCCGGGGCACGGACGGGTCTCGGTATGTAAAGATGTTCACCCATCCATGGACGGACCGCGGCAAGCGTAGCTTAACCTGATCGATCGACACGTGCGACTGTTTTACTTAGCCACAGGCCACTCAAATAAATTTTGGTAAATTATAGGTATTTTTGACAGATGATAGTAAAATTTAAATTTGTTCCCGTATGTTTAAGAAAGAAGAAAATTAAAATTTTTGGCTGATTTAAACTATTAACACATTACGCGTTCTGGCTTTTTTTCTGCTCAATAAGCATTTTTATTCTTCAGGCCTAACACAAAATATTGTCAAAATGAAACTTTTTGTTTTCCAATAGGACATAACGATGGACTACTCAATGCTACACGTGGCGCCCCCGATGCACACGCCGGCTTTCCTGCGAGACAGTACCTGCCTCGTCGACGAGTTCGGTTTCCTAGAGGTCGACATGTACACGTTGCAAAATAAAGAATATCCCAACATATACGGTATTGGAGACTGCACCAACACACCGAACAGTAAAACTGCTGCTGCTATCGGTAAGTACTGTGAAATTCATGCTTTGAAAGCACGCAAATCAAAGCAAAAAGGATTTTATGATGACATTGAATAATAACTTTTATTGTTACATTAGTAAAGTGCATAGTTGTACGAAACTTGATGCAGACATCAAGCGTCTCTTATAGACGATGATATGATACTGATAGTAAAATATATTAATCAATTTAATTACAAAAAATATATATTGTGTACACAAAATAAAAATTGCGAAATTTAATTTCTTCTTTGTGCAGACTTTCTTCCTTTCTCATCGTTCATATATAAATTTCTCGTTTGTGCATAAAAGGCATTATGATTAGAATTGCACACACTGACCTCTTGCCGTTTGTGCACTTTACTCGGCAACTTGACTCTTTTAAAATCCCGACCAAAAAGAGATGTGTTGTGAATTTGATTCATTTGTATGTCCTTGTAGCTCCCAAACAGATGGTCCAAGTCCAGTGGGGTTTCTTGTTGCGAAGTCTTAATTGATTTAGGCTAGGCGCGAACTGCTGAGCGAGAAGCAGTTCACATACTTTTTCATAAATTTTGTATTGATTCGTCACACACGTGTGGCCACCCCCTACAGCAGTGCTCGTCACCGCAGCAGGTACCGACAGGTACCGGTGATTCTTGTGCGCTTACCCTTAGTGGCCGTTTCTTAACCATATAGGGTCAAATTAAATTAGCTAGCGAAACTCTGCAGACGTGATGAGTATCGATATCTAAACACGATAAAATAAAAATAAAAAACATTTGCTGTTTTTGTTATGGGTCAACGACCGCTGTTAGTGTTTTTACTTGTAGTATGAGTTGAGAAAATATGTTTTATCGTGTGGAGATATCGATACTAATCACGTCTAGCAGTCTGTGAAGTTAACACAAAAAAAAACTGATTTCTTAAACTGATATTTTAAATGAATTCAGAAAATGCGGTCGACTACCCCACAAAAAAATAATCTCTTTAATTTTAACATGTTTAGATATCAATACCCATCACGTCTGTGGAGTTTCGCTAGCTGATCTAATTTGACCTTGTATTGTTCTGATTGGGTAAATAGGATCGTAACCGTGCCTATATCATATCACACTTCCTAGTCATTCCTAGGATTTCTATATTCAAGTAAGTAATCACACAATTTTCCCTTCACTTAGCACAACAATGCTACGTGTTAGAACACAACCTGCTCGATACGATGAAGAGGGACGAGCCCAAGATGAAGTACAACGGCTACGGCGCGTGTCCGCTGCTGACGTCCTACAGCACGTGCATACTCGCTGAGTTCACGTACGGCGGCGTCGTCAGGGAGACCATGCCTTTTAATCAGGTATCTATCAACTTCATATGTACTTTCTGAGTTTATCTTGGACTTTGTAGGAAAACATATTGAGGAAACCTGGACTTATGTATACATACAGGATACATTTTTAACCAGTGCGCGAACTGTAACCATGAATTCAGCACATGATTCTAGACCGTCTAGTGGCGCACCCTGGGCAACGTCAGCTCCAATTGCCCACCTGCTTTTGGTAGTGGACAATTGGGGCTAGCGGCTAATCTTCAACAAACGGGGAAGTGTCATGGTTCCAATCACCTATCATCCTAGGTGGTCGGTGAAGGGAACCGGGCTAGGGGCGGGACGGCCAGCCCGTCATAGGGGTAGGCCTGGTGGCCATCTTACGTCTACACCCACTCTGATTGCAGAGGGTTGGTGGTAGGCGTATAGTGGGAGGGGGAGAGGAAGACAACCTCTTTAAAAAATTACCTCAATCCTAAGGTCGAGTGTGCCGAGGGGATGAATGGCCGGAGGGGACCCGGTCGTTAGCGCTGGGGGGGGGGGGGGATAATAGGTTAGAAAAGGGACCTCACCCTTCAAAGGAAAAATAATATGGAAAATAAGTCAACCTAACCTAACCTATTTTGTTACAGGCAAATGAGAGCAGAATAGCGTTTTACATGAAGAGGGATTTGTTTCCCTTCATATACTGGCAATTCATGCTCAAAGGATACTACCACGGACCCGAGAAAATTAGAAGAATATTGAACCCTTTCCAAGACTGAACGTGGTTACGGAGTATTGAGTACACAATATCTATGCTATGTAACGCGCGTTGAGGGAGGTAGGTGGACGAGTGTGTGTGGAACGTGCCTTTGTGTAAAGTCGCGAATATTGAAATGATGATAATAATAAATAGAATAATAAATCCCTGATATCATCTGCACATATCTTTTTTCAACTATGTAGGGGTCGGCTTCCAGTCTAACCGGATGCAGCTGAATACCTGTATTTTACATGGAGCGACGGCCTATCTGACCTCCACAACCCGATTACTGGTTAACACAATGCCCTTTGGTAAGACTGGTTGTCGGATTTTTAAATATTTAGCTTTTTTTTGAAGATTGTCAACGTTTTGACACTTATGCTTTTTTTATGTTCCACGAAGGCACGGATAGAAGATGGTTAAACGTTTAAGAATTTTGTATTTCTAAAAATTACACACACACATCAAGTGAAAAACGGATACTCTTTAGTCTTTGGTTCGAAACAATTAATTGTGCTGCGAAATACATACACACATCAAAAGTGTCTAGGGATCAAGGTAATTAAATATTTATTTTTTTCAATTCTCTTGTTCAAAAAGTTCGTAATTGTAGCATGCCAGGGCGGGGATAAAATAGAATATTTTCATCTAGGGGAAATAGTTTTTTTTTGTCTGTTACCAACGAGCCTACAAAAACGAAAAGGTCTTTATTCATAAGTAGAATAATCATAAATAAAGACTCGACTTATTGCTGTATCATAAAAAAGAAGAACATTTCATTTTTGAAAATGGAACTAAAAGCGGCGACGTCTTCGATAGAACGCGTGCATTGCGTTGCGGCTACAGAAGAAATACAAAAAAGCATAGGCGGGAATTTTTTTGAATTTTTCTCTAATTACAAATTTAATCGGTGACCTTAATTTATATTTTTTTATATTGTATTGGATTATTTTATTTTCTCGCAATCGTAGTGAAAAGTAGAGTGTAACACATTACGCCAAAAATCCATTATTACTCGGTTTCTATTAAATTAGTCCCTCGCTAAAGCTCGGGAGTGAAACTACCTCGTATATAATGGGTCGTTTTAGCCCCTTGTATAACAATCTACTATTATTGCCCTATTGAAATTAAATAAAAATGTTTATTTAGATTGATAAAATATTTTCGTATGTGTAGATCGACGAAGTACTCACTGCTTTTGCATTACCTACTAAAGTCATTTCGCGAATTTTGCTTTGCTGGATTTTCCACCTTAGTTAATCCTGACATTAAAATGTGATAAAAAGATTTAAAATAAATGTTAAAGGCTTTTATTGCGTAAAATAAACAATTAGTAGTCTGTATTTCCGCCTTTAACGAGTATAACACATTCGCAGCGATTCCGGCATACTCAATATTAGTTCATTCAAATCAAGTTGCGGAATGGCCGCCAACGTCAGTTGTAACATGCGAAAAAGTTGTGTGTGTACGGCATCCATATATAGCAGAAGTCTTCTTTGAAGCATATCCCTTGCGTGCTCAATGGGATTCAAGTTTAGCGATAGAGCAGGCCATGGTAAGATGTTGATTTTAGCTTCGGCTAGTGTGTTTGCAATGACTCTGGCAGTGTGTGGACGTGCATTATTATGCATAAGCAGAAATGAATCACCAAATTGGGTCCGCAAGGGAATGACAACATCTGGCAACATCTTACAATCGTTCCAGTGCAAATCTGTGCACTGAGTTTGTTTCTGATTCAAATCAGTTCGGTTCTTCTGCCGATACAAATACCCGCCCATATCATGATTGTTCCACCACTTTATGGATGGACTTCCTGGCATGATTTTAAACGATTTTGGCGTCTAGGGGCCTTCAATACCGGGTATGTCTAGTATTTGCCTCATACCAATGTCATATTTTTCCGAAAAACACAGAAAACGCCACTCTTCTTCTGCCCAATTTTTGTGTTCACGAGCCCATTGTAAACGGTCTCTGCAATTCCGGGGCTCAAAAGGTGGTACACGTGGCGGCCTTCAGGAACGGATATTGACTTTATGCAAGCGATTTCTTATAGTTTGATCGCTTATTAACATCCCTGGCCCTGCAGTCTCGACATAGATAGCGACAAAAATCGGTCGCTAAGTCGTATCGATGTCAAATTTCTTTAATAGATTTTCAACCTTATGCTTTTGAAATAAAGTTCAAAATCTATTAAAGGAATTTGACATCGATACGACTTAGCGACTGATTTTTGTCGCTATCTAATGTCGAGACTGCTGGCCCTGGGCTGGCAGTCTCGACATAGATACCAACAAAAATCGGTCGTTAAGTCCAATCTTTGTCAAATTTCTTTAATAGATTTTCAACCTTATGCTTTGGAAATAAAGTTGAAAATCTATTAAAGGAATTTGACATCGATACGACTTAGCGACAGATTTTTGTCGCTATCTAATGTCGAGACTGCCGGCCCTGGGCTGGCAGTCTCGACATAGATAGCGACAAAAATCGGTCGTTAAGTCTAACCGATGTCAAATTTCTTTAATAGATTTTCAACCTTATTTCCAAAGCATAAGGTTGAAAATCTATTAAAGGAATTTGACATCGATACGACTTAGCGACCGATTTTTGTCGCTATCTAATGTCGAGACTGCAGGGCCTGGCTATGAAGCCTCGTAACCAACATCATCGCGGTCATTGTACGATTTCGTCGAGGAGCAATTTGTATGTAACGATCTTGTCTGCGTATGGTGATGCAAGCTCGTCTCCATGTCGCTCTGTAACGCTGCCAGTGATGCGGTATCGTATCCAAAGTCGACTTATAACACTGCGTAGTGCCCAGAGCGATTGCCACAGCACGCTGCCAAGAACCAGCTTCCAAATTTCCCACGGCTTTGATAATTTCTTCTCTAATGAAACGACGATTTCTCTCCATAATAACGTTCTTTTGTATTGATTCCACTCAGAAGTATGGCAGAAATTTTACTCATTTGGCCTCAAACCCGTTGCAGGATTATATAGGAATACGACTTGACAGAAGATTTTCATCTTTTGATCGAAATTCAAAAACTATTCCCTTTTCAAATGACGATATTTACTAAAAACTATCTATAGAAGTTATAAAAAATATAATTGAAAAACTTGATTAAAAATAAAGTTTTTCAATTATATTTTTTTTTAGTAACTAGCAAAAAGGTGTTTGATCCCTAGACACTTCTGATGTGTGTAGATATTGTTATTAACTATTGTCTGTTAGTTTGTAACCCTGTAGTATTATGTAAAATGATTTAAGAATAACAGCTATATGTATATAAGAGCGATTAAAATAATAATAACCAAACTGTCGAGAGTGAAAACTGAGTCAACTCGAAATGTGTCAAGAAGTAAATTGTAGTGTTGTGAACACTGGTATTGGCCAAATGATTAATACTCAAAAAGCATCATAAAGTCTTACACTAATTAATGATTCCATAGGAAAAATGTTGCTAAACATGATTATAAAATACCGCGTCTTGTCGTCAAAACTAAGCGATTTCTAGTACTTATTGTGGTCGTTCATTAAGGTGTAGTCGACCTCGTAATTACTTTACCACTTTGCAGAAAACTCCTAATAAATTGATCCTTCAATACGGTCGAAACTATCTCACTGCCAAATTGGTCTTAAAAGGCAAATATAGACCTTACCGTATTATGACGTGCCAGTGAAATTCTACCTTAGAAGCAATTGTTACGAGGTTCATCGATGGAACTTTTAAGCTGGCCTGTGTTGTACCATAACTGAAAATTATTATATGCTTAGTTTTCTTAAACATCAGAAAAGTATCTTTTGTGTTTTATTTTGTATTTTTCGGTAATTGTTTTTAGAAAAATGGTAGTGAAATACATATTATATTGGTGACCTGCCGGATCGGCCAACTTTACAGATATTGCAAAAACGCAATGAAAACGCTGTGATGAAGCTTAAAATGGCCACGATGAGTAGCAATTATTTAGTATGAATTAGCTATAATGTCTAGACACTGTAACCTATCAGAAATATACATTACACATTTCCAGTACAAGCTGATCTCTCATTCTACGGAAATCCTATACAACGCAACTTCGTACGACTGCGTGTATTTTATATTTCATAATTACTGTAATACAGGATGAAAAGTAGCCTGGTTTAGGCGTGCAAAAGTGACAGACAGACAGAGTTACTTTCGCATTTGTAATTTTAGCATGGATATGTATTTAGTTTAGAAAAATCCCTGTTTGTATATTTATTTTGTAAGCACATAGTGATAATCAAGTGTCCTTTACAATTCGTTTATGTAATAAATTAATGTTTATATGTAAATAATGAGCCTTTGTATACATTCGTTATATTGTTATATATAAATGTTATACACGTTTTTGACTAATATTTGTTGCGTATTATTTCATTATGCACCCTCCTAGAGAAAAAAAATATCACACGTTTACTTTTAAAATTAGACGGTAGGCAGAGATGTATAGAGCACCCACATTTCGCCAGAATATTTATAATGTAAAAATAGTAAAGATTTATGCCAACATAAAATCTAGTTGGCTTCCTAGTTCAAATCGACAAGTAAAAATGGCGAAATGTATTTTTTTACAAAAGATAAAACTGAATTATAACAAATGAGTGTGGTCTTCAAAAGGCTCGCTCCTAACACCAAGCATGCGGTCCGGTGGCACTGTGAGGCAAGGAAAACATACAAGTAAGTATCAGAGAGCTAAAGCGCCTGGTAAATGCCGTGAAAAACTGGTGCAACTTTAGGTAAATAGAAAATAGTAACCTGTTTCATTTTCTAAATGCACGATTACTGACAAATCCGTGCACTGATTGGACAGGTCCACTCAATTTGTGTGGTTCTTTCCTCAAAATACCATTTCAGATACCAATCTGCATGGTCTTCGCATGACCTGACCAAGATTATGTCTGGACTTTAAAAGAGACTGACCTCTGAGTTTGTTTCAGCCTTTCTTCTCAGAGTAGTCATATAGGAAACGCCGACCTCATCTAGTTTAAAAAATATGATTGACGTGTAAAAGTGTTTGTACAAACCTACTTACAGAAATAAAATCATTTATAAACTATATAAATACGGTAACTAAATATAAATCAGCTGATCGGATTTGGATGAAATTTTGCACATGGATATATGACCTTGACCTGGATTAGGACATAGGATACTTTTTATTCCCATGTTCCCACGGGATTGAGACTTATGCGGGTCAAACCGCGGGGCATTACCCACAGAGACAGAGATTACCTAAAGAGTGTCCGTAGAGTTTCTTGCCCGTTCTTCTCCATAGGTACTATTACGCTTTGGAATGGACAACTAGCTTCATCTTTCTAACTGACCGACCCCTTGACAATTCAAGTGCCTGTAATTGGTTTATTTGAAACTAGCTTTTGCCCGCGGCTTCGTTCGCGTTTATTTAGAATCTGACAATCAATTCGGGTTTTTCAGGGAATTATAGTTAGGAGGATGAAAAACCGGTCTGTCGACACTGTAGACACAAAATGTATTAAGTACTCAAATTAAAAATCTCTTAACACACTACTAAAGTTTCTACAATAATGTAATTCAATCATGATCATGATTCGAAAGACACGTGGCGCCATCTATTATCATAAGAACGTTATTGTTGTTTTCCTCGGAAACACTACTTTTTTTTTGGGATGAAAGGTACCCTGTGTCCGTTTCTGTACAGCTGACAACGTATATGCAAAATTTCAGGATGATCGGTTCGGTGGTTTAGGTGTGAAAAAGGTAACAAACAAACAAACAAACTTACTTTCGCATTTATAATATTAGTTAGGATAAATGCTTTGAGTTTGACAGCATTATGTCATATGGTATTTTACTGTGGGGTCGGGCTGCTGACATTGAATCCATTTTTTATTTTGTAATTAGCTGTCAGGGCCATTTACAATCTACGTCGCGTATCGCTGCAAATCTCAGGGAACTATTTAAAAAGATTAATATTATGACGGTACCTTGCAGTCATAGTATGGACCTATGTAAGAAGAAATCTACATCTTTTTAATAAAATAAGTGATAGACATAATTTTACTAGGTACTAGAAATAAAGATAAAATAGGTCAACCATTTTTTCAGATTCTCTAAACTACATAGGTACATTTTTTATGGGGTACTGATTTAAATGTTACAACAAAATACCTTGTGATATATTGCAATTAAATAAAAGAAAATTTAAAACTCATATTAAAAGTTTGTAAACAAGCATATTACAAATTAGAGGATTATATCCTAGTTACGAATGTTTGGAAACATGCTGGTCCTGCTCCATAGGACAATCTAGAGTCTAGAGAAAATCAAACTGGTTGCTAATTTAATTTTATAATTTTTATGACATTGATTTTACATTCTGTAACTACTTTAACTCACGCACTAAATTATAACTTGTTAAAATTTTAGAAAAACCATAGTCTTTTCATTGTTTGTAAATATGGGAGCACCATGCATATATCACATAATTAATTTACCTGTCTTTGCTTTGCATTTAATTATTTTTACCTATTTTGGTACTTATAGTAATTTTATTGTAGATGCATCGTCTTCACATATATACTTAATTATATACCTAATTGATGTATACATAATATTGTAAAACATTTTAAAAGAGTTAATGGTGGAGTTTCTTGCCCATTCTTCTCCATACGAAACTACATTTTGGAAGGGGCAACTAGAATCAATTCTATTTTCTTTTCTTGTAAATTTTGACGTTCAAAAGTGCCTTTTATGTGCCTATTTGAAATAAATGATTTGACTTTGACTTTGAGCGCAGCCAGTCTATGATATACATAATTATAAATAAGTAATCCTTTACTTACCGGTGGTCTAGTGGATGGACTGAAACGTCTACAAACTGCTTATTGGTTTTTATTTATTTATTAGCATACATTGTACAGTCGCCAACGGTTCAAGCTACACGAAACTGTCAAATTTCTCCAAACGATTTTAAACCTAAAAATGTTGAAGCTTAAGTTCAAAATCGAATGAGAATATCTGACAGTTTGTGGTAACTTGATGTGTTGGCGACCGTACTATGCAAAGGTCTCTTTATCCTTCCAGAGATTTCTATTTTGAGCGATCTCTGGCCATGTTGCATGTTGACCCGCAAATGATCAACGAAGACAGTGTTTTAGGAGTTTAATTAATCATAAATAATTACAATCTGAACTAGATGTAAGCTCCTGGTGGTTGGGGGCGGCGCCGGCGGCTGCAGCGTCGCTTGGCGCTTCGCCCGCAGATTGAAGAAACACTGCATCATTCTGCTGGAGCCCTCTACGGTAACACTATTACACTATAATTACTACTTATAACTAAGTAAACGGACCTGTAATGTCCCACTGCTAGGACTCTTCCTGGCCTGTTCTACTTCTCCCGTCAATTTAAAAAGAATAGGTCATGCAATTGTAAAAATTATATTGGTCAATAAGCATGGTAGAGTGTGCGCAAAATAAGTGTGCACGCGGCCGAAATCAGAAATAACCGTTTTTGCCATCTCAACGTTTATATCAGGAGGTGTCAAGAGAGTGTGCTGTGTTCCGTGTTTTCCAAAGTAAATAATCGCCATTGATTAAAAGTGCTGGCAGTGATAATAGTCTTGAAGGTCAAACACGCGCGCAGACTTATCTTGCGCGCATTTTAATCGTAGCAGATCTGACCGCCCAGCCCCTGCAGTCTCGACATTAGACAACGACAAAAATCGGTCGCTAAATCGTATTGTTGTCAAATTCCTTTAATAGATTTTCAACCTTATGCTTTCGAAATAAAGTTGAAAATCTATTAAAGAAATTTGACATCGATTGAACTTAACGACCGATTATTGTCGGTATCTATGTCGAGACTGCCGGCCCTGGATGCGCTTGACGTAGGTATGGTCGACCTCGTAATTGCTTAACCACTTTTGACAACTAACATAACATAATTATCATCACGTCTTTTTTCCCGAAAGGTTGGTAGAGGTGTATCAATTTGACAATTATTCCAAGTAAATTGAATTATTAAGGTTAAAACTATCACACAGATATTTAGACCTTGTCGTGTATTGACGTGCAAGTGATATTGAAGCACTGTTGAACCTCAGGGTGTAAAGGAATTACTAGGTCGACTTTAGGTACTTACATGCCCTGGTTTGCGATAACCCATGTCACTCTTTTGTCAAATTCATTCAAGTTTTTCTTTTTTTAGTGTGCAATAAAGTCATAAAGTGAACAATATCTCGCCACTCGAGGGTTTTTATCTATACAGGGTGTCAGGGTCATCGCCGCATAAACTGTAACCATGAATTCTGCGCATGATTCTAGATCCCCAGCGTATTTTTTCTTCGGTTATCAAAAAACGCGGTCAAAATGTATGGAATAGGATTTAAAAAAAATGTCCGACGAAAAATTCCAACGCAGGGGGTTCAGAATCATAATAATTATTTAGGTACTGAATACATCGAAACAGTTGCGCGTCGATGGCATGCCACCTCCACTACTGTTATTTTGCTCAATCACTGTCAGTATTCCAATTCCCCAGATACACTTCTACCAACCCGCGTTTACATTAGTGGCAGCAGGTGTAAGATCGCTCGATCAAACATACAAGTCGACCCCTAAGCTCCTGCCCCGAAGCGTCACGTGGCTCCATGACAAAGCTGAAGACTTCGACCCCTGCCAGAACCTGGTCTATACCTGGAAAGGCGACAAAATATACTATGAGTTCATGGTCGTCGCTGTTGGTATAAAAAATGATTATGATAAGGTAATTATTGTGCTATAGCTAAAACTAAGATAAACTATGATAGATAAAAATTTAGTTCTAGGTTTCACTCGCACCCTTGGAGAACTACCTGTTTCATGTAGTAACCCGATGAAAAGAATATCTTCTATAAACACATAGATGCCTACAGTTTTAATCGAGGTCTAAAAGCTTTTTGACCAAAGTTGATGTACCTACTTTCTTACCAAAAAGCCATTTTGACAGCATTTTCACTCGATCTAACATATGCGTTATGTATTCCATCATCAAAGGCTATCCCTCATTTCCTCAGATCATAGGTCTTCAAAGAGCTCTGGACGATCCTAAGAGCACAGTCTCCACCATTTATTCCCCGTTCTACTGCACGAAGACTTGGCAGACCATACAGAACTTCTCCGGAGGTCATGCGCTGTTCACGTTCCCTGTGATCCATGGCAAGTGCTCCGGAGCCGCTATGAAGATCATGTTCTTGGCTCAAGATCACTGGAGGAAGGTTCGTTGGAAGAATTTGACTATTTGAGAGTAGTTGGGAGCTCAGACTTGGTCTTTGACAAACATTCAAAAGTCCAAACTCAGGATTTGCCAACGTGCAATGGAGCGCAGTATTCTAGGCGTCAAATTGACAGACCATATTCGCAACACCACACTGCGCTCCAAAACACAGATTACTTACGTTACTCAAAAAGCCGCTAAGCTGAAGTGGGACTGGGCTGGCCACGTCTGCCGCATGCCCAATGAGCAATGGACCAAAATAACCACGACCAGTGGTCCACTTTAGCCCTGGATCGAAAGAGCTGGAAGTTATGGGGAGGGGCCTTTGCCCAGCACTGGGATGATGCAGGCTAATAGTAGTAATAGAGAGTAGGGACTGCCATGTGGTCTGGTGGTCGCAAGCGTGACTGCTAAACGTGGGTTCTGGGTTTAAATCCCAGGTCGGGCAGTGTTATGGCTTTTTTTTAATTTCTCATTAGTAGCTCGGAGTTTGGATTTGTGCCCAATCAATAAGTAAGTACATTATCAGAGCTATTAATCGACCACAAAAATCTCAGGAAAATTATCAGACCTTCAGGAAAGAAAAACGGCTATAATTATGTAGGTACAGACATCACAAGGAAAGTCGCAAGGTAGGTATAGGTACCTCATACCTATATAATCATGTTAATTGTGTGTACGTGACCGGTAGAACAAGGAGTCACCGACAGGAAACATTTCCCATGCTAGTAATGATCTAATGGAAGTTTTGTGTTTTGTAGTAAATATTTACAAAATGCTTTCTAGTGTGGGTTTCCCATAGCGAAGCGATTTGTACCTACACAAAACTGTGTGGTTCAAGGAAAATTTTGCCAGTATCCTTAGATGTGTGTGACTTGTGAAGAGGTACTTTACTATCACGTGGTAGGGTACCTTGTAGCAGTAGTATCCGCTCTACTTATTACTATTTTGGTAGTTTATTGACATATTTTATCGCAGTGAAACCTCATGAAAGTGTTGGCCTTCGGGTATAAGACTGGGGAGTGCGAGATTCATAGGCAAGGAGCCACCAAAACTACCCCAACCTCAGTGATCATCATAAGGGTTATGTTACTGACACGTAAGGGGGCGAGCCTGTTACGATCAACCGTTCACAAATCCAGACCTGCGGGCTGCTACTGAGTAATTCTATTTCCTTCAAGGGACTAAAAAAAAAAACAAAAATATTTATTTCACATAAACCTACTTACACTTAAATAAAACATCAGAAGCTAGATGCATGGTTCCAATTGGTTGTTTCCCTTGTTTTCCTATGTAAACCCTAAAAAAATTCGTAATTTCAGAACAATATCATCAAGAAGACAAACATAACATACAACACGGGTGCAGGGACTATATTCGGCGTCCCGAAGTACGCCGTAGCTCTAAGGACATTGGCGCTAAACCGGGGCATTGTGCCCAACTACCTGGCTAATCTTGTGGAGGTCACACCAAGTGGGGCCGTGTTTCAGAGCAGGGGCGGAGAGGTTAGTTGTCTGAGTAGATAGGTATGTCCCAAAGTCCCATCGGATAAAAAGAGTGAAGGAAAAGAGAGTGCACCTGTGTCTGCACACACACTTGGACACTATAATATCTCCCGCATCGATGGCTAATCTCCGCTGAGATTGGTCGCCATGACAGAAATTTAGTCTGGAGGACTATTATTACGTCCGAATGTACGCGGTGGCTCTGAGGAGGTTGGCGCTGAAGCTGGGCATTGTGCCCAACTACCTCGCTAATCTTGTGGACGTCACACCTAGTGGGGCCGTGTTTCAAGGCAGCGGCGGAGAGGTTAGTTGTCTGAGTAGATAGGAATGTCCCGAAGCACGTGGTAGCTCTGATGAGGTTGGCGCTGAATCGGGGCATTGTGCCTAATTACTGCGCTAATCATGTAGAAGTCACAACTAGTGGAGCCGTGTCCCAGGGGAGCGGTGGAGAAGTAGTAGTGTGAGTCGATAGGTAGGTGAGGGTACTGTAAAATTATTTTACAATGAGTCCGAGTTGGCGATTATCTGACGATTGTGCTGAGCCGGTGAAAGCTACTTTTAAAATAAAAGTTAGTTCAGGTTTCTACATAATAGACGATATAAAATATAGATTCTGGCAATTCTAAATCTTAAAGGAGACTAAGATTATACACTGAAGTTTTTGAATTTCGACCCGAAGGAGAAACTCTGGTGACCCCTTTAAGAAACAAATTACACGAGGTCATGGACTAGAAGTTATTATTAAAATTACCATAATTTTCGACCCAACATAAACTCATTCAAATCTAACCCTTCTGCCGCAGACAATAAGCTTGCCGTACAACATACTCCACGTGACGCCGCCTATGTCCCCGCCGTGCAGCCTACTCAAATGCCAGGCACTGATCAATGAGGCTGGATACCTGGATGTAGATGTCCACAGTCTACAGCACAAGCGGTTCCCCAACGTGTTCGGGTTGGGAGACTGCACTTGTACCCCCAACAGCAAGACCGCGGCTGCTGTTGGTGAGGAAGAACAGAGATACTATATGCACAGAAATTTTATTACAAACAACATGAATATATAAGAACACAAATCATTGGTATTCACACTCACACACACACACACACACACACAAACACACACACACACATACATATATACACACATACACATACAATCACCAACCAGCACCCCTATTTTTTATTTAATTTTGTTTAATCCTGACTTTATTGTAATTTGTTTTTGTTCAAATTTTATTTTACTTTTACCTTGATTTTAATATTAACGTTGTTTTTTTTTTTTTATAAAATTTTGTTTTAATCCTGACTTCATTCTAATCGAATTTTTTGACTTAATAAGATTATCTAACTTGCTTTTAAGTGATTAAATTAAATGTTTAACTTAATTGTATCACATTTTGCTGCATAAAACTTGCTTAATAAAATCGTAACCTAAATTGAAGAAATCACTGGCTCCTGAAATACAGGTACTCTACCTAGCTCTGGTGCCAGTCTCACAATTTTCTATAACCTGTTTTTACGGCAATAAAGAAATTTATGGAAAACCCAGGGTTTCTTGGGAATTTACTGCCGTTATGTAACACCGCAAAAAGCCATCCACACACATGTTTTTTGACACCGTAAATTCAAGCACCGCACCGGTGCGCGGTGTCAACATTTTCATGATAGCCGTCATTACAGCTGTTATGTGAAGGCCACCAGTGTCTTATCAAACCCAAGCTTAAGTGAGCGTTTAATACATCACATCGAGCTTTGGACAGCGACTGTTACACAGGCGTTTAACTGACAGATACCAAGAAAGCCAAATTTTATCTAAAACTCGGATGATTTTTATTTTAGATGAGTTTGCTCTCGACTCTAGTCTAGGTCAGAGGTACAGTTCGCGCAAAACTTTATGAGCCCTCGGAAGTTGCAGCGAGTGGCTGCGTATTATGCATAATAATGGTGTCCGAGGGAACTCTGTCACTCTCACTCAACTGTACCATGCGCGGTTTCGTTCTTGGGCCTACGTTCAGAGGGCTCATTAAGTTTTGCGCGAACTGTAATAGTCGACGATGGAGTGAGCTTGCCCAGAAGAAACCTGTTCACTCCCACTTTGAAGAGATTTGGGTCCGTTTGGGTACCATCAAAGGCCGGTTACTGGAATAGTATACTATAACCAACCGAATTTGACCTCCACAGCTCCTTTATTTCGAAACGGCGGTTTGTGTAGTTCAAACTGACGTGCAGTTAACCAAACTTATCACACAAAACTAAACTTCATCTATTTGTGCAAATATTCGCCATATTTCGCATTACAAAATCACCTCTATTCCAAAGACTGTAGGGTATATTTTGTTTTAACCTAATATTGGGGTCTGTTTATTAAATCATCAGCTCCTCAAAGCTACGTCTTGGAATGTAACCTCAGCAACATAATGGCCGGTAAGAGGCCCTCCACCAAGTACAACGGGTACGCCGCCTGTCCTCTTCTCACTTCCTACAAGAGAGGCATTCTCGCAGAGTTCCTGTATGACAAGAAAGTCTGGGAGACGTTTCCATTTGATCAGGTAACTTTCAATCAGGTTTTGATTCACAAGCGACCGTCCTTTAAGTCGTTGTAATCTATCTTCTATATAATAATCATAATAATAAAACAAACCCCGACACAAAAAAAGAGCTGATGACCTTGAAACGGCTGAACCGATTTAGATGCGGTTTTTTATCTGAAAGCAGGTTTTTTAGCCCACGTTAAAAAACCGTATCCAAATCGGTTCACCCGTTTAAGAGCTACAGTGCAGACACACAGACAGACACACACACATAGCGGTCAAACTTCCTCTTTTTCCGTCGGGGGTTATAAATTAAATGCTGTTCGTTGGTAAGCGCATCACTAAGAGCGGCTTGACCGATTTGCCTATTTTTTGTTTAAAAATGTTCCTAATCCGATTCCAGTTTACCAGAAAATTTTCAAATTCGGGTAAGACTGAACGTCGTGTTTTCTATGGGATTTTGTAATTAATTATTTATATTTTGACAGAACTACGTCTGTCGGGTCAGCTAGTGAGGCTCTAAATAGGGATGTTTGACGCGCGTTCGTGAAATGCAACATCTATACCATGATATTTTGTCCAAAACTAGGAAAATATTTGACTTACAAAAATGATCACCTAAATAAAGTAGTAAGCTAACTGGAAAAACGATTTTACAGTTAGGTTTAATCATTTTACTGTTAAATATCCTTTTCATTTCTCATACACGGAAAGTACTGTTTGTTTGATCTGAGTAGCGGGTGGAAGACGCTGTTCCCCGTCTTAGGGCGGGAATGACTCATAGTATTTACTTCCCTCTCTAGGGCGGGAATGAATTTTAAAAATAGAAATAAATTTGGTTAGGAGTCGGCTACGATTTTTTTTACATAATAGTAACTTCATAACAGCCAGTGTGAATTAAAAAAATACCCATTAAGGGGAAGGCGCTAAAATTCAAATTTACTTACGTTTTTTGCAATTTGCAGTGACTCACCAGAAACACAATTGACAAAGAGCTGCATTTTGCAAAAAACCAAACAATATTTGAATTTGGCGGGCTACAACTGAGGATCCACCTTAAGCGGAACGGCCCGCGGCGGTGAGGCGGTGTGTTCCATATTTAAAATTTAAAAAGGACTATCATTTGGCGGGATACTAACTCTGAGCTTCCCTAACTTCGTTTTCTTCGTAATAATGAAACTAAACGTGACATTGGCTGAATGAACAAACCGTGCGAAGCCAAAAGAAAAAAAACTCTGTAAGCTGTACCGAAATTCAAAATATCAGTTTTATAGACTAGTATTTGATTAAAAATGAGTCTCAAATTATTATTATTAATTAATATTTTAGAAAAAGTACTATTTTTACTTTCCTTGTATTCGAAATGAAAAGTAGAGTGTTTAACACGGGTGAAAGTCATCAATTTCTACTCGGACTATAGCCGCCCTCGCTGCGCTCAGGCGTCTAAATACATCGTATGGGAATTGATTCCTTTCGACCCTTGTATAACAATCTACTATTGTGTATCCAATAACATGTTTAGCCAAGACCTATTTCTCCATCATCGCACAAGTTTCGGTTAACTTATCTTGCGTATACAGGTAACCCAGAAATCGACCGACATACTGTTGGTGATAGCTTTGGCCAAGCTCTTCCAAAATAACAAAAAATATATTCCGCAAAATCTTATAGTTTTCGAGTTAGACTAGATTAAAAAAAAACGGCCATGGGTCATTCTTTTGACCTTCATGGTGTATATTTTTTAAATTTTTATTAATAACGTTTTCCATCAAAATATTATTGAATAATTACTCTATCCTTAATTTTATCTTTGATTCTCCATAAACACTTATAAATACAACATAAATTCACTCTCATTTAACTTTTTTTCTTCAAATATTTTTTTGTTAATAAATTATATTAATTTTAAAAACTATTACGCGGAAAATATTTTGCGGAACGTACCTTTTGTTATTTTAGGAAGGCTTGACCAAAGTTATCACCACCTACAGTATGTTGATCGATTTCTGGAACAACCTGTATAATATCACGCAATTTCTTTTACACAATTAAATTTATTTAGTGGAATGTTTTCTACCCGGAGACTGTGGAACAGGCCCTTAGCCCTTAGCGCACTTTAGATCCACATAAGTTTCCAGGACCTGCAGTCTCGACAAATATAACGACAAAAATCGGTCGTTAAGTCTAATCGATGTCAAATTTCTTTAATAGATTTTCAACCTTATGCTTTCGAAATAAAGTTGAAAATCTATTAAAGGAATTTGACAACGATACGACTTAGCGACCAATTTTTTGTCGCTGTCTAATGTCGAGACTGTAGGGCCTGGGCATAGCATCCATTAATTTAATTCTTATTTCCAGTCTAAAGAACGTCGACTATTCTATCAAATTAACAAATACGTGTTCCCATACTTGTATTGGCGACGGCTGGTCAAAGGCAAGTGGAACGGACCGGGCACCATACGCCACATAATCAACCCTTTCAGAATGTGAAACGACTGTATTTAATATAAATATTTTATTAAAACTTTTTTATACAACTTATTTTACTATTTAATATTTTACAAGTAAATGGTATTGTTCGTGTGGGATGAGTCTTATTGCCATTGATAAATTATTCTGTAAAATGCAATTCGTTGAAATGATTTTTGTTGATCGAAACTTACGTTAACTCTATCGATTAATTAAATAATCTAAGGCGTGCTACACTGTTCGGGTCGGCATGATGCGCTGCGATTCGGCACAGCCCGGCGTCAACTTATATATTCGATTTTGCCGTCCGCCCTGCGCCCGGCTATGCCGAATGACGATTTTGCATTTTGAAAATCATACTCTGAAAGTCTCACTATAGGAAACAGCCTTCCAAAAAAAAATACATAGTACAACGTCTTTTCTTGTCTTTTAAACCTACCCAACGTTTTTAAACATAGGTACGTTCGGGCAGAAAAGTTTTGGTGTACAATAAAGCGTATCGACAGCGAAGTATCAATATCTAATAACTAAAATTTTAGCGATTTTCACTTTATTGCATATTCGTAGGTAAAAAGAAAGAAAGACAGAAAAGAAAAAAAGAAAAAATAAAATATGAAAGACCTCGTATTTGCGTAGACATAAGGTCTGAAATAATTATTACCATCACAAGCGTTTTCTACTATTTTTTAAATATGAGTAACTTTTTGATTCAAATGTTAAAAACGATAGAAATTAAATGTTTTTTTCATCTCCTGTAAAATCATGGTTTTGTAGTTATTGGATATTGATACTACACCGTAGATATTCAATCTATCTTTAGAAATGTGTGAAAATAACCTACACAACACTGATTTACGGCAATGAAATTGTACTTATGACTAAAGAATCTACTTCTTTACAATATACATGACATATTTACAATAGTATTTCAAATAGCAAACATCGCTATTGTATCATTTATTCAACTACAAGTAAATCAACTTTTGGTTCGTTGATTTGGTTAATACTCTATTAGCTTAAGTATAAAAAAATGACTTGCCCAAATAAGGGATAGAATACTTAAAATAATTTAATATCTATGTGATCCACTCCAACGGATTCTGAAAGCATGCTCAAGTCTCTGAACATGAAAATAAATCAGACTTTCAGAATCCGTAAGTCATCTCCTCTTCAATACATACACTTTGTAGTACAACATTTGTAGCCGAATTTTCAAATGCAACTCAAATCATATTAATCCGTATGTCATCATCGCTATCAATTCAAGGGTGTACTGTAGTTCTAAAGAGAATTTAAAGAACGCCTAAAGTTGAGTATCGTTTGACAATTCGGCCGAAATTTGACCATTATTCAAGTAGACTTTTAAACTTTACTAGTATTCAGCGTTGTAAATTGTTCCTTGTTCCCGTTAGTAATGTCAGTGGCACTTTGTCTCTTCCTCCTCATGGCTGCCCGTCTGACGCGGTACTTCTTCCGAGTCTTGACCAGGTATACCGCGAGGGCTATCGCTATGAGAAGAGACACTATGATGGAGGCGCCTAGGATTAGAGTGAGGGAGCTGTAGCGAGATACGCCGTCTTCTGTTGAAGGTTCCAGCTGTAATGACAATTAGGGATTTAGGCGCGAAATATAGTAAACATGAAGATAGGGATGAAAAGATTTTTGTATATGCTAAAATATCGTTATGAAAAATAAAAACTCAAGTTAAAAATGGGAGAGAGCAAAAGTGGGTTGTAATTTGGTCACTAGTCTTTTTATTTTATTTATTTATTTAACCATATAAGTACACACATAATATAAACAGACAAGAAGAAAATAACAGAAAAATAGGTACAGTACAACTATATTCTTAATGTCCCTCGGGAATCATCGGACTTCCGAATACAAACGAATGCTAATTTCCATGTCCATCAATTACATCAATTATTGGATTATTCGTGTATAATAATTTTAATTCAGAACAATATAAGTACTTTATTGTTGTTTTGTTTTCACGAAAATCAAAACAAAAACAACAATAAAGTACATAATTCTGAATTAGCATTCGTTTGTATTCGGAAATCAGGTGATTCCCGAGGGACATTAAGAAAATAGTTGTACTGTACAAAGGTGATGCTGATTTCTAAAGAAATCTCTTCCAGCGTACCTGCGATAGGAAAGTAGATAAAGAGTTGTAGACAGCGTGTGTAAGAGTAGAAGATAAAATAAAATTGATAAAATAAAAAACAATTCACTTAATAAAATATTTAAAAAAACTTTTTGAAAAACGTTTGTTTTTATATGAAAAATAAAAACTTTTTTACAAAAGTTTTTATTTTTCACTTTTTAATTGTGGTACCTACCCCTAGCACATTAGTATACCACTAATTGATATGTAAATAACCGTGACAGGAAATTATAAAAACATCATCAATATAAACTAAATGGAAAAAATACGCAGTAATAAGGATAACTCAAAAACGAATGGTCAGAACTTAATCAAATTTAAATGGGACCACAAGTCAAGCACCACCTTTCAAATAAAAAAGAATCATCCAAATCGGTTCACCCAGAAAAAAGTTCTGAGCTAACACACATAAAAAAAAAATACAGTCGAATTGAGAACCTCCTCCTTTTTTTGAAATCGGTTAAAATCAAACAACTTTTTCTAGGTTATTCAAGAGACAAAAATAAACTATTTTCCAAATACTAGCTGGCCCATTTTTACTAACCCTTTTCAACGCGTGGCGTAACACCTAGTGTTAATGATAACGGGCATAATAATCTATAGGACTCTCATCTCTCTTACTTTGGCGCACCTAATAATCACCAATCACCATACTACCGGTCTATGCGGCCTACCCAAATATCCTTTCTTTGGTATTGTTCTTCGAATCGTTGAGCTCCTTAAGTTCTGAGATGAGCTGCACGATTACTGACAAATACGTCCACTGACTGGACAGTTCCACTCAGTCTGTGTGGTTCTTTCCTTAAAAGACCATTTCAGACACTAATCTACATGATCTGACCAAGATTATGTCTGGACATTAAAAGAGACTGACCTCTGAATTTGTTTCGGCGTTTCTTCTCAGAGTAGTCGGATAGGAATCGCCGACCTCATCTAGTTTATAAAATATGATTGACGTGTAAAAGTGTTTGTACAAACCTACTTACAGCAATCAAATCATTTATCATTTACCCAATCCAAAAATTTTGGTCACAGGATCACTAAATAAAAAATTTTAAAAACACGTGTGGCACTCGGGGACTGCCGCGGTAAAGCTATTGCATAGCATTTTTTATCAAGTTATGCAATTATAATTATTTATTTATTTTTTATTTATGCAGTATTTTTTTTCTTTGATATTAATTCAAGTACAGTCGTACCATATACATACACGTTAAGCGAACGCTCGGCCGAGCTACATGGTAGTGGGGGGTGGGGGGTGTTAGGTTTTATTTTCGTTACGGAATATCTTGATTCGGTCGCCGCGCTCAAAGCCCGCGATAAAAGCTATGCAATAGCTTAAAAAAAACTATTTGACAACCAGCTAGGCACACTACTCGAAATCGCATGAGCAGAGAAGTAAAATGATCTATGCATCGCTGTATACTGACCATATAGTTTCCATGAAAGCTGCGTAAGTTTTCGTCACGGCACATGGCACGCTCCGTCCAGTTGTACCAATGCACTAGGCGCAGACCCTCGAATGCACGGGGTGAACCACATCTGGAAGACAAATTTAAAACATAGGGCTTCTATCTGCCGGGGCTGCGGATTGTTCGAAAGAATTACAGTGGCCCTGGCACACAGGCAACTGAAGGAACACGGGTGGGTATACCACCCAAAAAAAAAAGAAGGGCTTCTGTTTTAATGGGACTTAGAAGAGACACACTCTTAAGAACCTTGAAGTTCAGGTAAATTGCAATAGTTTGAACGATTTGCGTCAATGGACGTGACATCTATTAATCTTATAATGCATTCCAATTGAAATGATTCGATGGCATTAGCAGCAAATCAGCATGATCTGCCCAATTTCGAACGATAGTGGAACCAATTTTGTCCATTGTATATTTATGTATTTGAGTAAATTAATATTGGCTGGACGTAATCGATCTTCAGAAGTTTGATGTTACGTTTAGTGTTAAAATTGTTGACGGTTTGTTGAACTTGCTGTTGCCACAACATCTAAAGGTGTAGCCCGCCAAATTCAAATTTTCTTTGGTTTTTTTGGCAAATTGCAGCTCTGTTTTACATCGTATGTTGATCAAAACGGGATTCGCGACTGTAGGAATGGTATATTTATTGAATAATAACTATCAAATCGTCAAACTTTGGTTTGTTCCACCTAAGAAATTTTCAGAATTTTCATATATCGCTCATTTGGAGAAACAACGACGTAAATGTAATTTTTCCCAAATTGAGTTGTCGATATATATTGTGCTCGAAAAAAATTTCAGCGGAGCAGAGGCGTGAAATATTTAATATGGTTTTGGGATTTATTAACATTTCAGAACGAGACGGTAACATATTACAAAAAAAAATAAACGGCTTTAAATCACTCTCCTGTAAAATTTTAGAAGCAGTAGTTACGTCGATGTTTCTCCAAATGAGCGATATGAAAATACTTAGATGGAAAAAATTTCCAAAGCTTGACGACTGATATGAAATTGATGGTCATTATTCAATAAAGAAGAAGAATTTGGCGGGCAACAACTGAGGATTCACCTTAATCAAGGCTTAGGTATTCAGCGCTTTATGAATTTCATCAATTCATCGTTCATCCCCGAAACTATTTACTTTGATACCTGAGTTCAGCCAGCAGCCGCGAGTGCTTGGTGGCGTACATCTGAGGCAGCAGGTCGTCCACTATCCACTGCATGTCACAGTCGCATTTCCAGGGGTTGAACTGCAGGTTCACGCCCTCGCTCACTGCCGTCCAGCCGACCAGGCTCTTTGGTAGGTAGGTTAGGTTGTTCTTGCTTATGTCCAACTGGAATAAAAATAATTTGAGATGAGTTTTGGTTTAGAAAAATGTTAGGAAACTTGTGATAAATGTATTAATGAATAAGTCTGATCTTTTGTTTTATATGTTTGCATTTTATGTCTTATTTTATTTAATAATACCTGGCTATTATCTACAGAGATGGCATGAGCATTAATCATTACGCTTGCTCAAGCCACTCAAGGCTGATTAGCGATTTCAGACTTAAGTATTATACCACTACTACTTAATTTATTGATGGGAATTTGTTGCAACTAAGCCACAAAAGATTGTGTGCTACTTGAAAAAAACATTTGACGATGGCTCATTCTGTTTTGGTTAAAAGAGAGTCATAATGTTCTGTAAGTCAAGTCAACGTCACTACAGGACCACCTGGGGCGAATTTTTGGTATACAATCTGCATATTTGGAACTTAAACTAATAATGGTCGAATAACCAATGTGATTGATTTGATTTTTCAACTCACCATACATAACGATGTCCCATCAAAAGCTCCCGCTTTAATCTCTCCCAAAGACGGACAATTAGAGAGATAAAGAGAGAAGCAATTTACATCATTTTCTGTCTCATCTGCCATTCTACCCACTACATTGCTAAACGCTTTTTCTTCAACCACCATTAAAGCTTTCATCTCATTCATATACAAACTCTTTACAGCAATTATATTTTTAAAATAAACCGTTTCTATGGGGTTGCCATCAAAGTGAAGTTCTTCTAAATTGGGAAAGAATTGAGTGCTTATTGTCTTTGGTATTTCGGTTATTAAATTGTAGGATAGGTCTAGAATGTATAGGCTGGGGAGTTTCTTCTCGATGTTTAGTTCTTTTATTTGGTTTCCACCGATGTTTAGTACCTGGAATTTAAAATTATAGGAGGTAGTTTGGGCTAGAAACATATCGACAAAAAATCGGAATAATTTAGCTCGTTTATTTTATTGTGTAATTATTATGTCATCATTGTTTACGAGTGTTGCAAGTCTAAAGGAAGACTAGTTCCGATAAACGAAAAATATCGCTGTCATCAATAAATGTTAAAAATTACAGGGTGCACGTGGTAATTTTTTTAATTAAACGTCAGGAGAATAATAAAGAACTTACCTCTAAACTGTCAAAATTCACTGAATTCTCATCATACAAATCCGACAATCTATTATACGATATATCAATATACTTAATACCAGTAGGAAACTTAGGCCAGTGGTATAAAGTGTTGATCTTCAGTATGGCAATCTGTAGCGTCGGCGGCAGAGCGAAAACAAACGTTATGTTGTTCTGAGCAAGGTTCAATTCTCTTAAATTGGTGCATGTGAGAAAAGACTCTTCTTCCACTATTTCTATTATATTATTTGATAGGTCTAATAGTTCCCTGGAAATAATAAATACGTTATAATTAGAAGACAAAAAAATATTACAGAAAAAGTCGGTCGAGTTCGAGTGGTCACAAGCGCGAATGCTGAGCGTACCTAACACAGTTTCATGTTTGGAAAATATCATCTGCTGATCATCTCATCAACGCAAATAACGCAATGAATGTTGTTTGAATTTCAAAAGCATTGCCTTTGTAAGTGTGTTTCGCAATTAAGTACCACCATACATACCTACCAGCACCCTAATTACGTAAGACACTATCTATCACAATCTGAATCATTTTGAAGCCTATTGCTAATCTATTGCTTCATATGTTCGAAAAATTTGTCTGCCCAACAACGTAAATAACGCAATGAATGTTGTTGAACTGTCAAAATGAAACCCATTCCTACTGTTAGTATGTTACGTAATTACCCCGCAGGTCTGGAATAAGTTTTGAAAGAAGTTCATACATACATGTACCAGCGGGGTAATTGCGTACCACACTAACAGTAGGAATAGCTTGCATTTTGACAGTTCATCAACATTCATTGCGTTATTTACGTTGGTGAGCAGACAATTTTTTTGAACATATGAAGCAATGGATTAGCAATAGGCTTCAAAATTATTCAGATTGTGATTGATAGTGTGTTACGCAATTAGGGTGCAGGTTTCCTTCTGTCCATCTATCTAACGAGTCACAAACCTTAGCCATTGAGCTAAATATTCACACCTGTGTTTATATTTTGCCTGGTTTATCGGTTTATAACACAAGCCAAACTGTGTCTAAATCAGATAAGGC
Source organism: Dryobotodes eremita (assembly GCA_917490735.1). Taxonomy (NCBI): domain Eukaryota; kingdom Metazoa; phylum Arthropoda; class Insecta; order Lepidoptera; family Noctuidae; genus Dryobotodes; species Dryobotodes eremita. The sequence goes on along the minus strand of OU823247.1, from coordinate 4,582,966 downwards.
ACAGAATTAGACAGAACTATCTGAGTAACTTTGTTTATTTAGATAAGACCGATATGTGTTATCTGTAAGCATCATTAACAGCGGTACTCCTGGCAAGTTCTATAATGGATTTTTATCTGTGTTCCATACAGACTACTATTTAATAATATTTATAGTAAATACCATCAAGGCTCCCGCAAACAGGTGCGACACGACAGCGCGACGTGATTCTAGTAGAACAATTTATATGAAAACTTAATGGAAATTGTTATACAAGAGTCGCGTCGCTCTGTCGCGTCGCATCTGTTTGCAAACTACAGAGGTAAAATACTTTACATAGTTTGTTTTCTGATCTTTAATGTAACAATAACATAATGAATAACCAATTTTAAATATTAGTAATTAAATAGCAGGAGTGACGGGCAAAAATATTTGATTATGACATTGAGTACTAGACTTAATAATGAGTCATTAAGTGCAGAGTTGTACTAACAGCAAACTTTACTGACAGAACTGCTTCACGCAGGTACAATTGCACTTCATAAAAAAAAAACATTTATATCAGACGACTTGATCCATATTCCATATATTACCTACGAAATTAAATTAAATTAAAATATTATTAAAACAGATTCAAATTACCCGCTTTACAAAGGATCTCCATAGCGGAGAAGAGATCCTATCAGCTAGTCTTCAGAATTCCGTTGCAACTGCCACGCATTCTGCAGATCAGGGATACAGTTTTCTTGCGGATGAGGGCATGAAAGCCATCAGTGCGATACAGCACAAACATACCCGATGCACTACAGAAGCGAGGCAGCCCCAACATCATCCTGAAGATGTTATTATACTGGACGCGCAGGACATCCAGCGATCTTATGTTGTGACTGACCCACAGATTTCCCGTACAAAAGCTTTGACAATACGCCTTAAACAACATTATTTTTACTTGCTCAAGCTGCGGGAGAATCTGCGGGCCAGCATGTTACCTTTGACCGCTAAAGATGAAGATTGAAAGATTAAAGAATTATGATCCTGATAATAAAGTTTAATATTCAATATCAATTCAAAAAAATCCTATGATCTGCACTCCTCTTAGGTCTGCTTCTGGGCTGTATCTAGGTCGCGTATTTTATTCAACTAGTTTACAACAGTGATACACTAGTCAGGCATAATTTTGTAGGCGGTAAGACTAGTTACTAACTATATAATGTTGGTATTAGTTGACTGTGATAAAAACCATTAGTCTTCATTACTCTTGTGGCCTTTGCTCTATCTGAGGGTCAACCAAAAGTAGACCTATTTCTACTTTTATCAGTGCTGTTGTTTAACTTTATTGACAACTAGCTTCTGCCTGCGACTTCGTCCGCGTGAAATTTCTTGGTCCCCCGACCCACCGCGTCGCATCGCATCGCCTGCCCGCGCTATTACTTCGTTTTCGCTTAGCGTTCTTTCTTACTTTTTTTCTTTATGCTCGGCTCCTAGGGTCCTAGCGTTAAATAGCCTAATTCGAGCCTTTTTCAAGAATTGGGCTATCAAATGCAAAAATATTTTTTCAATTCAGACTGGTTTTTTCAGAGATTAGCGCGTTCAAACAAACAAACTCTTCAGCTTTATTATTAATAAATATCTATACTAATAATAAAGCTGAAGAGTTTGTTTGTTTGAACGCGCTAATCTCAAGAACCGCTGGTCCGATTTGAAAAAATCTTTCTGTGTTAGATAGCTCATTTATCGAGGAAGGCTATAGGCTATATATCATCACGCTAAGACCAATAGGGACGGAGCACCAATGAGCAATGTTTAAAAATCGTGGGTATTTTTCTTCCTTTTGAGAGCTTCCGCTGCGTGCGCTGCGTATACGGTTAAAGTTTCGCAAAAGTCATTTATTACAGAATTGTCCCCCTTTAAAAGTTCTAAAAATAAGTCTGCGACAGCTTATGTTTATCTTTTAAGGTTGGCTCACTATAAACTTTTTTATGCTAACCAAATTTGTTCTAAAATAATGCATTATTTGCGAAAGTGTTTTTATAAACATGATATTAATCCTTATCCAAATAAATACGTTATTCATCACAAGTATTTAATTTAAAACAAAATTTCCCTTTACTTCATTTGATTTCAATGAATATCTTAGGAGATATCGCAGTTTTAAAATAACATCGCAGCAAAATAATGGTGCAAGGCCGGCGCGGCGGGCGGTCATGACGGGGAAGGGCGGTGGCCCCAGTTATCTCTGCGAAATACCAAAAATGACGTTCAGTACCCCAGTAAAAATTGTATCGGTAACCCAGTAAAATTTCTAAGACCTTAAATGTTTTTTTTGTCCTAGAATTTGTACTGGGTAACCCGGTAAATTTTCTTGGGTTTGCACATATGGTCCCGCGTTACTGCAGAGCCCCAGTAAAAATTCATAAACTCCCCAGGAATATTTTAAGAAATCTTTTCTCCGTGTACTGATAAAAGCGTGATGTAGGTACCTAAAACAGCTCCTTAACGTACGTGTTATTTAAAAATATTTTCACCCTTTACGTAAACGAAGTCGCGGGTTAAAGTTAGCGTTAGCCCAAAGTAACTATTCCACGCGGACGAAGTCGCGGGCAGAAGCTAGTAATAAATATATGTAGATGCCGATTAAAGGCAGCTTAATATATGTACAGTCAGCGACGAAAACCAATCAACACTTCAGTTTTGTTAAATCTGAATTATTGAGCTACATATTTAATTAAAATCGGAACAAAAGTAAAATTTTATACACTGTGTCGAATAATTATGGGTCAATTTAGATGATGCATAAAAGTAGCCGTGTTAATCGAATTTGGCGATGACTATCCCTTTATCGCACATTCCTACACTCCACGTTGAACAACTGAAGTGATATGACTGTGTTTTTAGTAACTCAAGCATACTTACAGGCTGTTATTAGGAGGGAACGAATCCTTCGTAATAGATCTAATTCTATTATCGTTCAAATTCAACCGCTTCAGTCGCGCCAAATTCTCCGCATCACTTCTTTGAAGTAGCAAGTCGAATATGCCATTCTTGCTCAAGTCCAAGTCTTCTAGCGCAGTCATTGGTTGTAGCGCATCCAGTGGAATCTTCTTCAAATCATTGCTTTGTAAACTTAACTTTTTTATGTGACGTTGATGTTTGAAATCTAAAGGATTGAAATCCGATAGCTTATTATGTGACAAGTCTAAGTCTTCTAATCCTTCGATTTTCGTGAATAGGTCGGGAGTGATTTCGGTCAGTTCGTTGTGTGAGAATGAAAGGACTTTCAAATTTGGAACGTCACTAAAGGGATCTGGCCAGTATGCTTTTATGGCGTTGTTTGTGAATCTCAACGTCTCCACTAGCGAATTTGGCGGCAACCTGAAAAATATAGAACACAATGCTGTAATTATTGGAAGTGGTTAAAAACTACATAAATCTTAATCAGAGCAACAATTCCACAAGGCTAACCAATTAATTCAGCCTATCGGTGATCATTCACAGTCACACGAATCATTGAATGAAGTTTTTCCTATCTCTATGGCGGAAAACTTTATGACTCAAGGACGTCGCTTGTTTAAGACGATGATGACATTCGTCCAGACTTGAATAAGTTGGTTTCTAGGAGACTACTAATTTACTATCAATTTCAATCATGACAGCATCACAAGATTACGACTAGGTTTATCTCCATGATTACGACTGATTCGACTGCAAGGTTTCATCTTGATCGTTCTGTAATGGGCCGAAAGACCATTCCGCACGTCCTTTAAAATTTCTGGTCCTCATCTAAGGACCAGAAAGGTATCAAGGTATCTACCTACTTATCAGAGGATGTCCATAGGATTAATTGATTCGTAATAGTTGAACACTAATTATCATGCGTGAGGTATTGCGTAACTTTGACTACATAATTCATATTTTTATCGCACTCTTATTTGCTCAAGACTTTGAAGCGGAAAACCGCAAATATGAAAAATCAACAAGTTTTCATTCGTTTTGTTCAGAGCAATCGGAATTTACCATAACTAATTAAACAATGATGCTTATTTTACAAATATTGCTGTAGTTATGAAGCGACTGGTTAGAAAAAAAAAATTGATGAAAAATTCGCTGCTTCGTTTAATGTGAAATCATAACCTGTGCGGACCCTTTCAAAAATAACGTTCATTGTACACACAACGATATATCAATTTCCAGTTTTACCTGACCTCGCATTGTATAGGCTTTTCGTACAATGAGAAGTCAGCTTATACTGGAAATGTACAGTTGATATGTAGTCGCGCGTACTATGTATGTAGGTAACTATTCCTTTCTGATGACAAAACGTATCGTACACCTAATATCGAACGCAAAAGAAATGACAAAGTGGACCACATATTGCAAAGCGTACAAACCATCGCAGTTTTGCATTTGTTTTGTGATACTTTCCTTCTACACTACAATTTCCAAAAACAAATCGCAGACAGTACACAAATTAAAACCGCATAATTAACTTGCTAACTAGGTAGCCAGAAGTAGGTGGCGCCTGACCTCAGATACGACAAGTCGGCCATTTCCCGCCGCAGATGATTTGCAAAACAAACGCAGGTGACACGGTTCTGTGGTTGATTGATGTGACAGCCGGCGAATCTTGAGACGACGCGGGACAATGACCTTACGTAGTACGTAGGATTTTAAGGGGATGTCAGTTAATCTCGGATTTAGAAGGTAACGTAACGCTTGCATTTCCAGAAGGGTTAGGCATCGGCAAAGGCATCAGTTTAATATATCAGAAGCGAGCCTGTTGCCATTTTATCCTTGCACAAATCCGGGCTGGTACTGCGGAATTTCTGATGGAAAACCACTATAACATTTTGCTCGATCTAGGCAGCGAATTCGAGACCTCGTGCTCAGCAGTCGCACTGGTGACCACTAGACCAATGAGGCAGATTTAAGAAATATTTTGAGTGAAATCTAGTATTGTTAAACAAAATTACCTCATAACGGGGCTGACTGCCCATTGGACATATTATTATTGACTGACTGATTACTGACTGCCCATTGGACATATTGAATGCTCTTTTAATTTACCCAAGTAATTAGGTAAGTGACAGCTGGCGCCCCAATTTTGTATGGTAATTATTATTCCCCGAGTAAACTTACCACGTCAATATCGTGTCTTGTAGAAACGGTTTCGTTTATTGTATCATAGAGAATACGTTATTAGCAGATGTCGTGGTTAGATAAGGAATTGACGTGGTTTCGAAGTAAAAGAAATCGTTAAGTGGTCATAGTGAATTAGGGCACAGATTGCACATCAATACTAATATTCGGTACTTAAATTCTGATTTTTATCATGATAGACCAAAATGACAGCTGTAATCGAATAACTATAAGGGATACGTTTTGAATTCAAAGATGGAGAACGGTGCCGATTCTCTTGTACACCGAACTAAACTATCACTAAAATTCCTTACTTTTAGGCTATGAGAATCTTAAAGCAAAAAAATGTCTCTAAATTTAAAAATAATTTTGACGCAACTAAGATTTATTTGACAATCGCGACTCCACGTGGTACTTGTTTGCGCTACCCCGTGATTTTAGAGCCGGAGGCGCGCATGGGGGGGCAGCCTCGACGTGTTTTATATGGAATATTTCACTTTTTGTATGGAAAATATGAAAAATGATTACCTACATCTAGAGTTTTAGGGGTTTAAGGGTTTTATAAAGGGGGCCGACATTTTAATTATTTTTGGGATAGAACACACCATTTTCGAGATAAAAGCAACATAAAAGAAAAACAAGATACAGTACTGTTTTTGCACCTGAAGTCGAGGTGTTGTGGTGAATTTTAGTTCATGACAACTAATTTTATACCACACCTTTTTAATCGCGGTCAGATTTAGTTAAGACAACCAACATTTTAGGAGAAAAACGTCAAATTCAGACAGAATAGCAAAATTGCAATTTTCACAAAATTACTAACTCAGTGCCATCTTAGTGCTGTCAAACTAAAATATAGTTGTGTCACTTTAGTCTATTTCAGAATGGGAAATCGTCGTTTGATAGGAATAAATTAAAACTTAGTGATTTTTAGTCTAGTTTAGAGAATTTTGTGACAAGAAAATCGGCACCAATGTGTAGAATGTTTAGTGAAGAACGTATGAACGTATGTAGTGGTCAACAGGAACTTGCACTGCACGAACTATAATATGAGAAGCTGACTGATTTAAAAGGTCGATCGCAGCTGTCAATTTGGGCTAGCCAATTAAAATTCAGAGTTTAGTTATGCAAGTCTACGCCGCTAGAGTTGAGTACCTAGGTAAGCAGGCCTAGTCAAATCTCATAGTAGATAGGGTAAGAGATTCTATTTTAAACTTTTACTGATATAATTATATCGTATCTGATAACAATATGTCGCTGCGTAACTTACGTATGGGCTGACATTGTCAACATGATGCTCGGTTACCAATTTCAAGACGTGCTCAAGGTTTCTGCCAAAAGGATGATTTCCACCAAACGGCTCGCAAAGTGCCTCCCTCCCCAAGGGGAGGGAGGCACTTTGTTTCGAGTGTACAACTTAGTTGTACTACTGAACTCAGACGTATACTAGATACTAGGTACTATCTACTTACTACTCAATACAGACAGCTTTTAAGATACATAGATGTCTAATTTTATGGGTAAGTGGTAATAGTATTCCCTTCTAATTAATTAATCAGACAGATCATTATTTTTAGCAGACTAAAGACCGACGACCGATTCTACTAGGAGACAGTATTTTGCCCTGTCCTTTATTGTTAGGCTTCGTCTCTTTCACTAAGTAAAAACCGGTTAAATAAATGACAATAGTAATTAATGCTAACGGTCTGGAACGACCTTGCCAACAAATGGCCGGTTTCCCCTAATTTGGGAATAATTCGCAAGAGACTTAAAATGAAGATGTCCTGTTGACAACAATGGATGCTGTATCTAAAGGAAGAGGTCGGAAAAGGGCCATGAACCTCTAGCAGCACTACGAAATATTTAACTGTTGCTCGCTAGATATATGATACGAGTATATGTCCGTGAGATGACAGCAGCGGGCCCTATCAGAATACCAGCGCTGCGACACTTACTTTTTAAATGTCGTAGCATCATGCTTAGATAGGGGCCTTTTGGCCTCGTTGTTATTTTCATTTTACTTTTGTTTTTTTATTTTTTTGTTTTTATGAATGTGTTAAGTTTAGTTTGTGATAATCCTGTGCGAGTTGCAATAAATACTTTTTCTTTCTTTCTTTCGGACATTTAGACAAGAGTGTTAGAATTCACACATAATATAACATCACGCCAGTTTTCCGCGAAGGGTTAGACAGAAGTGGGTGTAGTATGTAGGTACACTACTGCTTGCCTATGGCTAAGCGCGCACTATGAATTTTATCGTTGCGGATAATCATCGCATATCTGTGGACAATACCAATATACTAGACTCCGCGGACTGCGGTAAAAAATCACTTAAAAAATTCTTTATATTTGTCATTTTATTTTATAACTGCTAAATAAAATCGCAAAAGAAAAAATCGCAACGATTAAAATCGTAGTGCGCGCTTACCCTAAGAGAAGTCACTTCTTGAATAATAAGTGTTTTCTGCGGAATACAGGGCTTCAGTAATCTAATGGGATGCCGAAAATTAACAAGCGGATTATAAGAAACAGCAACAGGTTTTTTTTTTTATATTTCACTTTTTAGTTGTAGTACCTACCCCACACAAATTCGTATACTTTCCCTTACTTGCTATGTAAATAACAGTGACATTTAGTTATTATAACATCATCATAATACACTAAATGAAAAAAAAAAAACCTATTATCGAAGCTAAGTCAAAAACTACCCAAGCAAAGATTATAAAAAAAAAATATGGGACCACCGCACAAGCTTACTCAATCAAATACAAAAAAAAAAACAAAATCGGTTCACAATTGACGGAGAAATCGCTGAACATACTTCCTGCTGCTACTGCTTGCTGGCTTCTTTTTATTAGTGTATGTATTTTGTCTATTTTTTTTTGTAATGTGCGTTTTGTTTGTGCAGAATAAAACTATTTTTTAACATGTAGGTAGTCGAACATAGAACCTCCTCCTTTTTCAAGTCGGTTGAAAAGGACCAAGTAAAGCCGCATCCTTAGAACCACTAAGTGCCTTTTAACCCCGCTCTTTAGGAGCAAAGATGGGATATATCGAATCGAATATTGTAATTAATTATCAGGGGGTCTACTCTCTCTAATCACGAAATCCGTAGTTTTGACCGAACTTATGGGCGTTTCCTACTCCGTATCACCTATGGATAAAAGATTACATTCGGGGCCCGCCGAACTAAGAATGAATGACTTGTCATAAGAATTATGATTAAAGATGTCATGATTTCCTCGACTTGTCATGACATTTGTCCTTACTCCCGATGTGTTTTTGCCTGTCCGACAAAGTAAAGGGTTCTTTCCGATGTATCGAACTAGTAGAGGCGACTTTTCTTTGACGGAATTAGAGAGTAAGCCCCCTCCCTCTACCTCAATAATGACTCACAAACACGATGTCACAACAAAAGATAGGAACCACTTAAGAATAACTGACAATCGTGCCGCACATTGAGTGGGTATCGATAAAATTGTGGTTAACAGAATATTCTGATAATTACATCGTCATTTAACATTAATGACAATGCAATTATCAGAATATTCTGTTTATTAGTTGAATCAGATAATTTAAATGGAAGCAGTGTATTTAATTCCGTTTTCCGTTAAACTTTGCATTTTAGTAAAGGCGTCTCCCTTGTCTTTGTTGTAATCTAATCTTAAATGGACGATATCAAATTATTATGTTTATTGTTTGTGACAGTTTACTGAGAAATTGTATATTTTTATTATAAAGCTTATTCAAGGTGTTTTCCCCCTGGGAACCGTAAAATATTTGAGTTGCTAGGTTCCGCACAAATGGTGGAAATCGGGGAAAAGAATAAGAGTCACATAAAGGCTACCGCAGACAGACGCGACGAGACGATACGACGCGATTCTGGTATAACAATTTTCATGAAGTTTTCATAGAAATTATTATACTAGAGTCGCGTCGCGCCTGCCTGCCTTTAAGATTATCTATGGATTATGATTGTGAATTTTCTAGGTATGGGGGCAAAGTTACAGAAAACTTCATGAATTAATTCATTCACTGAACGTAATTTCAGTCATAATGGACGTTTGAAGATAGTAGTGACTAAAGGTAAAAGGAACTAAATCTTTACTATAAATTATTTTGCGAAATTATAACAATTTATAATCGGATTGTAATATGTTACATTTCGACTATGACTTTTAATTTCATGTACCAGCAAGTAGGTACCCAGCGACTTGATATGGTTTTCCCTAAAACAGCTAGAGCAAACAAAGATTAAGATACTCGACGTGTAAACAGCATTTCAATGCCCTTTAAAACATTGTACCTTGCGTAGTTTTATTATAGTTATAGCGAACATGGCGATAAGCAGTCAAGGTGAAAACAAAATAATGCATAGTCAGGGTCAGGACTGTCTGAGAGTCTAGGAGTATAATGATGACAGAAAAATCATAGAAGTTGGAGTGTCTACCTACTTTTACCTATACAAAATCACGATACCGGTGTGGTTAAACGTGTTGGGATATGTTGTATTTGATTATGTTATGAAAAACTATCTGAAACTTTAAATAGTTTGTGGTTGCATATGCTTGAAACTTTTCCGATTATGAAGTAGGTAGGTGTGCGCCTATCAGGAGACTTCCGCCATTATTATAATTCCCGGTATCCTGAATGACATCACTTGGCGGACGAAAGGACCAAATAGATTTTTATCAGCATTCCTGATTCGAACTTACGACTCGGTCTAAGAAATTGTCGCTGCGCTATTTGGGACATTGACCTAACGTTGTAGAACGATTACGCCCACATTCATTGTTGCTAGAAGCATTCCGGATTAACTAAATTTGGGAGAAGATTAACGGTTCCAATGTAACTTGCGTTGAACCATATATTTTAGCCATAAATACCGGTGATTTACTTACTTGCCCAATGTAGACAGTGCTAGTCCGTCGAAAGTGGCCGATATCTTCAATCCGTTTGGGTTCAAAGGCCAGGCGATCTTGTCCAAGTCGGCAACATTTTCTATCCTATCGAACTCAGAACACTGAACGTACAACACTATATGAGTCCCATCGATATCGGGAATTTCACTGCACGTACAAACATCACATAACTTAATAAGTTTTAACACCTCTTCATTGAAAACTTCTTCGATAACGTCTTGACCACTTCCATTTTTGAATATTAAAAATAGAAACGTCACATAAATAAGGGCGCGCATTTTTACTTTTTAAAAATGGTGGTACAAGCCCATCTGCGTTCGACTCGTAATCGCGGTGGAATGATAAGTTACCCTATCGTTGTCTTATCGGCATCGCCGCTGTGTGTGTACATTGCTGAAAATGACGCACACTGAGATAGTAGGAGATTAATACGAACTCTATGTGATTCATGATCCTATAGTACGAAAGCTACCGATCCTTTGAGGAAGGTATTTGTAACACGTTACAACTTTAAACAATGATGCCTCGAGTCTCGGTACATCTTCGATATCGCGCAGTATTTCCGAGCTAACTAGAGTAATCTGGTTGGTAGATCAGACAAGTAGCTGTTACTTGTATTTATTTATATGCAGTGTAGCACGAATAAGGACGAAAGCCTTGAAGTTTAGAAGACAAAGTTTCGCGGCAATCAGTTTCGTTGCTTCTGGAGGAAAACTTCCGGAATTTTGCAATTAAAACTTTTTGCATTGCATACGATTTCCTGGTTCCGTACGGGAATTGCACTAGAGAGGTGAGTTTTTATCAGTTTTTTTACCCAAAAGATCAAAACCAGTCAATGTAGACACAGAAACAGCACTTCACTCATTAAAATAATACAAATTATACTCAAATAAATGCTCTCTGAACTAAAACAAACGTTGTCAAGCACGTATCGGACGGTCGTACCGCGGTAACTAGTTGATAGCCCGTACCTAACTGTCCGTAGGTAAGTGTATTATGATAGAATAACACGAGACGTTCGTAGGCAGCCGTAATGCGAGATACATTGACCACAATGACTTGAGTCCAAGGAAAGATTGTGATATAATGTGACATCATAACGAGCAGGTTCGTTTGATCTGTTTTAGAAATTTGATTGGTATGATATAACACACATAACACAATATCACGCCTATTTCCCCGAAGAGTTAGGCAGAGGAGACCTGGTGACCTATAGTACACCCACATTTCGCCAGTTATGTTTAAGTCTCATGGATGGTCTCTCTGTGGAGGCGAGTTTATTGCTATCGATTAGCCCCAAATCCAGACTCCGGGCTGCTACTGAAATATGCCATATACCGTCAAACGGGGTGAATAGGGATGCAGGGGTGAATCGGGAAGAAATTTTAAAAGGGATTTTAATATTTAAACAATATATTTTGTTATCATCAAGGGCACTTAATCGTTAATTATAATACAGTAAACACATTAGAGTTATTTTTGGCAACAAACTATATTATATCAATGTTAAAATCCCTTTTAATGTTTTGTCTCGATTCACTCCTGCATCCCTATTCACCCCGTTTGACGGTACCTCAAAGAAAAAACGAAAAAAATAAATTAACAAATAATACATTGACAAAAGGTAGAATTGTACAGAACAGTATAAAAGTCCTCTTTTATTCAGAAACAAATGTGATCCGGTAATTCCATCCGTTGCGATTTCGGCAAATGCATTCAATCGCGGCAAAGTAAGCTGTTGTAAGTCGTGTCTAGACTGTTAATCTTTGGCTATAACGTTTTAAAGGTTTTTTGTTCTGACGCAATCTGTCCATCTTTTGATATTCAGTATCTTTTGTGTTTTATTAGGTAAAGTCATGCTTGGTATGATGCGTCCGCTGGCTCATCCATATCCATCTCTATGTATAGTTTGTCGACCGTCATATCAAGTCTTGTGGGGCCAATCTTTTAAGTCTCCTGAATGTCTTAAGTTTTCAGCAGGATTGAAGTTCGTTTATTGTGAGGGGTCGTAGTCCTATTCTTGTAAGCACTGACTCTTTGTGTCATTTCTTCTTTAACCCCTGGTATTTTTAAGTTAAAGATTACGCTACCTATTTCGTAAAAAATAACTACCATTTTTTTTTCGTTTTGAAGTGAAACAACACATTCAATAGCTTCAATAATAAATAAAGTTGCACACAAGTATGGTAAGATTCAAAAACATTTGGAAAAAACTAGGTCAACCAGGAAAATGTTGCCACACTGATATTTGGACGCGGTGTGTAAATGGGCTAACGGCGATTAAATGATGCATTTTTATGTGCAAATTCGCCTCCCCAATTTTATGAGACTACAAAATGGTAGGAGCGACCCAGTAGGCAGCTGTAATAAAATGGAGTATTATGTTTTTTTATTTGTGTTAAAAATGAGGTGTTTATCTACTTGCAGACTTCCAGGTGGATATAACTCCAAAAAACAGTATAAAAAAAACTACGTGTATATTAAAGCAATAAATGTGTCGCCTAATTAAATCTGTTATAGCATTTATATGATTTATTTCCACTCTGAGGATCAGAAAAGATTACAAAAGTGTTTGCTAATATTTTTTCACATAATTAGCTAATAAATATTCTTACATTACTGCTTACATAACTAAATAAAAAACAAATCTACAAAAATATTTTTTATTAAAATATGCGCCTATAACAGTAAAATATGTAATAATAATATTGAACAAATTAATATGTCTATTATACTTATGAATACTAATGTGTTTCGACATTTTAAATTTTATACGCCATAGAATACATAGGTAATTATAAAATTGTGGACCCTACGTACTTATAAGTTACAAACAACAATACAGACTGATTACTATATTATAAGTATATTATGCGATGGACAATTAACCTGTTATTGCTATATCAGTCACTTTCTATTGACATCGACAAAACGACAACGCAAGAGGCCTTATCCCAGGGCCGGCAGTCTCGACATTAGATAGCGACAAAAATCTGTCGCTAAGTCGTATCGATGTCAAATTCCTTTAATAGACTTTCAACTTTATTTCCAAAGCATAAGGTTGAAAATCTATTAAAGAAATTTGACATCGATTGGACTTAACGACCGATTTTTTTCAGTATCTATGTCGAGACTGCAGGGCCAGGACGTAATACCTCTACTATGCAAACAACATTTCTATAAAGTTTAGTACAAACCTAGCAATTTTGTAGCCTAAAACATCAATCAAAATAACAAATTTAACATCTTCTTAAATAGTTTTTAAACCCAATATTCGTTTCACAAAAATAATTCTAAAAATGGAATGTCCCATTTATAAGTAAGTACAACGAAATATTTTCAAAGTTTGCGTTATAAATGCGATTACTAAACCTATTATTATGTGGAGATAACAACTGTTACAGTTATAAAGACATCAAGGTTTACTCAACAAGAGAATATTTTTAGCCAATAATATGTTTTCTCAGATTTATTTTTAAAGTGGATTTGTCAATGTTTTGGAGAAGACCCACTTTATTTATTAGTTATTGCAACAGTCCACTTTAGCCAGTATGCTCATTTAAAATATTTGGTTAAGTTATGTTGCACTCAAGGAAAACAAACACAATTATCTCCCGAATTCTAAAACGTCACATAACTTTATTGTTTTCAAAAGTCTTTCTGTCGCTACAATAAACTTTGAAGTGACAGAGACAGAGTTATATTGGCAACTTTTAAATGTTGTATTGGGCCGTTTTTCATTATGAAAAGTCCAATTTCCCTTACAGTTATAGGTTCTTAAAGCACATAAATATCTATGTAATATCAGTTTTATGTGTGTTCTTTTGAATGATTTAACAAAAAAAAAAAAAAAATCTGTTACAAAATCTATATGATTACTGAAATATAATATGTAAAATATTATGCAGTCTATAGTTTAGCTAAGTCTTTTAGACTACTCAAGCTTATCTAAGTAATAAAAACTTTACAGAGACAAACATGGACTTCGATAAGAAAATAAAATTGGTCCTTTGAGTCGATAAAAATATACATACAACGAAAATATGACGTATTTTCATTAATTGAATTCATTGGCACGTTTCTAAGTTGACTTATGATAAGAAAACTCTATACAGTCCATGACTGAGTTGTCAAAATAGAACTTCATATTCGATACCAAAGAAATAACCAATTTGACGATTTACATTGTGACTCGTCAAAAATGTATGGTCGATTTGCAGGTAGTTTGAAACGTAGTATAGCACCAAAAAACCCAGTCTTTTAAAACAACGTCTTGTTGATGTCGTTGATAGAACCAAAGAAGAATGACAAATTCGGTTTTGCTTAAGTTAAGAGGCGTACGTGAAAACACGATGCTGTAATTACATAGAGGATTGCCATTCTTCTTTCAATACGCAAGCATTTCAATAGGACCCTATGTATAACTAGACTAGACTAGAACAAGTTTACCGACAACGCTTCAGAGGGCGTCGTGTTCCTTCAGCAGGTAGTGGCCCACGAGTCTCTTCTGTATGTCCGTCACGCCGCCGTAGATCTGCGTTCCTCTTGCGTCCCTGCGAGAGGAATAAAAATTAGTAATAGGTATATTTTCAATCGACTTCAAAAAACAGGAGGTTCTCAATTGGATTGTATTTGTGTGTTACTTCAGTTTTTTTTTTCTAGTTGAACCGATTTTGAGGATTATTTTTTATTTGAAAGCTGGTGCTTCTGATATGGTCCCATATAAATTTGATTAAGATCTGACCTGTAGTTTTTGAGTTATCCTTAATAATGTGTATTTTCACACTTAATATATATTGATGATGTTTTAATAATTTCCTGTCATTGCTATTTACATTTCAAGTAGTGGTATACGAATTTGTGTGGGGTACCACAACTAAAAAGAGAAAAACAAAAACTTTTTCACAAAAAAAAAAACCAGCGACTTCCACAAAAAACACTAAAATATGAAAACTAACTTTAATTTCGGAAGTCAGTGGCAAAAAATGAAAATACAAAACTAAAGACACCAACTTCCGAAATTAAAGTAATTTTTCACTTTTTAGTGTGTGTTTTTGGGAGGCGGTAGTTTTTTTTTGGTTTGTTTTAACGTTTTTTTTTTTTAATATTTTTATGACATTCCCCGCTCGCTCCTTTTTACAGGGATGAAGCCTGAGACCCAACAGTGGAAAAGTGTTACATTATAGGGTTTTTGACCGAGCTAGCGCGAAGCGTTTCCGTTTCCGCTTGGGCAAAAATGCTTTCGTATGTCCGGATGTCCGGCGGATGTCTGTTCTCCTGTACAGGTCGCATTTCTCAACCGATTCTCGTGAAATTTTGTGAGCAGGTTCGATAAATTATATGGATTTTCTGTCGATTGAGTTTATCGATTTTTTTTTTAATGTCGGATATGGGTTTGAAATGTAAAAAAAAAACTTATTTCAGCCATTTCGCGCGCTTTCGGTTTTAGGGTGAACATTTATTCAGTTTTAAGCTAAGCAAAGACAGACTCGCAAGGTCTACAGCGCACAGAGCCAATAGTATAAAAATATGGGCAAGTGTTCTCGGGTTCTCCATTACGAATGTTTCAGTAGCTGCCCGGAGTCTAGATTGAAGTGTGCCCGGTAGATGGCAATAGGCTCGCCCAATATCTAACAGGGTCCACAATTTGTACCTAGTTAAAAACCGTTTTGTAAAATCGTTTATGCAATAGGAACGCAATAAATGAATATGAATACATAGGACTCACAATATAACTGGCGAAATGTAGGTGTACTATACCTACACCCTTCAAACTCAAACTTAAATATTTTATTGCAGTGGTAAGCAGTTGTTAGAGCTCCAGCATCTGACATGAACCCTATTAAGCAGTGGTGAGATTTATGTTTTTTTAAAACTAAATACGTATAGTTTACCTATAATGCCTCTCAGCGTTGTAGTTAACAGACAAACCGCTCCCCCCGAGGATCTGAACGCAGTGGTCTGCGACAGCGGTGGCGTTCCGTCCCGCCAAGTACTTGGCCATTGCACTGTTCTTTGTGCTAACGTCTACCGCCGCGCGGTATGTCGCGAGACGAGCGGTCTCGACTAACATACACATATCAGTGAGGCGGTCCTGAAAAAATGTTTAATATAATATTTGTCATGAGGTCCTGAGTTCTATTCCCAGGTCGGGCAAAGTGCTATCAGGTTTTTCCATCAGAACTTCTCAAGAACAGCCCAGTCTGGATTTGTGCCCGGTTGATGGCAACAGGCTCGCTTTAGTACATGAGAGTTAAACATAACTGGCGAAATGTGGGTGTACTCATGGTATAATAATATACTTCGCCAGGTATAGCAGTCCGTGACACAGTGGTCACGTGGGAAACACAAGCCTACGTCATCACCGCTGTGTTACCAGTAGTGTGTAATAATAACTCCCCAACCGCTTTTATTACCTGTGCGAATCCGATAAAACAATGAGGTTTTAACTAACAATAACGTTGGTATATGTTTAAATTTAATTTTCTCGTTTGATTAGAAAAATGAAACGACAATTTAAATGCTTTATATACATTTTTTTACAGAATGGTGACTGAAAATGTTTCCATATCTTGTTTTGTTGCAATAAAGTGACAACTGGACAGTGACGTAAGCATGTATCACTCCAGGAATGCGAGACCTTGTTTTTTTAGACCATGGGTGTACTATAGGTACACCTCTGCCTAACTCTAGCATGCACATAAAACATCACGCGTGTATTCCCCATACGCCTTATTATATTGTTTTTTTTTCTGTCTGTAGCACTCCAGAGTTTGGATTTTCTCGGTTGACGACAACAATAGGCTCACCTCCTATTACATGGGATTTAAACAGACAGTCAGGACAACAAGTGTGAACGTGAAGTTATATAATTTTTCTTAATAAAGACCACAATATACCAAACCTTTTGCGATGTCAAATGATACCTAACGTGCTCCATGGATCTTTTGGCGCTTGTGACATTGACAAGGTCAGTAAACTCTTTGAAATTGGTTAATGAAATTGTATTGAAAAAACAAGATGGCGGCGTAAGTTCCAATTTTGGCCACGCGTCAAAAGATTCTAGTACAGCTATATAACTTACAATTCGTTGATTTTGGTCTGTGCATTATCATAGAAAATTGACGTGAATGGGAATGCGAATCACAAATGGCTGACAGCCTTATCAAAAAAGAGCTCAAGTTGGAAAATTTAAAGATAATTATTTATGCTTTCACCTGACACTAGGTACAATTACAAGTTCTCAACTTCTTGGGCATGATGAACTTAAGATAGGGAATAATTGCGCTGCGGTACTAATTTTTTTTAAATATCGCAGCATTATGTTGCGATAGGAGCTTTTTTGGCCTTGCACAGGTTTTTTACTTGTTTATTGTTGTTTTTATTTTTATTATTGTTAATTTTTTTAGTTTTAAATGCACCTTTTTTATTTTATTTTTTTGTTTTTTTACTCTGTATTTCCTGTGCGTGTCCCAAATAAAATATTTTTCTTTCTTTCTTTCTATAATTTACAGCTTCAAATTATTTACTTAAAGGTGTAATAAATATCAAATGTAGTATACTACCTTCACAGAAGCTAATCTGGAGAGTGGTTTTCCAAAAGCTACTCTTTCCTTAGCGTAGGTGATTGCTGTATCGAGTGCTGACTGGGCGATACCTGTGGAAATATGAAACAAATTAAATACTATACATTTGCTTATTATTAACTCACTAGCTATGCTCGCGACTTCGTTCGCGTGAAAGTCGAAAATATTCCCATGGGAACGAACTACCAGTGCAAAATTTGTCTGTCCTAAATTCCTAATCCAGTTCATGGCCTACGCGTATGCCAAATTTCATCCAAATCCGTTCAGCCGTTTCAGCGTGAAAACGTTACAAACTCTCTTTCGCATTTATAATATTAGTTGGATCATCATCACTCTATAGCACAGTGCACTGGTGGACATGGACCTCGCTAATCTGAAGCATATCAGCGCCAGGCCAGGGCGCGAACCACCATAGCCTAAACAACGCCTGCAGCCGGTCTATTTAAAAAAAATCTCAGCGTGAGAACTTAAGTGAAGTGAGCTTAAAGTCAGCTGTCAATAGTGTCAGGTGCACTGACAGCTCACTTCACTTAAGTGATCACGGTGAGAATTTTAAAGAATAGCACGACAGTAGGTACAGTTTTTATTACTTACTTTATTACTCACATGCTATCTACTTTGTAAAATTCACCAATATTACGATTTAGAGTAAACATGTCATCATAAATCTCATAGTAATCTTGGTTAAGTTTTTTCAATTTGTTAAAATGATGAAACGATAATTTATTCCTCTCCCACAGCAATTCATAAACTAGCCATAAATCTGACATATTTATTACCTCTCATGTTGTTTTTGTAAACTTTAGTTTTGATAGGCAAATGAGCAGAGACGGGCATGCATTTTCTTGCTGCCGAACGTGATCACGAGGCGAGGGACGGGAAGTAGGGCTCAAACGCGAAGGGTTTGGATTTTGGATATTCTATTTTTGGCAAGTGAACCATATGGTCGCTAGACAAACTATTAGCTCACGCTGACTGTGTTTCCCGATTTTCTGAGCCCCGTGAACTCATGAACGCCTCTTCTCACATTTAGACGTTACTTAAACTTAGTATCATGTAAGACTTTAAGCGTGTAAATTACAATTTTCCATCTTACTGGTGCGTGTTACTTTCGCCTGCACGAGTGTCTTCCCTGACAAGGGAACTCGTAGAAAACAGCATCAACCATCTCCTATTACGACAAGCATATTATTCAGCCACCCTGCGAAAATCGTCGCTCCACACAGCGAGGTACCACCGAGGAGTTACCACCTAAGTACACATTATGGTAAAGCAATAAAGATATTGAGTATTGAGGTCGTAGGAATTATAAATAGATTAAAGACTACAGTTCATTATTAAAGGGTGGTTAATGGCTGTTGCAGTTGAGTACAACTGTTGGTTTCAGAGTTCGACCCAGGTCACAAAGGATATAATGAAGTGATTTTGTTTGGCAGACCACCGCCACCAGAGCACACCAGAGCATAAATATACGAGCGCTCACGTTCCCTGGCCAAAAGTAGTTAGAAAAACACCTACACATAACACTATGAAAATAGCTAAAGTACACTAAACGGGCTGTCTCTATGTCGGTTAAATTACGAATTTTTCTAACAGCGTATGCTGCGGAGCTTAGCTTTTTTGACAATTTATCTATATGTGGGCCCCACTGAAGCTTAGCATCCAAAGTTAAGCCCAAGAATACTGTGCTATCTTCAAGATTCAATTCTTCGCCCTTCATCAATACATTAGTTTTCACCTGTCTAACGTGAGGTAGCGTAAACTTAATGCATTTGGTTTTTTTTTCGTTAAGAAGTAAATTATTGACATTGAACCAGTTAACTACTTTTGAGATCGCGATATTTACATCGTCAGTAACCAGCTGCTGACGTTTAAGTTTAAACAAAAGTGAAGTGTGATCCGCAAATAACACTATATCGTGATTATCCTTTATGAGGTAAGGCAAGTCATTAATATAAATAAGAAACAAGAAAGGACCAAGAATTGAGCCTTGCGGGACTCCCATTGTTACTATAGATCCGGGAGATCTTTCTCCATTTACGTCAACGCTCTGAATCCTATTACTCAAATATGAAATACGAAGATCCAGAGCGGTGTTCCGGATCCCGTAGTGGCGGAGTTTCCTGATTAACGTTTCATGAAGAACGCAATCGAATGCCTTGGACAAGTCACAAAAGATGCCCAAGGCATCGCATTTATCTTCCCATGCTTTATAAATATGTCCTAAAAGTTCAACACCGGCATCAGTAGTCGAACGACCCCTTGTAAAACCAAACTGTTTGGTATGTAATAATTTATGTTTATTAAAAAATCTTTGCAATTGGTTTAAAATTAATTTTTCAAATATTTTACTAAAGGTAGGTAGTACTGAAATAGGTCTATAGTTTGTGGGGTCTGTAGTACTACCTGATTTAAACAAAGGTATTATTTTACTTTTTTCATAAGGTCAGGAAACTCCCCACAGTCGATACAATCATTAAAGATAAGAGCTAAAATAGGTGCTACAATGTCAATAACAGACTTAGCAACTTCTACAGAATTACCCCACAGGTCTGCAGTCTTTTTTACATTTAAAGTGTGAAAGGTCTTAATTATATCTCTACAAGTAATATGTTCAAAATGAAATTCCGAATCGCAAACATTAACACTTTCTTTAAGCAAAGACTCAGCAACAGAAGGTGATGAGTTTAGGGATTTAGTAGTTGAAATGGGAATATCCGAAAATAAATTTTCAAAGGCCGCGGCGACTTGTGAGTCTGATTTTATTATATTGTCATTAATGGACAGGCTGAAGTCAGTATTTCGGCTCCTAGATCTTCCCGTTTCACTATTAATAATATTCCAAGTCGTTTTAATTACATTACTACTGTTTTTAATCTTCGAACTCAAATAACGCGACTTGGCCATACAACAAACTTTTTTAAATAATTTTGAATATATTTAGTGAATTCAGCCCGTTTAGTGTACTTTAGCTATTTTCATAGTGTTATGTCGTACGGTATTCTGTTGTGGGGAAATGCCGCCGACATTCAGACTATCTTTGTTTTGCAGAAAAGAGTTGTTCGATCAATTTATAAATTAAGTCCGAGACAATCTCTCAGAGACAAATTTAAGGAGATTAATGTAATGACTGTGCCTTCTCAATATATTTTTGAAAATCTTTTATATGCCCATAAAAATATAAAATTATTTAAAAAATACAGTGATATCCATAGTATAAATACTAGGAACAAACTCAAATTTGTTGTACCTACAACAAGGCTCAAGAAAATAGGTGGCTCATTCAGATGTCAATGTATACGCTTTTATAATAAACTTCCAAGCCACGTTCAAGATCTAAGCCTTAATAAATTCAAATCATTCATTAAACGTAAGTTGAGCCAGAAAGCCTTTTATACCGTTAAAGATTATATTGAGGACAAAAAGGCTTGGGATTGAGTTGCTCCAATTTTTTGCATACTGAATGTTTTTTTTTGTTATTTTTATTTTTGCTATTTTTTTAATTTGTATTTTACATAAACTTTGACATTTGATAATTATTACATATAGAATGACATGACAATTTACTTTCTGAAGTATAACTTTATTATCAAATTATTGTGAATGTGAGGACTATGTGCGTCAGTTTTTTTTTTTTTTTTTTTCACTTACTCAGGTAGTTTCAATGATGATCTGGCAGTTTGAGTGCTTTATGCGGCCTACCCAAATGTCCTTTCTTTGGTATTGTTCGTCTAATGGTTGAGCTCCTTAAGTTCTGAGTTGAGCTTCACGATTACTGACAAATGCGTGCATTGACTGGACAGGTCCACTCAAATCTGTATGGTTCTTTCCTTAAAAGACCATTTCAGACACCAATCTTACATGGTCCTCAAATGATCTGACCAAGATTATTTCAGGATTTTTTATACCTGTTGACATTGATGATTTTTTATAAATATATTGACATGAATATTTACTTTGTAAAATAGTATATTATTTTAATTATTGTGAATGTGAAGACTATGTAGATCATTGTTTTTTTTTTTTTTTCTCTTTCTTGATTAGTTTTAATCAAAGTCTGGCAGTTTGAGTAATTAATGCGGCCTGCCCAAATGTCCTTTCTTTGGTATTGTTCGTCGAACCGTTGAGCTCCTTAAGTTTTGAGTTGAGCTGCACGATTACTGACAAATGCGTGCACTGACTGGACAGGTCCACTCATTCTGTGTGGTATTTTTTCCTCAAAATTACCATTTCAGACTCAAATCTACATGGTCTTCACATGATCTGACCAAGATTATGTCTGGACTTTAAAAGAGACTGTGACCTCTGAGTTTGTTTCGGCCTTTCTTCTCAGAGTAGTCAGATAGGAAACGCCGACCTCATCAAGTTTTAAAATATGATTGACGTGTAAAAGTGTTTGTACAAACCTACTTACAGAAATAAAATCATTTATCATTTATCACCTGTTTGTTTTATCCATTAATAGTCTGACAGACCCCAACACATACGCATTCACATACGCCTTTTAAGACAGCCACGAGAAGAGATGGGATGCTATTCCTTACGTCGGGCACCACACGGAATACGGTTTTGACTGTTGATGTCGTCACTCACCGACAGCATGCGCCGCGATGCCGATTCGGGCCTGGTCGAGCTGTTCCATGGCGATGCGGAACCCGTCGCCCGGCTGCCCCACGATGTAGTCTCTCGGAATGCGCACCTCCTCCAGGGTCACGGGGCACGCGGTTGCAGCCCTGAGGGTTTCGCTTCAAATCTATTTTATAAGCTCCTTTTATCTCCTGATTTGATTTTATGGTAGACAACTAGGTGCAGTGTACCTACCAATTTTTTTTTTCGAATATAGCATAATAGTATGTTGAGACGTTGAGAACGTTCTCCTTATTTTTGAAGTCGGTTAAAAAGGAAAATGAATTCAATTAGTTTACTGTATTAATAACATTAATGTTAAAGGTACTTAAGTGATGTCCCGAAACTCGGAACAAATATTCTGAAAAAAAGAAATGTCATAAGGAAGTCTCCACTTTTTTGGTCTCTGTTCTTTGAACTTTAGGTATATTAGCTGTACCAATTCCGATGGCTGGTTATCACTTTTGACAACAATTCCCAGTAAATTAAGAAATTTAACCAGGTTTATTGTACTACTTACACTTCTTAATTTTCTATTTTGAAATAAATTATTTAACTCTTTTATGAGGTGTTAATGATTTTTTTTAAATTAATTTGGTAAATATATAAAATGGTTGATACTATGATAAAGTTAATCTTTAATCAATTTATGACAGATGCTAAATCCCAAATGACAAACCCTTATAAATAAATAAATATTATCGTTATAAATAAATAATATATTATTATGCAAGTTTTAAACCCAGCCATGCATAATGAATCCGAACCCCAAAATACCGCCGTCTAATTCAAAGTTACCAAGTGTTAACGATTTTATTAAGAATGTTTATAAACTTTCAAGTCAGACTTACTGTTAATGGATATATTTTAATTCATCTTAGCCAGGCACTAAGGACCACCGGCTCTCAGGACCAAATCTTGATGTGTAAAAGTCGCAGCATACATGATATAATACTATTTTATAAACTGGTTTTACGCCATATGGGTACTATGGCGTAAAACCAGTTTGTATGTTCAAAATATCCGCAATCAAACTGAAACCATTTTACGGGCACTTTTGAATTGTCAAGGGGTCAGTCGGTCAGAAAGATGAAGTTAGTTGCGCATTCCAAAGCGTAGTAGGTACCTATGGAGATAAACGGGCAAGAAACTCCAAGAACACTCTTTTAAATCACAAATATGGTTAAAAAATATATAATATCAAAAATATCCCGATGGTAAAAAGCTAATAGATATGAATAATGACCACTCCAAATTGTGTTGCATGCATGCGTGTTAATATGTGTAATTCCAATAGATTTCAATACATACCTTACGCTCATGATGCGTTCTTTCTTCCCTCTGAACACACCTTCAGTTTCCATTGGGATCAGGAAACCTGAGTGAATGGAAATTTGTTAAATATTCGATGAAAAAAATATATATTGTTAGAGAGTTTATCAGAATCGTCGAGTTCATAGTGACTTTAAAATTGAAAACCAATAGAGGCTTCCATATTTTGATCTGCCTTTCATTATTGTGGAGGGTACTTACATTAGTTTCATGTAGGTTTAATAAGCATTAATACCTATTAATGATCACAATATGGCAATTAAGGGGGAAGCGCCAGGGTAGTCCGTGAAATTCAAATTTTCTTACGTTTTTTTGCAATTTGCTGGTCAGTGTCAGGTTGTATGTTGAAAAAACAAAGATTCGCGACCGTAACAAATATGTATTGTGTAATGACTTTTAAATAAAAAGTCATTCAAAGGGATTATATAAACTTAGAGGGTTGTATTGATGATTTTAATTATTATAATTTTGTAAATACATAAATATGTATGTAAACAAATTTCACCAATTTCATTTTTAACAAATGTTACGGTCGCGAATCATATTTTGTTTAACATACAAACTAATACTGACTTGCAAATTACAACAACGTAAAAAATAATAAAAAAAAAAAAAAATTCGTGGGCTACCCTGGCGCTTCCCCCTTAAATCAACGAGAACTGAGGGGCAATTCTCGTATTATTAAGAACGTTCGCATGCTAAAATGCTAATATCTTAATAATACGAGAATACGAGAGGTTTTTCTGACAGATCGAGACTGTGATTGGTCACAGTCTCGATCTGTCAGAAAAAGCTCTCATTTTCAGAAATTTTTGACAAACTTTTGACATTCATGGTCGCTGAGATGAGTTCGCGACTGGATTTTGAACGTTTTTATTTACGGGAATTGTTCTTCTTGTTGGGTTTTCTATACTAATACATATTATAAAGAGGTAAATTTTGTTTGTTTATAGGGGGTAATCTCTGGAACTACCGGTGGGATTAGAAAAAATATTTTTGCTTTTGATAGCCCAATTCTTGAGGGCGGCTATTAGGCTATTTAATATCACGCTATGACCCTTAGCAGCCGAGCAAAAAGAAAAAAGTCAGAAAGAACGCTAAGCGAAAACGAAGTGATAGCGCAGGTAGGTGTTGCGATGCGACGGGGTGGGGGGTCGGCGGAACAAGAAATTTCACGCGGACAAAGTCGCGGACAGAAGCTAGTATGTCTTATCTTGATAAGCTTAAAGGCTCCTGCAAACAGACGCGACACGCGACGCGAATCGCGCGCGACACATAGGCACCGCTCGTCGCGCGACGAACGGCGCCTGTGTGTCGCACCTGTCTGCGGGAGCCTTCAATATTAATTCATTTTCGTCCTCAGGTACAAACATAGTGTGATTTTTGACTTACAAGCGAGCCCCTTATGCCTGAGTTCTGGATCGATGGTAGCGAAAGTGATGAGGGCTTTGCCTTCGATGGCATTGGTGACCCAGGTCTTCTTGCCGTTCAGAACCCAGTAGTCACCATCAAGTTTAGCTGTGGTCTTTATCCCAGCTACATCAGTTCCCGCACCTGGAAAGACCAATCATATTTATTTCTTTCTTAATAATCTAGTTTAGCTAAATGTAGTTTGAGTTGATTTTTGCGTGACCTTTGTAATGAAAAAGATTCGAAAGAAAATTATATGCAATAAAATCTCAACTTTGTCTAATATGACATTGAGTTTGTGTTACTAAGACTAAGATTCTGAATTACTTTTTAGTCCCGTCTATTTTTATGATCTTTCATTTTTGGCCGAGGTGTTTCAATCAATTTATTCTATTTTTGTTTAAAGTAAGTAAGCATTTTGACTGTTGTCACATTATTATGATTACAATCTTTTACGTCATCAGGTGACTACGATAACGGGAGTAAAACTAATTATTCCTTAACAGTAAATAATAAACATTCATTATTATTTATGTTATTTTGTATTTAATTAGCATAGTGACAAGTTCGGGGCAATCGGTTCAATGTTCTTCTGAGGTCGACACTCGACTGTCGAGAAACCATTAAATCGCGCGGTCATATTTAATTCCTTTACGATTGCACTTTATTTTCTAATGTTATGTGTGTTCAGCGGGGCAATTACGTAACACACTAACAGTAGGAATAGCTTTCATTTTGACAGTTCAGCAACATTTATTTCGTTATTTACGTTGTTGAGCAGACACATTTTTCGAATATATGAAGCAATGGATTACGAATAGTCTTCAAAATGATTCAGATTGTGATAAAAAGTGTGTTATGCAATTCGGGTACTGGTTCAAATGGATGGAACCTTTTAAAATTAATCACATTATCAAATTGCAAACACACACTGAAGCGTGAAGCGCACGGTTCGCGTTTGTTTTGTTTTAATCTGAATTTTTCTACCGCTCTATAATTGGTTTGCAGTCTGTAAATACATGGAGAATATTTCACCATGAAATAGTCATGATGGACGAGGATTTCGTTTGCACGTGAGCTTAGAAAGGAGTTTTTATATCAGGCAAGGTTTTTTTAAATCTCCTGCAAACCCAAATGTCCAAATTCATCGCCAGTATAATTATAGAGGCGGAGGGATTAAAGCTTGGCGTTCTAAGCTCAGATTCAGTCTTTAATGTTGCTATTTCTCAAATAACATTATTTAATAATCTCCATAGTTAACAATGCCTTAGGACCAAAAATAAAACTATACCTGGTTCACTCAAAGCGAAGCTCCCAAGAGCGCCATTAGCGAAGTTATTCAAGAATATCTCTTTTTGCTTCTCAGTTCCTTTCTCATTGACCAGGTTGAGGTACAAGAAGTTGTGTATAGAGAGTATCATGCCGGTGCTCGCGCATCCCCGGGAGAGTTCCTCAACGGCTAAGGCTAGGGACAAGTAGTCCAGTTCTAAGCCGCCTTGCTCTTTGCTGACACAAGCACCCATTAAACCCATGCTTGCCAGCTTTTTGATCTGGAAGAGAAGTACGCTTTCTATTGAATCAGTTTTGAAATTGGTGAAAGATGGGAGACAGAGGGATTATTGCAGAGGAGTGGTTGAAGAAACATGTTGTACGTTATACCTGTTTTAAGACTGCCGAGGGCAGGTTTAGTATAATCAAGTACAGTCAGTGCTCTGCAGAACCAGACCCCTCTTCCCCTCTTCTTCTTTGTAAGAGGGGTCAGGCAATGCGGAGCACTGACCGTACCCTTTCGGAGAAAACGGGCATGATTTTTTGAACAGTTAAGCTATATAATTCTGTAAAAAAATCTACCTACAAGGGAAAAAAGAAAATAAAAAATAAAATCGGAAAAAACAAACCCCCATTACAAAAAAAAAACAGAAAATTTACACATACAAAGTAGCCAAAAGCCTCGTATTCAAATCATAAAAGTTTAACGCCAAGAGCAGCTAACTGACCACCTGTTGTTGTTTTGTTTCTTAGTGCATATCTGACCTTCTAGAAAGGCATGTATTTTCGATAGATTGATAAACCCAATATGCAGAAAGTTGATATCAGTGCACTGCATTGTTTGAACTGGTGACATCATACATGTGCCTACCTACCTATCTTACATTGTCATACAAAACGATAAGAGTAATCCCATGTCTTTATCGTGCTTTAGTACGGTCACCCGCACGTCAGTTATAAAATTTGAGCTACGTAAACCACCCTTACTGCTACGCAATAAAGGCGCTGTACATGTCAAATTGTTACTATGGACATGCGGTTGATTATAGTAGGGATGCCTATCCATCTTCTTACTTAATCTTGGTTTGTAGGAGATAGCTGATACTAACACTTGAATTACGAAAACCACCCTTACCACTACGAAATAAAGGTGCCGCCAATTTAAAATCGTTACTATGGGCGTGCGGTTGTAAGTGCGACTAAGTATTCCTATCCATCTTTTTAATCCTGGGCCGGCAGTCTCGACATTAGACAGCGATGCTGTCGCAAACTTCTGATCGCTAAATATTAAGGTGAATCCTCAGTTGTAGCCCGCCAAATTCTAATTTCTTTGGTTTTTTACAAATTGCAGCTCTGTTTTACGTCGTATGTTGATCAAAATGCGATTCACGACTGTGGGAATGATATATTTATTGCATAATAATCATCAATTTCATATCAATCGCAAAACTCGCACACGCAGAGTGGGAGGAAGCACCAACAGTATCTTGAGGGTGTTTGCTGAAAGGCTGGATGGGTCTACCATGGGTAGGTTTATCAAGATTCATGTATTGCATGGGGCTTGATGAAACTATCTGTGGTCGATATATTATCAGGTTTTTTCATTTTTTTGTGTTCAAGTATATACTAACATGGTTTATAAGATAATTTAGATACTAACACAATGTGTACCTATGTAGTCTGTAAATAAAATATTTATTTTTTATTTTATTTTTTTATAATCGTATCAGCGAAAAAATACTTGGAAGTTCAAATACGATTGTGGTCCTTATTCATATAATGACATGGATCGATTTTCTACGTAAGTATTTTCCTGCTTTGCCTACGCTCAATAGCATAGCAAATACTTCCACACTTGCAAGTTTTTCTTTTAGTAACAGGGCGCCGTACTTCGAAGCAAAACCCTGGTTTACAAACCTCGTATGGTGAAAACGTCAATATTTAACTTAAATAAACCTAGTACAGAAATCTCGATGTATTGACATGTCGCCAGTGCACCCATGTGAAGCAGGAGCGGGTCGCTAGTAGGTACCTAAGTTAGTCAGTAAAGAGGCACTATAAAGTAGTCTTCTCTTTGTCTTGACTTTAGTTTTTTCAGTAGGTACAATATCCTCATGTATCACCATAATTTAATCTTGTGATAAACAAATTCTGTAGGTACTACATACAGTTTTATTGAAAATTTAGATAATCTATCTAGATAGTTACGTACCTACCTACTTATCTCTATGTTCTACAGTTACAGTATTTTCAAACTGTGTACATAAACAGGGCTGACAATTGCGTAATAATGTGTTGACCATAACGTGTTTCTTTGTTTTCGATTTTCTAATGAACGTCATTTCTATTGACTCCTGTACGTGTGTGCGATGTTGTGAGAATAATCATAATTTCATCATTAATTAAGTTGGTTTGAAATTGGCTCTTTATATTTTTTAAGCGTTTACATCCCCTTATTAGGTACATAGCCTCAATTCCTCAACTCTCATCTGCACAGCTATTCACAACCGTTCGATACGCTTCCGTGCCGAATAGAACATCCGTCAATGTTATCAAGACTCTTCTATATACTGTTCCTGTTCACAAAACTAAAACCTAACATTTTTGTCAGTTTAAATTAAATATACGACCGCCATTCTTCCGACTGCTATTTGCTGTCGGGGGAAAGGCAAATAAGTCATAGAAAATATGTTATTTTCGATTCGACAATCTCTTGAATGGTTGTACATAGCTATGCTGGTCCCAAATTCCGAAGCTCCCCTTTCCGGGGCTTCAAAGCAAATACAATAGCTAGGTGAATCTTTTAGGCGGTTCTGTCTCTAATACTCGCGGTACCATCAAACGGGGTGAATAGGAAAGCAGGGTTGAATCGAGACGAAACCTTAAAAGGGATTTTAACTTTGGTATAATATAGTATGTTGCCAAAAAAGGACTCTAATGTGTTTACTGTACTATAATTATTAGATTAAGTGCACTTGTTGCCAACAAACTGTATTAGTTCAATGTTAAAATCCCTTTTAAAGTTTCATCTCGATTCGTCCCTACATTCCTATTCACCCCGTTTGACGGTACCTTAAATATAGGAAGAGTTTGTTACAGACTAGAATTCTGGATAGCAATTACCTACCAGATAAATAAAAATGTTGAATAGATCATAGGACTGATATAAAAAACAAAATCTGCCAGATCCAGAGGTGATGATCATAGCAAGTCAAGTTTTCTATCTGATCTTTTCTAGATATAATCAAATATGTTATTTGATATGATAACAGCAAATGTTATGTCAGAAGTATGTTATAGAATTAAATGGAAATAGGTATTGTTAATCCATTTTAAACCGACATCAACAAAGGAGGTTTTTTTTATGTATGTTCGTCGATATTTTCGTCAATTGTGGAACGATTTTGGAAATTCTTTTTACATTTGGTAGAGGAAGCCTGCGCGGTGGTCACATAGAAATTTTATTAACTTTGCTTGGGTAGTTTTTCATTAGCTTTGACAATACGTATTTAAACCACTTAGTGTATTTTGATGATGTTGTAATACTTCCTGTCACTGTTGTTTACATAGCAAGTAGCAGTAAGTATAAGAATTGGTGTGGGGTAGGGATCATAACTAAAAAGTGAAAACTAAAAACTTTATTTACAAAAACAAAACAACCAGAACCTTAAAAAAAAAAACACTACAAAATGAAAAATAACTTATATTTCGGAAGTTTGTGGCGAAAAACTAAAATACAGATCCAAAGACAAGTTGTTAAATTGTTTTTCACTTTGTAGTGCTTTTTGAAGTCTGTTGTTTTTTTTTTCATAAATATTTTTTATTCTGGTATGGAGCTGGGCATATTCTCTTTTTTTTTGAGCCACAGACCAAACTGCAAAGCACAACCTGCATGTAGAAATGCTAGGAGATCTATGATATGATAGTAATAAGAACAATGGAAACTAAATATACTTATTTGCTTTATGGTACAAAAATTAATTAGCAATAGGACACTAGATTTTCCAGATTATAAAAGCAAATTTTCATACAGTAAAATTGTATTTATAAATATATATAATAAAAATAGTCATATTTTTGTAAATATGAAACATGTGGAAATTGTGCAAAATCTATAATGATGGTTAATAATGAAGCTAAAAATGAAGCGTACTCACAGGTTCAAATGGAAACCGGGCCTCAGTGTCATGTTTGGCAGCATTGGGCTTCAAGTGTTCGTTGGCAAAGTTCCTCGCCATCTCCTGAATGCATTGTTGCTGCTCCGTCAGCTGTGTTGTGAAGGTGCGTTGAGATAGAGTCTTCAGGCATTGTCGTGAGTAGACTGAGAAGGTTTTAGTTGTGATGTTAATTATTAAAATTTACTCATAACGTTACTTATGTTTTTCTTACTTATATATATGTTTCATTTAGATTATTTAAAACTAAGATTAAAATTACTGTAGTTAACTAACCTCTTGCCACTTACAAAAGTTTCATTAATTTACATTAGGCCATAAAATTAATTGTAAATCATATGCGCAAGGGCAAGGTAATAAATTATCAAATTTAAAATAAACGTGTAATTTTATTTATGAACTTGTAGTAGGTACTTACTGCCTAATTTCGAGGATTTCAAAAGCGGACTTGTAGCCATTTTAAAATGCCGATAAGAACTGATGTTATATCACCGTATAACAGTACAAACGAACTAACTCTGGTAACTCACAGTTGACACTCGAATTGCGATACGAATGATAATGATAAACCAACAAGGTCACACAATCATACTACAAAAGTACCTCCTAGTTCCAAAAACCGGTTCCCGAAATTGTGTCATGAATTTCAAGTTAGCGCACAAGTAAATAGCACACTAATGCAGCTCATTAGAATAATGCAACTAACCACTTCTTCCAACGCCGATTAAAGCAATAGTATTGCATTAATTCTGTTTTTATTTATGTTTTATTGTGGCTAAATTATTTTAAGATCATACTTATTATAGGCCGTAAAACCTAGAATTTAAGATCCATTTTGTCTTATCAATGTTGACAGAAATCTAACAACATTAATTTCGTTTGTAATGTAATGACACTAATGACAGAACATTGACACTTGAATAGCGTTGTGTTTTACCTGTTTTCTTTATTGTTTTGAGGTTTTACCAATTTAATAGTTTCAATCGTAGCGGTAGGGTAATCACAAAAAAAAAAAAAAAAGGGTACTCACACGCGTGACTTCATCAATTACATCATCGTGACCGATTCATCAAAGTTATAAAAAGTTTTTTTTTTCGCATTTTTTTAGCAATAAATGCCTGTGATGTCCCACTGCAGGGCAGAAGCCGCGCTACTCTCTTTCCACTGCTCTAAGCTGGTAAGGACCAGTTCTTGTTGAAGGAGTCCAGCTTATCCCGCCAACTCCGTCTGCGTCTACCGCGATGTAGCTTGCCATTATGAGGGACACATTGGGTAATAACAATAAGTTTGGTCCATTAGTCGTCTGATATGTGGCAGATGTTCTCAATTTTCTCGTAACTCTATACATTATTGAAATAATAGTTTATGAGATTTCCATGCTAAAAATATGTTGCAAGCTCCCGTGCTCCGGAATGATATTTTTTTCTCAATTTTTCTATGACGGTGATACTGGTTCAGTTCTGACATTTTGGCTACAGGCCACATTCTGAATTACGCCATAATCGCTCACAGCGCTCACATCAATAATTTGTGTTCCGATTTATATAATATCACGATTATGACAGCTAAGAGCTGTCAACAATTCGGAACGCTCGTGAATGCGTTCACAGTGCTCGCTCAACGTCAACCCCAAACCTTGCACAAGAAAGAAAGACCGACTGGATATTTTTTCTAAAATGGAAGTTCTACGCACTGACACTTCTGTTTTATTGGTTGAGATGTATGAGAATAAAGATGCGACTCAAAACAACTCAACAGCACAACGCAAAACTGTCATTTTTGACAGCGCTCACGATGATAGTAATAAAAGGCATGGTCAGCGTTATCGCAAGATGGCGCATGTCATGACGTCGCCTATGACGATTCACGGGGCATCGTTATCACGCTCATGCTTTATTCGGAACGGGTGTAAGCACGCTAAAATCGATTACAGTGCAATTCGGAACGTACCCATTGCTTTGACAGTCGTAGCGTAGTAGTCATTATTTCAATACCACAGAAGCGATCAAACATTTTCTGTGACACTGACAGCAATACTTCGAAGTTCTGTGGTTTTATGCTATTGTTGCGAATTTGTGTTTTTTGAGAATTATCTAATTTACGAATTCCAATAACGATTAACTAGGGAACTTGTAAAATAATGTGATCTTATTGTTGTTGTGACTGTGTCGTTGCGAATTAATTGTATTTACCGAACAAAAACAAGGAAAATTTTCAGTGGTTTTCAACAACACCCATTTTTCACTCAACATGACTTCGATTTTCGACCAGTATGAGCAAGCGTCGCAGGGTTCCCAGAGGCCTAAACCTGTGACCGAACCAATGGTATCTTCTGGATATATAAACATGCAACTACAAGATAATACACCTATGTTTTCCAAGAATAAAATGATGCTGAAGAATCTGTCAGATCTGATAACACATGCTGCGGTGTCTAACGATTACCTGGTGCTCGCGATGGCTAATGGGAATCTGTTTCGGCTCAATCTAAAGAAGCCTGATTGTGGTCAAGGTAATACAAAATTCCATGTATCTATATTTAGTATAATTATATATTTCAATTATGTATGACACTAAAGCAACTAAATAATCAATTTCAGAAATCCAATACTCAAAATTCGTCCAGCCAAACTCAAAACTAACGGGCATCTTTCTGGATCCACTTGGGCATCACCTCCTCATGGCATTCTCATCAAAGAACAAAAAAGACGGGTCCCCAGAGCTCATTTATTTACATCAAAACAGTTCTAAATCCAAACAAGTTAGCAAATCGAAGAACTATGAAGTGACAGAAGTGGGTTGGAACTGGGAGAACACTTCAGAGACAAATACTGGTCCAATACTGCTTGGTACGTCACAGGGACATATTATTGAGACGGAGTTGGAAGCGGACAGTGACAAGATGTTTACAGCCAGTAACCAGTATTGGAGAGAGGTAAGAGAATGCATACAAAACTCTTCCAGTTTTTGTTGTTCCATTTTCAAAAGTTTCATTAATTTCATTCACTTTTACAGCTATCAGTGATATTATAATAATAATAATAATCGCTTTATTTCGGACACAAATATCCATATAGTGTTAGTAACATACAAAAAATAACTTATTGCCCAGTGTTAGTAAAAATCAACCTTCGCACAAACTGCTGTACAATCGGAGAGCCGAAGATCTCGGCTACAGTTTTCAGGATGCTGTTCCGACTGCCCCTTACTCTCCTCAGTAGCGACGCCGTCTTTTTAACCTATAATTGCATAGAAGCCGTGGGTGCCGGCTTGCGCAAACATTTCTGACGCGCTACAGTAACGAGGCAGCCTCCACAACATCCTGAAAGCATTGTTATATTGGATGCACAGGACATCCAGTGATCTCTTAGTACAATTGACCCATAGATTGCCCATGTACAAACTTTGGCAATAAGCCTTGAAAAGCCTTTTACTTGGTCTGTATACTGTGCAAATCTACGGGACAACATATTGCTCTGGACCGCTAGAGCCCTGTGCTCCCTCTCAATGTTTACATCGTCCTTGAGGTCAGCGGCCAGACAATGCCCTAGGTATTTAAAAGTTCACACCTTATAAATTG
The DNA here is from genome assembly GCA_917490735.1 of Dryobotodes eremita. Taxonomy (NCBI): domain Eukaryota; kingdom Metazoa; phylum Arthropoda; class Insecta; order Lepidoptera; family Noctuidae; genus Dryobotodes; species Dryobotodes eremita. The sequence continues at coordinate 4,548,951 of OU823247.1, read as the reverse complement.
GTGACCTGTTCTAAAGCAATTCGGGTCCTTCTCCACGGCATTTGCCACTGACCTCAAAGACCATGTATTCACATTATATTTTAATCCATTTGCGGCAGCGTTGGTCTCACACGTTTTAAGCATCTCTCTGATTGCTCCCGCCGACGGACCCAGCAGCACCATGTCATCTGCATAGCTGATGTTGTCAATTCTAACCCCATCGACACTGCATCCAACACGCATGCTGCTGAGTGCGACTATCAGGTCATCCACGTAGAGGTTGAAGAGGTTGAGACCACCCTGTCTCACCCCACACTCTAACCTATACGGCTCAGAGACTGTATCATCCCGTTTCACCCGAATGACTTGTTACCAAACCAATACTGGAATAGCCCACATATTTCCGCGGGTATACCCCTGTCTCCCATCTGTCAAACAGGCGTACACCGGCGTACCGCTATCTTTATAATACTGAGTCAAGTAAAAATGATTTGATGATTTTGAATTGGCCTGGGGATTACTCAGTAGTAGACTGGACTATTGGGTTGCATCAGTATCAGCCTACAGCAATCCAATGCTGAACATAGGCCTCTCCAATTGCACGCCATTCAGATCGATTCCCGGCAACTCTTATCAGCGGGGGCATATATTGGCATCAAATAAAAAGCATTTCTGGTGAAATGTGTGTTGTGTTATGTTATGGTAAAAAGGATTATTCTGACATAAATGTTATATTTATTTGATTCACTGCACTTTTTTACAAACTGCGACCTGTTTAATAATCTAAAGGATGGTTGCCACCACACGGCTCGCATCACATCGGATCGGAACGGATTTTACAATCTTTAAACGATTACATTTATTAAATCGTGTACACCGTATTTAAAGTTTATATTACCAAGTCGTGCACAGCACCTTGACCGAGGGCGTCTTCCGCGATACGAGCGTAGCCGAAAGTTTGCTGCGACGCGCGATCGGCTCCGTTCGCCTGTCGTCGTATCCGATCGGATCTTTTCGGATGTCGTTGTGTGCGCTCAAAGCTGTGGCTGGGCGCCAACCTTACACCGTTTTTGCCATAAATCATCAATCCAAATTTTTCTTTTCCGCTGTGTTTTATGATTATTTTCTTCTAATGCAACAGCCAACAATACTACGTCAACTTGAACCATTTTCAAAAATTAGAACATGACGTGTTCTAATTTTTGAAAATGGTTGAAGTTTCACTTACACGGTAGGAATGAAACTATTTGACTAGGCGCAGAAACGGATAAGTTCGCAAGCGACGGTACGGAGCCGATCGTATGCGTTGACATCCTGCCGGACACGATCGGCTGTGGCCGCATCCGTTCGTACCCTTTCCGATTCGATGTGATGCGAGCCGTTTGGTGGAAATCATCCTTCCTATAATATTAATTTGATTACATTTTAATTTTGTTAATTTCTTACACAAGCTGCCTAGTTACCTTCCTCTGTATGGAAGCAAGGATATTGATGGTTTGGTAAACAAACATATTTGCTTTCAATCATTCTTTTATTTTTTAATCCCTATTCTAAGTATAGTTAACCTCATAATTGCATTACCTAATAATTGATGGACATAGAAATTAGCATTCGTTTGTATTCGGAAATGCGATAATATCCGAGGGACATTAAGAAAACAGTCGTACCAATGGTGGTTTTGCGTGACAAGGATAGAAGAACAACTTCAAAAGCTTTACATTTGTCCACAGTTTTTTTTTCACTTTTCTTAACATTTCTTAACATATTTACAATAAGTATATTCACTCATGTATTATTTTGATAGTAGTCAAAAAAACTATTAATATCTTAATTATCTTCTCCATACTGTAATTTACAGTTTTACAGTCTATAAATACAAATGCTAGAGAGATTGAATTCTGGGGTATTAATAACTGCCATGCTATCTAAATTAGACTAACTTTAAACTTGTTTAAATCTCTTGCCTGTAATGCTTACATTTGAGCATCGTTTTCAACAACTACAACCATTGACCAAAATCATTTCTATTTACAGATTTTCGACATCGGCAAAGGTACTGCAGACATGCCAATAACAGGCATACAGTTCCATAGAGTAAATAACACAACTAAATACTTCATCTTTATTACTACGCCAACGAGGCTGTATCAGTTCATGGGCCATGCTATTACCAAAGACGACAAGCCCTCCTTACAGTCTATTTTCTTCTCATATTTGACTATTCCTGAAACTGGTTTCCAAGAAATCCCATCTACTTTGAAGTACTCAAAGCTTCAGTTCTTCGATAAAAATGCAGTACCTAAAACATTTGCTTGGTTGACGGAACCTGGGATATTTTATGGACAGGTTGGTACAAAGATAAGATAAGATAGTTTATTTATTTGTCCAAAACATGTTTTGGATAAATAAATAAACTAATAATAATAATGAATTAATAATAATTATTAATAAATATTATTATTAATTATTATTATTAATTATTATTATTAATTAATAATTATTGTGTGTATACTCATGAGTATACACACAATAATATGTCATGCAAGATGTTACATTTTAAATTTATCACAGTCTAGTATTTGTTTTATCAAACTTCCATTACCGAAGCTAAGTAAAAGTACACCTCTGCACTCCCTCCAAAATTACATCATTTATAATCATTGTGAATCGAATCTGCCATCAATCTTACTGCTACACAGCATTTAGGTTTCAGTGTAATAATGTATTACATTATTACTTCGTTTTATAATAAAATTTTCCTTATATTCATGCTATATCGTAACAAATGTACCTACATGTCATAAACGGTTTCCAACCAAAATAATGAATTGATTCGTCCAATCAATTTGAACAGTATTTTTGGCTTATCAGTTATCATACGATCAGCCTATAATACATACAATTTCGTGTTCGCGTGCCCTTTTGTCTGCACGATACAGGAACTGATGTACGCTACTGAAGGCGCCAAACTCGTAGCCGAATTCTGGGCCAACTATACTTAGATTGCTATTGACGCGTTAAGAAGAGGAAGCCTATAGGCTATAATGTTCCCACTATTGGGCCTCAGACATCTCTGTGAGATTTATCAAACAATCTTTAATCCTATTCATGAACGCCGGAAGTGGGGTACAAAAGGGTGCACCTACAGCTCCCGGGCTTTAAAATAAAATATAGAAGTAAAAACATTCAGAACTAAAAAATATCCGAAAACGCCTAATACAATAATAGAGAACTTAACCTATTCGAGGCGAGATCCTAAAATTTTCGTCCCTGCTATCTCTGAATTCTAAAGCTTTTGTGCATTAGTCGACAAAGTACCGAACTCCTATTTCCGAAAGTCTAATCGGCCCTAGGCGGGGTGCTAACATTATCGAGCTTGCTGCGCTCACTCTTGCATCAGATTCTATCTTAATTTTTAAGCTTCTTTGTATTAATCGACACAGTGAGTCCTCTTTCTGTGTGTATGGACAAAATAAAACCTATCCCATTCGAGGTGAGATGTAAAAATTATCAAACTCGCTTCACTCGCTCATCCTAAAGCTTTTCTGCATAAGTCGACCAAGTTACTCCTTGTATGGATAAACGATAACCTGACATATCTGAGGTGAAGTGCAAAAATTATGGAGCTCGCGAGCTGAAGATGCACCCCCCTGAAAATCAATTTCCTAGCGCCCATGATCCTATTAATTAATGTTGTTACAGTTGGACCCAAGTTCCCAACAGAATTCAAACTCCCTGTTCACACAAGGTGCACTCATCAGTTACCCGATTGATGGCGACGAACCGGAAAATGCTCCCCTATCTTTCGTCCTCACAGAGTTCCATGTACTCCTTATGTACTCCGACAGAGTCAAAGTAATCTCACTAATAAGCCAAGAATTAGTTTTCGAAGATAGATATTCAGAAGCCCATGGAAAACTAAAGAACATAGTGAGGGACACGAGAAAAAGAACTATTTGGGCCATTACAGACAAGTCTGTGTTCAGGTACAAAGTTGTACGAGAGGAACGGAATCTATGGATCATTTACTCTGATAAAGGTCAATTTGACCTAGCCAAAGAGTACTGTTATAATAACCCTGCGTACATAGACGTTATTAATGTAAAACAGGCTGAACTACTATTCAACCAAGGGAGTTATGAGAGGAGCGCCGAAATATTTGCCGATACACAAAAAAGCTTCGAAACTATTTGCCTCAAGTTTTTGGAGTTAGAACAAATCAATGCTTTGAAAGTCTACTTAGGGAAGAGATTGGAAACTTTGAAAGATGACGAAAAGACGTTGATTTCTATGCTAGTTATTTGGATGACGGAGTTATATTTATCTCAGTTAGGTTTACTCCGACGAACAGGGAAGCAAGATTCCGAAGAATATCACCAGATCCAAAGTAACTTCGAGATATTTTTATTGCATCCAAAAGTAGCAAAATGTATGCAGCATGTGAAATCAGTTGTATATGACCTCATGGCTTCACACGGCGACAAACAAAATCTAATCAAATTAACGATTATTAACGAAGACTACGAGAATGTGGTAGCTCAGTATATTTATAAGAAATCTTACTTAGAAGCTATTGAGACGCTTAAAACTTTGAAGAGACCGGAGCTGTTCTACCATTTTGCTCCGGTGTTGATGGAGGAATCGCCAAAGCATACTGTGAACGCTTTGATATCTCAGGGAGCGAGACTGAGTCCTTCACAATTGCTCCCTGCGTTTTTATCTTGTAAGAACGACACAGCTCATTTGTCTGAAGTGATCAGGTACTTGGAGTTTATTCTACAGCATTATAACGTGCAGGACAAGGCGATACATAACTATTTGTTGACACTGTATGTGGAGCATGACCATGAGGCGCTGATGATGTATCTGTCGAGGCAAGGACAGGATGTTACGATGGTGAATTATGATGTGCATTATGCTTTGAGGTGAGTTTGGCGTATTTATTGTTATTCATCCTGTTTTCGAACAAAAAACATGGAACAAAACAACACACTTTCTATTTTTCTTATGAATTTCCTTTTCTCTTGCTTGAATTCACAATCGTAAGGCTCGATTCACATTGCGAAGAGAATATAAGCGAACTGTTAAGCTATTGCATAGCTTTTATCCCGGGCTTTGAGCGCGGCGACCGAATCAAGAAATTCCTTAACGAAAATAAAACCTAACACCCCTCACTCCGCCTACCATGTAGCTCGGCCGAGCGTTCGCTTAACGTGCATGTATATGGTACGACTGTACTTAATTTAATATCAAAGAAAAAAAAACTGCATGAATAAAAAATAAATAAATAATTATAATTGCATAAGTTGATAAAAATGCTATGCAATAGCTTTACCGCGGCAGTCCCCGAGTGCCACACGTGTTTTTTTTCTTTTGGAGTTTGTCACATGTAACGAACAAATCAGACATGACACCAAAAGCCGGTAGCGCCTTCCAAAGACTTCATAAAATCGACTTATTAAAGTAGGAAAGCTCAGGGGCCGTATTGTGAAGTATTAATGCCATCATGATTCCAGACTGAAAAAGGGATGGTGCTATCATTCACGTATATGTCCGTCTCTCTCGCACTGAAATCATGATGGTATTAAAACGTCAAAATACGGTACCAGATGTTACATTTGACGAACGCTCGTCAATCATTCCAGTTTATACCTTATAACAATGACATAAGAGTAAGAGACACATGACACGCGCTCGTGAGTTGCAAAATTGACGCTAGACCGGCAATTTTTGCAGATTATGTCGCGAAAAGAACCTATCAGAAGCGTGTGTGAAGCTATCAGCACTGCTTGGTCTATGGGACTCTGCGGTGGAACTAGCGCTGGAAGTGAGCCTTACTCTGGCCAAGAGCATAGCAGACATGCCTGAGGAAACCGAGCTCAGGAGACAGCTGTGGCTAAATATTGGTAAGTTTATAAGTTCAGACTCTATTTTGACTTTCATTTTGCCTTACCACCTGAATGTTTGAGGTTGTACCGTGTACTAAGACCGTGTAGGATTACTTTCGGACTCAAGCAGAAAGCTCATTAAAAACCAGGCAGTGTGGTCGCGTGTAGGTTTGCCAAGTCCTAAAATAGAAAAGCCGGACACAGATTCAAATCTAGTCGGATAATTTGCCCTGAAAGCCTGACACATTGGGGTTTTAAAAGAAAAAAAAAACTTTTATTTGTGTCTATTATTATATTATATTACTTACTTAAATAAATAAAAGGTAGGTATAACTTTCCAGTTTACAAAAATAAATTAATTAAGTATCTTTACTCCACTTTCATTCTAATAAGAGACGGGGCGGGGTTGACCAATAGCCTAACAAAAGCCGGACAGGCCGGACTTGTATTTATTTGGCCGGACACCTGGCAATCATAGTCGCGTGGCATGTCATTAGGCTGTCTAGAAACATCGTTAAAAGTTATAAGCACGATTGTTTTTATTACTTATTTATTATTATTATTTCGTTTATATATTATTAAATACATTTTTATAAAAATATAAAAATATAGTGGTCCGCCAGTACCAGGAGCAGGGTCCAAGCTACCGGTAGTTACGGCTCTAGAGACAGGAACTTCCTCACGATGCGAGCCGTATCGAGGAGTACTGCCTTCTGAATCAGGCCCTTGATACAACCACATAACGAGAGCCTCCAGAGATGTTGATCGAGACTTTCGGCCATCAGGCCATTGGCCGATACGACAATCAGCACATTTACAGCCGAGCGTACATTCCTCATGTTAACAACCTCGTGTGCTAAATCGAGATATTTAATTTGTTTGTCTTTCTCAGCTTTCACGAGGCTCTCACGTGGAATGGGAATATCGATAATCTTTGTGCGGCGCGCTAATCGATCTATCACCACTATATCAGGCTTATTGGCGACAATAGTCCTGTCAGTAATGATAGACCAATCTCAGTACAACGTGATATGGTCGTTTTCGAGAACTGGGTCGGGTACATACTTGTAATACAGTACCTCAGAATCCACGAGTTTATATTTCAAAGCAAGTTGCTGGTGAATAATCCTGGCTACTTGGTTATCCCTGTGCAAGTACTCGCCGTTAGCCAGACGAGAACAATCAGAGATAATATGTCTGATGGACTCACCCGGACGATGGCATGCCCGACACACGTCAACCGTCCCGTCTTTCATAATATATCTCCGGTGATTATTTGTCAAGATAACTTCGTCCATAATTGTACAGACGAAACCTTCAGATTCCGCACAAAGGTCACCAAAACGTAGTCAGTATACGGACGTTAAGAAATCTACACCGGGCTCATGAAGAGCCCGATAAAAGCGCCCGTGAAGCTCTTTGCTTTGCCATACCTCCTATGGCAAAGCAAAGAGCTTCACGGGCGCTTTTATCGGGTTCTGCGGTCATCGGTAGTAAGAAAGTATTACAGGTTTGCGCCAGTTCTCTTTAGCCAAGGATAGCGGAGTGAGTCCCTTGTCCACTGCGACCACATCACGGTACATACCCACTTTAGCTTTAAAAAAATATTCCTGCCCTGAGACTGCACACTTCACGGTTGTGGAGGATCTTCGCATTTAAAAAGCTTCGACCCCCGCAGTTCCGTAGTATGTACAGTCTCATCACGGATGATCGTGGGTGATGCATCCAGTTTGCGGTCAGCAGTGTCCGGACAGCAGTGTACGGACCTTCCTATCCAGGGCGGCGAGTTCGGACTGAGTCCAATAGAGTATGCCGAATGAGTACATCAAAACCGGCATGACCTAACCGTTGAAGTCACGCACCTTTTTTCCGCCTGAAAGAAGACTAATTAATACCTTTTTCAGGCGACCAAAGAAGCGCTTCTTCAACGATTGCTTCATGTCAGCAACGTTGATGCCTAATGCTTCCAACATACCCAAATACGGCGGATCAGCTCGACGGAGCTTTCGGATGAGGAGAGGGATCTAAGGTGTATGGAATACGAAAGTTGAATTCCCTCGGATTTCATAATCTCACCTCGCTTTACATGCATGACTGCACATTTGTCCACACCAAATTCCATCCTGATGGCGCTACTGAAAGTTTCAGTTACCTTCAGTAGCTCCATCAGTCGCAATTTGTTGGGGGCAAAAAGTTTCAAGTCTTCCATGTAGAGGAGATGAGATATGACCTGACCACCTCTCCTCAACCGGTAGCCTAGACCTGAATCCTCCAGTAGTGTGCTTAGGGGATTCAAGGATTCAAGGCTAAGCAAAACCAAAGTGGACTCAAACTGTCGCCCTGAAATATTCCCCGTTTAACCCATACAGGTTCATCATTCCCCTGGATTTGTTGACACCCTAGATAGCGAAGAACTGTCCTCCATTGCCCCACACACGACTCAAGGAACGTGCGTAGAGTTGAATCTATCTTGTACTACTCCAGCATCCTCATGAGCCATGTATGTGGCAGCGAGGCCTTCTTATAATCTATCCAGCATGTCGACAGATCCTTGCGGGATTGACGAACCTGTTGGCTAATGGCCATGTCGATGAGGAGCAGCTCCTTAGTACCGCGGGACCCGTTCCTATATCCATTTTGAGAGACTGACATAATCGAGTTACAGTGAATGTGCGTATAAATTTTTGCTCTCAAAATGGATGTAAGAAGTTTATAGACCGTCGACAAACACGTGATCGGTCTATAATTCTTGGGATCCGTGGGACTGTCTGACTTACGGAGCAGGTGGGTAACGCCTGTTGTTAGAAACTGCGGAAGCAACCCAGGCTCTAAAGATGACTAGAACAGATGCCCGGCAGGTGTGTGAACTAATTAGCCATTTCAACCAAAAGTTGTGCAATCCGTCTGGTCCCGGTGAATTCCAATTCGGTAACGGACGGACTGCTCTGGCAACGTTTATTATTATTATTATATGTTCGCGTTTTACCACTATCTCACCAGCGATGATGTGGTGGCTGATGGATCACTCGTTTCTAGATGTTACTTATTCACTGTCGACTCCATTGTTATAGTTCGACCTCGGGAAAAACAGAATCCGCCAGGGCATTCAACTGTGTGTTTGACGTAATTAATAATTTAGACATTCCTTTATGAAATTTTCAGCTGAAAACGTAATCACTAAAACTCAAGACATGAAGGAAGCGATGAGCTTCCTCGAAAAGTGTCCGCTCATCAAAATAGAAGATATACTGCCTTTTTTCAGTGATGTCGTCACCATCGATCACTTTAGACAACCTATCTGCGAGTCCTTACAGGTATCCTATCATTATAATAAGCATTTGTCTATCGTTTTCATATCAAACCGAAAATGTATTTGTTTATAGATTAAGCAAGGCACACCAATGACATATTTACAAGGATAACGATAGGTAACCACGAATCTTAGATACTGTGTACAGTACAACTATTTTGTTAATGGTAAAAAACGGCTACAATTTAAATGCTCACCAAAATAATTTTAGACCCTAAGATTAAGTACCAAGTAAAATATGTTAACTTCAAATAAAATAAACCCACTCTATACCGAGGTGCCTAAAGAACAACGTTTTAAGTTCCAAAATAACTATACACTCATCAGAATAATTGTACGTGTTGTATTTATATTCTTTTTGCCTACCAAAATGGATAAACGCTCACAAAAAATATGTTTGCTTCAAAATGCAAGTGTGGAATAGGATGCAAGAGCGAGCGAAGCGAGCTCGGGATTTGCGGCACCCCGACTCAGACAGGTTAGGTTAAAAAAAACAAAAAAAAACATAAGTACAAAAAACACATATTACTACTACACATATTATTACTATAAATACATATTTGATACGCCCGCGAATCATATTTAGATCAACATATAACCTGATACTGACCTGCAAATTGTCAAAAACGTAAGAAAATTTGAATTTCGCGGATTACCTTGACGCTTTCGCCTTAATGTTCCTTTGTCGCTTTACAGGAAAATAACAACCAAATAGAAGAAATGAAAACTGATATGGAAGAAGCGATAGCGTCTGCTGAATATGTGAGTAAAACTATTTTGTTCTCTAATAAGTTGGAGGTTGCATTATTATATTTTTTTATTTTTTATTAACGGTCAATGATGGTTTCAGGCTGTGGTTGCAGTGTAAAAATAAAGGGAGGAACAGACTTCAAAATGTTTTAGTTCTTGTCAGTTTGACAATTGTGAACTGTGTTCATTCTGAAAAACCCCCTATGTAAATTTAAATATAGTTTCAAAAAATTCTTTGTAAAATCAAGACGTTTTACATATTTTTTTTATTGTTCTCCATGTTCTGCCGTCACATGGACATGCAAATGTTTATCCATTGTAGTTCTGATCTTTTTGAACAGTCAGAACGTCTGCATATTTTTGTCGCTGTTTATACCTTCGCTTCGTTTAAATCCACCTTTTTCATTTATATTTTTTTTTTCTTACAGGTCCGCGCTGAGATCCAGTCATTCCGCAATCGAAGCGTCACAGTGCTGGTGTCAGACGTGTGTTGTCTCTGCGACATAGCGCTGTTACTGCGCCCCTTCTACCTGTTCCCCTGCGGACACAAGTTCCACAGCGACTGCCTCACGCACGAGACGCTGCCTATACTCAGTACGTATAATATATAGGCTATTATGGCTTGGCAATTGGCGGAATACAAACCAATTTTCTTTGCAAGCAGCACATCTGGACCTATACTTAAATGTAGAATCTTAGATCATTTTAAGGTGCAGCTCAGACGGCACACTTCTTGTGCGATCGAGTCTGCGGCGCACAAAAAGTCTGCATGGCGCGCAAAAAGTCGGTCGCGGATTTTTCACAGACTCAACGCACACGACGCACATCTTCGATCATTCTGTCGGCAGAGCTGTAGGGACGTAGACGCTATGGAAATCGTGCAGAGATCGCGAAGTATTATTTTGTACATGAAGTACAGAAAGCGGAATAAACATTACGGCACACTTCTTCCCACATTTTTCTATTTAAATCTCTATCATGATATTCTGCCTTAGAAGTATCATAAATTGCTGGTCTGTTTTGTATTTCTTGAATTAACATCGTTACATCGACATCTGGCGCCATGATAATAGATCGCGTGCGTTACGTCCACCCCTAGCAAATGCAGATTGCCGACTAAAGTGTGCGCCGACTGCGTTAGCGCGCGTTGAAGCAAACGTTCAATTTTTTTCACACACTTTTTGTGCCGAGCGGCGCGGCGCGGCGCGGTGCGGTCTGCCCGAATTACACGGATTTTTTGTGCGCCGGACTTTTTGCGCGTCGTCTGCGTTACTGCATATAATTGCATAGGTTCTATTTTCACAGACTAAAAAGTGCGTCACGGATAGTCTGTCGTCTGCGCTGCACCTTACTTTCGCTGCCGCTAACTGAAATATGTAAAGTCAAAGTACCACAAACTGTCAAATTTTCTTATTCGATTTTGAACTTAACATTCAACATTTTAAGGTTTAAAATCGTTTTGAGAAATTTGACAGTTTCGCGTAGCCTGACCTGGTGGCGACTGTACGTCTAAATTGATTTTTTAGTAACACTGTTAAAAAGGTTCTAATATTTTTTTGTTGCAATGGAATTTGGACTTTGTAACGTATGACGTTGAATTCTAATTTCCATAATATGATAATTATCTGAGATTCTGAATTGAAGTTTAGCTTAGGCATATTACCTATCTGTGTATTTGGTAGGGTTTCTTAGTTTATTGGTCCATTCACGTCCATCCTTGGTAACAATTTGACATTGACAGCGCCTTTATGGTCATAGGAAGGGCGGTAGTAGTTTATGTGCTACCTTACCTCTGACATGCGGCTACTACTCTGGTACTACCATAAACTATTAAAATAGATTTTTTTTTGTGTTATTATTTTATTTTCTTTTATGCACCGTTACGTTTTGATCGTTGTAATCCTTAAAAGGGTCATTGTACTCATCACTGTGGACAACTTTTACTATGGGACCAAACATGTATTCGTAAGAAAAAAACTGCTGATCTATACATTTATAATCGCATATCTCGACATAATGTATGTATCAGCCATTTTTTTAATTACGGTTTCTGGTTTGGTCCCATAGTAAAAGTTGGTTATAATGATAAGTGACCCCTGAATGACCCCTTTTAAGTATTAAAACAATCAAAATGTGACGGTGTATAGATCGAAGAAAATGTACCTGAAATTCTTGCAAAAGAAACGAGAGCGACATTTAAAAAAGTTGTTTCAGTTGTTTGAAGTAACCGGAAAACGAACTGAAAGTTTGAAACTACGTTCCAAAGCGTTAATCACAATAAAAACGACATGATTGATAACGAGAGTGTTCTTTTTGTCTCGTGGCGTCATTAGAAAAATCAAACAAATTGCACCTGGCCCAAAATGAACTCGATTCAAATTTTATTCTGACTAGTCTCGAAGTCCTGGGACGTCCCGGGACTTTGGTCGTGGGTTGTCTCGTGTCCCGAGACCGTGAGACTGTCGAGACTGACTTCCCAAACCCTAGTGAGAGCGTGGTTGGCCTTGTAGACTCATAGTTGTTTCGATTTGTTGACTATTTTCTATTTTGTTAAGTACCTGGTACTTGTCGACAGGCCTACACTGTCCTTCCATACATATTAAGTGTTATTTGAAAACATTGTAAAAGTAAATTATTTTTAAAAGAGTAATCGTGGAGTTTCCTACCTGCGCGCCGGTCGTTTCCTATGGAGAACCATAGGAAACAACTAATTGGAACCGTGCACCTAGCTTCAGACGTTTCATAAGTGCCCATGTAGGTTTATGTGAAATAAAATATATTGAATTTTGAAGACCTCTCATTCGCCCACAGCACCAGCCCGTCGGAACAAGCTATCAGACTTACAACGCCAACTCTCCGTATTATCCAACATCGAGCTAACAACGATCCACACCAACGGCCTGCCTCTACGAGAGATCCTGAGAAACGAGATCGATGACCTGGTAGCCAGCGAGTGCATCTTCTGCGGCGAGTACATGATCAACTGTATTGATAAGCCTTTTATCACGGATGAGGATTGGGACAGGGTTATGAAGGAGTGGGAGTGAGACTGTTTTATATTTTGTATAATTGTCGAGTCAACTGACGGAACTGCCAGTCGTTACGTCTTTAGCCAATATTTGATAGATTTGAACGGTATTAAGACGAACGCAAGACCTTTCCCTTCTATCAGTGTGTGGAAGCAGAGTGGTAGGCGAGGAAAAGGCCTCGAATACATTACACTTCTATTGGTGGATTTTATCGTCTCTCATCACTCCGTTTTCTCGCATAGCTTTGGTGGAGAGCCAGCCTTAGCTGGTGGATGACTCATTCCACCCAGTTGTCGGGTTGTCTTGATCGAAAAATAATTATTGCCTGCGATGTCGTTTATTTTTCATTTATGTATATCGTATATGTAATTATGTAACGCTCTGTAGTATGCCATGGCGTGGAAGTACTACTCTGTAGTCTCTGTATCTACTAGGAGTCTGTCTTGAGACATTCTTCGAGAACTTCTGCGCTATAGCTTTATGTAATTGTAGTTAGCTTTTCAAAGTGAAAATTATAAACGGTCAAAGAAAAAGAAAAACGATATTTTCAATATAATTTATCTTTAGTGTAGTGTATAAAGTAAGTTAGTTTTGTAATAAATAGTAAGTGATTGTGCATGTATATTTAGTTTGTCAGACTGATAAATTGAGTACATAATCTATGTGACTGAAGTGTAAAAAAAGTATCTACATTGGAAGTAACCTTCATGTGCTTTGCATTCTGTGATAGTTACCCTACCATCATGGAGTCTAATTCCTATGTAAATTATTATTTAAGTAATATATGTTATGTAATATAGCTAATTATATTTTGTATTATCCAATATGTGTATTGTGTAGTCAATAATAAAACACTTATAAACGGATTCATTATTTATTCAGAAAATTGTGTTATCAAGAGATGATAAACAATAAATTAATTAAATATTAGGACAAGGAGACCGTTTCAAATCCTAGAGGACAACAAATATCTTTACACATTTGTTTAATATTAAAAACGTAAAATGTACAAACATAAACAATACAATGTCAACACCAGTGTTATTTATGCACAATATAATTAACACGAAGATTAAGGAAGGCATACACTTAGGCCCCGTGCGTGGATTACGAGTGTGACTAATGAGACAATTCACTATTGCGAACTAATTTTATTGACTAGCAGCACCGTCTACTTCCATCACCTGTGGCTCCGACTTATCACCTTTATCGTCTACTTGCATTATATCTAAGTTTTCTTGCTTTTCTTCCACGTTTTCTTCCTTATTGCTATCTTCTTGCTTAGTACTATCATTAGGTATTATATCTTTCTTATTTTCTTTGCTTTTGTTGCGTTTCTTTACAACTTTGGTGCCCTTCTTCGGGCATTTGTCTTCGCCTTCCGGTTTTTGTTCAATTGTTTCAGCTGCTTTTTCGGGAGGTGTGTCCTCGGGTCGTGTGTCGGCAGCTTGTGTTGGTGTGGCGTCTTTGTTATCGGCTGGCTCTGCTGGAGGTTGAGCTACTTCGACTTTCGCCTCTGTCGTTACCGCCTGCGGTTTCTCAGTCTTCGCTTCCACTGCCGGGGCCACGTCTGCCGGCTGTTCGGCTTGCTCATGTGGTTCGCCTTGGCCCTCCTCTTTGGTGTTTTCCTTCATTTCAACCTCACCATTTTCCGAAACCTGTTCAGCCGCTTGCTGTGTATCGGTATTTTCATTCATTTCTACATCTGTTGATTGAGTTTGGCTCTTATCGGCAGCGTTACTTTCTGCTTTGGCTTCTAATACAGCTATACATTTTTGGATGCACTTGATGGCTTCCTTCCTAGCCTGCCGAATGTTTTCTTTGCCATCAGTTTCAATAGTATCTAATTTAATGAGATTCCTAGTAAGCATTTCATCTAGGAACAAGTATTTCTTATCATTTTTGGCACCGCCAAAGTTTTCAACCTCAGTCATAAGATTTAGTACATCTGTTTGAATACGAAGAATCTGTGTGATAGGGTCGTTGACCGGGGTTTGTTTGGGTTGTGGCGGGGTCTGTTCCCGCTGCGGAGCTTGTGGCTGCGGCGGGGCTTGCTTCTGTTGCGGCGGCGGCGGCTGTTGCTGCTGCGGCGGCCGCTGCTGGGTTCTGGACGGAGGTTCAGTCTTAGGTGCGTTCTGTTCATGGTGCACTGGCACTTTCGCAAAATGTTCTTCGGTATGCGGAGGCGGTTTAGGCGATTGACCACGCTGCGGCGAGGCACCGCGGGCGAACGCCGCCTGCGGGTACGCTTTTTGCTGTGTGAATGGTTGCGGCCCCTGTCTAAATCCTTTGTTGAAGGGCGTGCCAAAGGCTCTCGAGAAGTTAGGCGGATGGTGGTAACCTACGGGGCCGTCATCAGCGAAATACTGTTCTCTGTCGATATGCGACTGCTGCGGGGGAGGCGGCACGTATGCGGGCTTAGTTTCACCGAAGTGCGTGCCGTGGTCGGCTGATTTGTTGATGACCGGCTCGTCCCTGCCCTCCACGAATATAGGTATGTGTCGCACGTTGGAGTGCTGTTCGCCGTGCTGTGGCGGATGTTCCTGGTGGTTCTGTCCACTCATTTTGAAGCTTTGGTTAGATGGTGCGCTACTGTCTGGCGGCGCTGACATAGACCTTTGATTTCTGTCGTCCGCATCGACCAGGCTCGGGTCGGCGGGGCTTTTCTGGCCGAGATCAACTGTGTTCCTTAGTCCGTATTGTGGTAGGTGCGTTTGTGGTTCGGGTTCTGAAGGGCCCGGTTGAGGTTCTTGTTCAGTCTGTGTGGCTGCGGTCTGCTGCTGCGCCGGCGGTGACTGCGGCGGGTGCGGCACGTGTTGCTGTGTTGGTTGCGGCTGCGGCTGCTCGTCGCGAGGTCCAAATCTGCGGTTCCAATGAGAAGGGAAGTGTTCTCGGAACTCTGGCGGGATGTCGTCGAAGGGGAATCTGTCGAAGCCACCGAAACCGTCGCCGAAATCTGGAATTACGAAAGGTCTTTTAAGCACACCTGCAAGGTCTTGTTTCAGTGGATGTAATGAGCCATCTCTACAGATAAATTATAAGTAATAGAAACGTATGTATGGTAGGTAACTGAAATCTGACCTTTATAACAGAAACTAAAGTTTAAAAAAAAAATGGTCTTAGGAGAAGATTGGCTCATATTTTTAAATTAAATTCATTTGTAAATTCGTACCGTCTGTTGCGTCCTGGCTCGAAGGCCGCCTCTTCCTGGCCCAGGTGGCTGGGCGCTGCCGCAGACGCGCCGCTATATCAGGGTGTCGCGACGCAAGCTCGCTCCACGCGCCCGACCCCTCCTCCTCGTCAAAAGGGAAACCGCGCTGTTGACCAAAACAAAAATGGTTAGGTTCATTGATTCCTCAAGCAAACAAAACGTATACTAGATATCTATATTTATCAACTAATATTAGACTCTCTATCTCATTACCAAACGAGTTCTTACTTTGGTCCAAGCTTAAACCTTCGACCCTGTTTTCATATTTCGATCCTTATTCCAACTGAGGTAAAGTTTTTTTTATACAAAAATTACAACTTAAACTCGGGTTTAAAATCAGTTTTTATATTTTAGAACTTTAACAGTGTCGGAATAAAGTTCTAAATTAAGAATACCTCAACGGTTTAAACTTGAGTCTAAATAAAAACTTCGTTTTGTAATGAGGCCGTATCACATAGTTTTTACAAACAATTTAATGTATGTCGATGAGTAACTGGCTTTAAGATCGGAATGACACGGAATCGTCATTATAAGATTTAAATACCAATCATAATCAGGAACGTCATGTTCGCACGTGTCGATAATGACTTAATAATTTAGCTTTATCCCTAACATACCGACTGCTGCTATTAACGTTAGTAGTTATGTGTATAGGCTAAATGGCTATAATTGAGCTTATTTATGTAAGAACTCACATGACCAGCAGTGGCGGCCACTTCACAACGTGATCGTTGCAATTTCTAGACTGATACATAAATATAACCGTTGTTGATGATTATACGATTGTATTGTTTAAAGCAACTACTTTATTTTGCTTCATTGAAAAAACATCCTCGAGACAAAACTGCCATCATTTAAATTGTCTTAAAAGAACGTCAATACAGGAAGCTCATATTTATCGCATCGATTTCGCAAGTATCCGGATGGAAGGCCTATAAATATGTAAAGCGACAAGTACATATACCTATAGTGGATTCCGAACTGAGGCACCTACTCCTCGAGTAGTAATGTGCGAAGGAGACGGAATACACGTCAAAACAGAAAAGGTACATAGTAGTAACATTTGTGTCGCCTGATACAACCATATAAGGCAAGGACGGCCGAGGAAGTGACCTTACAGTCGCGACTTTCGTATTTTGATACTACGGTATCATTATGCGGACGAACGTTCCAATGATTTATGCAGTGCGAATAAATATTAATAATTTCGATAAGTGCTTGCTTTTGACATGTTCGACACAAAAAAATGTTCCATTAACATAACTCCTTTCGTTGGTTTACGATTACTTTACAGTCATCAACAACACGAGGAAATAAATAGGAGCGATTCTTTGATCTTTTCTCGCAGCCTTATTATTATAAAATAGATTGTTATCAGGAATAACCTTCGAACATAATTAGCAACGAGGCTTAACGTCTCTGATTCCGCAATTTATTTATTTATTTTATTCCTGTTTATTGGTCACCGGGTTTATTGGAATGCATCTCCAAGGACAAGTTAACATTTTTGGGGATACATTCTGGTAATAGCTAAGCACTTTAGCAATTGCGAGATATTTAAGATTCTGCGCTTGAGTGGGACGCTAAATACAAGATTAAAAATAGTTTTCCGACGTCTTCAACATGTTGTGAAACAATTCAAAGCGTTTTGACAAAAACTTCTTGTAAACAAGATTAACTACTTCCATCGAAAAAGAATCACGTCAGAACTTAGTCAAAGAAACAAAGAAAACATCATCAACATAATAGATCGCGAACCGAATGCTAGACCAACAATACCGGTGATATTGTAAGTTACATGGAAAAAGCCAAGAATGTATATTGTTGTGCTAGGAAAGCGGCATCATGGCACGAAATGTACTAAAGCAAAGCGATGCTGATGATTGTAAACGGTGACATCAGCGTGTGGGTTGGAGTGAACAAAAACCGATGGAGATTGTTGCGTCATGCGATTGTGGACGATTGTTGGAATACGTAGCAAACGTGTGCTGGCGGGATCAGGGGCACGTGGACGGTCTCGTGAGCTAATCATGCTGCAATTCTAGTTATTTAAAAAATAAATTTATTCACAATTCACGTGGCACGAACCAATATCACTATAAATAATTATAAATTTATAGAATTACGTAACTCAGATAACAGTAATTGAGGGTTCTTAAGTGTTTACACATCCGAAACTGCACTTAAACAGAATTGAAGATAAGACAGAGGTATGCCATTTATAGGCGATGAGCTAATAATATTGTCACTTATCTTCATTACAACTTATATTATGTATTAAAATATGATCTATTTCAATTATACTTGACAGAAGTATTTGTTACGTAGCAAGAACTGAACAATACATTTAAGAGCCTTCAAGAACTGAAAATCAAGATATTATTTGAAATCATTTTCGTGCAGTCTGGTCTAGCTGTCGCAGTCTAATATAAAAATGGCATGTCGTATTCGCTTAATCGTTACATTGCGCTAGGACTAAGTGCCCACAATATTTTGAGACATAATCACGGAGGTGGGTGACGCAAGTGAAGTCGTTGACCGCCGAACATCCAACGTTCTGTTCTGAACTCAGAGGCAAGCAAAAATGAAGATAGTTTACATCATTTAAGAAGAGATAAAGATGAGACGTGCAAAAAATCAATCAGGTTTTTGCTATACTGCCGAAAACATCGCCCGTTACGGCAGTCCTTGATTAGCATCTTTTATTTATTTTAATTTCAGTTTTGTTGAGATGTCTTTATATTTTACAATTTCATAAATTATCCTTTATGGCAAATATTGAAACTCAATACTCAATAAATAAGACTAATTAAAATTTTATCAGCTTGAGATCCATTCCCCGATAATCATACGATGACCCACATAATCTCCATAAGCAGAAACATGAATCAAGGCGTGGGATGGAACTGTTATATCTTCTCTAAGACTCTTAAGGTCTTATATAAAACATCCGGTGATTATTACCTTCCTAATAAAGCCAATCTGAAGTAGGTTTTCTTTCGGTTGGTTAAATTTGCATAGGACTGAGACTAATCCTCGTGGGCGCCCGCGTGACGCACCGTTGAAGGCACAACGTTAAAGTCCGCTTATGTACGTGAACGATACATTTTACCTGCTATAATCAGAATCACACATCAGTGACATCACCGTCTTAACTTAGCTAAATATTTACCAAGATAACTTCTTAGTCGGTAGACCGGTTATCCATAAACTTGAGTGGATCGTTACATGCGTTAGTTTGTTAACTTTTCCGAGGTGCGAAGACCGCTGATTGGTTACTTGAATGATAAGAGCCAGCCATTTGAAATAAAAAATAAAATGTCCAAAGAAAATTCCTGTTTTCTATTCTTCAAGTCTGAAGGACGACCCAATGTCGAAATCCAAGGCTAAAAATGAATGATAATAATAAAATCACGTTTACAAATAGCAGCAGTCACAGCTGGAAATATTTTGTTTACATTTGTAAAGTCAAATATCACGTGGATACAAACATGAAAGTGATGTCGTAATGTACGAATATCGCTTAAAATTATGGCGTCGTTTTGAGTCGAAACCCTGTTGGAATAATATCGCAAAGTGATGCACTATTATTGGGAGCGTATTTAGATCGAGCATGCACTTACAGATAAACAAAGCAGAAGGGGTTTAGCATTAACAGAAGCACGAAAGGTAAGTGAACTTTGAGGAATCGCTCAAGAATAACGCTGACCAAAGACGATGACGGAATATGTATTTTAGTTCGTAATTTATGGAATTAATATTTTATTATTCGAACTTCTTGATTTAGCTTTCAGACAACGTTAATTTTAAACACGAATAAACGAGTGTGGTGCTTTTTAATAAAAATAAACTCTGTCTGCAAAACCGCAGTCTTAACTTCAACTTTGAAAACAAAATGCAGTATTCTGCGGTTTTCAGATGGCTAAAGAAATTATTTTTCGTAGGCAGTCGCTATACATGGTATTTCGATAAAACCGAAGCGCCTCGTTGGCGTCGCCTCTGACTCACGAGATTCAGCGCATGACGTCGAAATGTTTACAATGATCTCGTGTTAGTTATGGACGTTTTTGTGGGCAAATATGCGAAGGCAGACGCCAGTGCTGTATAAATATACGGACTTTTAAAAGAAATTTAACTCGCGAAGTTTACACGAAGGCTACATGGCGCATCAAGTGAGTCAAGGCACTGAATGAGTAAAAGATAAGGAATAAATTGTATAAATTCCATACTTTCGAGTGTTTTACCTTGTCTTTATTCAAAAGTTGTATTAAATATTTGCGAAGATATAGGAGAGCAAATGAGAATACGACAAAATCATTGGGGCATTGGGAGAAAGTAGAAAATGTAAGCGAATTTTTGAATACCGGCTACCCACCCTAGGGCATATTTATTGCAAATTGGTAAATCCGTCAATAGCTCTATAAATGTGTTCAATATGAATAGGAATTAGTCATAAAGTAATAATTTTAGCGAAGGTAACACCTGTGCTCTAGACAAGCAATGTCTTTGACCATGCTACCACCTGGCCAGTTTCCAACTACTAATGCGAACAAGGAAATATTCTGCAGGTCGTTCGGCTTTCTCATAGAGTCCTTGTGTGAGGTTAGATCATCACTGATTTAAATAGTATTGAGTATATAGTAGAAATCACTTTCATCTTCTTCATTTACTTACATACTAATAGTATCAGCTTCAAACAAGTTGAAGTTGTCAATGTTACTGATAAATTAAAATTATTATTATCAGTGAATTATAATGATCATTATGTAGAAGTAGCACCCTGGCATATTGAAATGCCAATTGTTATAATATTTAAAGGTTATTCAGTGCAGGTGCATTGTGAAAACGATGGCTTAAGATAACATTGTCGTTATAACTTCACACGAACACATGTTTAATTAATGAATTTCCGAATTTCCTATTTATTGTAAGCTTAAGTTTCAAAAAACTTACTTCGCTGCCATGGTACTCCGGTGGTTTATCCAATACCACAGGAGATTCCATTTCTTTATTACAAAGCACTGGAATGTTTCACTTATAACCACTTCACAAGTAAATAACGCGAAAGTATTGACGTACTTGGAGCAACGTTCGTCACTTTGTCTCGATTTATACTGCCGCGATCGACGCTGTACAATCGTATTTATACAGCGTGTGGGAGCGCGGCGCCACGAGTTCGCAGCCCGTACGGAGGGTTCGAGAACGACCCAGTAGAGTCGCCGTATCGCAGACAACAAAACCACTCGACAGAGTGTTGTTGTTGAACGATATACATGGACGTGTACGTTCGTACCAAAACGCAGCATACATTGAGCCTGTTGTATACAAGCGGCAATGTACGTGTTACATGACCGAGATAGTCGAGTTTCCCGTACTACTTCCCTATCGCGCTTGCGTCGAATTTGTCTGGAAGGTTCCTGGGGTGGTTGAACACAAAGTAGGGTGCAAAGCGTCCGGTGCGCAAAACAGATGCAACCCCTTTGTGACTTGGTCGAAACTTCTAGAGAAGGATCGATCGTTAGCAATGACGATAAAGTTTGAGCACCTACGCTCTACAAAAAGTTGTGGGCAATTGTGTGACCAAGTGGAGTTAATATATAAAAAAATATCATGGAGTGAATATAATAAATAAAAAATAAAACAAACATAATAAATTTTCAGGTCGTCACGTGTGAATCATTGTGGACAATGAATTTGTACTATAATGGACATCACAATGGCAATAACAGCTTGTATGAATTAATTTAATTTTTCCTTCAGCGTGCCTTATTAAACCAACTGATTAATGTTGGGGTGTTGCATTCATACAACCTCTCTACATTAATTTACGTTTCAATCGTTCTTAAATAAAAATGGATGGTAGAGGCAAAGGTCTTTGTTGGTCATTCGTGAATTTAAAATTACTCTAATTTAAAGTGGTTAAACAGCTTTGTGATTTTCTATGAAAACAGACAAAAAAAAAAAGCAAAAAATTTTGTAAAAAAAAGTAATGTCTATTTTCATGTAAGTTAGCTCAGTAACCATGTTATTTTGTGTATTTACATATTTTATGTACACACAGTGAAATTCATAAAGAAACGACATAACTGGAGGCTTTTCTCTAAAATTTGAAATCGACTTGAGCTAATAAAAACAATTTTAAACCAGCTTTTGGTTTGGGTTGCAATTTTACTGGTTTTAAATCTTTATTTTCTGAAACTTGCATCGTACTACAGTGAAGCAGTTATTGAACTCTGGAAGTTGATGTTATATTTGCGGCATTATTCGTAGTATTTATTGGTTGTATAATATTTTATTGGTTTTCGCTATCACATATAAATCAGATATACTGCTGCAGATGGGTTTTAAATTAGCTTTGTTTCGTGCTTTCGTTCACTTTGACGTTAAAGCACTATATTATTTGTACAAAGCAATCTTTTAGCTTTTGGTGAGGTAGTAAACCATGCACAAATTGAAAAACACAGTATTGTTTCCATAAAGGCCTGAGCAGACGACGGACAATTTGACCGCAGACAATTAGTCCGCGACGATATAACGTATGTAAATCTATGCAATAACGCACACGTAGGACAAATAGACTCCCAGAATTTCCATACGATTCCAAAGTGTCCGCGGACAAATTGTCCATCATCTGCTCAGGCCTTAATAATAGGGGTAGAACATACTCGAACTGCGGACTTTATAAAAAAAAAATCTACGAATAAATGGTATACCCGCCGCGGCATCCAGCTGCTCTTGAGAGTACAAAAAAACAAGTCTATATTGAAATGGAAAGTCAAAACCAAAGATTGTGTCGCAATGCTCGTTTTTGCCCAAAGCCATTAAAAACGAACATGACTAGTAAGTATACGTGTAATCTAAGTTTCCAGAAACATAGAATACTACGAATTTCTACTTTGAAATAAAACAGGTGACATACTGTTATAAATAGCTTGCTGCCAAAAATATCACAGGGCTATTATAGATGCAGTACGATTAATCATTGCTATTATAATCATATTATACAAACAGTTTTAGATACAATGACAGTCGGACAACTACATCAAGGTTGTTATTACTCATTGACAATGATAATCCATACATCCATCCATACTAATATTATAAATGCGAAAGTAGCTTTGTCTGTCTGTTACCTTTTCACGCCCAAATCCGTACAGCCGTTTAGGCGCGAAAAAGTACCTAACAGACAGAAAGAGTAACTTCGTATTTATACGGATAAACGGTTAAACGGGTAAACGGTTTTGGTTTTTTTTTTATATGGATGGACTTACATACTATAGTAAGTACATCATAATTATATTTTTTGGAAACAGGTTTCTATCTAAATCTGAATGTAAATCAAGAAATACGCAATCCATAAATTTGCCCGATGAAGTGATCCGGCAGGGAACCAATTATATCGACATAGCTCAAAGAAAAAGCATGCTTAAGTGACAATGGGCCGGCCACATTAGCCGTAAAACCGACGACCGTTGGGGTAGACGTGTTCTTGAGTGGAGACCGCGAATCGGCAAACGTAAGGTAGGTAGGACGCCTCCCGGCCCTGATCCAAGCCATGGGACGGACGGAGGGGGCATAGGAAGCCGTCACCTCCTTTTGCGAAGCAGTAATGCTCGCGAAGGAGGAGGCGGAGCGCGTGTGGGCAAGGCAATCGCTGCGCCTTCACGCCCCTAGTCGCCGCAGGAGGAGACACCCTGGGCGTCGGGAATCGATAGCCGATTCCCGGCTACCGTAGTTGCGGGCTTGCGGACGGCAAGGAATGGGTAGCTCGCCGTCCGGTAAGGACCAGGCCCAGGTCGATGGCGCGTTGTGTTCTTTGCGCGCCTCAAAGAGATGTCAGCACTAATTGACGGGGTCCGATAGGGCTGATGCCTGCCAGGGTCGCGGATTGTTCGAAAGAGTTACCGTGGCCCTGGCGCACAGGCAACAGAAAGGAACATGGGTGGGTTTTAGTCAGTAAAGGTCTGACACGCCGGCCCGCTCCCCCCAGAGCGGGAGAAGTAATTTGATGATTCACCAACAAAAAAAAAAAAGAGGTAGGACGTCTCAGGCTACTGGTGCGACGATCTTCAAAGGGTGGCTAATAGTAAATTTTTGAATATTCGAGTTTCTCAAAATATCCTTCAGTGTACTCGTACTCGTATGATTGTGATACAAGCAATTGCGTATCAGCTTATCACTGTACTGCTAATTTTATTATTTATATAAATCCCTAAGGTTAATTGTCTGAAATTGTGTCAAGATTTCAAGAGCTTTGGATGTAGGTTTAAATGCGATATGAAATTACTAATGTACTGTTACTAATAAACTGATCCAGCTATGTTCACTTTGACTTGCGAGTACATTCTGGAATAAGTAAGTACTCTGAAATCTGCAACATTAATTGAAATACTTTGTTTGCTTGGAAACAATAATAAAGGTCAGGTAGTCAAATCCACAACAATAGAAGCATTAGACGAAACATAAATAGCCATTTAAGGCTAATTTTATCCGCTGATGAGTGATGACACTTCTCTTATTTTTTAAATAGATAGCAAAGATACGGATGTCTTACATGTCAATGACAGTCTGGCGGTTCTTTCGAAATTATTCGCAGCTAATAATCTTTTACTTAATGCGAACAAAACTAATGTCTCAAGTTCTCATTACCAAAATAAATGTACCCCAAATGGAACTAAATTTAAAACTTGATGGCAAGAAACTAGATGGTATTACGGAAACTGTATTTCTAGGAATTACTTTAGATTCAAAATTGCAATGGGGCGCCCACATTAGAGCTCTTTCAGGTAGAATCAGTTCAGCTGCATATGCAGTAAGAAAAATAAGGCAGTTGACTGATATAGCCACAGCTAGGTTAGTATGCTTTGCTTATTTCCACAGTATTATCTCTTGTCGCGATCGGCAGCTGACGTAGATTCAATTTTCATTTTGCGATGAGGGCAATCCGCGCGGTCTATAAAATGGGTCCTCGCGAATCTCTTAGAAACAAATTCAAAGAAATTGATATACTAACTCTGCCTTCTCTTTATATCATAGAAAGTATTTTGTATGTTAGCAAAAACTTGGGACTTTTCAAAATAAGAAGCGTTTTACACAACATAAATACACGTACTAAAAATGAAATTGTGATAACCAAATTTAGATTAGCTAAAACAAGCAAGTCATTTCTTATAAACAGTATCCGCTTTTATAATAAGTTGCCGAAATCAGTTACAGAACTTAGCAAAGGAAAGTTCAAAACCCACATCAAACGAATCCTTATCAAAAAACCATATTATAAGATAAAGACCACATTGAAGACAAGGATGTTGGGCAATAATTCCTTCTGCACATGTGGCTTCCTTGGTACCCCATTAACGGTATCACTATGTAAATCTCTGTTAACTGTTCCCAAATTAAAATGTTTCTTTTTAAGTTCTTTTTTGACTTAATCTTCTCATTATTTGACATTATATACCTCCAATTCTTATTTCAACTCTTTACTAATGGCTTTTGTAGACAGGATTTTAATTCAGTTTGTTACAGTTGTAATGGCAATCACGTCATTTGGTTTAAATAGGCTTTTATTTTCATTATTTGATTTATCTTTAAAACGTCGTTGGCCTAAGTTGTAGACTCTAGATTTGTAGACCATTGTATATTTTGTCAAGTACCTACCTGTTACTTGTTGGCAGGCCTACACTGTCCTCCCATACCTATTAACACCGTTATTTGAAAACATTGTAAATGCCAATCATTTTTAAAAGAGTAACCGTGGAGTTTCTTGCCGGCTCTTCTCCATAAGAAACGACCAATTGGAACCGTGCACCTAGCTTCTGAAGTTTCATGAATGCCCATGTAGATTTATGCGAAAAAAAATATTTTGATTTTGGAGGAAGTACACAGTTTATTTACATCTTAAGAGTATGAAAAATAATAATAAAACAGCTATGAACAAATAACCCAAAAGTAATAATACGGTTATACATATTGAATCATTTGTTTACATACTAACATGGACGAGAGCAGCCCAAAGGCGTGCATGAAAAAAAAAAAACATACGTATTTCGCAGACGACTCATGACATTATATTATTATCATTCTGTTTTAATATACGTCACGAGGAATATGTGTTCAGCCGGTCCAGACAGCAGAGGCGTTCTATTCCTTGCTCAAGGTACATAAAAATATTTCAAACGTCAGCCTTATGACGATGTCTTTGGGAGAAAAGCAACAAGATACAATAAACACAAGGCTTAAGAAAGCTAAAATTTGTAAGACCTTCCTCCACTTGCCAAAATATTGAATTGGTTAAATGGCTATTCTTTTTGTGATCCAAATGATTTGGAAACCTATATTAAATTGGGTAAATGGTTGGAACGGGTCCCGCGCTTTTAAATAAAAATTCGCGATACAATGTAAACTGAAGCATCAGTAATTGTTACCTAACGGACGATTATCAGCTGACTGCTATTTGGCAATCAATGCATGGTATTTGAGAGAGTTTCTTGCATGGTGTTGAATACGCAGGTGGAATAATAAGTTTCTCATTCATTCAGCTTGACTCGTACGGAGTTGGTTAATTTCCTGTGCTAAAAAAGGACGACTAATCAGTCGCAATTAACAATTTAAACCGAATTTTAATCAAGGTTTTTGAACAAAGAAAAGGAAGTGTTAAAGAAAATGTTTACACGTCATGTCGCAACAAATACTGCGTCTTTGAGCTGTAGCTTTTTTCATGAACGCCAATTTGAACAGGTATGCAGCAAAGTGGCTATTTTTAACAGTGTTAATGTCAGGATTCCTTCAGGAAGCTTACACTAATAGTTCACATTGCGTAGTCATGATTTGGCTAAGCGATTTAATTAGACCGACTAGCAAGAGTCACAATGACTAAACCTTCTTTTTTTTAAAGAAAGCTTGAATTTTGTAGTCACCGAGAAGGGAGAAGAAACTTACAAGTTTAACACCATTCGCAATATAAGTGAAAGTATTTGCGGTAAACGTCTAACTAATAATACTTCAGGGTTAATCAAAATACTATAAACAAGCAAAGTGGGACGTACGGAGACGTAGGAGGGCAACTCGCTCCAAATACCTAACGATTCTTATAATAATGTAGTGTAATATGAAAACAGTTCGACCCCTGGATAAGACGTTAGGGACAAAGTGAATGGCAACGTCCAGAAAATAGTGCGCGGATCGTCTGAATGTCACATGCTGAACTATCGTATACGTCTCTATGAAGTGCATAACATTATCGATGACGATTTAAAGCCTAAATCAGTTAATTAAAGCGTGTAAACAAAACATTGTATCGTTGGCAGCATCGTGTGATCGGTGTTACCAACAAATACAATATTTGAAGCTATTTATAATTTGTATGTGCCACCGCACGTTCGCACCAATACCAATGACTGTGGTGTACTCACGTTTCGCTTCATATTGTACTGTCACTGAATTATCTCACGTTATTATATTTTTTAACTGCCGTATTAACATTTAGCTGTTGGAATCGACACTGAATTTTATATATCCGTCTTAGCACCACTCACTCGTTCACGTCTGCGCGTCGTTTTGTATGTGCTGTGGGTGGGTGCCGCGAATCACCGAAATAGAACTTTTGGAATAACACTACACAAATTATATTCCTTGCGTCACACTGGTAACGTTTGACGGGATGAAGATCAAGAGCGTATGCGCAGACACTTGGATAGCACACGAAAATTGTCGCAAATAATGTATTAATCATTAGGAAGCTAGACAAAACATTGAATTTAATTTTATGCTCAAAATTTTTATTGCAAAGAAAATGATGAATGTTGGTGCTATTATGTCAATAACTAAAACCTTTAGTTGTACATTAATAACTTAAAATATTTTTAATCCAGTATTCTAGAATCATACCGCATCGTATCGTTTTAATGTAAACGAAGCAAACAACTGGGTCAGAGCACAGTAGGATCCCAAATAACTGAACGATGATTGGCTTGTGAATATTGGTTATACTGGAGAGCAACGCAATATCCTATCAATATCTGTAAAGTTTCTATATGAAGCTAAACAGTAAATTGTTTATAATCTCTGTATTGACAGAAAGCTTTTGACTGCAGTTGCATTGAAAATTACTTTGTTGCGGGACATATCCTAGGATAATGTTAGCGACGTCTCAAAGGTTAATCCGATCAAGGCAGCACGTGCTCTGTTCTCATTATCTTCCTCCATAGGTGCAGTAAAAGGGAAGTCCTTGAGCAGCCCACTACTGTACTGATTCATTATCACCCACGCGCTCAAATTGCATGTTATTTCTCGATAGAACACAGCAGTGTTGCAAGCGATTTGCGGTTAGGGTTAACAGTCTATGAAGTCAGAAATAATCGGTTTCTATCTGTCGTGGTTTACATGTTATTCTTGTTTTTGTTTATTAGAATTTATTTAGCAGCTTTTAAACCTCATGGGTTTGGAATTGTATTTGTCGCGCCCTATTTCATAGTACCTAATATCGGTTAAATTACTCTCTTCCTTCCAGAACCTTTGCCCTCCTATTATCTTTTCTTTCCTTCTTCCTTTTACCTTTCTTCGTCTGGCGTAGGTAGGGTACCCAATGTTCCCGAAATAAAGGTGTTTTATTTACCCATGTCTTAAGTCTACGGAAAATGTAACCTTGGGGCCTGTTTTATGATACTTTTTAGTATCGGCGAACAGCGACTTCAATCTTTTTCGGAAGCATATTGCAACAGAAGAGAAGACGTTGAACCCGCAGACTGGATGGTGGTCTAACGATCGGAGTATCAGACGTCTGAGTACAGATCTGCATAACGCAATGCAGCATCCATTTCATGCAGTGATTTTTCTGCACTATGGTTTGGAGAGAATCTTTTTAAGAAGCTGATTGCAACAGTAGAGAACACGTTGAACCCGCAGACTGGAGGGTGGTCTAATGAGTATTAGACGTCAGAGAATATACTTGAAATCGGCATAACGCAATGCAACATCCATTTCGTGCAGTGATTTTTTTCTGGACCATGCTTTTGCGTGTGTGATTCGTATAAATCCATCTGTCAATTTTCTTGTAGGTACTTATTTGATATACCCATCGGGAAAATTAGGATTAATAGATTAATGTTCAAACATTATACGTAATGCATTTCAACCCTAGTGGATATCAAGTAGTGAGAAATAGTGTTAATGATGATAAATAGATCCGATACCGTACCTACTGTCTTTTTATTCCGGTCGCTTATTTCATCGTTGCTGGGGTTCTGTTTCACCGTCTAGATTACGTTTCCTGTCATTCTCATAATAAGACTTTGAGTAACACAAAGTTTATTCTTCCATTTTAAGATCACATTTTTTTTATTTTAGCTGCTTTACCATTATGCTATCTCTTTTCGTAAAGGAATGCCTTTTCTGCTGAATCCTAATACAGTTTCGTAGCCATTTGGAAAATTAGTAATTATTAGTTTTAGGTTAGTAAATATAAATTAGGTAGCCTAATTTTCAAAGAAAACCTAAGCACACGGAATCTTTGTAGCGTTATTTTCGCTAGGTGTGTCGCTACGCTTAGGTTTTATGGAATAAAGGGAATGACAATTAAATGTCAACACCCAACCGGCGTGGTAATTTATTTGAAACTACGCAATTTCTGTCGTACGGCGAATCATAGGATATTTTAGGTCTTAACATAATTTACCTGGACGACCTTGCGCGCTATTATAAAGGTACTCGTGTCACGGAATATTTTTATTTTATTTGCGAATTCATGCTAATGATATCATGCGATATTTGAGAAATAAACCTACAATATCCAACACCAAAAAAAAGTGTCACCGTTTTAGTGAAACCCTTTTGGGAAAATCAACTGTACCAAACTAGACGCAACTCTCTCAACAAGAGGGATTTTGATAGCTGTTAGGTTTTATCACCCATCTTGTCGTACATTTAACAGGTCAATTATTAGCGGGAAAGACTTAAATCGACATTGAAATAATTTTGTCGACCTAAATACTTGTAAAGTCTACGGTGTTACACAAATAAGAAAATAATTTTTATGTACTCCAGATCTGTCAAATCTCTGGCGTGTGTTACGTACGCTTGCGTCGTTCCGATGTTGTATACAAAATAGACGTTCCATTTGGATTCGTCTGAAAATGCGGTCGTGGCTACGACGCAGAATTATTTATGTTGAGTATAACGGAAATCGTTTCGCGGTTCAAAGTTTGCGCCTCTGAAAACGTCGTACGCCAGCGTCAAATTGCCTGCAAAACTTTCTTGTTTGAAAATTAGGTACGGTGAACTTTAAAATATTTAAAATTTATTTGTGCTGTGTTGGTGCAGTGGTGCTGCACAGCTTTAGCCAATGTACTACTGGACTGGTAAAAGCAATCCGAGTGACACCAGAAAAGCCAGAGGCATGAAATCGTCGTGATTAAACAACATAAGAAAGACGTTAGAATGTTCTTTGCTTCTAATTATTCAATTAAATTGTCATCAAGCAGAAGCATGAAATCGGTTGATTCCATCATCGGACCGTGCCGAATCCATCAGTCACCGCCGCTCAAGTTTACGACTTGTGTAATTGTCATTTATTGCCCTTGAACTTCTGAATTAGATGGCCCAACTATTTGTTGTTTGTCTCTATCCATTAATAACAAAGCCAAATACAAGTTTCCAGGATTACAACTGCTTCGTTCGCCGTAACCATGATAGGCCTATTAAATACTATTTAAACATTTTGCTATCACTATGACTAGGCAGACTAGATAGGATTCCCTTGCAGGGAAATGACCGATAACTAGACTCTGAGAAACGCTAAAATAACTTTGTTTTGATTAATTATTCAATTAAAACTATTATTACTCAGCAGAGATAAAAGCTTTCAGAGTTCAAGCTCGGGATCCATTCATTATTCTACTTTACAATGATAAGTTTACCAATAAGCTACTATATAATACTACCGTTACGTTACCGTTCTTTATCGTTAGAATTTTATTGTTTCGATCATTTTTAAAATATGGAAATAGCTTAGTTTCATTCTATAAAAGAAATTGGCAACCATAATTATTTTCTCAATGAATTGGCATCGACAGCCGGTTTTGTGAGTTCTTGGAAAAGCATGACTTTAGTGTGATATTTTGAAGGTCAGAGAAGTAGCTAAAATTTTAATGTTTCTTTTTAAACCTCTTGAGCTCCATGTAAGAAAGTAAGTCATAGTTACTAACATTAAATCCATGCTATCTATCTCGCTATCCCCTAAGAACTCTTTAGAAAAATGATCAGTATTCAGTACACATTTGCGCAGTTTGTTGTGTTCATACCATATAAGAAACGTGTTATTACGTATTATATTAGCATGGCTTATGTAATCAGTTTATGAAGCCGGATATCTAATGAATCTTGTCTCACTATGTCCTGCTCCATGTTTGATTTATTGATCACCAGTTCTTATTGATATTATAATTGCATTAGGGAAAGCAGAAAAAATAAATATTTTACCTCCTGCATAACTTTACTACCTAAACAAAAACATATTCTGATGACTGCAATGCATTGCAGCGGTAGAATTGACTAACCACATATAGAAGGAAAAAATTACTAGTAACGATTACACAGTTGGTTATAAAATAAAAACAAAATATTAGTTTCTAACATTGTAATCCATTTGACTTTCGAGATGAATTACACGCTATTGGAATCTCGAAGGTAGTAGGAAAAACAATTCAACCGTGCCAATGCCCCGAACTGGCCATTGCTGGCTCCTCAAGTGACTGTCAATAGTGTAAATATCAGTCTATAATTATAAAAACTGATGTACAAAGTGGATACGTTAAGCAGTGGTGTGGTGTGAGTAACATATCGTTGTTTTCGTATGACACACAACATAGCCGTGCGACGACACGCTTCATGCTTCGACGGCTCTGCATTGTTCTAAATACTGCACAGATGTACAATACCATTTAAATTGTAATAAAATGTGCGAATTTCTTAGAACTCTTGATTCATCTATTGACAATTATTTCTTGAATGAACAATCATTTCTGACTGTGCTAATTTTGTATCGTTTGTTTTTCAAGAATTATATTATTAGTTTCGAATAAAAGTTGTATTATGACCTGAGTCCTGACTGACTGATTCGTGGATGCAGAGCCTACACCACTAAACGTAGAATCAGGTGCTTTCTATTAGCTAGAAACAAAAAGCGATAGAGGTAGAGTACCTCTATCGCTTTTTGTAAATTCTAACCTTAAATAGTGGATGATATGAAAATTCGTCATTTTAAGTACCTAAAATCAATGACTATTCAGGGGTTTCCGTTAGAAAATATACAACACATACCCTCTTTCAAGATTTTCAAAAATTCTACCACAAAAGTGGTTAAATATACAAAATTTTGTATGGGGAAGTCCGAAATCTACGCGGACTTAATCGCTGGCAGATTCTAGTAAATCATACAATGACACTACGTCTTGTACTTCTACCTACACGTTGAATAATAAACATTTATGTATCACCTGTTCAAAATTACGTGTGCTAGCATCACTATGCGTCAAGACTTACAATTGACATCAACAAGGAAAAAAAGCTACTAACTTAATTTTATTACATATTGCAACAAGTCATTCTAGTAATTTGTATCTTCGTCTCAGGCCGTTTGTCCACCGGCACCATCAACGGGACGTCAACAAGAACGGCAATAAATACATTTACTATGGCCGCGAATCTACCGCACACCACTACTCGTTTCTCGTTGACGTCCCGTTGACATTGGCGGTGGACAAACAGTGTCAGAGTCATAGCATTGACCGACCTGATGCCAAGGTCCATGAGACTAGAAGCTCATAGAAATATCGTGACACTGAAAATGTTATGTCAGCCAGAATGTTCCACATGTGAGTTCTTCAGTTTGTTTCGGTGTTTCTTCTCAAAGTAATCGGATAGAAGAAAGAAGAAGAGAAAGAAATTTAGTTTACACGTACGTTTATACGTTTTTTCGTTTAGTACGTTTATAGATAGGAAACACCGACCTCATCTAGTTTTTTTAAATATTATTGACGTGTAAAAGTATTTGTATAAACCTACTTACAGAAATAATCATCATTTATCCAGATTGACTCAACCAAGGGATGAATTTGTAATGTTGGTATACATAGGTGTTATTGGCTCAAAAGTTAGGCTTTGATTCAAGTCGCTCCGATGTTTTGTATTCAAAAGAACATCTCTTCAAATAGAGGTTGGTATTTCGAATACCTAATTAACTCCTGTAAGACAGTAACAGATAATGTAGTTGAAAAACTGAACGTAGCTATAAATTTAGTAAATCGCTGAATAATTACTAATCCTGTTTGGCGCCAGATAAAGTACGCAAAACAAAGCGGGGCGCCAACTAATCCACCGGCAGAAATAAACAATAATAAATGGTTCAATTTGATTGTTTCAACTTATCACAGGCGATTTTACGTTTTAAGGTCTATTTAGTCATTGGCGTATGTAAGGACCACAAGTTACATGTTAACACAAGTTACAAGTTAAATGTTGTGACTTTTAAATGAAGACAGACGTGAAATCAATCTTGCACAAATTCAGAAGTTACCGCCCATTAAATGGGTTTGGGCCCGATTTTTAATTGATGGTCGGTTTTGACGATCGAAGAATATTTCAATCTCCACCAGAAGCAGGTGGCGACTTGGCGAGATCGTTTCATCCATAAGTCGCGTTGTGGCCATTCGTTAATTTACACAATCTTACTCAATGAACAGTCCCAGTACATTACAGGTAACTGTGACTAATATCAAAGTGTGCCAAGTCCAATTTTACGCAGTTGTGGGACGACTTCCAGTACGCATAAACATCGGTACAAGATATTTTACGCGTATATTAATTAGATTGATGACTGTTGAAGAGAAATTGGCGTGGTTTCAGTCTAACTTATCGAGACAATAAATCAAAAATTAAGTTGTCAATTCATGGGAAATTAAAGTTGATGAAGTACCTGCTTAAACTAAAGCCGACATCGTTGAGCATTCTTACCTTTATCTCTTGCCATTTGATCAAAAAGGCAATGTTCTGTTCAACATCCCATAAAAACCACAATCAAAGCGGAGAATCATATCATAAATTTGAAGAGCAGCCAATTTCGAAACCATAACATGTTTTTCAATCTGACAACTCATAATTAAAACATTTATCGCTACTCAGCAGATCAATTATACTGAAATTAAAACAATACATTATGTCGAAGTAACATGTGATGTGACTCAACCCGCCATTATTCATTTAATTGATTACGATTGTATATTTTCCACAGACAGTCTGGAAACGTGTGTATCAGCAATAAAAACATTTTATTTTAACATTAATCTTGTGCAAATCCAAAACCCTATAAATTAAACAATGAATTTCTGCATAAAGATAAATAAACTTGGAATAACCCTTTTGAAATAAGTCTATTCGCAGCACGCCAAAGGATGAAAGAGTAATACCATTCATGTTATGGAACATCTGTTATTTATTTGTTTATTTGCTAAAGCAGTAAAAGTCGGGCAGCAACTGCGGAAAACGATCAGTATTCAGATAGCGAATGCAATTTACGTCTTATGAACAGTTTGCATGCAGACCGCGCGAATGCACTTTGTAAGTGCCAGTGGAAAGGCAAAAGCCCTTCGCGTTTACGCTACGACTAGGAACGTAACTCATAGATTGTAGTATGTGCTAGTGGCATAATGAGTAGTCGGTGTAGCCGCCATGCTGATGCATATGCAGTTACAAATTATAGGTCAACTGTTTTACAACAGCTATATAACAGTAATCGTTTCCTGACCACACTTGGCAAATTGGGAGCACTCTTGTTAAATGCCTGCAAATTGTTACCAAACTACCTGCTAACCAGTTTTGTAGTCCATTCAACCGAAAGCAGGTAGAATGTCGGCTACGATTCCTATAGTCATCGTAGTTTTAACTCGAAAACACGAGCGTTGACTGAAAATAATAAATGTTTTCTAACTTAACGAGCCTTTACGATATTCTCCAAGAAATTCAACATACCTAACGCTAAATATTGGAGCTGAAACACTAGGTTCATAAAGGTTTGTAACTAGACAATAGATAACGATTATTATAAGATGCGAATAGACAATAATCGTTAACTATTTTGTAGTTACGCTTTTTCATTGAAGCCATCAAAGTTACGGAAGACAGACAAATGGCGTCGTAGTAATTACAGTAATATCTTTAACTCGGGAGCCGTCGATCATTAG
This sequence comes from Dryobotodes eremita, assembly GCA_917490735.1. Lineage (NCBI taxonomy): Eukaryota > Metazoa > Arthropoda > Insecta > Lepidoptera > Noctuidae > Dryobotodes > Dryobotodes eremita. The sequence goes on along the minus strand of OU823247.1, from coordinate 4,513,552 downwards.
GCCGTATCAGGAGTTTCCATGAAGCCTTGATAGTTTATAGCTAGCTTAAGTATTAAAGACATGAAATGAGAGATAAGCTGATGAGTACTTAACCTTAAAGTGTAAGAGGAATCTAACTCAAAAACGCCAGCAAAAATAACGCAAAATGAAAGAATTAGAAGGAGACGAAGTGATGACCAATGTTTGACCTTGAATTTTCGTAGATGCTCTTTTCTAAAAGTAATTATTATTGTGTCTCAAAATTGAAGTCCAAAGACACGATGCACACATTAGGAAACAAACTCAATATTTGAACATCAATAAAATTCATGGACTGGTAATATAGGTCGGATTTACGACTTATTGGCGTCTAAACAATTTTACGGCGAGGCCTGACAAGTCAGTAGGCCAAATATAGATGCAGAGATTTCAGCGTTGTTCAAACAAAGCAAGTAATAAAATATTGGCATATTGATGTATGGCTGAAGCAATGAAACGCCTACAAAAACGCCCACTGTACTTGTTGGAGCCAAAAAAATCATATCATGGGCACTGGTGAAACCATTCATTACTTCTGGGGAGGCGGCGACTAAGATTACTCATCTAGTAATGAGGAGTATTTTTTGAGTGTCAAAACTGCATCGTGTGATACGGAAGTAACAAACAGTATCAAATAAAAGAATATTAGGTGAATGAGAGTTCCGAATTTCCGATTCTGACCTTCGATGAATTTATCTATAAACATGCGACATGCGTGTAGGCATATTAGGTGAATGAGAGTTCCGAATTTTCGATTCTGACCTTCGATGAATTTATCTATAAACATACGACATGCGTGTAGGCATAGACGCTACGGTTCTAATGACTTAAGAAAATTCAATTTACTTTTGCACAAAGTATACATACCCCAAATATAGAGTAAAAATCGATCCTTAAAATTTATAAGAAACATTTCGCCCCAGAACCGAACTTTCAATTGGCAATTCAAACCCATCGATTTGCAGATTGTTTATCAACATCGTCGTAAGGAACAATAAATGTTAGATAATCTGTTTGACCCAGAAAGGAAATTGGCCATCCACTTGTATCTAGCTTTTATGTTGCCTCCTCTACGATCACTTTGTAGCCATTTCCGTAGCATGTTTCGTAGCAAATTGGAGGTACTCAATAGGTTAAAGACCTCTGACCCACAAAGCTTTCTCTCACAGCTTACACCCTTCTGCTTACGAGCTTGCAGCGTCACAAAAACCGAATCAATGAAATACTTAGCGAGGAAATTACGAAAACATAAATACTTAATTGCATATCACATGCTTTAAAACCCCACATTATGTTGTTGCTAAACGTTAAGTATGCGAGATAAACAAACAAAATGCGAGGAATTTGTATGACAGAAGCACCTCGCGGTTTCTAAGAAAAACACGATATTCAAGGTGAGATAATTACAGCGCAGAATGGCGCAGAATCTGTTTCTGTCGCGCTAACGAACGGACGTAATGAGAATATTTTGTGATTGATGGCTTGTCTGTTCTCGCCACTATAGGCTTGATACAATGCATGCTATGTTGTACTAATAGAATATAAATAGCCGGGAATATGCAACAAATTAACGTTACCTGAGCCTGTTCGTTAGCACTTTACGAGGACTATTCGAATTCACGACATTGACTAAATTACTGATAAATGATTTTATTTCTTTAAGTAGGTTTGTTCAAACACTTTAACGCGTCAATCATATTATTTTCTGCTGCTCTATCATCATTGTACGGAAGACCAACAATTGCCTTTTGTGACCGCTTTTATGTACAAAAGCTATCATTATTGTGCCTAGGTAAATGTTTAGATTTACCTGGGACTCTAGTCTAGAACATGCTCCGCTTATTAAATTCCGCTTAGTAAAAGCAAACTAAATAGTCGCAATCTAAAACGTCCTTGTAATATGACCTTCAAGATAGCTTTGTAGGAATTATGAACGATAAATAATCATCTTGATTGAGAAAGATATTGAAGATCAGAGTAGGGTTTCATAAGTGAAAAACAATTGGTATTTGTCACAAAACGAGTTCCAAAGAAACAAACAGGGTCCTTAAAGCAGATGTAGGATGTCAGAAATTCATCAAAGTAACCTATTTCATTCATTCCACCATCAATGAAAAATGTACTGAATGAACCAAATTAATTCGACTCAAGTTGCGCAGAATTAAGCCAATTATACGAATTGCTGTAAGAAATACAAACCTCTGCCCGATATTAAACGGTTTATCGCGACGTTTATCGGGTCGACGAGATTATTATGCGCATCTTGTGTGCAAGATATGCATAGGAATTAGTGCATGAACAAAGCTATAATAAATTACCGCAAACTAGTTTACATCAGATTTTACTGATAATTTGCTAAGAAAATTATTATGAAGATATTTAACTGTGCCCGATCGGCCATTGTGAATTTAAATTGCATCAAAAATATACTTAGGTACTAAAAATCTTATATCACTGACACACAACGCACAGCCTAAACCGCTGGGTCTCGAAGCATGATTTCGCACCAGCGTTCCTTAGTGTCTGGTCGCCGATGTCCAACCCATTAACTCTTTAAGCATCGCAAGCACCTGGGCCTTTTTTTTTTTTTTTTTGGGTGGGAAATCATCAAATGACGTCTCCCGCTCTGGGCGGAGCGGAAGGGCGTGTCAGACTCTTACTGACTAAAACCCACCCGTGTTCCTTCAGTTGTAACTCACACAGTAACTCTTTCGAACAATCCGCGACCCCGGCAGGCATCGGTCCTATCGGACCCCGTCAAATTTGCTGACATCTCTTTGAGGCGCGCGTGGAACACGACGCGCCGTCGACCCGGGCCTGGTCCTTACCGGACGGCGAGCTGCCCATTGCTCGCCGTCCGCAAGCCCGCGCCTACGGTGGCCGGGAGTCGGCAATCGACTCCCGACGCCCAGGGTGTCTCCTCCTCCTGCGGCGGCTAGGAGCGCGAGGGCGTAGAGATTGCCTCTCCCTCTCGCGCTCCGCCTCCTCCTTCGCGAGCATTACTGCTTCGCAGAAGGAGGTGACGGCTTCCCATTCCCTCTCGCTCCGTACCATGGCCTGAACCAGGGCCGGACGCGAGAGGTCGCCGCCGCCGATCGCCGCCACGAGGACACGGCGGTGCTCCGCCCAAGCCGGGCAGACCTCCACCGTATGCTCCACCGTGTCCTCCGGTCGATCCACACAATGGTAACACCCGGGCGTTTCCTCCCGCCTTATCCGAAACAGGAACCTCCCGAAACAGCCATGTCCGGTGAGGACCTGCGTCAGGCGAAAGGTGAGGACGCCGTGGCGCCTCTCAAGCCACTCCTCAAAGAGGGGTCTTACCGCCGCAATTGTGGCGTGCCCTGCGTTGGGTTGCGACAGTCGCACTCTCCATGCCGCCATGAGATCCCGCCGGAGCTCTGTCCGCTGTGCCGTGATTTCTCGCGGCAGCGGAGTTACGCCCCGGCGTTTCGCCTCCTCGCGCCACTCCCAAACGTGCGCGAGGACCTTTGCCTCCAGATCCCACGGCGGTAATCCGGCAAGGAGGCTCGCCGCCTCGCAAGCACCTGGGCCTGACTAGTAGGGTAAATAATACGATAAATTTTATTGACAAATCACCCTTACGTCGTTTTAACAAACAAAAAAAAAATTACAAACAAAAAAATTGCCCTATTATTTTCATGATATTTTTCGTTTGCACATTATTTTCTGTTTCTTTATTGGATATTTTATCAAAAACAATTATATCAATTCGTTGCCTACAATCTTAGCTGCCAAACGAACCACTTTTGTGTCTGTAGGATCTCTACATCACTCATCACGCTTTTATCAGTACACGGAGAAAAGATTTCTTCAAATATTCCTGGGGAGTTTATGAATGTTTACTGGGGCTCTGCAGTAACGCGGGACCATATGCGCAAACCCAAGAAAATTTACCGGGTTACGGTACAAATTCTAGGACAAAAAAATATTAAGGTCTTAGAAATTTTACTGGGTTACCGATTCAATTTTTACTGGGGTACTGAACGTCATTTTTGGTATCTCGCAGAGATAACTGGGGCCACCGCTCTTCCCCCTCATGACCGCCCTGCACCATTATTTTGCTGCGATGTTATTTTAAAACTGCGATATCTCCTAAGATATTCATTGAAATCAAATGATGTACAGGGCAATTTTGTTTTAAATTAAATACTTGTGATGAATAACGTATTTATTTGGATAAGGATTAATATCATGTTTATGAAAACACCTTCGCAAATAATGCATTATTTTAGAAAAAATTTGTTTAGCATAAAAATGTTTGTAGTGAGCCAACCTTAAAAGATAGACATAAGCTGTCGCAGACTTTTTTTTTGAACTTTTAAAGGGGAATAATTCTGTACTACATGATTTTTGCGAAACTTTAACCGTTTACGCAGCGCACGCAGCGGAAGCTCTCAAAAGGAAGAAAAAACCCACGATTTAGAAACATTGCTCATTGGTGCTCCGTTCCTTTTGGTCTTAGCTTGATGATTTATAGCCTATAGCCTTCCTCGATAAATGAGCTATCTAACACTGAAATAATCGGACCAGCAGTTCCTGAGATTAGCCCGTTCAAGCAAACAAACAAACTCTTCAGCTTTATTATTAGTATAGATTTAAATGGTATCCATTTTAATAAAGTTGGGTTAAAATTACATACGATGGGTGTTTTTTAAAATGAATTGTATTACTTGCCCTTAATGGGTTGGACCTCGATCGGTGACCAGACACACTGTAAAACGAAGGTGAGCACTAAGGAAGGATTTTTAAACTTCTTCCTCTATTGTGGTTAAATAGGGGATGAGTTTTAATGGAAGTTCGTCATTTTTGCCGATGGGAAATCTCGTCAGGCATCTGCTTGTTATAAATATAGGACTTTTAACTCATCGTTCTTTACAGGTCACTCACTATATTTGTAGCAGGCAATAAATAACATTGCAAAATATATAAAGTAACTCCGCAGGATATTACTTAAGAACTGTTAAGGAGAGATATTAATTTCTGTAATTTATTCACGTCTCCGTAAACACGGAAAGAGAACTATTGAAAGTAGCTTAACACCTACGGACCAAGAGTTTTGGACATGATTGTCGGTTACGTAACTAAATGATGATAAATGATTCTATAAATAAGATGGCTGGCCATTTATTTTGCCTCATTAGCCGAAACTGTACCCTAGCATGCGTAGCATGACCATTTCTATCTCTACTGTACGAAGAGAAGACAAATCACTTTCATAACAAAAGTCCTTTTCTTGAATTTTGACATACGAGGGTCATTCAATAAATACTTAGCCTACAAAAAGTAAACGAAAATTTTGGAAAAGTGGCAATTTATTTTTCAACATAGTCTCCTTTTAGTTCGATACACTTAGCCCAGCGATGCTCCAACTTTTTTAACCCGTCCGAAAAATAGTTTTTGTCAAACTCTGCAAAATAGGCCTCCGTGGCGGCGATGACCTCCTCATTCGATCCATATCTATTCCCGGCGAGTGATTTTTTCAGATTAGGAAACAGAAAGAAGTCACAAGGGGCCAAATCTGGAGAATACGGTGGATGGGGCAGCAATTCGTAGCGTAATTCGACCAATTTGGCCATGGCAACGGCAGACGTGTGAACCGGTGCGTTGTCGTGGTGAAACAGCACTTTTTTCTTCGCCAGATGGGGTCGTTTTTTCTTGAATTCGGCGTCGAATCGGCCTAATAAATCGGCATAGTAAAGCCCTGTAATTGTTTTACCCTTCTCGAGGTAATCGATGTAGATCACACCTTGTGAATCCCAGAAAACGGTGGCCATAACTTTTCCGGCCGATTTTACAGTTTTCGCCTTCTTTGGAGCACGTTCCCCGGTCTGGATCCATTGTTTTGATTGCTCCTTGGTCTCTGGTGTGTACCAGTGGATCCAGGTTTCATCGACGGTCACAAAACGACGCAAAAACTCCGCTGGATTCATCTTAAACAGCGCCAAACACGTCTCCGATGTGGTCTCACGGTTGCGCTTGTTTTCTGGTGTGAGTAAACGCGGCACCCATCGCGCCGACAGCTTTCTCATGCCGAGTTCCTCGTGAAGAATATGATGCACTGTTCCTTCTGAAATGCCTACAGTCTCAGCTAGCTCCCGAACCTTTAATCGGCGATCTGCCAATACGAGATCATGGATTTTTTTAATGTTTTCCTCCGTAGCAGCTGTTTTCGGTGCACCTGGACGTGGTTCATCAAAAACCGACGTACGGCCACGTGCAAACTCGTTGAACCAATTCTTGACGGTGGCCATCGATGGAGAAGAGTCACCGTACACAGCATCCAAGCGCTCTTTGATTTCGATGCGCGTTTTCCCTTCCAAAAATAGGAATCGAATCACCGAACGATATTGCTCTTTTTCCATTTTTGTAAAACCGATCGACACGTTCGCTTCCATAAGTTGTCAAATTAAAACAAATGAAGGGATTGGAATGAAAATTTGAAAAAAGAATTAAAAAAGAATGTGCTACACTGTGGTAAAACTCTTTTGAAACTACAGCGCCCTCTGGCGATGAGGCTAGGTACTTATTGAACGCCCCTCGTAGCACCGCCTTAGAAATCTTTCTAGAATTCATTTTGTCTTCCGTTTCTATAGTGGCCAAGCTACACAATGAGATATATAAAAAAAATTAACCGTCGCGGGACGACTGGCAGATGTGAAACATCGAAACTATTTTGTATAGAAAATATAGCGTGGGGACGCGTCGCCTCGCCAACAATCGGTTTTACCGGCGGATATAGGTGTTTCAAATCAATAAGTTACTGGCTTCTGCCAGCGAGGAAAATACCTTAAAAAATACCTATGGGACTGCAATAGCTTTCTATTAGTGGTGAAACAATTTTTGTAATCAGATCAGTACTTCCAGAAGAAAGAAAAGGGAGTGAATGATAACGTGACAGCTGACAAAGGAGAATGGGACAACGGCAGGAAAAATATATAGGTGATGATGGATCAGTACTTCCAGAGATTATCACTTACAAGTAAACAGACAATTTTACCTCTTCATAATATTAGTTTAGATTAATGATTTTGGCGCATCAGATGCTAAGGATGAATTGACGTAAAGACTGCGACTGAAAAATTGAAGACCTGATTCTCAGACGAACTTAGCAGAGCTTCTATCTAAATGATAAGTGTAATTTGGAGAGAAGCGGAAGTAAATTGTATTTTAAGTAGGAACATGCAGCTTTCACCAACACCTACCGTTTGGTGACGACACTAAACTTATCATGTGCTACGTGAGACCGATCTTGTAGACCTATCCACGTGCGTATAAGCAGCAAAGTGCCCCATTAAATATTATGAACCTAATGAGAAAATTACTTAACTGTGACTTACTGATTAGATTACAAAGCGTTACTCTAATGTTCCATTTTTAGGGTTCCGTACCCAAAAGAAGGTAACGGAACCCTGTTACTTAGCCTCAGCGGGCTGTATCTCATGAACCGTAACAGGTAGACACTTGAAATTTTCACGGTGTGTATTTCTATTGCCGCTATAATAAATATAAAACAAAGTTAAAAAATAAGGGGTCCCCATACAATGTGTTTTTTTCTGCGTTTTTGTGCCTCGCGGTACGAAACCCTTCGTGTACGAGTCCGACTCGCATTTAGCCCGTGTTTTAAAGACTGGTGATAATAATTGCCTTGCCGCGTGGGTCTGGGCTGAGAATAGGTCCAGTACAGTCCAATGGTATGTGTATGTCTTCTTCGCTAAAACACTAGAAAGTGGTAAAGAGTGAGCGGTTTGGGGACTGTTTGATAACTTTTGACTTCTAAAAAGTGCAGAATCTCAGCCTCTGAAGAGGTGAATTTTAAAGTGCATTCACAACAGCCAACTTTCACTTGATCTAGCTGGATCATGCAAAAAACACTAGTATGGGAGCGAAAAAGGATCTATCGGTTTTCTGATAAAACTTTGTGTTACAATTACCCTGTAAAAGCGTGATTATCGACTGAACGACTATTATCTGATAGGAATGTACGATATATCATAAAATCATAACGATGTGGGCACACTCATGCTATATCGCGTGTAAAACAATATGCATGTCGTCTCCGGACGTAGTTGCGTATGTAAATATCCTAATAACAGTTAATCGAGTGTGCCCGACACAAAAATGTTAGCCCAACCCAATTCTCGGAGTGTCGGAACATGACGTCAATGTATATGTCGTGATTCGTACAATTATTACTTTCATTTATTTCGTGTATTTGGCCGAATGTCGGATACCCCGCCGAAGAATATTAGAAAAATATATAAAGTCAAGGTTTGCTCATCAACCGTGAATTCACGATATTCGGAAGGGCTGACTGAACCTTTTTAATATGAGGTCCAAACAAAATTTCTGGAAAATCTTTTATAGACAACTGTTACTATGGGAGTTGGCCCCACAGTTTAAATTTAAAATTACATAAATGCTTATGGAAATACTTGAAATGGACATTATCAAACACAGTCATATTTTTGCGCATCTGGAATTTTCTTCACGCACCATCGACTCGATAAATCATCAATATTTTGATAGCACCGTTGCAATAGGAGTAAAGAACCGATCAAAAGATGAACGCGCATACATGGCTGACGTAACGAAATTTATTATTAGTAGATAATACTTGTGTAGGAAGCAATAAATGTCAATCAGTTTAGTCAGACTATAAATAAAGTTGGGCGAGGCGTGCCCAGATGCATGGTTGTTCCCATAAATATGTTGTGACTATCAACTGGAGGACAATAGTACGACATAGAGGAAACATAGACTAAATAATCGATAGATAGAATACTCTATTTAAAAAGCTGTTAGAAACAAAATTACATAAGTTGTTACAATGCAAAAGAGTTTTTAAAGACGTCAAATATGGACTTAAGAGAAGTAGGAAGAACGTTACAGTATACGGAGATGAATCCATACTTAATATTATAAATACGAAAGTTCTTAACTCTTGTCTGTTACCTTTTCACGCCTTGACAAAACAGATATCAATGCAATTTGGTACGCAGGTAAACCATGGCCTGAGTTAGGACATAGGATATTTTTACTCCCAGTAGTACGTTCCCGTGGGATAATTTCCTACCTCCACGCGGGCATAAGCTACTTTATTAATAAAACTGGTAATATTGACTTCAATAAAACCTTTTAAAGGCCCAATTTTTGTGTGGTTATATCACATTATCAAGTACACGCGAATATTCGTGCCGCTGCAATTAGTCTCTTCTTTGTCGCGATCACGAAACTACGACAAAGCTAGATAAGTGTAGTCATAGTCTTACTGTAAACATTACATGTACTGTGTTCACGTTACATAATTTATTTTTTATTACTTGCTCCTTTTACAGAAACTATGTTAAGCTAAAGGAATGGTGGTGTCCTTTATCTATTCTTGGATGGCTGTAAACCAAACATGACCATAGAATAAACAGTAATAAACTAAGCTATTTATTACCTTTACCATTTTACTATTGGTTTGTACTCATAACATGTATCTGGTTTTGCTTTTCTTTTAAAGATGAGGATTTGTATCTTTTGTATGACTTTAAATATTGTATTTGTATCCTAATGGGTTCAAGGTAAAATTATACTGAGTCAAAAAAAAAATTCATTGTTAGCCTATTCCAGTTTACCGCTATTAGAAAAAAAAAAACACGTGTGGCACTCGGGGACTGCCGCGGTAAAGCTATTGCATGGCATTTTTTATCAACTTATGCAATTGTATTTTTTTTTTCTGTGATATTAATTCAAGTACAGTCGTACCATATACATACACGTTAAGCGAACGCTCGGCCGAGCTACATGGTAGGCGGAGTGGCGGGTGTTAGGTTTTGATTTTCGTTACGGAATTTCTTGATTCGGTCGCCGCGCTCAAAGCCCGCGATAAAAGCTATGCAATAGCTTAAAAATAACAAAGTCTGCATTCACATTAAAATAATATTACGAAATTACAACTTTCTTCTGTATTATTCAAGTTCTCAATAAACTAAAGAATATTTTAGAGGTTAATGTTTTGGCCAGACACTAAAAGAATTTAGCCAATTTGATAACTTTTACAATGTTGTACATAATATAATTCTCTTGTCTGTGGGTATAGTGAACACTTTCACTTTCAAGGATACTTTTGAGATTTCTACAGAAGACTTTCTAGTTGCATATGCACTTACATCCTTGTTTGAAGAGTGAAGTGATAAATTTCAATGGTGTGAAAATTTTTTGCTCAATCATTGTTGTAGGTAGGTATTTAAGTATGCAATCGGCGAGGCCACCTACTAGGCCCATCTCATCTAATAAAACAATATATAATTACATTTATATACTATCAACTCAAAAAGAAGAAAGGTAAGTACCAACTTTTAAACTAGTTTATAGTTACAATATAAAATTTTGTAGTTATTAATTTTCCTGGGCAATGTTTTTAGTTTCAATAAAATGATGAAACTATTTCCTTAGACTTTGTATACAGCCATAAGTTAAGAACATAAAACTTTAATATCAGATATGCCTAATATAAAGCCATTAAATACAGTATATTACACAGTATAACTTTATCATAAACATCCAACGTTACACCAGTAGCAACTGCCACCATCCATAGAGCAGCGCAAACAGTTCATACATGTAGATTCATCAATATTTGACATTTCATGGTCCAAAAATTTGGCTTTGTTATACTATTAAAAGGACATACTCACACGTTTTGGCACAAAATGCAAATGCATTATTAAGCACAATTTATAGTTAGGACACCACATAAATTTTACAAACAAATCAAATGCAAACTTCACAAATGAATGCCCAATTCTTGATCAAATATTGGTTTATCTACAGCAGAGAGACAACAGAATTTGTGACTAACCTCAAAAGCAGGCTGTTAGGAGGCACTCGGGAACACTTGTGTTATAGCAGGCACGCATCAACCATCCTGTGGAAGACCACCATATCAGACCTCTAGCGGCACCTTAAGTTTGATCCCAAATTAATGTTAATTATTAATTAGTTATTACACAGTCAAGGATACTACAGTTGGGTGTGTGCCAAAAATGTGCTGCAACTATAAGCAAGCAAAACTGAAACTCATCGATGCAATCGTCACAGAACTTTACACATGAATATACCGTATTATTAGGTTAGTATGTCAATAATGCAGATGACTGTAGACTACAGTCAAGGGCGACTCTAAGAATCCGGACATCGAACGGGAGCAGTGTTAGATACATGCATGAGATAGCAACGCTGCGCACGACATCGCTACACAAATCGGAAGGAAATAAGATATCATATAACATGATCACTTACGAAACTTCTTCCTCTCAAAGGCATCTCACGCACTAATCAAAAAACACAACTATTGTCACTTCGTATTGAATTGAGTAATAGCACTCGTTTCACATACACAGTCTTTTTACACAATTTTTCAGTTCAATTTCAACAGCAGACAGCAAGTTGTCTCGCAGATTGCAGATAATAATTTGACAGAAGCGTTAGCACAATTCTAGAACAATCATCACTCAACGACCATAGACAAAAAAAAATTAAAACTAAAAACGCGATATCCATGCATGTTTAAAAAATAATAAAGCCGTCACGCCGTTACAGCTCTATCTGAAGATAAATATTATAAAATTACTTTTTAGAGCACATAACTAAACAGGTAAATCCTCAGCAGAATTCTTGATGTGCCGCATGCCGTTGAGAGTTGATAAACGAATAAAGCCCTTTTCCATGAAAGAATACTCACGGCTGTTAGGGACCGAGAGAGATGGATAAATAATTATATAGAAACTTTAACAATTGAGGTAAGCATTACTTCGTTCCACTAAAGTGCGCCGCATATACACGACGTGCAACTTTTTTCATGAAAAGCCAGTAGTCTTTTACGCTTGTTGTAATTGATTGAAATGATTTTGCATTCAATAAATGAATACTTACCTCGTTGCTCTATTGGTCGCAAGTGCAACTGTTATTCTGGGTTTGAATCCCGGGTCGGGTAAAGTGTTATTGAGTTTTTCCATGTGGAATTTTTTAGTAGCAGCCCGGAGTCTGAATTTGTGTCCGGTTGATAGCAATAGGCTAACCCCTATTACATAGGGCTTAAACATAACTGCGAAATCTGGGTGTGCCGTAGGTACTATACTAACCTGCATAACTTTTCAGGAAATACGGGCGTGATGTTAGGATGTCATGTACTTCCAGCGCAGTGCGCTGTATTGACTATTAATTGCCATTGATAATACAACAAATTAAATATGTGTTTCTGTAAGCTAAGACACAATGTCCTAAATTCAAGAAAAACTACGGACGTGCACTTTACTTCACATACAATGGTAAGTTTTATCAAAACTGATTTGGTTTAGTCGATTATACGCTGATTCCTTTAGGCTGTAGAAAAAAAAAACGATAGAAGATAAGATGGTCTATGTCCGTTGATCATCTGTCATCATGCTTGTCACGAGTGTCAACTGTCAATGTCATTTGGTCACTTGTGGTTGGTTGTTTGTGAGTGACTTCCTTGTGCTTGTTTGTGCTTGCTTGCTGACGGATGGAACTTTTAGTTACTTTACTCTACTCTATGGATGGAACCACCTTTTGAAGTTGCACTGATACAGATTGTTGTGTTTGAGTCCACATTCTTGGTCATTATTTTACTTGCTAATATTAAGAATATTCTACTACCGGCTGGCTCAACTGCCTTCACAGTAAAGTGTTTTTCTTAATGTTAACTGTAGTGAAACAAGAATTAAGATGGAATGTGTTAAGATACAAAATAAGATAAAGTTGTTTTTTGAAAAACTTACCGAGCCGAACTATGTGCTCGATAGCTACTACGCCGATGGGTTTATCACGAAACTATCAAACAGCGCCGATCATGGTAAGTATTATCTTTCTAACTTCTTTGTAAATGTTTACAGTTTTACAGTGTAGTGAGATAAGGTTCTAGACAGTAGTAATTATCTATTGTGCAACAGACAGACGTAGTGGTTGTATTTGATTCAGTACTAATTTTTAAAACAAACAAGCCGATAGTAAGTACCTACTATAAATGTATAATGCAACAAGATTGAGGGAACCACTGTACTTTACCGCCCGGCGCTTTTTATTCTAAGTATTTTTTTTGGGTAGAATGTACTCTTTTCAGTGTAAATTTGAAAACCCCAAAGTGCGCAAAACCAATGGAGCCGAGAAAAAAAATCGCCACAGTTATTTTCGATATTAGTGGAATAATAAAAAAAAACAAAAGAAACTATTCACATAAACCTACATCGGCACTTATGAAAAGTCAGAAGCAAGGTGCATGGTTCCAATTGGTTGTTTCCTATGGCGATGAGCCGGAAAGAAACGCCATGTTTACTCTTTTAAAAATAAGGGGATTTTACAATGTCTCTAGGTACTCAGCAAAATAGGAAAAGGTCTATAAATCTACAGTCTACAAGTTAGGCCTACAACATTCTCACATTCACAAAATATAGAAGTAAAAATAAAAGCCTGTTTAAACCAATGCCAAGCTTCAATGGGGCCCCCATATAGACAAATTGTCGAAAAAGCTTAACTCTGCAGCATACGCCGTTAGAAAAATTCGTGAGTTAACTGATTTGGAGACTGCCTGTTTAGTATACTTTAGCTATTATAATAGTGTGATGTCGTACGGTATTCTGTTGTGGGGAAATGCCGCCGATAATCAGACAATTTTTGTTTTACAAAAAGGAGCAATTTGTTCAATATATAAATTAAGTCCCAGACACTCCCTCAGAGATAAAGAGATTAATATTATTACTGTGCCTTCTCAGTATATTTATGAAAATCTTTTGTATGCACATAAAAATATTAATCTGTTTAAAAAATACAGTGATATCCACAATATAAAAACTAGGAACAAACACAAATTTCTAGTTCCTACAACCAGGCTCAAGAAAATAGGTGGCTCCTTTAGATGCCAATGTATACGTTTTTATAATAAACTTCCTAGCCACATTCAAGATCTAAGCTTTAATAAATTCAAATCTTTTATAAAGCGGAAACTATGCCAGAAAGCCTATTATACTGTGAAAGACTATATTGACGACAAAAAGGATTGGGATTGAGCTGCTCCAATAAATGAACACAGTGAATGTTGATTTTAGTTTGCTAACTCTTTTAGACATGAATATTTACTATAAAAAGTATTATATTATTTTCATTATTGTGAATATGAGAACTATGTGGGTCATTGTTTCAGTTTTATTCTTGGTCTGGCAGTTTAAGTAGTTTATGCGGCCTACCCAAATGACCTTTCTTTGGTATTGTTCGTCGAATTGTTGAGCTCCTTAAGTTCTGAGTTGAGCTGCACGGTTACTGACAAATGCGTGCACTGACTGGACAGGTCCACTTAATCTGTGTGGTTCTTTCCTCAAAAGACCATTTCAGACACCAATCTACATGGTCTTCAAACATTATTACCGAATTTATATATACACATTCACATTGATAAATTTTATATATACAATGACATGAGTATTTACTTGTAAAGTATTATATTATTTTAATTTTTGTGAATGTGAGGACTATGTGGGTAATTGCTTTCTTTCTTTTTCTAATTTAATTTTAATTATGATCTGGCAGTTTGAGTAATTTATGCGGCCTACCCAAATGTCCTTTCTTTGGTATTGTTCATTGAATCATTGAGCTCCTTAAGTCCTGACTTCCTGAGTCGAGCTGCATGATTACTGACAAATGCGTGCACTGACTGGACAGGTCCACTCAATCTGTGGTTCTTTCCTCAAAAGACCATTTCAGATACCAATCTGCATGGTCTTCGCATGACCTGACCAAGATTATGTCTGGACTTTAAAAGAGACTGTGACCTCTGAGTTTGTTTCGGCCTTTCTTCTCAGAGTAGTCAGATAGGAAACGCCGACCTCATCTAGTTTAAAAAAAACATGATTGACGTGTAAAAGTGTTTGTACAAACCTACTTACAGAAATAAAATCATTTATCATTTATAACCAAATGACATGATTGCCATTTAGTGGAAGTATTAAGGGTGGGTAAGATCCCGTGGCGGGTCTAAGTTGGTTCCAAGCAAAAATAATAAGGCATAGTCGACAGAGCCCCGCAAGACTTCTGAATGATTTTAATAAAATAAACACGAAGGGGATAGCAGGGTCCTTGTTTGTTCGTTTCGCTCGCTCACTAGACTCTGCCGTCCCCTTCGAACCATACCTGTCTGAGTTGCTTTGCTAGCTTTTTTGCATTGTAAGTTCTCTTAGTAACAATGCCATTTTACTAAGTCGAGATCTGTTAATTTTGTATATTATGCCGATTTGGTGCGTAGTGTAATACGTTCAGAGACTTTGGGGATGCCATGGTGTAAACCAATAGTTGTTGCAAACAGAAGTACGATAGACTCTCTCGTCTGTAACTACATATATAATGAATTACTGGTACTTATTTACAATATTTGTACTAAAAACCATTGAAATCTGGTTTAACTTTGTATTCAATGAATGTAAAACGAAACACCCCAGGAGTGAAATTTCGTACATTATCTGTGCTAAAATGTCAACTTTATTATGTAAATAAGTTGAATTGTCTCATGGTATAATAAATATACTTCGCCAGGTACAGCATTCCGAGACACAGTGGTCACGTGGGTGACAAGCCTACGTCATCACCGCTGTGTTACCAGTAGTGTGTAATAATAACTCCCCAGCCGCCTTTAATACCTGTGCGAATCCGATAAAACAATGAGGTTTTAACTAACAATTACGTTGGTATATGTTTCAAATAAATTGTTTGGTTTGATTAGAAAAACGAAACGACAATTTAAATGCTTTAAATGTATTTTTTAACAGAATGGTAACTGAAAATGTTTCCATAATTCGTGTTTTGTTGCAATAAAGTGGCAACCAGATAGTGACGTAAGCATGGGTCACTCCCGGAATGCCAGACCTTGTTTTTTTAGACCATGAATTTTCTAAAAATGTAGGAATATTTTTCTCAAAAACTAGGCGTTTGTGCAGTGTAATATTTTACAAAAGTGTTTTACTTAAAGACATGTATACGCTATAAAATTGTGAAGCTTGGCATGAGCAGGCGATAAAGTACAGTTGAGCCAGTTTTAGAGAATTATTTTAAAATTTTTCCTCATATGGACATATATGTTTTGACTTGATAAATTTTATAATCTGCCTTTACTGTTAAGTTCGGAGAACAAACCTAGTAACATCCTGTTAAAAATCAGTAAACATTTGGTAGGACTTAATTTAACAAATAATAGTTCCTACATAAAATCTACATAACTACTTAAATAAATAAATATTCAAGTCTGTTGATAGGAGTAAAAAAATAAAAATATATTAATTTTCTCATGGTCTCATGGTTTTTTTTGCATTTGTCGGATCACTCAAATGTTTCTCATCCCAATAAGCATAACGCAGAAGTCAAAAAAAAAAAAAATATCCTAATTTATATAAAATATTACTATGCCACCATTAATTATTGAAACATCTTTCCAGCTATGAAATCATGTAGGAAACAAATAGTCAAACATTAATAACAGAACTCCATTTTCAGCTCTAAGTCCTAACATGAAAGCCCTCTTTTGTTTTCTACATTTTTTAATAGTAACCATTTGTCAGTATTTCTTGGAAAATGCATTCACTCTTGCATATTTTTGCACTCTTTTGTTAGTAAAATAGAAAAAAAAATTATATTCAAATAAAATTTGTGTTAGGTTTCCTAAGACGTCTGAAGTCCATTTATTAGAGATCTGTTTTTTATCTCCTGGTGGCTTAATTAATAAAACACAACAATATGTTCCATTATTTTAATAATCGCATAAACATAACTATTTTTTAAATAGGCACTTAGTCGTTTGGAAGGCACTCGTTTGGCGTAGTTAATCAAAGTATTCTTCAAATTGCAGTTTGTTTACCGTTTTCATTTTCCATTAGCGCTTAAAACAACACAAAACAGTTAATTATTTACGCAAGCGTGGTATGTACATAAAGCAAAAAACAAAATCACAAGTAGGTAATTAGTTTCCAATAAACAATCAGCATTGCTTGATTAATTATAATAAGTTTACTGTTTGTACACCATAATAAAAAGTTTCAATTTTTAACTGTAAAGAATTGAGAAAGTGACTTCTCTAATTCAGTTATATTATCGACACTCGTATTTATTACCTCTTTAAAATAATATTTTCTAAAAGTATGTTCATAGCGCCTAATAGCGCATTAATTGGGTACTTTTCTAAGCATTTAAGAGATGTAACTGCTGACCTACAACTACCAGGAGTAGCGTCTATTCTGGATTCAGAAAGAATTCGTTTTATCCATCCACCTATAACTATAATTACAGTACCTACTAGCTGGTTTACGAGGTTCTCTTGTTGTAATAAATAAATTTGTCAGGGAACCTCTGACATTTTTTAAATATCTATTAATGTTCTTAACCAAAATAAAGCATTTGTATTTCTATCCGGTGAAGCTAGCAACGTCCAACACGATTGTTGGTATGACGCCGGTTTTTAAGTCAAATACCGGATGCGAGGTTATTGAATCCCCATTATCCTTAAAATGTTTTGAATCGCAATATAAGAGAGTCAAATCGTGAACTCTACGACCTGAGGCCAGCAACAATATAGTGGCAGCACGCCTAGAAACATCATAAAAGCTTTCCTAATTAACATGAGTATTTTTTAAGAATTGGATTACTTTTCCAGTCTGTAACGGTTTACCAACACTCGATTGGTCCATGAACCGTTGGTGAACAGAATCTTTAAACCATTAACTTTTCATCCAAAGTACTTTTCACCCACGAACGTTTCGCCAACATCACGGTCGACGTACGTGGCATCCCGAGGTTCGGTTGGTTAGGTTCCTTTAAACCCTTTAGACAGAAATAGGAGCCCCGCAAAGCGGGGCTCCGTCGACCAGCTTATTTAAACCATTAACTTTTTATCCAAACGACTTTTCCACCCGGGAAAAAAAAAGGTTAAGTTAGTTATGTTGGCGAAACGTTCGTGGGTGAAAAGTACTTTGGATGAAAAGTTAATGGTTTAAAGATTCTGTTCACCAACGGTTCATGGACCAATCGAGTGTTGGTAAACCGTTACAGACTCTTACTTTTCTTGCGTCCCACATTGGCAGTTTTGGTGGAATTGACTTAGCTAATGATACAGTTTTCAAAATATGTTTAACCAAATGATTTGACGAAATTTTAAAGTCGGACAAGTTTCACAAACTGATGCTATGGCTGATTTGTGAACAAAAATAGTACGGTAAGCTCATGGTATAATAATATACTTCGCCATGGGTAAGCTAATCGATCCCCAGTAAAAAGGTTTGCTAAGTACCGGGCTACATCGGCAGGTGCCGGACGACGACAATTTAGGTTATGTTTACTGCACCACAGTACCCATTTGCTCCATATGGGCGTATAAGTCTTGACTGTTGAAGCTCTCCAACACGTTGACAAATATTGCTTTTTCTCACCTGACCAATTTTGGGTTAGAGTCCCAGCCGAAATTGAGCTAGGCTTCCAGCTGTAGGTTGTGCACTTGAGCTGGAGGACGCTCGGTCATCGTATCCACCAATGATGTCTTCAGGTCCGTGATTTTCATAGGACGAGCTAGGGTGCGGGCGCGCGGCTCTTCAAATCTGGAAGCCATAAGGGTTTCTTCCACTTGGGTGCTACTATTATGAAATTTTCTGTCGCCGAGTTGAGGTGGCGTAACACGTGGGAGCAGGGCTGGTGGTAGAAAAATCCACCCGAGGTCGTAACTCCAGTATCTGCTGAAAGCGTCGTGAAAGTAAGCGCTCAAGTCTGATAAGTCTAGAGTAAAATAGTTGCACACGACGTGAGCGACTTCTGAGGCGAACACTGGGTGAATATTTTGTTGGTCGCCTCGCTCAGCAGATGCTATTTAGAGCCGGTTCGATTTCGAGATAGCTGATCGGCTTCCGTGTTGTACTGTCCCGGAAGGTGGTGAGGGACTAGTAAAACATTCAGGCTGTTCGCCAGTGCCAGTAACTGTTTCGTCAGTTTTAGGAGACTTTTTTGACTTCGTTCCGCCCTGGTTTTTTATTTACGACACTACGATTATGTTGTCGCTTTGTAAGATAACGGTTGAATTTTTTAGAGCATTTGCCTCTGAAGATAATGCCGCTATCACTGCATACATCTCTTTCAGGTTGCAGTGCCACTTCAGTTGATGGCGATTCAACGTACCTTTTATTGATTTGTTGTTTACTATGGCCCCCACATTGAATATTTGAGGCGTCTGTGACAAGGTAATTCACTGGTGAGCTCCTGGGATGAATGCAAGATTTCTGGCTGACATTTTTTACTCACTAATCTAGTTCTTGTCGTACCTTGTCTGTGAACTGAGCCGGATAGCGTGAACTTCTCTAGAGTCGATTGCTGTGGCGCTGCAATGTACGGCAATGCAACCTTCCCCGGAGGGTGATGAAGGTCGCACAGTTGAAATACCCTAAGAGGCGTTGCGCCTGCTTGAGGGTCCAACTGCCGGTTGCTAATCGAGTCAATAGGCACTGACGGATTTTAGAAACTTTGTCTGGAGGTAAACTGGGAGTTGGATTGCGTGTCCCTGACAATTCCCAGGAATTCTATACACCTTGTCGGGATTAGTATAGATTTTTCCATATTTATATTCCAACCTAGGGACGTGAGGAATTTTTATTGCTAACTGGACATGAGCTTTTGAAGTCTCCCCCCTGCTTAGGTGGGCTATCAAGTAATCGTCTATATATAGGACCTGGTGAAGCCCTTTGCTGCATAATACTTCGGCAGTCCAGTTTGTGACTGACGCAAACATTTTTGGCGCCGCGGCAAGGCCAAAAGGAAGACATGTCATTTGTAGCATCCGACCTTCGTAGCTTATGCGAAGAAAACAGCGCTGTTTTTGTGAAATTCGCAATTGATAATACGCTTGGGTTAAGTTGAGCTTGACCATCCAGTCGCCTCTTGTAAAAAATTGGGCATTCGGGAATGATGGAAAAGATGAAATCGTTTTGGTTGCAAAAATCGATTTAGCGCCTTCACATTGAAAATAGCCGGATGCTTACCACTGCATTTCGTTTAAATCAAAAGTGGGGATATGAAGGTAGGAGTTAAAAGTGCGGACTCGAGAATTCGACTTTGAATCATGGCTTGAATTTCCATCGACATTGTCAAGAGTGTGGAGTTGGAAATTTCTCTATGACGTCCAACGTTGGAAGAATAAGCCGTGGTCTCTGAATGAATGGAATGCGAGTCACAAAAATAAATTTGAGAATCATCTTGGGTGGCCCGAATTGGACCCACACTTCTCGGTAATGCATCAGACAACCGCCCATAAACATCGAGATTATCCATCGGATCTTGCTCAAACTGGTGAAAATCAGTTGATGAAAAAATATTTGTATCGATAAAGTGTCTAAGAGCTTTTGGGACTAGCAACGTCTTTATGAACTTTGAAGTCACTTGAAATTTGTTTGAAGGAAACCAATTATTTTCCCTGCATTTTGCATCTACCCATTTATGTTTAATTTCTGGAACTTTCGGGAAACTGAAATAAAATGCATTAATTCTTGTTTCAGATTCTTAATACAATTTCTGCCCTCATAAGCCAAAAAGCGTCATCTCAAAAAAGTGAGACTCGAGAAAATTCATGTTTAAGTTTTTTTGATTTCGCGTCAACTTAGTAAAGTAGTTTTAAAATTATTCATTCGTAATATTAGATACTCGTACCCATATTTCTTATTGATGTTTTAAAAAAAAGGAAAAAAATGTTTTTTTTACCTCATTTTTGAGATACCGCTATTGGTCTTCGAATAATATGTTTATTAATATGAGTTACCGCTTTTAATTATAGTGTGTTCATAGGAATTTTCATACAAATGTTTTTCTATACATTTTTGCTAAAAATCCATGTAAAAGAAAATAAAACACAATAAAAGTGCATTTGGAAATAATTTTAATAAACTTAAGATTAACATAATTAGAAAATTTTAAATTTTGTAAATAGGCATCTATGTCATAAATCACTCAGAAGTAGGGAGCTCCCTCCAGAAAGACAGTCTATTGCCTGGTATTATATTTTGAAGGGATTTCAACATATTGTTCTTCTTGGCTTGCGAAATTCCGTTAAGCATGGTTTTCTTCTTTGGAGGTGGAAGAACATTCGTTTTTAAAATCTTGTTTTCAACAGTTTCTTGTTTACTAGCAGTTATATACTCACTATCAAAGGAAGTCTTGTAATTAAAATCGAAACTACCTCTCGTAGCTTCCACTTGCACTATATCGCAGATATAAGGACGTGGATTAAGGCGAGACAGTTTGTATTGCGTTGTATAATCTTGCCATTCATAAAAGTCATTGCGGTCCATTTTTTTTGGAATCACATTTTTCCCAGCACTACCGTAAGTAAATATACGGCCATTGTGTTTAAAAATAATGATATACTCGTACCTCTCAGCTCCTTAGTAATATCGTATAAATTTGAGATATGCAATATTTTCTTAGTAGGTTTTAGGTGGTTTCTGGTTGATATAGCGCCATGTAACTTAATTTAACCTGTAGGGAATTTGTTAAGTTATCAGATACAACAAAAATCAGAAATTTGTATTTTTTTGAGATACCGCTTTTTGGCTTATGAGGGCAGATTTCTTATTAGAGCAACAAACAATTATCGATATATATATCTCAGTGCTGCGTACCACTAATGCATCGTTTTGACATGCGTCAGTCACTAGGCAAAGGCTGTCGCATGTCAAAAAAATTTCACAACTAGATAATTTATAAAATACTTAAATATTATAATGAATGCAGTGATTTTTTAGTTACCGGTGGTAAGACAAGCCACTTGTACTAAGGTTTCTTGTAATTGTGCTATTTTTGCAAATAAGGATGGAACAATTCGGCATTTCGTAAAAATATGAAATTACACTACACATTCCGATGCAAACATATGACTAAACGGTGCTCACTGCAGTCACGCGTATTTAAGGTCAGTTTGACCGAGTCGAGGCGACATGTGCCACGCCTCCAAGCCATATCCCTCGATATCCGTGATTTCGACTGACGGCCTTAAAAACGGATCATCTAACGGTACATTAACTGGTACTAATGCAGGCGCCGCAGTCGAACAAGACACACTCGGCTGCATTGCAGCGTAATTCGCACAAAATAAAGTATTCACGTGTTTCACCAGCTCTTGCGATAACACTTTAAACCTACGATCTATTTCTCGTAATGACCCGAGTAATCGGGACCGGCGCGGCGCCGTCTTTTTGGAGCCGGATCATCCTCCTCGTTTGAACTTGAACTTGACCCTGAAGATGTTGACTCACTAGACATGATCTCGTGATCGCTAAAAACGTCCGCGAGATTGTCAACACTCTGCTCGGTAATTTTATCGATCATTTGTAAAACGAACATTCTTAATTTTAAATAAAGGAAAAACAAAAAATAGTAACTTTCTACTTTAATCTCGAAATTTAAAATCAATTTTACAAATACTTAGACAAAAATAGAGGTTTGCTAAGTTTTTTTAATTTAAAATCTAACGACTTGCGCGCGGTGAGAAAAACGACGCAACAATGACACACTCAGACAAACGAATGGGCTTGCTCTGTGCTGTTTAGTTAGTTCCAGAAACGGCCACGGGTGGCGCTGAGGTCGACTTACGTGACGGAGGTAACATGATCTAGCGAGTAAACGTAGGAGAAAGACGATGTACTCTCTCTCATAAATGGATTTCGGACGTCAGACGTAGTGTTTTCGGAACCGGTATTCTTTTTGAGAATCGGGAATTTCGGTACTTTTGTATAACGGAACCGGGATTTCCCGGTATTTTCGGTTCTTGCTAGTTTTTGTTATAGAAAACAAGGGATATGCTTCAAAAGTAAACTAAAATTTAGTATTCAAGTAACTTTAATTCGAAATTTTTTCTTCTATTTTCTATTCTCATACCTAGTAGTAGGTAATTATATATAAATCAGACTATAGTCAATCACAGACTCACAGTGTTATTCTTAGGATCTTAAGTATTTACTGTCAATAAAATGGTAAAAATTAGGCAGTCATTTTAGATTCCTTAAACATTTAGAATTATCTTAAACATTTTTCAAAGGCAACAAAATTAAACTATTTTCTATTCTCATACCTAGTAGTAAGTTATTATATATAAATCAGACTATAATCAATCACAGTGCTTTTGTTAGGTTCTTAAGTAAGTGTTAACTGTCAATAAAATGGTAAAAATTAGGCAGTCACCTTAGATTCCTTAAATATTTATAAATATCTTAAACATTTTTAAAGAAAACAAAATTAAACTATTTTCTATTCTCATACCTAGTAGTAAGTAATTATATCTAAATCAGACTATAGTCAATCACAGACTCACAGTGTTATTCTTAGGATCTTAAGTATTTACTGTCAATAAAATGGTAAAAATTAGGCACTCGTTTTAGATTCCTTAAACATTTAGAATTATCTTAAACATTTTTCAAAGGCAACAAAATTAAACTATTTTCTATTCTCATACCTAGTAGTAAGTTATTGTATATAAATCAGACTATAATCAATCACAGTGTTTTTGTTAGGTTCTTAAGTAAGTGTTAACTGTCAATAAAATGGTAAAAATTAGGCAGTCACCTTAGATTCCTTAAATATTTATAAATATCTTAAACATTTTTTAAAGAAAACAAAATTAAACTTTTTTACCAAAAAATATTTAAACATAATACTTATCTCTTTCCGAGTACCTATTTATAAAATATGGCGTAGCCAAAGTTTAGCTTTTTAAGAGCTTTTAGCTCTCTCTTCTCTATAATAGGACCTTAAAAACACCAGTGCATCTAGACTTTTGTCACTCAAACGAGATCTTATTTTGTTGCATAGCAAACCTGCCGAAGAGAAAACTCTTTCTGGCTCAACACTGGTTGGCGAAATCGTTAATAGATGGTCATATGCTTGAGACAAGTAACGCCCACGATCTTCTCCATTCTCAAAGAGAGCCATTTCAATCCTAACATTCCTAAAGAGATCTTCATGAGCAGAAGATCTAACGCGTTTTTCACTAACAGCCTTTGTAAGCTCAGCATTTAACTCATCGCCTTTTGTCAAAGCAATGTTTTGAACTTCAAGCACATCAGAGTCAAATTCACGTTCTTCCGCCTGTTCACCTTGTGAGGTTTGTAGGGGTTCAGCCTGATATACCGGAGTTGTTGAGGATTTGGTGCGACTTAGCAATGACACTATTGCGTTGCACATTTCAACGGTGCTTGGCCGCGGAAAAACTAATGAATCTTCATCATTTTGTTGGAGGAAATAACTTTCTGGATTTTGCAAGTAATTCAGAGTCGCAGCTGCAACGCGAGCGGGGCATGCGCGGCAGGCGCGGGGAAGCTCGACATCGCGTCGCAGTCGCGTTCCTACACTTTCCTTCCTAGCAACAGCGAGCGAGTGTAGGTAGTTATTGGTTATAGCGAGCGCACCATTAATTTCTCGCGTTATTTCTTTTAACGCTGAATTATTCACGTTGGTTTTGAATGTTTGAATAGTAGAAAGTGTGGAAAAGTAAAGTAAGAGTAAATAAGTAAATAGTAGTGTGAACTAGTGTGAATCGCTTAATAAAAATAAAATTCCCGAAAGTACCGAAAGAACCGGGAATCAAATTTGATTTCCCGGTTCCATTTTCCTGACAAAAGAACCGGGAATTCCCGGTTCTTTCGAGACCGGGATTTCCCGGTTCTGAACCCTAGTCAGACGGAACACATAGTAACAAACGCAAAAATACTTAGAGAAGCGAGAAGACACGCTAACGTGGTTTCGTGTCTAAATTGCGTTTCACTACCACTAAGCAACACCTAAATGAATGAAAATGAAATAAAACCGCCAGTTGGATATTCCACTTTCGGCGATAAGCCGAGAGATGAATATCCAACAGCGCGCTGTAAGTGTCGCCTCGAGTTAGTGAAAACGGGCATTAGTCAGGTAACATTGTTATGTGTGGCGAAGAGACTACAGTATTGAATAATAAGTACTGTCTTAAGTCAGCTGCCCACCCGCTCCCTCAATTTTTATACCTACTGAAGCATCAAGGTCGGCTTTTAAAAATAAACCGGTGATAACTTCTTGAACTCCCTTGAATTAATTGAGATAACTTTACAAACAGCACGTGTCTTGCTGGGCGTATAAGAAATTTCTAGCCTAGCAGAACATGTCAATCTTTTTGATATTACCTGTAATATCAAAAAGATTGACATGTTCTGCTAGGCTGACATGGACCAGTCGTTGAGAGGATCCAGCAGTTGGGACTCGAGGTGGCCTTGCACAAGTCCGAGGCCATGTGTTTTCATGGTCCTCGGAACGCGCCACTGTCGGGTTCCCAAGTAACGGTAGGAGGGGTTCACATCGGCGTCGAGTCGACGATGAAGTACCTGGGAGTCGTCTTCGACATCCGGTGGAACTTCGTGGAGCCTTTCCGTCGTTTGGCTCCCAAACTGGAGCGGGCCGGGGCTGCTTTGAAGCGGCTCTTGCCCAATCTGGGGGTCCAAACGCCTCCTGCCGGAGGCTCTGCGCGGGGGTCCTGCTGTCCATGGCCCTTTACGGGGCACCGGTGTGGGCGCGTTCATTGAGGCTCCGACCAGCCCGCCGGTTGAACGCGTCCCAAAGGGTCATGGCCATCCGGCTGGTCCGGGGATACCGCACGGTCTCCTGCGAGGCGGCGAGCCTCCTTCCCCGGATTGCCGCCATGGGATCTGGAGGCAAAGGTCTTCGCGCACATTTGGGAGTGGCGCGAGGAGGTGAAACGCCGGGGTGTAACTCCGCTGCCGCGAGAAGTCGCGGCACAGCGGACAGAGCTCCGGCGGGATCTCATGGCGGCATGGAAAGTGCGACTGTCGCAACCCAGCGCAGGGCACGCCACAATTGCGGCGGTAAGTCCCCTCTTTGAGGAGTGGCTAGAGAGGCGCCACGGCGTTCTCACCTTCCGCCTGACGCAGGTCCTCACCGGACATGATTGTTTCGGGAAGTTCCTGTTTCGGATAAGGCGGGAGGAAACGCCCGGGTGTTATCATTGTGTGGATCGACCGAAGGACACGGTGGAGGTCTGCCCGGCTTGGGCGGAGCACCGCCGTGTACTCGTGGCGGCAATCGACGGCGGCGACCTCTCGCGTCCAGCCCTGGTTCGGGCCATGGTACGGAGCGAGAGGGAATGGGAAGCCGTCACCTCCTTTTGCGAAGCAGTAATGCTCGCGAAGGAGGAGGCGGAGCGCGTGAGGGAGAGGCAATCGCTACGCCCTCGCGCCCCTAGTCGCCGGAGGAGGAGACACCCTGGGCGTCGGGAGTCGATTGCCGACTCCCGGTAGGCACGGGCTTGCGAACGGCGAACAATGGGCAGCTCGCCGTCCGGTAAGGACCAGGCCCGGGTCGACGGCGTGTCGTGTTCCACGCGTGCCTCAAAGAGATGTCAGCACCATTGACGGGGACCGATAGGGCCGATGCCTGCCGGGGTCGCGGATTGTTCGAAAGAGTTACCGTGGCCCTGACGCATAGGCAACTGAAGGAACACGGGTGGGTTTTAGTCAGTAAGAGTCTGACACGCCCTTCCGCTCCGCCCAGAGCGGGAGAGGTCATTTAATGATTTACCAAACGAAAAAACAAAAAGATTAAAAAAGAAAAGGCTGACATGGACAACGTGACAGAATATTCGCATCGTAACATGTTGCGTCGAAACGAGACATTAAGGGCGTTTGTCCACCGCCGCCATCACCGGGACGTCCGTTACCGAGATACGAGACTATTTGAACCGAACGTGACGTCCCGGTGACGGCGATCGTGTGTTCATCACAACCGAACTTGGCGGTTCAGTATGTTATGAATAATATGATAGATAAAACAAAAACCGGGCGAACGCCGCGGTGCGACGGCATTGTGTGGACTAGATCAAATATGTTTTGTATTGCCAGGACATCGGCCCGTCATAATCTCTAGCCGATTTATAGTGGTCGCGCCGAACAAGTCGAAACTTCGGCGGCCGGGATAACGGTGCTCGGGTGACGTACGTGCAGTGGACACGCGGCCATAGTAAATGTATATATTACTACTTCGGCGCCGTCATTTCGTTCACGGCGACGTCCCGGTGACGGTGGCAGTGGACTTTGTCTTGTTTCTTAAATTTGTGTGCTTACGCATAGGCATTTTTGACGAGTAAAAGTGGCACCAAAATATTTTAAGGGCCAACTGGAGTTTAGTTATTGTGTGTTATAAGGTCCCGTCACGTAAAAATAATGCTCTTATAGAGGTATGAGAAACAGGGTGTAAAGCTCACTGATACCTCCTCAGAATAGGGAGGATCTTCCGACCAGACGGGTGTCGTGTCTGGTAGGCAACTGCCCGATGGTTCATGTCGGGACGTTGTGTATATATGCTAGTTGTGCGGTAAACTCTGCTTGCGCGATGCAGGATTTTGCGCGACGTCAGTGTGACGCGTAGCTCGTATGCGGCGATTGTAGATGTCCATGCCGCTACAATCTCATTGATGTAATGTGTACTGAAGTTTGCGAAATAAAATTACTATTACTGTTAGATTGGACACAAATTTAGCTTCGGGCAAAAAGCAGCTACTTGATAAACCTTAAAGAATCCTTAAAAAAAAATTGACCATCTAATATTCTAATTGATTATCGCAATGCGTGCCTTCATAAAAAAAAACTTGAAAACGAACAAATTCGTGTCGTGATCTGTTTTCTGATAACATTATCCACTACCCGATAATACCTATGTCAAGGCGTATGCAACCAGCGCTAATTGTTTAATTAAATGATATCATCGATACGTAATCAGGTACATTGCAGCTTGAGCTACACGATTACTGACAAATGCTTGTACTGGACAGGTCCATTCAAAGTGTGGTTCTTTCCTCAAAAGATCATTTCATACACGGATCTACATGGTCCTCACATGACCTGACCAAGATTATGTCCGGAGTGTAAAAGAGACTGACCCCTGAGTTTGTTTCGCCATTTCTTCTCAGGGGTAGTCAGATAGGAAATGTCGACTCCATCTAGCTTATTTTTTTAATATTACCTGTAAAGTGATTCAGATATCCTATTACCAGAATAAACGATTTAATTTAATTTAATGCTTCACACATGAACAGTTCTGAAGTCATGAATTTCGTTGTATTTTTTGTAGTGGTATTTTTAGTTTTTACCGATGCGGTGACTTATCTCATCGCATCGATCGGTAAAAACTAAAAGTGTTATTGGCTTCTGATAGACAGGATGAGCCTTACAATCCTATCTACTGCAGCTTTCCGAAACACCGCCATGTTTGTTCAAAGATTATTTATAGTTTGGGAGCTAGATTGTTTTATTTAATTACTTACAATATTATCAACTACAAAAATAATATTTCCAAGAAATGTTAAACAGAAAAGAGAAAAAAAGAGTAACTATAAAAATAAAATAAACTGAATGTGCACGCCTCATAATCTCATTCAATTCTATAAAGAACAACAAAAAATTTAAGGAATAGAGTTAAGTGATTAAAAGAGAGGATGAGATGTAATATTTAGCTACTCAGCAAATTTTTTCTGAATTTGGTTATAAATCTACAGGTTTACTTATGAAAAAGTTGAAAAGTAACATTAAAAAAAAAATACATTGAATTAGACCGTGATTTTCGAAAGGACTTAGTTTTCGCTAAAACTGGAGCGTTTGAGACTCGATTAGTTAAGTATTTCGGGAGTTATCGTGACCATGCCAGGATCCATACATACAGACACACGGACGACGTCCACAAAATATTTTTTTTTAAACAGTTTTTTCATTATTTTTTCATTGCAAAATGTCTTTTGAAAATAACATGAGTGTTGAAACTAGTGTTTTTTGTTGACGTTTGTGTGTGAATAATATTCTACAAGTGCGATATGAAGTAAATAGAGACATTTTTACCTCAAGGAATTACTTGTTCTTTGTAAGGCGAGAGTAGAGCACTACCTCACGTGCTTCGCTTATGAGGCGTGCAATTAAAACTGATTTGTATATGTGTCAATAATTTATCCAACTTGAGGTAGTTACACAGCAATGATTGGCACCTATCGGCTCAGAAAGTGCTGTGTAAGCTTAGCACATACAGAGGTCTGGAACCAAACTTGCACAGCAGTGGTAGTGTCGGTTAAAGGGAATGCCAAACCGGCTAAATTTAAAACCGTTTTTCTTTTCTGGTTTCGTTTAAAAATACCGATTTTCGGTGAAACTGGGTTAAAAATAAGATATTTTTGAATTCTTTGTTTAGATGATATTTTTAAACTGCTTATTAAATTCAGGCCGCCTGCATCTTGCATTTTTTTAAATGATTAAATAGAAACGTATCTATTAAATAATCTCAATAAAAAAAAACTTTTTAGGTAACCACGTTTTTCTAATGAACTAAAAAGTAGAAAATAATTCTTCTGACCCTCAAAACTCGTGACATGCAGCTGCTGCATCAAGGATATGTTAAACTAAAAACATGGGGGCACCTAGAACTAAGCTTCTCTGAAAACGTGAGCCTGCTAGCTAGTCGGGAAGTGATTGAATTTTTATTTGCAAGAATATCAGAAAACTTGGACAGACAAACAGATAAACAAACAAACAAACAGACAAACACCACGCGGAAATAAGAAAAACGTGGTAATAATAATAAAAATGAATGATAAATGATTTTATTTTTGTAAGTAGGTTTGAACATAACACTTTTACACGTCGATCATATTTTAAAAACTAGATGAGACAAAAGAAATACATATTCAAACCTTCAATCAAAATGCAGAAATTTGTTTATGTGAAAGGTTTATTTGCTTAAAAGTTGGTACAATATTGATCTACCGTACCGAAAAAATCAACTTATCATAATTAAGTAATACGTATCACGTATGCATAAAATAATATTATAAGATACAAAACCAACATTTTATAACACTGAAAATCTGGTATAAAATTAACCAAATTATAATTTTTTTAATTATAAACTGTGACTTTTAAAATGAAACCAAACAGTCTTAATAGCGTCCGATAATAGCTGAGCTACTCAATGTTTTTCATGATTTAAACCTTTGTTAAAATAATATAACGTAGAAATAAGTATGTTAAAAGATATTAATATATAATAAAAAAGAATTTATCCATCACGAGCGCTAATCATTTGGTTTAGAAAGAAAGACTTTGTGGGCTTTCTGGGGCATAGTATAATTGGAATCCAAACCGCAAATGGCCGGGGATGAATAATGTGTATACCAAAACACTCTTTTTAGTTAAAACTTTAATATTGCAGAAACAATCCAAGTAAAATTTATCGCAACACGATGTTGCGTTTAAATTTTACTTGGATTGTTTTCGTAATATTAAAGTTTCGAGTTCGTGTACACTTGTTTTGGTATACACAACAATACATTTTTGGTCATTTGTGGGTTTAACTACATCCAATTATCGTCATCACCGACACGTTTTCTTACAACAGTAGTGTACTTTATATGAATTATATAATTTATGTAAAATGGTATAATATGTCCTAAAAGGCGGTCTCCAAATTTGAATAAAGTTTGTAAATATAATTACCATGAGTATACATACAAATTCGTAAGTTTTAAAGGCTTTTTTTACAACAGCAAAACCTACACGCTGTGTGAGTATGACCATTATGTTATAAGAAATGTGACAATATGAACTTTAACCGACCGCTTATTCACTCAACCGGTTTTGGGTATGTACCTAAATAACAGAAATGATGATAAATTCAGCATCAACAGCAGATCTTGATTTGGATCTCGAATTTTTCGCGAAAAGCGAGTTCGATGTAGACTCAGCTGCTCTGTAGTAATTTTGATATCCTAATCCTAACTTCCTAACTAGTCCTAACTATCCTAACTTCCTAACTAATATTATAAATGCGAAAGTAAGTTTGTTTGTTTGTTACCTTTTCACGCCTAAACTACTGAACCGATCATCCTGAAATTTTGCATATACGTTGTTAGGTGTACAGAAATGGACATAGGGTACCTTTCATCCCGAAAAAAAGTACTTTTCCCGAGGAAAACAACAATAACGTTCTTATGATAAAAGATGGCGCCACGGGTCTTTCGAATCATGATTGAATTATATAGAGAATTGTTGATTTTTATTATTATTATAGAAACTTTAGTAGTGTGTTAAGAGTTTTTTTAAATTTTATATTTAAGTACCTAATACATTTTTTGAGTCAAGAGTGTCGATAGACCGGTTTTTCATCCTCCTGAGTATAATTCCCCAAACAACCCGAATTTATTGTCAAATTCTAAATTAACGCGAGCGAAGCCGCGGGCAAAAGCTAGTTTTTAAATAAATGTAAGTATTTAAAAATATATGTAACTAAGTAAAATGATAGACGTTGAAATATCGAATAGAATATAATCTAAGTAAAAGGAATATTTTAAGGATCGTAGCAGGTGGCGTTCTGTATTTTCTGCCTACCCCCATGCACAAGAAGAAGGCGTGAGTTAATGTATGTACAAGGTATATATAATCGTTATTACAACACAATTATAAAAAAATATAATATGAATAAAAAAGGCGGGCAGCGGTTGACGTACAGCAAAATTATTGCATTGTCATCTTGCTTTTCATATCGATCAATGATTTATGTATTTTGCATGATTATAATTGGATCATCATCCATCATAGCCTTTTCCCAACTAAGTTGGGGTCGACTTCCAGTCTAATTGGATGCAGCTGGATACTAGTATTTTACATGGGGCGACTGCCTATCAGACCTCCACAACCCAGTTACTGGGTAGTACGATAACCCTTGGTAAGACTGGTTGTCAGACTTTCGGGCTTCTGAGAACCCGTAACGACTGTCAAAGATCCAAGAATGACAGCCGTTACCAACGGCTTAACGTGCTTTCCGAGGCACGGAGTGGTCTATGTATTTATGTAAAGATGGTCACCCATCCACGGACTAACCGCGGCAAGAGTAGCTTAACCTGATATATCGACCCGTGCGGCTGTTATTAATTAGATAACAACAAATTACCACTTAACTTCCAGGTGGACTTGTTTGCCATGGCATAACTTAAAAATTTAACTTTGTCTCTGTCATCTCTGACCTAGACTAGAGTCAAGAGCAAAACCACCTCAACTAAAAAAATAAAGCTTGTTTATTTTCTAATTTACCCATAATTAATATAATAGTTCTTGCCGATACGAGGGACGAATTTTATCGTAACGAATTTTTACAAAAATTAACACCTAGGAAATTTGTGAATATCGATGCGGTTTCTCATTGTGGCCAACAATTTCACCAAACTATGCAGAAGGCTAGGAGGCTGGGTACAGGAGCGTGGGGATTGACACAAATGGAGAGAGGCATATGCCCCAGCAATAGTGAAATCGGGCTGTGGATGGTGATGATGCAGAAGGCTGTAAAAACCATGACATACAACCCACCTTACAAAATTCATCCTTAGTAGTATAAAATTTGCAGATTCATCATAGCACACTACTTCTTTTGTCAATCTTATCAATAGGTACCTAGCAAAATTCTCGTATGATCATGATCATGACTTGACAAAAAACTTAAAACCACATTTGTATAATAAGTTGTAACACGCTCAGATGATTTGTGAGACAATGGTTCACAGTGGACATAACATCAAAATCGTCTTGCTGTAACAACGGCTAGACGAGATTAATTTGCTTCTTGAGCCGCCCGAAATTGCTCTATAAATGCTAACTCATAAGTAATCGTTTTTTTAAGTCGTAACGATTGATTGATGTGCGAAGTCATTAAATCAACATCAAGTAACAGAAAATCGTCTGTACGATAGTCTGATAAAATACTGTCGTTTTATGTTTAGGTTCTTCTGAATTCTGCCCCTATTATTTTCTTTACCTTTGTTAATGAATTATCAGGAACCAGGATGTTACGTTATTAATAATTTGTTTCTCATGAATATCTTTATCTTTCTTTTCAGAGGTAGAGTTCCTTAAAAGTGCGCCTTTACTATCTGATATGATAATTGAAGCATTAGACAAGGCCGACAATGCACACAATACAGTCAAAGTGTTCCTCACGAGAGTCCTCGCTATCGCGTCGCAGAAAGAGTTACATTTCGCTAAAATGTTTGCTAAGCTGGGAGACAAAATGCGCGCAGGCTTTAAAGAAATTTGTGCACCAAACACCAACCCCAGCATAAGAGTAGCCTATATGGAAGCAGCATTAAACATTGTTGAACACAACTCAGGCATAGCTTGGCTTCTAGAAACAGGCGTATGGAAGGAAATATTCAGTTTATGCAATGAGAAATCGACTGTTTTTGTTGTTCGCCAAATATATAAGTTCATGTCAGAATTTCTTTGGAAACTCAACGATCTGGGCGATGCTGCTAATATTAGAATAATAGTCAATCACTTAATACAACCCATTAGTAAATACGATTTCATTAATATTCAAACACTAACGAGTGAAGAAGAAGAAGAAATATGTATTGCAGTAGAACCTACTGTTCAGATACTGCTCTCTATTGTAAGCAAGGAATGTCGCATTGAGAATACAACTTTGCTTATAAGTATACTAATCAAGGAATTCTCAATTATTTCTTATTTATACGTAGCGTACGAGCGAATACGCACAGACGACTTGTGCTTGGTATTTTTGAAATTAATGTTTTGGTTGACACTCGCGAAAGTTTTGCTCGGGAAACCAATGTTGCCCGGAACACTTTACACTGCCGAAGATTTCCTTGAAGTAGCAGCTTTCAATTTTAATGTCATCCAATCGTTTGTACAGCGTCGCAGCGCAACATTGGTTCTCGACTTTTGTTCTGCTTGTAATATCATATGGAATAAGTTGTGTAAAGATAAGGAACCTGAGATGTACAAAGAAGATGACCAGAAGCGAATTAAAATGAAAAACCAAATGTTGTTTGTATTTTTAGTGCCTGTTTTGGTTTTTGTTACTTATGGGAAGCCTCAATCGGCTCTGACTAATGCAAGGATCCATGATTATATAGAGAGACTTTTGAACCTCTCCTGCGAGTATACAGCGAAGGCCGCTTATGCTCTAAGAGATTTGACTGGAGAATTGGACACGTTGGCAGTAATTCTTCAATGTGTTAAGAAACTCATTCATTTGAAGGATCATTTGAATGATGAGCAGGCAAATCTTGTTTTTCAAGCCCTGTTTTACGTACTGCAAGAGTACAATCCGCTAGATAATAACGGGGACCCGAAATTAGAACATTTCGAAGATGGTGAAGAGAAGAACCTTATAATGACGTATGTAATGGATAACGTGCTATCTTTGGTCACACATCGGAACATCAATTGGCACGAAAGTGTGGAAATCATGTGTTTGTACAATATTGTTATTAACAATCTAGAGAGATCAAACTTGAGTTGCAAAGTGAGTTGAGAATAGCTTTTATTTATTGCCTTTTTTGAACCCCCTTAAATATATAAGTTTTTCTATCTTGACTCTTTCTCTTATCCTTTTTATACTAAAACTTATCCTTCCTTTTTCAGTTTGTGGTAGTATCCCTAAAAGTAATAGGGTTGACAGTGAAGAAGTTCCTGCAACCTAATCTGAGTTTATTGGTGGATTCTCAGCCGGGAGGCTCGATCCACGACTTAGGCAAGCTCATATACAGGAAGATGCAGGACCGACATTGGGAGATAAGGGACACTGCCTTGGAATTGTTGCACATTTGCACTGACATCGCGTATATAAGTATGTGTTTTTTTTTTGTATTCCCTATTCTAAACTGTGTTTTTGTAAACTTATTCGATAGTTTTTATTTATTCTGAAAGATGTCCCTCCGTATAGTTAACTTCAACAATCTACCATACTTGACTAGTTTGCTATTTCTAAATAATTCAAATCAAGGTTGGTTCAAGGTTGTCTGTAAAAAAATTGCTTGTAGTGATGAGACCTTCCATTGTGACGTCTATTGTAAAACTTCTTTATTTATATCTTAAATCCATGTAGTGCTCATAATAAAGATTATATTCTATTCTATTCTATTCTACAGAAAATAGCCTCTCTGAAAGTAATCACTTCTAAATTGCCTTACATAGTTATGCACTTGCATTTGGAATAACCTTATTATAACTTTTATCTACTCGCATAACTTAAAATTCGAATTATAAACTTCAAAACGAGTTTATATTGACATAATTTATAAACACTTGAAATTTAAAAATAGAATCATATTATAACACTTTTTCTCTAACAAAATAATGATCAAACAGTTTTTTACCAATACGATACATGGCAAATCCAAAAGTTAATATGACCAAGAAGTTCCCATATTTTTTTTTTAATACTGGAACGCAATATGCGGTGCGCGCCATTTTAATACCATTACAAAAAAAAATTGGTTCCAATTTTTACTTGTCTGTGGCAGCGCCCGATTTAGCGCATGCGCGGTGATGTGCTGGGTTTTGGCGCCATTCATACGTTTTGTTGTACTGAATTTCGTGGTAAATTTTAAATTTTTATTTAGTAGGTTCAATCCCAATGTATTAGAGTAGATAGTGTATGAATTTGCACATAACTAGATATTCAAACTCTCGTGTTTTAATATCACTAATTATGCAACAGTTTTATAAACTACTATTTCTTTATTCTAAGTACTGATAAACCCTTTCTTATTGGTTTTCAGAGTTCCCACCATTCCAGAAGCAGATTTTGGAGAACAACCTAATCAACGTTGCAGCAACGATCGCCTTCCACGACCATGAGGCGTACGTGCAGGTGTCGGCACTCAAGTGCATCGGTGCGGCCAGCCGGATCAATGTGGTGTGGGAGCAGTTGATCGAAGAGTATCCTGATATACAGGTACAATTAATATAACTGCTGTTTAAACGGCGCATTAAACGTGTACAATCGAACAAAGGTTTTGACATAAATTCTATTTTGTTTCTCTAAATTTTCATTTTAATTGTGAGCGTTTAAGAGACACTTTTAAGAGTGATGTAAAAGACTTGATTTCTCAGCATACATACTCACAACATTGTTAAAAAGAAGGGATAAGTTAGCATCCTGTATACCAATCTCCATGTTTGACTGTACCTTAAAAGTCAAAAGATTTCCAAAAAAATATATCTGTCATTTCCGTTTTTCCAGTTTCGATTACTCCAAATTTTGCGCAACAACGAGGAAGGAATTGTAAGAAAAGAAGCGTGCAGCGTCCTCAGCAACTTGTACCAGAATATGAAGCTATGCCCTAGCTTCACACAGACCTTGTACGAGCACATGGCCTCCTCCGCCCTCACCGACTTCCACTGGGAGGTGCAGATCAGTGCCCTCAATTTCTGGAAGCGTGTCTACTACTCCTTGCTCAACGGACAAGGTATGCTTGACGGCAACTTCCCCCCAGTTACATTCTCTAGGGAAACTCGGAAGATAGTCACTTTAAACGAAGCAGAAATACAGAAGAGACTGATCAAAATTCTAGACGAACTATCAGCCATTGGATGCCTCACCGTCTTCGTTACTTTACTTCACGACCAAACTGAAGTATGCATAATGGATGCTACTCTAAACATAGCACAGGAGTTGTTCGATATTCTCAAAAGATATAACGTGCCAGATTTATTGACACCAAAAGAGGGAGAAATATCTAGCGTAGAGGAACTCCTAGGTCATATTATGGAGGAAAAAGAAGAAACCGATGATAATGTAGAGATGATGGACGTGCAGAACTCTGAAAACGTTATCGAAGATATACTCAACTCGGACGATATAAACTTACTGTCAATTATATACGAAAGACACATGACATTACAAAGTACCAAGACGCAGGATACCTTGGCACCTTTAAAACCAAAAATAAAACTACTGAAATTCGCATCGCCTTACTTATTTACTAATTACATAAAAAATACAGACTTCAAGCAGATTATTGAAGATAAAATAAAATGGAACGACGGTATTAGAAACTTTTCGTCGCTTCTCGATGATGTTCTTGGCATATATGAGGTGAACCAAGAAGCCAATTCTTTAGATTGTTACTAGTGGTAAGATGTAAACTTTGTTACTTATAAATAATGTTACTGTTAGTAATCTTGAGATTATATTTTCTTTATAATCCTTTAGTTTTTTTATTTATTTAAAAAATTACAATATAAATTAATACACATCACAATCCTTAGATCATTTAAAACTTACTTTGTAGTACTCTCCGTGCTTAAACCTAAAACTTAAACATCTAAAATTTCATCTAGCAACATGTCTAAACTATTATAAACTTCAGAATTCCATTTCTTTTTGTTTTTTATGATTGAGCGAAAATCCGTTCCTTTAAATGTTTCTAGAAACTTATTTGGATGTATCATTTCTCTTCGTGGAATGTTCAATCTGTAATCTTCTTCCATTTCATCGGATTTCGTTTGACAATAACTGTCATGTAGATTCATGATGAGCTGACTTTGATCCATATTTAATATACTATCTATAACCTTATCCCTGGTATCCGTATTACTTGTGAAAGTCAAGTCCATGGCCATTTCTTCGTCATTCTCTTCAACTTTTGCTTCCATTTCATATGTTATAGCGTTATCTTTAATTATTCCGAATTTATATTGATCTAGTATTTCTATCAGTTCTCTAGCCATGCAGTAGGCGAGTTCCATAATTTCTATGCTGTATACTTCATTCATACATTCGAAAATTACCGTTAAACAACCTATAGAAGATAGATCGTGCATAATTGAAGTGAGTTGTCGTAGAATTTCTTTGTCATGTAAAGTTATTATCTTCCTCTTTTCTTTTGAGAACGTGACGGACGGGAACTTTCCGTCTATCATTCCCCTGTAGCTCAGTTGACTACATATTTCGTGTTTCCAGAACTGTAATGCCGCCAACTGTACCTCCCAATGTAGGTCGTCCAATGCTGCGGCCATCATTACTTCGTATAACGTAGCTTGGAAGTTCGGTGCCACCTTTTGGTTAGCATAGACTCTTGTCAGAACTTTCGCTGCTTCTTTCCGCACCATTCCTTCAGGATTGTTTCTTAGTAAAAAGACGAGATGCAACTGAAATGTAAAATAATTTTTTAAAGAACACGTTTTAAAAGTACGATATAGTTATTTATTTACTGGGTTTACTCCTGTTCGAAGAAGCATAGAAAGCTGATTCCCATATTTATTGTTTTATTCCTTTACTTTTAAAGGTTACTTAATCAGTCTTAAATTCATTAATTGACTGACAGACCAGCCCAGCCTAAACCGCTGGGTCTACAAGTAAGAAATGCATAAGAGTTCCATATATAGCAAAAAGGAGCAATAGGTAACGATTTTTAAAACTGACCCCCTAAATAACCCATAGGGGTTAAATAGGGGAAGAAAGTTAAAAGGGAAGGTCGTTATTTGTGCCGATGGGGAATCTCATTGGGCACTCGTCCTGTAATAAAAAATCTCGCAGAAACTTACGTAAATACGAGGGTTATCAACGAGCACCTCCTTCCATATGCTCTCGATCTTCGTCGCGGCTGCCAGGCACCTAAGCGCGGTACTCTGAGCGTAGTACTCCGGATCAGTCAGCGCCGCCTTCGCAGCAAATATCATCAAGTTGTTCTCGCTGATCACCTTTTGTAGTGGTATGTATTCTGGAAAAAGAATTATGGATTTTATTTAGGTCTGATTTTACCAAGTTCTATCATTTATCCGTCGAATAAAATTGACGGTTGACAGTTCTAATATGGACAAACTGCCAAACATTAAAGATAAGACTATTATTATAGATATAAAAGTTTGGTGAAAATCGCCCTTAGGATAAAAAAAATGCCATGTAAATATCGTGTGCTCTCATTTGGGAGAACATCTGTTATCGTGTTTGTCTGCGGAAATGAATAAATGTAGGTTACATGTAAACTTTCCAATATTTATGCACTTAGCAGCCAATAGGTACTGCTAGCGCCCATTACATGTTTTTGTAAGTCTAGTACTTTTTTTTAAATGGTTTGTCTAGTTTGTTCTTTTTTTGGGTTGGTATTACTCGTCAAAAAGCTGGTAAAAAAAAAACACTCACACACTCATACTGGTCAAAAACTCTGTTGACTTACGGCACAACACTCGGTCTCCACCCTTTGCGTTTAGTACAACCCCCCCAACAATTTTGCATTGTTAAGAATCCTAGATTCAGCGTAATTAAAAAGATGGCCATATTCATATTAACTTCTTTCTTATTCTAAAAGGTGGTCCCGTGGTTGCAGGATAACAAATGAGTCGCGACCGTTAAGAGACGTTACATTAAAACCTTGGATATTTTTTTGCGTGGTTTCGTTTGTAAATGAAACTAGCATTTTCAACTATTATCGCTTTTTTGAAAATGAGTGTCGTGTGTTAAAAATACTATTTACTAAGTAATAATTATGTTGTCGTGTCATGCATGTATTTATTAATATTTTTGCGCAATACACATAGTTTTACATCGCACAGTATGATAAATGCCTCAAAAAACGGACATCACTTTTTTATTCTATTAATCGAAAGTATGAACTATTTTGAATGCGAGAGTAGATCTCCCGGATCTTAAATATACTTTAAAACAGTTATAATTTTTATTAGATATTTTTGCATTTTCAGAAACACTCAATAATAAACGATGTGATGAAAATTTAAACATTTGTTTATGAAATTCCTTGACTTTATGTATAAGGTATTATATAGGCGAAACTGAAAAGATTTCGCGATAATAGAAAAATAAATATTCCTAATTTGATCTTTTTTCCATTATATTTTTCTCTCGGACATCTTTTATAAGTGCACTTAATATTTATCTTAAAATATTCTTCAGAACTGTAGGTAATTAAGTACTATGTATTAACTAAAAAAAATCAGATGCAAATCTATCAGGAAATTGAAGATATAATGATTCTATGGTTTTCAATTTTTTCTTTTTAGAAACCGGGGGTTTCTAAAAGGCTAGTCTGAATGTCGAACTTTTTTTTTTTTTTTTTT
Organism: Dryobotodes eremita; assembly: GCA_917490735.1. Classification (NCBI taxonomy): domain Eukaryota; kingdom Metazoa; phylum Arthropoda; class Insecta; order Lepidoptera; family Noctuidae; genus Dryobotodes; species Dryobotodes eremita. Next base: position 4,473,551 of record OU823247.1, on the reverse strand, counting down.
TTTTTAAATAAACATTGCCCCACACTAGGAATTTCTCCTGTACTACTCCAACACTACTTCTACTATTAATGTACGGTGATATGATTTGCTGTATTTCTTTCTGTCAGCCAATCACAGCAGTTAGCACGTTTTTCACAATATGTTATCAAATTGTCTTGCTTGGTTTTTCAGAAACTGGGTTTATCTCGTTAGTTTGAGAAGTCGTGAATTTAATATTAATTAATAGTTTAGTACTCACTAATAAAAGATATATCCGTACAACTCAGCAGCAGGTTTAGGGCGGAGTCCCTTACTTCCCAGTCCTCGTGGTGCATGTACATCTTCATCACAGCCCCTATGACTGTCAGGGTGCTCTCCTGCCGGCTCTCCACCAGCAGCGTCATGTTCGGAGACAGGAACTTCCTCATGCACAGGTCTATCAGATCTAACACTTGCACTACTTGCTGGAATTGAAGATACAATTTGTGGTTATTTATCAGTTTTCTGGTCATTGTAGTCATCGTCAATATAGCTGCGCAGTAAGTGAGGGGTGTGGTGATATGTCGCGAGAGCTGTCATTCGCCAACACCACTATCGAACTGCACACCTACCTCAGGCACCATCTTACTTAAACGGTAGGCCTGTAGTTGTTACTTGGGTCATGTAGGGCGATTACCATAATTCTTCCATTTCGTACTGGCGACTAAGGAGTAAGTGATTACATTATTCCTATATTGATTCAATGTGTGTATGTCGCTGACTTTTTGGAGAATGATTTGTTGAGTTCTTAAAACAAATAATAAATATCCTATTTACCTTTGTATTCAAGATATCCTGTTTCAGTAAATTCATCAGTCCTTCTTGAAGGCTGGCAACCTCGACGTTCTCGTACCAGAATATTTTGTGTTCCTTTAATAACATTCGAATCGCTTCCAGTACCAGTGACAACAGTTTCACGTCGTTGGGACTCTTTATAGGGTTCTCAGTTAGAATCAGTCCCCCAGCGCCATCCGACAATATGTAAATATCCAAAATGTGGAAGAGACTCTGAAAATACAGACCTGCTTGTGCTGCAGTTAGACGCTCCTTCAATCTAAATAGTTCTCTAATCGTTGTAATGGCGACTGCTGTTAAATCATTCGCTTGTATCAGTGTCCTGTATGTATAACAAGCAGTGAAGATGTGCTCTGTCAAAGTTTTTCCAATCTTCGTAAGAAACCTATCCAGAAATTCGTGTTTCTCTTCTGGCGTACGCCCAGGCTTGTTCTCAAATGCATAAATAAACAGTGGCTCGACCAAGTACACCATGAACTGATTGGACAGCTCTAATTTCTGTCCGTTCCTCTCAAATGTTAGCGGTAAAGGTAATTTATCTTTGTAAGTCTTCTCGAAGTTTGACAAGAATATGTTACACTTTATAGAGAAATCTGTAATAGCTTGTATCTCTCGTTTCTTGATGCAACGCAATATACTGTTATGGTAGAAGACAGCCATTTCATTACAAAACTCGTCTACTCTACCACTGAACAATAAGTGCCTATGAGAAGAATAGTAAAATCTGAAGCGTATGTCATTCACAAGGCCAAGCAAACAAGAGTACCTTGTGGCCTTCAGAATCAATATTAATGGGCGTTCTATTAAAAAATAAGACCACAAAATAGACCCTACATGGTTAACAGGTACATTTTTCATCTCGGTTACGATATTTAGTAGCGCATACATGTGCGAACAAATTTTTGCTGCAAAAGCTTTGTCCATTTCATCATCTATCACTTTTACTGTGAGATATTCACTCGTCATGATTGGTTTCACGACGTACTCCAACACTTGCATCAGTTCGGCTTCCATTTTATATTCGTTTAGCTGTCTTATTAGTTTTGATATGAATTTGTAAGTTTCTTTAGCAATTGGTATGGCTTCCCGGTGGGTGTCTGGATGAAGTATGTATTCCCACACTTTATGGTCTACAAGTAATTTCAATCCGGAAAGGTGTGTTATGTGCACCGTTGCAAACTTAATACAAGCCAAGTGAAGTCCACGGCTCTGTATCTTCATGCTCAACGTGTTGAGAATGCAATTTTTGAAGGCTTGTCCTTGTAAACCATGCATTTGCATTTTGGTGAACTGAAGCTCATTGTTGAAGAGTATCGTGATGATTTCAATGAAGAAAATTTTGACCGACGTCGTAACATTTTTTAGGTTTTCGACCGAATCAAATATGACATCAGAGAAGCAAGGGTTCTCCAGAAGACATTTACCAGGACCTGGAACATACAAAATGCACGTTAGGGAGATCGAGTTGACTTTTCAGTTAGGGAAACCCCTGATACGTTTCTGCCTACTATTCCCTACAGCTGGCTCCGCATGAGTGGGATAAACATTGAGGATATTTTGCTATTCTTATTTCACAATCACGGCAAAGTTTTTCAAAACTTGGATGTCACCATCTATTAGGCGGAGATCAAACGTGTCTCTGGTAGGTTGACACATAACATAAGATCAAGCCTGTATTCCCCGAAGGGTTAGGCAGAGGTGTACCAGTTATGTTTAATTCGACTAGACCAACGAGGCGGTTTGGTGAATATTAACGTAACAGCGCGCAGTCGTTAAAGACTCGTGAAAGAATATTACTTGTCGTTGTGATCTTGTTCTCGTAACTGTTATAGTCTTCATTTATTTTCGTTGCTTATATATTTAGTATGTATGTATTTATGTATCTTTTATTTAGGATATGTATATATATCTGTGTATCTATTTTAGTGTATTGTAGGTATACTTATTGTTTGCACCAACGACAGCCCCATTTTATGTCCAGGCAAATCACTGTCCATTCCAAGGTTGCCTGGAAGAGATCGCTGAAAGCGATAAGGCCGCCCATTATATATTTTGTCGTGTTTGATTTATTTATTGTTATGTATTTTGAGGTGTACAGTAAAGAATATATAAATAAATAAGAGGTGATTAAATTAGCGAAGAGAGAAGGCGATAGAATAGAAAATATGCTGGGGGTAGCCCGAATTGGATTCCGATACGACCGATTAGAAAAATAAATCACCTTGGTTACGATCAAGATCCGGCTGGCCATAAGCAGTCTATGAAAACTTGAATATAGTACCTGTAAAAATGAAAGTACCTAACGTAAAACCGCTAAGCTACCATCCATCAGGTGTTTTTTTATGCCACGTATGATGTATGCGATAGGCATGTGGTGGTCACTGCCACCTAAGGGCATTTGTAATACCAAAGGCTTTACAGGGCGCACCTGCTGTAGTGTCTTTGGCATTGCAAATACCGACTGTAGAAAATCGAAAAATAAGTAATCCAACAATATTCCGAATGGACAGTTTCCTGACTGATTGGGCATTTTCTCATTTCCATTTTCTTTTTGTAGTTAAGCTTCTTAACTACAAAAAGAAAATCTGTCTGGAAAATCTTCTGTTGGAGATCGGCTCGGAAGGTGCCGACTGCCTCCCTTTTGGTCGCTTCTCTATCTCCTGCGCTGATTATGTAAACTCGACGAAGTCGATTAATTATTGAAAGTTGGAAACAAGTAAGTAGACACGAAGGGTGTGGTGGAGCACGATCCTTTATATAAATCCGGGAAAGTGACTATTCCCGTCTCGTGATCGGAAGCGCGACTGCTGAGCGTGGGCTCCTGCATGGTTTTGATTCCCAGGTCGGGCAAAGTGTTATTGGGTTATTCATTACGAGTTTCCCAGTAGCAGCCCGGATTTTGAAAGTTGGTGGTGTGGCAACTCCGTTTCTCGGAAAGCACGGACAACCGTTGGTCCTGCGCCTGATCTCTCCCCCGGTCGTGTGATTGTCGACCCTTCGGACTATGACAATGAGAGTGAGGGACCAGAGGACAATCTAGAGTCTAGACAAAATCGAACTGGTGGCTAATTTAATTGTAAGTATAATTTATAATTTTTAAGACATTGATTTTAAATTCTGTAATTCCTTTAACTCACACACTAAATTATTACTTGTTAACATTTTAGGAAAAGCATCTACTGTTACTATAGTTATACCTTAATATGTGAGCACCATGTATCTATCACGTAACTGATTTACCTGTCATTGCTTTACATTTAATTATTTTTTCCTATTGTGGTATAATAATTTTATTCTAGGTGCATCGTCTTCACATATAATTACAAAATATTGTAAAACATTTTAAAAGAGTAATGGTGAAGTTTCTTGCCCATTCTTCTCCAAACGAAACTACCTTTTGGAACGGGCAACTAGAATCAATTCTTTTCTTTTTGTACATTTTGACGATCACAAGTGCCTTTTTATTGTGCCTATTTGAAATAAATGATTCGACTTTGACTTGTGTTTTATTGGTGTACACTCTGTATTTCCTACGTCTAGCGAACCAATAAATAAATCTGTTTATGACAATGATTAATACGTGCATTATGAATGAATATTATGATAAACAAGTATATCTTAATAAGTTGAGGCTACATACCGTTTGTTACAATAAATACGTAACACACAAACACAATGTACTCACTATTTTCACTACGGTCTTCCAGAAATTTCAACAATTTCTCCTTTGTGCTCTCGTTCAACACCACTTTTCCTTCAAAAATATATTCCACAAGCAATTTGAACTTTTTCAAGTAGTTGTTCACTTCCATCTTCTGAGTAGGACTAATGATTAGGTACTGGTACTTTTTGTCCCCGCTACGATTACATTTTTATCAACATTTATAGATTTGATAACGCTCCCAAACACCGTCGCGTCGCAAATGAAGTTTTTTCACACGATATTGAATACACAACACGCGTTATTGCAACAAGTTTATTATAATAAAATATTATACAATCACTTTGTAATCATAAAGTCATAGCATAGGTGCCGCTTGCAAGTCATAGGCGAAATAGGAAACACTTAACTTGTTTCTCGAGCAGAACAAGGCCAAAAAACTGAATTCGTATTAGATAACTAATTATTATTATGGTAATCACGTTTTTACTCTGTCCGTCCGTCTCTATACGTGTTTGTATACTAACTGGTATGTTTTTATCCATCAAGTACGTAATTATTTAGGAGTCTAGGTATAGTTGTATAGCTATATTCATTTTCATATTTTTTTGGATTGGTTTCACATCAACGCAATCTCAGGGTCTTTTATGTTTATATCATCAATATCATCATACAGGTCACGAGGGGTATTATAGGTACCTACAGGGTGGCAGGGACGTCGAAGCGTAACATTCCATGGATTCGTTACATGATTCTGACCCTGTGTTGAAATTTTTCTACGGTTATTTAAAAAGAAAATGCTGTTCCGTACATTTGACCGCATAGGTATTTCAGTTTTCTATGAAACAGCAATTTTTTTTTGTTAACTGTCGAAATATGTCTACGCTCCGGAGTCTAGAATCATATGCTGAATAATCTGAATATTCATGGTTAAAGTTTGCGCACTGGTTAAATTTTTTCCTGTACTTATGTCTACAAACATTAATACCAAAATGCCTTGTTATAAGTACAGTGTTAAATTAAATAAGCTGGCAAAACTTCACAGATGTTATGGGTACTAATCGTTACAAATCTAAAGACTACAAAAAAGATTTTCTATAGTCATAACCCACCAAAAACATTTCATGTATAATGTTGCTAAGACGACCACATAAGGTTTGCCCTGTGAAAAAGATATCAGATCTCATGTAGAGCCAAGCTTCTGAATCTACACGGGCTTTTTTTTTTTTTTTTTTTTTTTTTTTTTTTTTTTTTTTTTTTTTTTTTGTCGCTGAGAAATGCTTTATGCACTTCCGCTCGTCGGGGGACGAGACGGGGTATGTGGGACTCCTGTCCGAATGACAGTATACCCACTAAAACTCAGCGGTGTTCCCACATCGCCGTGGTGGGAGGGCCATGGGAAACCGGCTCAGCCTTTACATCCACAACCCTCCCGGCGCTTGCCCGCCTAGCTGGCGGGCCCCGCATGCCCCCCAGGCTGGGGGGCTACGGGAATGGCCGGGAACACCTGGCCACTCCCGTCCGACACTGGTGGAGGCCTGTGCAATACAGGCAAGGGTGCCCCCGCACCCGTTGCCTGCTGGTCTCCACCCGGGAGGAGTCGGAGATGACTATCAAACTGACGTCTTCTTCGACCCCTCCTCCGCCTTCGGAGCAGCGCCGCGTGAGGATCCTCCTCCCGCGCGCGCTCCGCCGCCTCCTTCTGGGACATGACGTGTTCGCAGAAGGAGGCGACTGCCGCCCAGGACCCCTCGTCCCCCAGCATGGCGTTAACCAAGCCAGGGAGTGAGAGGTCCGGTCCGATTACCGCGATGAGACTGCGGCGCGTTTCGGACCACGAGGGGCACACCTCGAGGGTGTGCTGCGCCGTGTCCTCCGCCGCGCCACAGTCGTGGCACGACGGCGTCTCCTCCCGTCCGATCCGGTGCAGGTACGATCCGAAGCAACCGTGTCCGGACAGCACCTGCACCAGACGGAACGAGAGGAACCCATGCGACCGCTCAAGCCAGTCTCGCAGGACAGGCCCGATCGCGTCGAGGGTTCGGCGGCCGAAGGCTGCGGTGGCGAGTTCCCCCGTCCAATGGACGACGATGGCGTCCCTCGCCTCCCGCCGGACGGCCTCCCGCTCTTCCGGGGCTGGGCGTTCTCCTCTCGCCCTCCGCCCCGCCGTCCATTCATATACTCTGGCGAGCACCCACGCCTCGAGTTCCCAAGGAGGGGTGCCGGCCAGAGCACATGCTGCCGCGAAGCCCACCGTGCGGTAGGCCCGCGCCACTCGCTGGGCTATGGCCCTTTGGGGTGCCCGCAATGCGGCGGCGTTTTCCCTCCGTCGGAGGGAGTCCTCCCAGATAGGAGCCCCGTAAAGGGCCATACTCCTCAAGATGCCGGCATAAAGTTGCCGGCATCGCGCGCTGGGCCTTCCCAGGTTGGGAAGCAGCCACGAGAGTGCGCCTGCGGCCTTCAGCAGGCGCGACGACAGCCCGCTAAGATGCGGACCGAAGCGCCACCTGCTGTCGAGTACAAGGCCCAGATATTTCATCTGGGCCTTCACCTCAATTCTGACGCCCTCCACGAAGATGTGGGCGTCAGATGGGGGGCGCTGCCGAGCTCCGTGGAAGAACACGGCCTCGGTCTTGTGCAGCGCCACCGTTAAACCTAGGCGGCGGATCCTCCCCGCGACCAAGGATCCGCCCGCCGAGGCCAGGTTGGCCGCCTCCCTGAAACTCCCCCCCCGGGCGGTGAGGAGAGTGTCATCCGCATAGCAGACGACACTCGTGCCCCGGAGGAGAGTTCCCCGCAAGAGCCAATCATAGGCGATGTTCCAGAGGAGAGGTCCTATGACTGACCCCTGCGGAACGCCAGCCTCGACGGCGTACCGCCGGACTTGGCCAGTCCTATCCGCCAGGACGATCGTCCGATGCTCTAGGTAGCTGGCCAGCAGACGACGCATGTATCGAGGCACTCCGTGGAATCGGAGCGCCTCTAGGATGGTGGAGTGGGGAACTGAGTTGCAGGCATTGGCTATATCGAACGACACAGCCAACAATCCGTCCCGCGCCTCCATCGCCCCCTTCACCTGGCCCTTAAGGCGGGCCAGCGCGTCCACCGTGGAACGCTCAGCCCGAAAACCGAACTGAGCGTCCGACAAGTCCGGCCCGATACGCCGCAGATGACTTTTCAGGCGGGCAGCGATTATCCCCTCGAACATTTTTCCGACCTCATCGAGCAGCACGATGGGCCGGTATGCCGAGGGGGAGTCTGCTGGGCGGCCCTCCTTGCGAAGGAGGCACAACTGCCCCTCCTTCCACGGTTTCGGGAACCTCCCACACGCAAGACATGCGCTGAAGAGGTCCCGAAACCTCTCCTCCATTTGAGTGGCAGCGATGGCCACCACTCTTGCCGGAACACCGTCGGGGCCCAGAGCCGTCTTCTTAGCGCGGATATGCAGAATCGCCGCGCCGAGTTCCGACTCCGTGACCTTAGGGGCCTCCTCTTCTTCTTCAGCTGGCGGAGCTATCCTCAACGTGGCCCCCATCACTGGCGGAGTGAAGTTACTGTCCCTGCACGGGAACAGGGACTGAACCACCCCATCCAGAAATGAGGGCTCCAGGGTCTCGGCCACCGGGGGACCAAAGGGGCGCAATTTTTTGCGGGCCGTCTTGTATGGTCTCCCGTAGGGGTCATTGTCGAGACCCTCCAGCATCTCCGCTCTTGCCGAGTCTCTGGCGGCGGCGATGGACCTATCGAGGACCATTTTTGCCTCAATGTACAGCTCATAGAGGTGGTCCTCGTTGGCGTGGTCTCGTCGACGCCGCCTTCGGCTTCGCATGTAGGCCCTCCTTGCCTCCACACACGCTGTTCGAAGCCCCGCCAGCTCCACCGACCACCAGTACACGGCGCGTTTGGGTGGTGGTCGGCTAGACCGAGGCATGCTAGAGTTGCATACCTCGGTCAGAGACTCCCTCAGGTGCCCCGCCACGGTGTCCACATCCAGGCCGGCGGAAGGCGCTGAAAACCAGTCCTGGATGAACGCCGCCTCCACCGCTGCCTCCCTGTCCAGGCGGGTGAGAGCCCACCGCGGGAACGGTGATCGCACCGAGAGGGGCCGCGGCTCTCCGGGTCCACCGGTGGAGATGTCGAACCGTACGTAACGGTGGTCCGACATAGTCTCCACCAGGTCCACCCGCCAGTTCAACACGCGCGCGGCCAACGCAGGGGTGGCGAAAGTGACGTCCACTATTGAGCCACCCTGCCGCCGCACGCATGTCTGGACGCTTCCTCTGTTCAAGAGGGAGAGTCCAGAGGAGGCTGCCCACATTTCCACTGCCCTCCCGCGAGCGTCGGTGGCCGGGTTGCCCCAGTTCACCGACTTGGCATTCAGGTCTCCCAGTACGGAGACCTGACGCGGCACCGCCCTGCCGACCACGGTGGCCAGGATTGCGAGATAATTCTCGAAATCCTGAAGAGGGCGGTTTGGGGAGAAATAGACGCCCACAAGGGCTAATTCTCCCCACGCGGCGGCCACGTATCCCGGTCCCCTCTCTAATAGCGAGAGGGGAGGGGAGTCTGTGGAAGACCGCGCCGCTAGTGCCACCAAGCCGTCCTCGTCACCCAGCCAGCTACCGGGGACTGAGTAGGGCTCGGCGACCACCGCTACGTTCACCAACCACTCGGCCATAACCTGAACCACCAGGTCCTGGGCCGCCCTACAGTGGTTGGTGTTCGCCTGGAGGATGCGGTAGTTGGAAACCATTATTCCAACATCGCACATCCCTCCTCGGCTACCGCCGCTGGATCTGCAGCGGCGACAACGACGGCGGTAGTGGCAGCAGCAGGGCGAACCTGCGCCGGCACTATGCCTTTCCTCGCGGGAGGCTTACAGTTCCTGCCCGTCATCCTGTGGTCCGCGGGGCGGCCACTGGCGGCACACGCCGCGCAGCGCAGCGTGGTAGCGCGGCAAGCGGCACCCTTGTGTCCCTCCTGCCCGCATCGGAAGCATGAGTCTCCCCAGTCGAACTTGGAGGGACACGTGACTCGGGTGTGGCCGAACGCGAAGCACTTGAAGCAGCGCGTAGGTTGCTCTTCAAGCGGCCGGACCACAGCTGAACTGAGCCCCACAAGCAGCCGTCCCTTGGTCGCAGTAAGGACGGCCCCAGCCGTGGCGACCGGGCACTCGACGCGGATGGTGCCCATGAATAGAATAGAATAGAATAGAATATTTATTTGCAGAAACATGGTATGTTTACAAAAGGTGTTCGTATTATTGCATAGTGCTACATGTCTCACCGTTTTAACGGTATGCAAATCAAGTTACAATTATTATTACATACAATCATTGAAGTAGGTACAATCATTTTTAGTTACCATTATTTACATTATATTAATATTAAAATTTTAATCATTATTTCAATTATTATAATACATAAACTACACACTTATATTTTTGACATGGCATTAAATAGAACAATAAGTTTAACAAAATAACACTTAACTCAAATAATTACATCACTTATGCCTGTATTTTGATACCAGATCAAGAGAAAAAAATTTACAGGGACATTTTACAAAAAACTCGTGAATTGAGTAAAAACATTCCTGCAACAGCCACTTTCGTAGTGCCGAACAAAATTTTTGGAAGGGTAGTTGGGTAATTGTATTCGGCAAAGCATTATAAATTAGGGGAGCCATGTAGATACAACTCTTTCGGAAGAGTTGCAACTTAGGAACAGGTATCTCGAAATCTAGATGTGCAGCTTTCCTTTTATTTGTATTATCCCTTCGTTCAAATAATGCAAGATTGGATCTCACAAACTTGGCAACTTCGAAGATATATATGCAGGGTACAGTCAAAAGGTTATGTGACTTAAATATAGGCTTACACGAATCAGACCAATCCATATTAAAAATTGCGCGGATACACTTTTTTTGAGCAATGAAAATTCGATCTGTTTCTGAGGAGTTTCCCCACACAACTATGCCGTAGCGAATTACCGAACAGACATAGGCATGATACACCATTATGGAGGTTTCTCTCGACGTTACATTTTTGACCTTTTTGAGCGCAAATACAAATTGGTTAATTTTCTTGCAGAGTATCTCGATATGATTCTTCCATGTTAAGTGCTCATCAAGTGTTACCCCTAGAAACCTTGTGTTATGTACCTGCTTTACGCTAATATTATCATACGCGACATGAAGATGGACAGGTTTACTTTTCCATGTTTTAAAATGGAGTACGTTCGTTTTCGCAATATTTAATTTTAGTTTATTAATATCTAACCATTTTATAATATCGTTCAATGCTTGATTCATTTCATTGTCATAGTTTTGCTCATCTTTACATTTAATAATAATTGTGGTGTCATCAGCAAACAGAACACACTGATGTTTTAATGATTTCGGTAAGTCGTTTATATAGAGAAGGAACAATAACGGCCCGAGAATGCTTCCCTGAGGGACACCGCAAAGGTTAATTCTTGGTTCGGATTCGAAATTATCCATACTATTTGCCATATGGTTCAACTTTGCTATTCTTGTTATCTGCTTCCTGTTACGTAAATATGACTGAAACCATTTTATAGCGGGACCCCTTATTCCGTATCTTTCCATTTTATCCAATAGCCCAACATGGTCAACGAGGTCAAACGCCTTGCTTAAATCCAAAAATAATGCACAGGAAGGGATTCTTTTATTGATTTTTTTTTTTTTTTTTTTTTTTTTTTTTTTTTTTTTTTTTTTTTTTTTTTTTAAAAACGTTGCCCCACACTAGGAATTTCTCCTGTATTGTGGGTGCGTTTACAAACATTTAAATTCACATACACAAACAGCCAGACCCGGAACAACTACTTGTAGGTCATACAAATATTTGTTCCGTGCGGGAATCGAACCCGCGACACGCAGCGCAGCAGTCAATCGCTTAACCACTGCGCCAACCGTGCCGTCAATTATTATGCCGTATTCATGATTTGTTTTATTAACGTATAAATTGCTACGGTAGTGGATTTATTTTGTCTAAATCCATATTGCTGACTGACTAGAATGTTATATTTATCTAGGAACCTTAACAACCGCCTGTACATCACTTTTTCAAATATTTTTGAAAGTATGGGTGTTAGTGCTATAGGTCTATAGTTGTCAACGTTAGATTGGGAGCCTTTTTTATGTAATGGCTTAATTAAGGATAGTTTCAATCTGTCAGGAAAACAGCCCTGTTCCAAGGATAGGTTAATAATGTATGCTAAAGGCGTTGATATATATTTTGAAATACTTTTAAGAAGTTCAGTTGTGATATTATCATAGCCTGCTGATTTAGTGTTTCTTAAGCACTTTATTATACTTTCAATTTCAGAAGCATTTGTTGGTTCTAGAAATATACTATCATCATGAATTTCTATGTTGTGTCTGTCATTATGATCATTATTAAAATTAGAGGAATGATTAATGGCAATGTCAATGAAATGATTATTGAATTTATTAGCGATGTCAGATCCGGAGGTTAGTGTTATACAATTGTCATCGATTTTACTAATGCAATCTCTAGACGGCTTAGTGCCCGTATTGCGCTTTACAATATCCCATGTAGCTTTGATTTTGTTTTGCGAATAAGTAATGTGCTTTTGGTTACATAGGGATTGCAGGTTATTCATACAACTTCTTAATAATTTGGAATATGTTTTAAATTTGTTTTTATTTTCATTATTTTTATTCAAATAATATTGATTTCTTAATGACCTCTTAGTACTGCAACTTTTTTTAATACCTTTTGTTATCCATTTTTGTTTATTCGTGTTATATTTTCTTTTAATTTTTATACATGGAAAGCAAAGATTGTAGATCAAAGTTAAAAGATCATGAAATACATCAAAGGCCGCATTAGCATCTGAGATATCATAAATTTCACTAAAACTTAAGCAACTTATGCATTCAATGAACTTACCAACATTATGTTTATTTAAATCATTAATAGCTACAAAAAAGAAATCAGTTTTGCTGTTAATTTGTTGATCAATTGTAACGATTTGAGCTGTATTATGATCAGACAGGAAACAATTATATGTTTCGCCTATAGCATTTGTAACATTACCAATTATATTGTCTATACATGTCTTAAGCCTAGTAGGCTCATTTATATAGTATTGCATTCCATAATTAAGTAATATTTCTTTAAATTTAGAACTGTTTTTATCAGTTATTAGTAAGTCTATATTAAAATCACCACAAATTATTATCTTGTATTTTTTATGTTGAAGTTTCAGTAATGTTTTAATGAAATTTTGAAAAAATATATTTATGTCAGAATTTGGTGTTCTGTATATACAGACCACAATCAATTTTATTTGTTCAATTTCTACACCACATATTTCAAAATGTTTCTCCACTACAAGATCCTTTGTAAAACCTAGTTCAGTACTTACATAACCCTTTTGACACAATATACATGTGCCTCCGCGTTTTTGTCCTTCGCGTGAGTAAATGGCCCCAAGATTGAAATTATTTACATTTAAGTATTTTTCATCACCTTTTTTAATGAAGTGTTCACTGAGACATACTACTGCAACATTTTTCTTTAATTCTTGCAACTCATTTAACACTATCTCAAAATCTTGAATTTTATTTAAGGCACCGGCAATGTTTTGGTGAACTATTGCAAAAGAATGTTTAGGAACGAAAAAAAATATTATTGGAATTGTCTTTTGGATCTACTTGTGATGTTTTTTTGAGAATCGGAAAATAATAGGGTATTGTACCCTGCAATGGTTCTTGGTTATTATTTGGACACGATGAGTTGTGAACCTTTTTTGAATGATTTCTTAGTTGATTCTCAAAGCAATAGGGTATCGTACCCCTTTTTAATTCTACCTTTTTATTCGAAGCATAAACTTTTTGTCTATCATGTGTACCCTTAATAGCGGCAGTACCCTTACTTTTGTGGTTGTTATAGGAAAGGAATGCATTGTTGTAATGTTTAACATTGATTTTATAGATTATTTGTTGCAAAACATCCTCTGTTCCTGCTTCTATAAATGTACAATTTTTATAATTTCGAGTAAGTAGCTTTAACTGGTCATTCAATTTAAGTTCATTAAGAATCCGATTATAAAGTACATTGGCTATAAATACATTGCAATTTTTTAGGAAATGTAACGCTATCGATATTTCAGACATAAATTCGGTTGGATTAGAGTCATTACTACCTGTCATTATAATAACATTATCGGTTTTAGATAAGGATTTTGCCATGTTACAACAATCAGATAACACATTCTTAGTTGTTGCATTTGGTTTTGTAATAGATTGTATATTATAATCCTTACATATTAGTTTATTTTTATTTTCGATCAACATCTGAACTATACCATTACCTTGATTGTCCGATAATATTAATATTTTGCCAGCTTTACAATTCGTTTTTCCTATGTGTTGATACTGTTCGAGATTTTTATGAATGTGTTTATTGCATTTGACATTGCAGCTATCAGCATTATTTGAATGTTCCACCATATTTTGTAAACTCGTTTTATTGCTGCTAATATTGTGCACCAAATTATAACTGGCCGAGTTTTCCCCTTCATTTTGAGAATGGTCAACGGCAGGTTTTGAATTGTTTTCATATTTTCGGGATTCAATAGATGACTTTATTTGAGCAGATGATTTAGGAGTGTGATATTCCGAGGTTAGATTTAGTTTTCTTGTCGAATGATTATTTCTTTTTGCGTTGCTATATGACTTATCAATTTTCCTCCCGCTTTGGCTAATCTCCTTAAGTCGCTCATTTTTCTGTCTTTCTTTCTGTAATTGTTCTTTCAGTGTGGTATTTTCTGAATTTAAACTTTCAATCTCCGCATGTGCACTTAATAATTGCTCCCTTAGGGTTTCAATTAATTTTTGCAAATCCAGCACTTCGTCACTCTTGACATGAGTAGATAAGTCCATCATACTCTTAATACTTAAATTCGAAGATGAGGAGGTATCCAGTAGCTCAACAGATACGTCGGAGTGAGATCGTATTAAACGACGCCGACGCATGCCGCGGCGGCCGAGCCTGATGGCTCCACCTTTCACCGCGCCAGCGTCGCAGCCTCCAGCCGCCGCAACGGCCGCCACCACGTCCTCTTTAGTGACCGAATCATCTAGATCGGCCACCTCCAAGGCTGCGGTCTTTACAGGCCTGACGACCGTTGCCGCATCCGCGATGACCTCTTGCACCATTTTCGCGAAGAGATCCGCGTTTGCGCCGCGCTGCTCCCCCGAGAACTCGAAAATTCGAGCCCCGGCTAGGGTTCGGCGACACGTGATGTTGCCGATCCCCAGCCGGGAGGGATCCGCGTTGGTACGAGCCCGTCTTAGGACGGACTCATACGTCTCGCCCCGCTCCACGGCCTCCGGGGTGATGGTCACCACGACGGCCGCGGTTTTGGGAGGAACCAGCTTCCTCCCGCCGGCTGGATCCTTTTTCGCTGCAGGAGCAGTCGCAGCGGGCTTGGGGGTCGACTTTTTCCCTTTTCCCCCCTTTACCACTTTCGTCCACGGCTGGTTGGACGGGGTGGTGGAGGGAAGAAGGGCGTCCTCTCCCTGCAAGTTCTGGGGGGCTGCTGGAGTGGCAGACGACCCAGACGCTTCCTCCGCGCTCGTGGTGGGCATTTGAGCGGGCACCGTAGTCCCCTTGCCCTTGGAGGGCTTTGGGGCCCGGGGCTGCTCGCCCGATGCCAGGCCTCCCAGAGGCGCAGGTTCCGGCTCCGTCGGCGGTGGTCTCATATCCGCCGCTAGCGGCGGGCGGAGCCGCCTTTCCGGCAAGAGTCGGTCCTCGATGCCCGCGAAGCAGCCTCTGATGAAGGCCCTCTCCTCCATGACAACCCCACGGATAATTGCCTCAAGGCTGGCAGGGGAAGAGGAGCCCTCCACCACCGCACCTGGGGCAGATTGGGCAGGTCGGGCCGTGACCTCAGCCAGCTTCTGGTGCAGCTGGCTGACCTGCGCCTGCAAACGATCGACCTTCGCCTGCAGCTGTCGCGTCTCGTCCGTGGCCGTCCGCTTCACCAGCTCCATCACGATGCCGTGCATGCTGGCGGCCCGGCATTTGAGGGCCTTCTGGAAGGTCCCCTTCAAATTGGAGGACTTTGAGGCGACCTCCAGAACTTCCTCCTTGTCCTCCTTTGCCATGCGCTCCAATTCCGCCAGGGAGTGGTCAGCATATAGCACATTGGGTGCACCATAGCCAGCCCTCGACCTGGCGGCTTGCGCCTGCCGCTCCTTGGCTGCGACCCTCTCCTCCAGGTCTTCCTGGAGTTGCGCCCTTTTCGCCAGGTTTAGCTGGCGCTCGGCGTCCACCAAGCCCACCTCGTGAGCATAAGCCGAAGGAGAAGTTGAAGCCTTTTTAGACTTCGACTTCTTCTTCGCCCTAGATCCGACCGACTCCGAGGAGCCCTCGGACCCGAGCCTCATGCCGGCCCTCTTCCGCTTGGGGCGGTCGTTTTCGGCCGCCGACGTGTCCATATTGGACTCGTCGGCGTCCGACAAATCGTCCGGCCTGCTGAAAAAGCTGGCCGCAGATGGCGCGCGGTCAGCTTCCGACGCCGAAGCGCCGCCGGCGTGGCCCTGAGAAGGGCCGCTGGATTGGCCCTGAGAAGGGCCATTGGTTTGGCCCTGAGAAGGGCCGTCGGGTTGGCCCTGAGAAGGGCCGTTTAAATCACCCTGGGAAGAGCGATTCGAATTAAAACGCCCAGAGGCGGCACGGCTTGGTTTTTTCGGCATATCCGCAGACGACCTCGTTTTTGTCTGCGAATCACAGCGCACTTTAGCCGCCGGTCTGCCACTCCGTTACGGTGGTCAGACACGGCGTTGCCCGGGGGAAACTACGTGGAAGTATGCGCTGTGGGGGATCCCCCGAATCTACACGGCCTAACTCAACCGACCCTAACTTCACAAATTCTACATATCAGTAAAAATGTATGGCTTCGCCGTTTCGCTACCGTCGTGGAGGTGATGCGAATATTTAGTTTCTGAAGTAACTTCCTAGCCGCCTAGCCTGATAAGACTATGTTAGGAAACTGCAACTCAATTTAAGTAAGTAAATAATGGGGCATTACGTACTTAAACGTATTTTTATGTCAGCCATGATTATTATCCCGTGCCGTTAAGATAAAAAAAATACCTTCCAATAAACGATAGGCAGGTTGACGGGGAAAAGTACATTGCTCAGGCAATAAAGACAGGCATTTTATTATAACATTGATTAGACTATAGTGCTATGAAGGTCGTAAAGGGCTACAATTATTATTCAAATAATAATCTGTCCATAATCACCACTTATATTGGGAAGGTCAGAGTCACCATATTACAAGCGTTCTATTGAAATTAATAAAAAATATTGCTACTTACCTCCGAAATATGGGTCAAATAAGTTTTAAAACGAATGATGACAGTATGATTCGAACGAAACAAAACTCAAACATTTTAGGAATAACGCAGCACCTTTTTAGACCCAACACTGGAACCTGGAACCACCCAAAAAAGGTCAATGGGTTTGAGGATCTTTTGGGAACTTTCTATTTTTCGAAATAACAACAAGACGCCTGTATTTCCCGAAGGGGTATGCAGGTTTTATAGTACACCTACATTTCGCCAGTTACTATACGATTACGTTGAAAGGCCAAATGTAAACCAGGATCACGCTGATCCTGATGATAGATCTCAATCTTCAAGTTAGGCGTCTAAAACTGATACTCTAACTTTTTAATAAAAAGTCTGCTTTAACTTTTTCACCGCACTGGATTTCAATATAAGTTCAGCTGCCTTGAAATTTTAGTTAGATTTACAAGTTTTAATGGCACGTACGCCTTTAAAATAAAATCAATTTCTAAAGGACACACTCTTATTTTGTTTTAAAGGCGTACATGCCATTAAAACATGTAAATCTAACTAAAATTTTAAGGCAGCTAAACTACTATTGAAGTCCGTGGCGGTGAAAAGGTTAACTAGTGTTGAACTAAACATAAAAAGAGGAATAAAAAACATAATTCAAATGCAGTTTTATATTTTTATTTTGGTAATTTTCTAAATAATTTACACACTAAATGCCTTAACCTAAACTATATTGCATCTATTCTATTTCTACGACACCGCCAACTTTGCTGAGACTTTCCTTCAGTTTCTCTGCCTCATCTTTGGACACGTCAGCCTTCACAACGGTGGGTACACTTTCAACAAACTTCTTTGCTTGCACAAGATTGAATCCCTCTAGAAGACTCTTGACTTCTTTGATGAGTGCCACTTTCTGTTTGTCATCAAACTTTGTTAGTTTGACCTGGAAATTAAAAAAAAACAAATTTCTGTAAGCGAATGTTGATGAAAATATTATTGTGATTCTTACCATGGGTTTACAGCTGCACATACAATCTTAGGAGTTTAGAATACTTACAGTGAAGCTTGTCTTCACAGCTTTGGGGGTAGCTTCTTCCTCATCTTGAGCTGCAGGGGCAGCCATGGCAAAGCCCCCCATTGGCATCACAGGTGCGTCAGGAAGATTCAGCCTCTTCTTTAGGACTTGACTAAGTTCAGATACTTCAAGGAGGTTTAAGTTGGTGATTTCAGAGACAATCTTTTCAATTTTTGGGGAGACGGGTTTGTCGACGCCCTCCGGTACCGGTATGGACAGAGGAGAGGCTGCTTGAGCTACCTCTTGACGAAGGATTGCACTGAAATATGACACAGTATTAAGTACGAAAGAATCATATGCCATAGATAAAATCCACAAGATAGCTAGCTAAATTTTTTAAAGTGAAACACGCAATGAATACTTTAATATATTTAAGTAAAGGCCACTTAGTTATGAAACGAATAATGATGGTTATATTTGATAACCTATTATTTTATTTATTGATGAGATTGTTAGTATCGGCCCCTTACCATCGTGAAAAAGAACGCCACTGAAGGGGAAGGCTTTTGATAATTCTTATGCCATTCATTTTTGTTAGTAACTTGCTGTAATTTTTCAATAAAAATTACTTTTTCTGCTTTTAGGTTAGGAATAGAGTACTGACACTTGAAGAATCTTGATTTGACAGTCAAAGATAGACAAGACACAGACCATATAAACTCCTAAAGCGGATCACAGCCGATTGAAAAAAAAAGTTCACTTAATCGGTAATGTTGGACTACACTTTTTAGTAAACTGTACGGTATAATGATAAGCGAATTTCAGAAATGTCAATGATCATATTATTTTTATTTGAATCAATTTGTCATATGATCCTCAGCTGATCACCAAACTGATGGGCATATTTGTTTACTTTTTACTAATTAACCAAAACCACATTCATAGTTACCATTCATTGCTAGTGGAAAAACGACCCAAGCATTTTAATATTAAAATTGAATGTCCGATTAATCGAAAATAGTGATGTAGTAGATTAATAGCGCATGGTTCGGATATCCGGACAGGGCATCCTTAACTTTGACACTTGATGTTAATTATGACAGGTGACAAAGACTTGCAAAAAGGGTTACAAGTTCAACAATAATAGGTACCCCAAAACTGCAATAATAATCAGTTGATTTGCGATTTGATGTCTCGATGTTCAAATTATTAAAACTAAATTCAAACACATTATTTCCCTTTTTTACTTTATACAGCGTTATCAGTATAAAGTAAAAAGGGAAATAATGTGAGAGGGGCTCGTGGCCAAATAATAACAGCCGCACAGGTCAATGGAAGGTTAAACTAAGCTTACCGAGGTCGTTCCGTGGTGGGTCACCATCCATTACATTTCGAGACCCCTCCGTGCGTCGGAAAGTAAGTTAAACCGTTGGTCCCGGCTGTCATTTATGGATTTTTTGAAAGTTGAAGTTACGGGTAGTCAAAGGTCTGAAAGTCTGACAACTCGTCTTATTAAGTCGTATCGTATTACCCAGTTATCGTTGCTGGGTAAATACCATCGATGAGGCGACTGCCTAAATAGGCAGTCGCTCTGTGTTAAATATTGGTATTACACTGCATCTGGTTAGACTGGAAGCTGACCTCAAAACAGTTGGGAAACGGCTAAGCAGATGATGACAGCATTTATCAGTAAACCTTGGGCTTCCTGGGAAATCCAAGCTTTACTAATATAATTCCTAATAGACTAAGTATTTGCCGATAATCTTGCAAAATACAGTACCGACAGTTGGCAACACCAAACATGTCTGCGATATCAATATTTTGCCTTGAAATGGCAAAAATTGTATCATTCAAGAGTTTATCTATTTTTCTGTTATGATTTTAACGTGTTAGTGAATTCTTAACATTAAAATAGTGTTCTGTGTTAATTAAATTTGATGTGCAATATTTATTGAAGAAACAGAAATACATGGAATTTGATTAAAACTTCGATCAGCTGTTTTCTGTTTTCCGAGGTAAGTTTACTTAATCTTTAAATCTTAGGAAAATAAGTAAAGAAATGGGTCAGTGGGTCGTCTTAGGGGCGGAGGTGGAGTTTTCATTAGTAAATAATAAGTGTAAATAATAAATCTTCTAAATTCAAGTTCCTAAACAGAAGCAGTTTCTGGGATTCTACAGAAAAAACTTAATTATTCTACTGTTTATGTTCAATGAGCACTTTTATAGGCATAGGGCAGAGAATGATGGTTTATTTTCTATAAAATTAGAACACTGCAGTAACATAAATACTTTAGCATTATGTGTACAACTGTTAACTGTACATTATAAGTAATGTACAATATAATGTTTTTTGTTTTGCTGTATCCACTTATCCAGTGATAATAATCCATAATTGCCGTTACACAAAGTTCAAAGTTTATCTCACAATGCCTGCAGCAAAAAGCATTTAAAGAGTCTCATCATCATCTTCAGCCTGCAGCAGTCCACTGCTGGACATAGGCCTCTCCAATTACACGACATTCAGCTTGATTCTCGGCAATTCTCATCCAGCTGCTACCAGCCACCGTGCGAAGATCGTCGCCCCACCTAGACTGAGGGCGTCCTACCTAACGTTTGCTGATTCGCGTTCTCCACTAAAGAACACGTCTACCCCAACGTACATCGGTTCTACTGCTAATATGGCCGGCCCATTACCACTTCAGCTTCCTTATTCTGTGAGCTACGTCGACAACTTTGGTTCTCGGCCGGATCACCGTGTTCCGGATTCTATCTCTCAGAGAGATTCCAAGCATAGCTCGTCACATACCTCGCTGAGCGACCTTGAATTTATGAACCAGCCGTACCGTGTCTGTCCACGTTTCGGCTCCGTAAGTTAGTAGTCATAACAGGCAGGACGCACTGATTGAAGACTAGTCTTTAGGCTCCGCAGAATACGCGACAAGAAGACTCGACAAAGCATCCCAAACGCTGCCCAGCCCAGCTGAATTCTTCTGTTAGCCTCCCTCTTAAAACTGTTCTTACCAAACTGCAGAGTTTGCCCGTGGTAAACGTATTCTCCAATAACTTCGACAGCACCGCCATTGACACCTATTAATCCCGGAGTGACGTGTTCGTTGAACATAACCTGGGTTTTGTCCAAGTTCATCCGGAGACCAATGCGTACAGAAGAATCAACTAGGCCGCCCAGCATATGCTGCAAGTCATGCAGCGATTTAGCCAGTACGGCGATGTTATCTGAAAATCTCAAATGTGAGATGTACTCGCCGTTGATGTTAATGCCCCGTCCTTCGCAGTTCAGCATCTTAAACACAACCTCCAATTCGTTAGAGGACAATTTCGGGGAAATTACGTCCCTTTGTCTCACCCCTCGACACAGGGGCTGGGGGATATGTTCAGTTCGCTGGTCCTGAGTTTGGACGGTCATTGTCGCGATTTCATAAAGACATCTCAGCACTTGGATGTAACGCCAGTCGACTTGGCATCGCTGCAGAGACTCTAAAACAGACCAGAAGGCAAATTCTTGTACTTAAAAGTTTTCAAATTCAAGTCGCAATCTCATCTCAGCGACAATCAATGTCAAAAATGTTTGAAATTAGAGTTTTTTTGACAGATTGAGACTGAGATTACAATGCGAACGTTCTTAGAAATATGGGCATTGCCTCTGGGATCTCGATAGAATCAAGACCCTTCTTATAGTCCACAAACGCAAGATATGAGGCCGCTTATACTCTTCGGACTTCTGTATAATTTGCCGCACTGTGTGGATGTGGTCTATGGTGCTGTATCCTCCTCGAAAACCGGCTTGCGCTAGTGGCTGAAACTCGTCGAATCTTTGCGCTAGACGATTCGTGATGACTCTTGAAAACAACTTTTAAAAGTGGCTTAGGAGCGAAACGGGTCTGTAATTCTTTAAAAGGGTCTTATCACCCTTTTTAAAGAAAATAACGACAACGCTCCTTCGCTACGCTTCTGGAGTTTTCCCAGACAACAGGACAGAATTGAAGAGATCCTGAAGCTCTTTCAAGACAGGACTGCCTCCCGCTTTTAGGAGCTCGGTGGTAATCCCGTCCTCACCAGGGGCCTTTCCATTTTTAAGCTGTTTAAAAGCCGCCTCGACTTGCGAAAGGATCTCCGGCTTCGAATCGACCATATCGCAACTGGATTTGGTCAACTTCGTCAGGTGGCGCCTCCTGGGAAAGTGACTGGACGAACACTTTCGACCCCGAGTTTTATTCAATCTTTTTTCTATAGAGCGTGTATTGGAGCGTCGGAAGTCGCGTCGTACCGAGGTTATAATATTTTTGTTGAGTGCTCGTTGTTCTGACGAAGTGATAGGTGGGTATTCACGCCGTTCCCTCATAAGCTCCAGAGTCTCTTCCGAAAGTTAAGACGTACGTCGCATTTTACAAAATCGCATACTTACTCCCTGACGATTTCCACCATTTGATCGAGTACCTGGTCAACGTCATTTGTGGTTTCTACGGCAGCGAATCGGTTCTCCAGGTCTGACTGGAGCGTTTCAGATCCTAACATAGGTTGGAGCATGTTTCTGCGGAGCCTAGACTTCATCAAACGAGTTCGCTCGAGCTTGAAGTTAATATTCAGAGAGCCTCGGACAAGTCTTTAATCAGTGCCGGTGTTGAACCTGTTGATTACCAAGACATCCCTGAATAAGTGTATGCTTTTTATCCGTAATGATGAAGTCTATCTCATTTAACGTCATAGAGTCGGGGCTTCGCCACGTCCACTTCCTTTGGGGCTGTTTCTTAAAGAAGGAACTGATCATGAAAGGTCCTTCCTTCTCATGATCCTCCCCTATGTTTTCTGCTGCCAATTCCGTAGGACTTTAGCGTAAAAATCCCCCATGAGAACGTAGTACTAGGCCTTAGTAATGGAATTCAAAGCCTTGGAGTTATCCTCAAACATTTCCTCCACTTCATCATCCGAGTGTGCCGAGGTTGGTGCGTAAACCTGAACAACCTTGAGGCTATACCTCTCGGTTAGCTTAACTACGAGGTACGCTACACTGTTCAAGACACTCGAGACTTTCACAACGTTGTCACAAAGGGATTTGTTTACCAGGAACCCGACTCCGCCTTGGCATAGCTGGTCTCCCTCTCAACAATATAAAAGGTGACCCGATTCAAGGGTTATTGTTTCCCTCCCCCCTTTCTTTGGACTTCACTCAACCCTGCTATTCGTCGCTTGGTATTCGGCCGTAGTTTATTTTGACTTGCCATTGGAGGGTTTGCACATAATCGCCTCGCTGGGCATGCGGGTTGGTGATCGCAGACCACAGCTTCTCGCACTAGTGACGCTGCTGCTCGTCGCTGGTCTACGCCATTTAGTTGAGAAGTTTTATTTAGAAATGGTTATATCGCCATTTTTCGGTTGTCAGAGCCACGTTTGTTATTCAGCAGGGTGCACCACGAGCAGGTGAGGTTGACTTGGGGCACTGAGTTGGTAAGTGTACCTCATAACACCTCCCTTACATAAAGAGTCTATTTATATCTAATTGCAAAGTCATATAGAGGTATGAGGAACAGGGTGTAAAGTTCACTCATACTCTATGGAAAAGGGAGGATCCTCCGACCAGACGGGTGTCGTGTCTGGTGGGCAACTGCCCGACGATTGATGTCGGGATGTTGTATATATATATGCTAGTTGCGCGGTAAACTCTGCTTGCGCGATGCAGGATTTTGCGTGACGTCAGTATGACGCGTAGCTCGCATGTGGCGATTGTAGATGCCGCTACAGTCATTAACAAATGTTATAATGACAAGCATGACCGATAAAATAACTTCATTCACATTGTAAACTACGTACCTAAGGTAAAAGGCAAATGTTCTTCGTAGATGAGCTAGAGTGAATTACATTAAATTACATTCGTTTATTGAACTATCCTGCTTTTGCAATATTTTTTCACAGCATGTAAGCAAATATGTGTTCTAGAAAAATTAACTTTAATGGGGACTCACGATTTTTTTTATGACTTGTTTAATAGTCCTAGTCATTCTGAAATCTACTTAATAAACAATAGTATAAAATTGTTATTTGTTTAAGTGGAGCTAACATTAATTTGGTAACATGGGTTTGATTATGGAATATTATGCCTGTATTTTTTAGGTTTCCGTACCAAAATGGTGAAATAGGAACCCGTATAGTGTGACGTATGTGTAGACGGACAGACCGACAAATTATTTATTGATTTATTATTAATTATCAAGTAACAATAGACTCATTATTAGGCACAGAACTACAATAACAATACACAGACAAATATAGGAAAAATAAATTATAAATTAATTTAAATTAAATAAATAAACTAAATAAACAAAGCAACAACTTTATCGGTCTGTCCGTCTTTCACTGCTGCTTATTTCAGCACCTTAATGCTATTAACTTGAATAGTTTTCAGGCCTTTTAGGTAGGTATTTTACCTATATTACAACAGAAACAGAAAAATAAGGATAACAGAAAGAAAGGGTTGTAAAAATATTTTAATTTATTGCTTTTATGATACAGATAAGCAAAAAACATTATGAACACATAAAATTGTAGTGAAGTGGACTTCAGCGGGGTTATTGCGTAACACACTAACAGTAGGAATAGCGTTCATTTTGACAGTTCAACAATATTTATTGCGTTATTTACGTTGTTGAGCAGACATATTTTTCGAACATATGAAGCAACTAGCTTTTGCCCGCGGCTTCGTCCGCGTGGTGAAAAAAAAAAAAATTGTTTATTCTGCACAAACAAAACGCACCTAACAAATGAACGACATTAATTTAGAGACATACAAAATAGCCAAAAGCCTCGTATTGCGTATTGTAAGCCTCGTATTCGTCGTGGTTGGTTATTATCCCACGGGAACGTACTACCGGGATAAAAAGTATCCTATGTGTTAACCCAGGTCATAAACTATCTGTGTGCCAAATTTCATCCAAATTTGTTGGGTGGTTTTTGTGTGAAAGATTAACAAACATCTAACCATCCTCACAAACTTTCGCGTTTATAATATTACGTAGGATGGAATAGCAATAGGCTTCAAATTGATTCAGATTGTGATAAATAGTATCTTACGCAATTAAGGTGCAGATCTAAGACAATTCCAACCAAATTATCAATTAACCATTGTGATGTAGAAAAAAAATACAGGATCATTGTTCTAGATAAGTTTTCGGTGATTATTAATTAAGGCTGAAGAATTGGAGGAATTTAAGAATTTAAGGGTTTATAATATCTAAGCAAAAGACTTGTCTGATGCCAATGAGGATTGCGTGGAAGATTTTTCTTGGTATTTTCCCGTCTTCTTCTTCGTCATCGGTTCGATGGCGTGACAGTTTATTAAATTTTGTTGGCCTAAAACTTCACCACTTCCATGGCATCGTCTGTGGCGGCGCAGAGGTCGTTATGACTGCAATTTCCTGTATCCTAAAAGCTTCATAAATATTTGCCGATCGACGGCTACCTACTCTCCATCGTGAGGTCCGAGTTCTGTGCCTAGCTTGGGTATTCTTCTCAAATATCTCACTGTTTTGCTACTTGTTGGGGTCAGCACAGAACACGACATACCCACAGCTTGTTCGGTACGATTCGGCACAGCAGTAAAACTATTCACAACCATTCGGCAGGCTTCCGAATCGAAAATGTCACATTTTCGGTTACTTGATTTGCCTAGTACCCGACAGCAAGCTGTCAGAAGAATAGCGGTCGTCTACTTGGTTTAAATTGTTAAAATTCTCGGGTTTCGGATTTGTGAACAGCGTTTAGAGGGCTCCTTCGATAACATTGATTAATATTTGATTTGCACGATTGGCACGGAAGCTTATCGAATGTTTGTGAATAGCTTTGCCGGGCGGCAAAATATACATTCGATTTTGCCACCCAGCCTGTGCCGAGACATGCCGAGCCGACCAAATGCCCCTTTTAATGTGGCTGCAAAAAAAAATGTTTTCTTATTTTATTTATTTAACCATTTATTTACACTCATATATTATACACAGGCAAAAGAACAGAAAAAATGAAAAAATACGTACAAAGGTGAAGCTTATTTCTAAAGAAATCTCTACCAGCATACCTGCGATAGGAGAGTATATTAACAGAGATGTAGACAATGTGTGTAAGAGTAGAAGGGAATTAAAAAAAATACATAAAATCAAAAACAATCATCATCATGTTATTTAATTTTCACACTAATATAAATTGACCCGTCATTATAAGCCAAAACATGAGTTACGTAACAAAATGCTTAGTACCTACTGTAAACCTGCATACGAGTAGATGCTTACATCGTAGTTCTACAAATAGCTATCGAACAACAGGATTATACGAAGTAAAACCTTCTATAAACGGTAAATCACGCCAAAGTCAACTTAATGTAGTTGCTATAAAAGCAAATTGACTGCAAAACAGCTTTGTTTAAAACAGACACTCAGCTTGCGTAACGGGTCGGATCTAGGTCATTATTAGCTTTGGTAAACCACCGATCCGATAGGATTTATCTGAAGAAAACAATAGTATTAAATAAATTTAGTTATTGTTTTATGTTTGATGCCTGCGCGGTAATTACGTAACACACTAACAGTAGGAATGGCTTTCATTTTGACAGTTCAACAACATTCATTGCGTTATTATAACATAGACAATTTTTTCGAACATATGAAGCAATGGATTAGCACTAGGCTTCAAAATGATTTAGATTGTGATCGATAGTGTGTTACGCAATTAGGGTGCTGGTTAATGGAAATAAGCTATCCCCTTATAATACCATGGGACTTTTAAACACGGCGAAAGGTGGGTGTTTCTAAACCTTTGTCTAGTGCCTACCCCTCCGGGAATACAAGCGTGATGGTATGTTACGTATCATTATCTAGTAAATCGCTGAACAACCGTCCGTGACGTCATTCCAAGAAGCTCATCTTGTAAAATAAAACGGATTACCAAAAGGGCGTATCCTTGGTCCACTAAAATATAATCTTCCGGTATCAATAAGTAATGTAACATGGTTTTTACTCAATTTCTGTGAAATTAAGTCCAGACAGTAAGTTGATTTCGTGACAAACAGACAAAATCATTTAGGCTCAAAACAACACCTTTCTAGTTACTAAATGCACTTAGAAAATGACGTAAGTACAGATACATGAAAGACCAACCAGCCTCAGTCCTGAACCATAACAAACCACGTACGTACGTACGTTTGTACGTATTTTTTATATTCCTTTCTTCCTGTCTGTTTATATGTGTGTACATAAATGGTTAAACATGATGATCATAATTACTTACTTGAAGTATTCTGGAGGTTCCACCTTTACTACCAACGTCTGCGCCATGAAAACATTAAAAATAATTAACTTCTAGCATATGCCTGCGACTTCATCCGCGTGAAATTTCTTGCTCCCCGAACCCACCCCGTCGCATCGCATCGCCGGCTCGCACTATTACTTCGTTTTCGCTTAGCGTGACAATTTTTGATTGAATAATTAAATAAACAATTATTTAAGCAAAACCTAGCAGTAACTAGGTACACTTCATATTATCAGGAAGTCGATTCACCCAATCGGCATAGCACCCCGTTTTTTTTTTTTTGGATTGGAAATCATCAAATGACCTCTCCCGCTCTGGGCTGAGCGGAAGGGCGTGTCAGACTCTTACTGACTCAAACCCACCCGTGTTCCTTCAGTTGCCTGTGCGCCAGGGCCACGGTAACTCTTTCGAACAATCTGCGACCCCGGCAGGTATCGGTCCTATCGGACCCCGTCAATTGTGCTGACATCTCTTTGAGGCGCGCGTGGAACACGCCGCGCCGTCGACCCGGGTCTGGTCCTTACCGGACGGCGAGCTGCCCATTGCTCGCCGTCCGCAAGCCCGCGCCGACGGTGGCCGGGAGTCGACAATCGACTCCCGACGCCCAGGGTGTCTCTTCTCCTGCGGCGGCTAGGGGCGCGAGGGCGCAGAGATTGCTTCTCCCTTTCGCGCTCCGCCTCCTCCTTCGCGAGCATTACTGCTTCGCAGAAGGAGGTGACGGCTTCCCATTCCCTCTCGCTCCGTACCATGGCCTGAACCAGGGCCGGACGCGAGAGGTCGCCGCCGCCGATCGCCGCCATGAGGACACGGCGGTGCTCCGCCCAAGCCGGGCAGACCTCCACCGTATGCTCCACCGTGTCCTCCGGTCGATACACACAATGGTAACACCCGGGCGTTTCCTCCCGCCTTATTCGAAACAGGAACCTCCCGAAACAGCTATGTCCGGTGAGGACCTGCGTCAGGCGGAAGGTGAGGAAGCCGTGGCGCCTCTCAAGCCACTCCTCAAAGAGGGGACTTACCACCGCAATTGTGGCGTGCCCTGGCAGTGCTACCCCTGCAGTCTGGACATTAGACAGCGACAAAAATCGGTCGCTAAGTCGTATCGTTGTCAAATTCCTTTAATAGATTTTCAACTTTATTTCCAAAGTATAAGGTTGAAAATCTATTAAAGAAATTTGACATCGATTAGACTTAACGACCGATTTTTGTCGTTATATTTGTCGAGACTGCTGGGCCTGTTATCTTTACTCACTATCCTCGTAATTCGTATACTTACTTACTCATCGTTCTCCTGCCCTTATTCCGATTTATTTGGGATCGGCGCAACATGTCTTTTTCATCCATACTTCTCTACTTCATAAGTTGTATCTCTACTATGTGTTCCTACCTATGTACTATACATAGGTAAAGGTCCGCACGTGTGTGATGTAACTCCGTATGTAATGTAAAGGTTACTAAAGGTTTCTTATTGTCATTATTAGAAATTGTAATTGTAGGTAGGTATTTGATTTTATTATCAGACGTAATATCTATCATAACATCATTTTCATCCTCATCTCGCTCTTTCCATTAGGCGAGATTGAGGTCAAGAAAAGCAGGCCCATTAGACAATAAAAGACAAAAAATATGTTGAGAAACTTTTCATCCTCAAAGCTTCCATTTTTCTATCTTCAATTTAAAAAATAGTTGGAGGATAATCACAAAAACTTTCACTCCTCTTAGATATTTTGACGTGCCTGCCTGCCTGCCTTTGCAAGCCTGGGGAAACGTCCTAAGCCATACCATAAGAAAGACATCCATACCTGATATTTTAGGCAATATACTTGTGTATATCATTGATATTAGGACTTTTCAAAGCATTCAACATTTGCGCTTTTCCAGTAAGCGGAATGAAACCAGCATTTCATCGTAGGTACTTTTCTCACGAGAATTGTCTTCTGATACCCGAGTTTTCTCATCGTTTATAATTTCCTTACCTTAATAATAATATAGGTTTAGTCCCTTTGCAAGTCGACAAGGGGCATCATTCCGTATGGCATTATAGCAATCTGAAACACAAGTGTGGGGCAATTGCGTAACGCGCTTACAATTGCAATGCCTTTCATTTTCTTTTGACAATTCAACCACATTCATTGCGCTGTTTACGTTGTCGAGCGGACGAATTTTTCAAAATCCTTCGGATTGTGATGGAAAGTGTGATACGCAATGGGTGCTATCGTTTTTGTACTCACCAGTTGGCGCCACTGTCGAGTAAGATCCTGTTGCAGTACTTTTATTTGATCTTTTGGATATGTTTAAGTACCCTTATATTCATAGTATGTTTATTTTATTACATTTAAAAAATTCAAATGAATATATAGATTGTAATGTTCCTAAAATTGCAGCAGACAAATCTTATTCTTCCTTCAAGTGCTACCAAATTAGATTCTAACTCTTTACTTAAAATCTTAAGCCATAATTAATCAATAATGGCACAACCATTACAGCTATTATGACTCATTCGTTAAAATCCGTGATAAAAAATCCCGCAAACAGTGAACGTTCAGTACATATTTTGACATCTGGAGACCTTACTCTACACTAGCGCCTCTAGCGACCAACTCAAGCGCGATAGCCCTCATTGAGCTTCTGCTTTGACTGCTGCGACTCATATTTCCCGTATGGTATTAGTAAATATGTGTTTCAGTACATTTCAGTCGTGTGTTTCTGTACATTTCTCGATTAGTGAGATTTCTTGGCTCTGTTCACCTTGCAAGAAGTAGTAATATTAATTAATATTTCCTGGTTTTTCTATTTATAACAAAACTTTACAGTTTTTATGTTCGACATGGGGCTAGAGAAAATATTTTGATGAGACATCTGAATGAATGTTATACACACATATTCACATACACATACATAATCAGCCTATAATGTTCCCACTGCTGGGACACAGGCCTCCTCTCTGTGAGAGGGAGTGGGCCGTAAGCCACCACGCGAGCTCAGTGAGGGTTGGTAAACGTCACATGTCTTCGAATTTTTAGTTCTAGGACATGCCGTTTTCCTCATGATGTTTTCTTTCACCGTTTTGAGAGCAGTGATGATGAAATAAAAAATTATACAAAGTGCCTGCCTGGGCTCGAACCTACGACCTACAACTTCTGAGGCGCGTTCTAAGGCCGTTTCTATTGGGTCATCCCTGCAATATTTTACCGTTGCTTTATTTTTTTTTAATGAGTGTAATTTAGAAATGCCTCTATGAAAAAGTGGAAAACACATATAAAATTAAAACATTCGCAGTTTCAAGAAATTCTCTGGTCAACCCTTTTTAATTGGTTGCGTAAACAAATCGAGGTATTCCATGAAGCACACCCAAACGAAGCACACCCAGACGAAGCACACCTAAAGTATTCCACTTAGCACACCCGTAGGTGGGCTTCAAATAAAAATTTAAAATAATTAATTTCCTATTCCACGAAGCACACCTACGAATATCACTCGCATAGTGCGGGGACTAAGAAATAAAAATGTCGATAGGAGAAAATATTTATTATTTAAAAGACTAACTTAAATATCTAACATCTTTCACTTTCATTATAATAATGTGATACAATACTTGTCATTTTCATAGTGTTCATATATAAATCCCATAGATAAGACGTATACATGATGCGCTAATAGTCAACGCGTGCGCCCGCCACTGAATTCCCGAGCCAACCCGAATTTAGCCGAGCGTTTCCGGAACTTGTTTACATGCTTAGTTCTCATTACACTATCGCGACGTCACGGGCTGAGTGTATGCAATTGTGCGCCGGTCTTGTTATTGTTATTTTTTCTGTTTTTCGTGCAATTTATTCAAACAAAATAATGGAGCCGATCTATTAATTATGTATAGATCTCTATAGAAAACTATATTTACAATGTTTTTGATATTTGTCCAAGTTTTTATTGTAATTATGAAAGAATCTGTGATTGTTTATGTTAGAGTATTTTTATTATCCACTCTACAGGTAAAAGAAAACTTCAACATAGATCTCTATGGAGAACTATATTTACAATGTTTTTGATATTTGTCCAAGTTTTTATTGCATAATTATGAAACAATCTGTGATTTTATTAAGAACACAAAAAAGGAACATAATAGAAAAATAGTTAAAAAATAAAAAATAATATTTTTTTTGGAAAGATAATTATGAAACAATCTGTGATTTTAAATAGTAAGATTACAAAAATGACAAATATTGTGTCACATTATTATAATGAAACTGAATGATGTTAGAAATTTAAGTAAGTCTTTTAAATAATACATATTTTCTCCTATCGACATTTTTATTTCTTAGTCCCTGCACTATGCGAGTGATATTCGTAGGTGTGCTTCGTGGAATAGGAAATTCATTATTTTAAATTTTTATTTAAAGCCCACCTACGGGTGTGCTAAGTGGAATACTTTAGGTGTGCTTCGTCTGGGTATGCTTCGTTTGGGTGTGCTTCATGGAATACCTCAACAAATCCTGATTCAGCTCACTATAATAGGCAATTAATTTTGCTTGAGTTTTGTAAACTCTTCCTTTTCAATTCAAAATAAATGTTATGAACTTGCTCTTACGCAATGAACCTTTAGAATAGTTCTTGAAACCATATTTTTCTTGCTTTGTTATTTTTTCCGTAAACCCTTGAACATTTTCTTGTTTTTACCCGATTACAGCAAAGCAGCACCCTGATTGCGTAACACCCTATTAATTGCAATCTGAATCATTTTGAAGGATATTGCTAATCCATTGCTTCATATGTTCGAAAAATTTGTCTGCTCAACAACGTAAATAACGCTATGAATGTTGTTGAACTGTCAAAATGAAAGCCATTGCTACTGTTAGTGTGTGACGCAATTACCCCGCAGGGTTATTCATTTCTTTCAGAAGTAATTTTGTTTTTCCTGTTTTCTCTCTCAAAATCCATCAATATTAACTGAGACGGGATAAAGTTCTTGTAAACGCATATCTACTTTATCACGCTATAATATTTTTTTTGGAAAAACTTTAATTATTACCTACACTGAAAGAAAATAAAGAAATCACAGTAGGTACTATGAACTCTAAAAGTACCCTAATATAGAACTGGGCAAACAATGGCTTACAAAACACAACTATAGCCAAACACAATGTACATCTCACAATCTGTCTGTTCCATAGCATATTCAATAGAAACATACTATTCAACTAGTAACATTATCAAACAAAGAACCGTGTTTCCAGCACCAAGGGAGGCATTCTGCTTGTGACAATGACGGGCCATTGATTTTCTAGCCGGACCAAGCCAGACGGCTCCGAATTCATAACTGAATTTCTTTTTATTAGTGTACTTATGTATTTTTTCTAGTTTTCTTTTTATGTGCTTCTTGTTTGTGCTGAATATACAATTTTTCTTTCTTTTCTTGTTTCTTCTGCTAACTAGCTTCTGCTCGTGACTTCGTCTGCGTGAAATTTCTTGTACCCTCGACCCACCCCGTCGCATCGCATCACCTGCCCGTGCTATCACTTTGGTATCAGTTAGCGTTCTTTCTTTTTTTTCTTTTTGCGCGGCTACTAAGGGTCACAGCGTGATGGTCAATAGCCTTGCTCAAGAATTGGGCTATCAAAAGCAACATTTTTTTTTCAAATCCGGCCGTTACTTCCAGAGATTACCCCCTACATACAAACTTACAAACAAACAAATTTTACCTCTTTATAATATTAGTATAGATATTGAATAGGTACCTAAACGAGGGTGGAGGGACTTTTGTATTCGAATCTTGTTTTTCCTTTATAACCTACACCCTAATTGCGTAACACACTATCTATCACAATCTGAATCATTTTGAAGCCTATTGCTAATCCGTTGCTTTCTATGTTCCAAAAAATTGTCAGCTCAACAACGTAAATAACGC
Organism: Dryobotodes eremita; assembly: GCA_917490735.1. Lineage (NCBI taxonomy): Eukaryota > Metazoa > Arthropoda > Insecta > Lepidoptera > Noctuidae > Dryobotodes > Dryobotodes eremita. Next base: position 4,440,494 of record OU823247.1, on the reverse strand, counting down.
AATGAATGTTGTTGAACTGTCAAAATGAATGCTATTCCTACTATTAGTGTGTTACGCAATTACCCCGCACTTGTTGATCCATAACTCAAGAAGCTCTATTGTGAAAATTCAGCTTCCTGAGTGAACATCTTGAGGTGGCGCATTGGATTTAAAATGAAACCAAAGAAATTCTGTACTGCGAAGAAGTGTCAATTTCTTAAACTATAAACAGTTCTAGACTGGACTCTTCACTTGCTGATATCAAGACGTATTTAGATAAGACCTAGGAAACTAGCGAGTGAATATCTAACGTAATTTATTAGTTTTCATAAATTATAAAAGATTTTATTTCTGTAAGTAGGTTTGTACAAACACTTTTACACGTCAAATCATATTTTTTTAAACTAGATGAGGTCGGCGTTTCCTATATGATTCATCTGAGAAGAAAGGCCGAAACAATTTCAGAGGTCACAGTCTCTTTTAAAGTCCAGACATAATCTTGGTCAGATCATGTGAAGACCATGTAGATTGGTGTCTGAAATGGTCTTTTGAGGAAAGAACCACACTGATTGAGTGGACCTGTCCAATCGGTGCACGCATTTGTCAGTAATCGTGCAGCTCAACTCAGAATTTAAGGAGCTCAACGATTCGACGAATAATACCAAAGAAAGGACATTGGGTAGGCCGCATAAATTACTCAAACTGCCAAATCATGATTAAAACTAAATTAAAATTAAAAAAAGTATTCCCACACACATAGTCCTCACATTCACAATAATTAAAATAATATAATACTTTATAAAGTAAATATTAATGTAATTGTATATATAAAATTCATCAATGTCAATGATGTATGATGATGGATGTAAATTCGGACTTATTATTCAGGCAAAGGTCCTCAAAGAATCATTAACTATTGCCAGAGGTTTAGTCCTTTCCCTTTGGTTTTTTTGAGAGAAAGAGTAGAAATGCTGATTATTTAATTAAAACAAGAAAACAAGAAATATAAAACAAAAGACATTTTCAAATTTAGATTTAAGTGCTTCTAAAAAGAATTCTCCAAACGTCCTTCTAGGTGAAAATAAAGAGATTTGGTTTCAAAAATGTATGTCTTTTATGGTTTCCATCCGTTCTTATGAACCTATCTCTTAATCAGATCTTTAAACTGACAATGTCAAAGCCTCTGTTATAAGCTTGTAAAACCTTTTTACTGCTCGAGTTTGGCAAGGGAACCTCTCAAACTGCATAAAATTGTCTCCTGAAGAAAAAACATCTACTTAACAGATTTCGGTGTCACTGAATTTCATGTTATTGGTGATTTGGTAACTGTTTTAACATTCAGTCATTCTGGCTTTTTGGGCTTCTTAAATTATGTTGAAAACATGAATTGGACGTTATTCATGATAGTATTGTCTTGATGTCAAACAAACTTTCTTGCGTAAAGTTTTCATGATGAAAGCGGCAAGTTCTTTCCATATCTTCCAATGGTTTAGTGGATCTCTCAAACTTAAACGAAAGATCCTGTTGGCGCAAGTCAACCATCGGGACTAAACTTAATTTGCCAGAGACTTTATTGGCTGTGCTGGACGAGATTTGTGCTCGACAAGGTGCAGATCACATTTGATATCGGTTTTTTTAAATCTGTATTCAACTTGACCAAATTTATATAGGACCCTTAAGACTTAGGACTATTAAAATACCCTTTCAAACACAAGAAGAATACAACCGAATTGAGAACCTCCTCCTTTTCTTGAAGTCGGTTCAAAATAAACTTTAGTGGGCTAAGTCGACTTCAAATAAGTATATTATCTGAAAATCTTAGTCTATAGTTTGCCCGCTATTACATGGAGGACGTGGGCAAATAGCATATAGGCAGGACCTCACCTTATTCCACTAAGTACCTACTGAGGAATTGTGGTCTGAAAGCGGCCGGTCTAAACATAAGGTCTCTGAACTTTCGCACATGTATACTCACTCCATACTCGCAGCTGGGCATATCACCATTTGGTTTTTTAATATCGGTTTTTTTAAATCTGTATTCAACAGATCAGGACTCACATCTGTTAAATCTGTGGAAATAGCTACAAAGGCCTTTTTTTCATTTCCAGATACTTATTTAGCTCCTTGCCAGTGCTGCTGGCAAAAATATTGTGGTATTGTAGAGACTAGAAAACAAACGATGAAGTGGTTATTCATTTGCGTGTATTTGGCTCACGAACCACTGTAAAGATGGTTCAGATGTTTTTCAATGATGCAATGACGCATTTACGAGATTTGCGCGTAGTTAACGTGGGTTACCAAACACGGAAATGAAAATCTGTCCGAGTTACGATAGTTTTCTTGAAACGGTTTAAATGTAAATCTTTTTCATGAGTTATATATTCAGAATTTATTATACAACATTTGTTTATTCAAGCGATAATAAAACATCAAAGTTACCAAAAATTTTAAAAGAATTAACATTTGTAAATGCAAAACAAATGTAAAAATCGACTTTCGTTAGATTTGCTCTTATCGTGCGCCACCTGCAGATAAAGTTGTAGGATCTTCATGTTTTGCATGAATTATGTTTATCTTGTTGTGTGTGTTATGTTTAGGGTCCAAATATATGATATGCGAATTTAGTTTACACTGAATATAATAAATTATTTAATCAGGGTTCACAATAACTCGGTCACAATTATTACGGTAAGTTAGGACGTGGCGACTGGCGTGCTCGACGCTGGCGTTTCCTTTCCATATCAAAAATGCAATTCAGCAAGTCGCGTTGCCAGGGTCGCTACAATCTATACCATTTAACAATAAAAGAGAATTAATAAAAATCCAAAAAAAAAAGCTCTTTTCGCTCGACCCTTCAGTCTAGCTCAGCGTCAGTCTAGCTACTGTTGATTCTCGTGAACATATTGTGTTATTGATAAACTTTATGTAGGTACTGGCCAAAAAGATCGCTACTTTCGTTTGAAACCTCTTTGGGTGCACAAAAATTGTTTTTTTTCAATCAAATCAAGCTGAAGCTCAGCATCTAGGTTATTGGTATCTTAAATCTTCTCTTTTTAGCTGTCTTCCAGTCTACTTGAGGTCTTAAATCTGATTGAGAGAAACACAATGGTGTTTTAAATACGTTTAGCGCTTAAGCGCTAAGGTAGCCCGCGATGTACAATAGGACCACAAGCCTCCAAGGTTTTGGAGAAAGCCATGGTGGCGGTGGTCATTTAATATCAGGTGTACCATCGGCTTGTCTGCCATGCCACGTCCCACTGCAGGGCAAACGCCTCTTCTCATGCAGAGAAGCCGTGAGCATTGATCACCACGCTTGCTCAAGGCTTATTAGCGGTATATAGCTAGATCAAGCTGATGGCAGCTTCGAGGTATTCCACTCAGAGCATTGATTTCAACAGCTTGACCGAACCCCACCTGAGCACTTCCACTAACCGCACTGAAACAAAATTCTTGGAGACTGATTGGCATAGTATATGTATAAGTGTTCTATATCTAGTCTGGTACCTAAAACCATTCAAGCTAGTCTGGACTCTGCGTTAGACGTTACAGTAGATTCAAGCTAGTCTGGATTCTGCGGTAGACGTTACAGTAGATTCAAGCTAGTCTGGATTCTGCGTAATACTTTACAGTCGATTCAAGCTAGTCTGGATTCTGCGGTAGACGTTACAGTAGATTCAAGCTAGTCTGGACTCTGCGTTAGACGTTACAGTAGATTCAAGCTTGTCTGGACTTTGCGTTAGACGTTACAGTAGATTCAAGCTAGTCTGGACTCAGCGTTAGACGTTACAGTAGATTCAATCTAGAATGCGAGAGTATCGAGACGGCGATATTCAGTCATCAGTTCATCACTGATATGATATCAACTACGTATTTCTAGACTTTTATCTACTCTTACGTACTTTTAATTAATTATTGCATAATATTGTAATTAATACCAGATCATATTATTATTTTTGTAGGTAGCACAAACAATTAATCATCGTTTTTTTTTGTTGTGATTTTCATGATTGCTTGATCAGCAAATTGTATAATTATCGTGCTGTTGCAAAATTCGATAATATTCATGAAAAACTTCCATATCTACTGCGTAGATTTACGCGTTCCCAAAAAGATTTTACAGTGTCATGTATTTTGACGCTAAGAGCCTAAATCAACACATTCTACCATTTGGTTGTCCTCTTGAATTTCGCTGTGTACAACTTTAACAAGTTTTAAGCTAAAATTACATTACGAAATTAGTGACATAAAAATTATAGGCTGACTTTTTCGTACAAGTGTGCAGGCGGCGCGGGACTGCCTGGCGGGAGCGTCATACGCACCACCGTGAACCACGGGACTGTCACTGCTGTCACCAACGAAAAAGTCGCCCTATAATTTTATGCCATTTCATGTCATTAATTTCGTAATGTAATTTTGGCTTTAATGCCTACATACGTGTACTTATTTATGTTGCATTTTGTATCTCTGACCCAAGCAGATAAACATCCCACAAAAAGAAAGTTTTCTTGGAATATTAAAGCCATGGAAGCTTTTAGCAATGTTCCATAATGTTAATTATTACATATTATCATGATAAAATCCGCCCCCCGCCCCCACCCCGTCTGTCTGTCTATCTAAACGCGATAAACACAAAAACTGCCGAACGGATTTTCATACGGTTTTCACCAATGGACGGAGTGATTCATGAGTAAGGTTTAGGTGTAAATTCATTAAGGTTTTCTGTAAATTGGCTGAAATATGAGGATGATCGGTGAAGATGTCGGAAATATCATGCCGACTGGGATCTGTAGGTACTGGCGTGCGCCGCCTAAACCAATAGAGTTATATGAAAACAATGGGGATATTTTCCACGCGGGCGAACCCGCGGGTAAAGGCTAGTGTGTTTATAAATTCGAGAATACATGGATAAATTGCGGTGTAGGTCAAATCTATACGGTGTAAAATATTGCATCGGCGCCATTTTATTTATCGACGCTTTATTTTACACGTAAAGGAAAATGGTCGTAAATCATTAAAGGAAATAGGATTGTAAGGTGGATTAAGTTATTCTTCGCTTCTCCGTTTGGATCAAACAATTTGGTTTTAGAACGAAGTTTCTTATCGTACGTTATACTCTGCACACTCGGCGAAGCGAATGAGAGTTAGAACGAAAAAAGTGTAACATTTTGGCATTTTACAAAAGTGCAAAAGCGAAATGAACTTCGTTCCAACCAGATGTCCCACGACCAGGGCTTGGAACCACTACTAAAAGTACAGGTTCTGTACCGGTACTTAGCGGTTCTTGCCATTTCGGTAACTGGGTACCGGTTACCGAAGGGTACCCGTTCCAGACGTAGCTAACAACTACTGGTACCAAATTCAAATACCCGCCGCGTACCACAAATATCTTATTTATTTTTCTAATGCCTATTAACTATCCTTTAACTTACTACATATATCTGTGTTCTCACTCTAACTTGCGAAAATATTTGTTTGGTAACGGGTACAGTACTGATACTGAATAGAAATACCAATAGTACGGATACTACGTCTGTTACCAGTACTAATCTGGTACCGGTATCACACCAAGGCCAATGGTACCGGTTCCGAAAAATACCGGTTTTTCAAGCCCAAGATCGTGCATTTATTTTCAAGGGCATCATTTGCGTCATCAGGAAATGCAAGATTGCTAGCATTTATAAATGGTATCGCATCACACTTTTTACCATCCGAAGTAACGGTCGATTTCAGACCTAGACCATTATGCTATTTATTGCTAACGGAAGAATCGTCCCGAACAGTTAACCATCGACTTGAATTGAGCAACAAACAAACCATATTTGCCCTGTTCAATTGCAAATGATTGGGACTGGCTTCAGGCATAAATAAGTCATGAAATTTACATGCATGTTTCATGAAACGAGCGCTGAAATAGCACAACTGTATAACTTATTAATTATATTATACACGACCAGGATAAACATTTTCGTAACCATCTTTCCTTAACTCATCCAGCCCTGTTTTCATTCCAATTTTAAATGAGGTGTTAGTTTTTCCGTAGCTCTATTCTCGCTGGTCGGTTGACTTCCTAGGGTTGCTTATTGTTCCATAATGGAATCGTAGAATGTTCTAGATTTCTTTATGGTACGATTTTATTTGCAGCTGAGTATTCCGGAGTGTCGCCCTCAGTACGCATTCGTCTCTCAAACAGGTGCCACGTGTTTCGTTTTATGGGAATCTCGATTTGAAATTGAACGAGTTTGTTGTGAGTATGAGTGAAAATGGTTTGTTTGTTATGTTTTAGTATTCGTTAATGACGTAGATGATGCGTAGATGGATTGTGAGAATTGAATGGTCAGTTTTTATTGTGTCGTCGGTCATAGTTTAATAGATTGTATTTTTTGTAACCGGTGCATCGTCGCGTAGAGTAGTGCGTTCGCCTTGTATGTACTCAAAAGTTCGACTGAATCGCTATGCTAGGTTCGCGATAGTGTTGACGGAACTAACTAACGAGGATTGTTAATGTAGTAACAATCCTGAATAATATCTTGTTGTGAGTCAAGATAATGAGAAGTTTTCTGTGTATTCACTGTGCATTCAGAATTTATTTAGTTTTGATTGTAGAGCAGCGATGCTATTGATTTGTTGCAACAGTTTTTTACCTACTAATAAAAACCTTTCTTTGAGAAATGAATTTGAATGAAAGCCTAATATTGGTGGTCTCAAAACTGGATCAGTTTTTTTTACTTTTCATAGGTTTCACCCCAATTATTTCAAAGTAAAAAACAATTTGCAACTAAATGAAGTCTAGTCGAATGAAACTGCAACGATCAACGAAAATGTTTACTTTTACATCCCTTGGTAGTACAATTTGTATGTTATGAACTTAGCGCCACAGAATTGGATAATTGGATCGATATTTCAATTAAGCTGGAATATAGTCTGCACCTACCTAGTTAGGTTTCCCTATTTTGATATATTTTGCGCCAACTTTGAAGATGCTTCATTGTTATGCTAAGTCGACTCTAGTTCTTGTAGGGACGATTTTCGAGCAAATCGTGATTAGGTTTTATTTGATTAAAAACCTAATTTTGTGTAGCATGCAATAAATCTGAAGACCTGCAGTCCATGTGGATGGATTTTTATCTTATAAACATAAATACAAACAAAAAAAAAAACTGACTTCCAAAACAAACAGGGTGCTAATTAACGCAGCTTCTTTAAAATGTCATTCTCGTCTTCAAATATATTGTCTAATTAATTAATAGGTCAGCGACGAATTTCTAGCGTCTTATAAATGCTTTTCAAGCGACCATATATTGTAAAACAAGCTACTGTTAATATGGCGCGGCATGGTAATAATTCTTAAGCAATTAAATTTTTGATATGTCTACTCATTGCCAGCATCTAATAAGTGTATCAACTGCATCTATAAAATAATTTCTACGTTGCTACTCTAATATCATAAAGTGACCTATATTTTTATACGTTAGCATAAGTAATTGATGGGTGAATCTACTGTAATTGAACATAAAATTACCTTATTATTGTCATTAAATAATGGTGAGTGAAAGCTCTAATTTCATGTAGTTTCACCTATCTTATTTATAATGTTACCATAAGTTAATTTCGATTATTCCCGATGTCGACCACTTGTTTGGCCACAGCACTGGGGGACAGCGAAATAACTTTAAAAAATTATTCTCGTTGTCCACCACTGGGGGACAAATATAATAGAATCCTCTCAAATGATTGTAACCTAACCTCAAAACAATTAGTTGCTTCTGCATCGTCTCCGGCGCTGCGGGAAGAGCAACCCTTTCGCCCTTACGTAACAAAGGATAGGCACTCATGCTCACCTCCGCAGCTTCGGCTTGCTGGTCGCCTCGTCTTCCCCTATACTTTTATAAGCCATACACATTCATAGGATGGTACTCAAAACCTTCCTCACGACCTGTTTCTTGATCTTCTGCATCACATCTCCATCTTCTTTCAACATTCAGCCGAAAGACGTCTACTGCTGGTTATGGGTTTCCCCCAAGCATCGCATCATTGACTGGTCCTGTGATGCCCGCGACTTTCACCAGGTCACCGGTCATCGGTCCATCTTTCACTCCCCTGACTCCCAAAAGTGAACTCCTTTAGACTTCGCTCTAGTAACTTTCTGTGTTGACTCAAGGTTGGTTGACTTCCCCTATTGGACGTGGCCCGCATAGCACGGCCCACCACCAGTCCGGGGCAGCGGAAGTCACATTTGCACTTCAGCCCCCGATGCACGAGTGAACACCGGGGTGATTTTAGTCAGTATGAGTCTGAAAGACCCTTTTGCCCACCCCAGGGCGGAGGACATCCATGAGGATTTCCACCTTGACAACAAAAAAAAAAAGTTTGGTTGACTTCAACAACAGATTCGTTTTTAGGGTTCCATACGTCAAAAAGAAAAAACGGACCTCTTATAGGATCACTTCGGTGTCCGTCTGTCAGTCTGTCAATACCCTTTTTCTTAGGAACGCGTGGAGGTATTAATTTGAAATTAATATCAAATATGTAGGTCTACGGTCCCTTGGAGTTAAAAAAAAATCAAGGTTCTAAGTCAACGCAATTAAAAATTACGGCCATTTATGTGACGTATTCTGGTACTAGCAAATAAATCAAAACCTTCCCGTTCTCCCGTTGAAATTTGGGAAGAAGCAAGTACTCACAGCACAAGTAAAGGAAAAAGTCCGATAATCGTTAATTTGTAGTTTTATCACCTAAAAAATATTTTTTTGCGATTACAAACTTACATTTGCAGTTGGAGAATTGACCGTGACGTATAGAGATGTATCGGAGAACATGGTTCTCAACTACAATGTTAAGTTTGTTTTTGGGATAAATTCATCTCAACTACGGAACCCTTCATATTGCGTGGTCCGACATGCACTTGGCCGGTTTTTTTTTTGTCATAATATTAGAATTTGTTATTGTTGGACTGTCGACTGGGATTACATATTTACATAGCCGGTCTATGACTCCGTATGAATAATGTGTCTGATTATGTCATAGCGATATTGACGATTATGTAAGGTTTGTTTTAAATATTTATGAGCATCAAATGCCAGAATATAGGAATGGACGAAAATAAAGATTCTTGCTGTAGGTACTTACTACTTTTATATATGGATCTTTATCTTCAATGTGAATGTCTTAAATTTGGTAAACTTCTTTTAAAAGCTTTTTTTATCTCCGGTTGTTTCTCTTCCTTATCCTTATAAGTCTACAATGAAGCAGGTTTTCCGATCTCTCCAATTTACCTATAATTTAGAATTCCACCAGTCAACTCAACATTTCGCAGTGCTGGCAGGTCTCTGAGCTCCTAATTTGCGCCTCAACCCGCGGGGTAATTACGTAACACACTAACAGTAGGAATGGGTTTCATTTTGACAGTTCAACAACATCCATTGCGTTATTTACGTTGTTGAGCAGACAATTTTTTCGAACATATGAAGCAATGGATTAGCAATAGGCTTCAAAATGATTCAGATTGTGATAGATAGCGTGTTACGTAATTAGGGTGCTGGTCCTCAGCAATCCGTTTCTAGTCTTCCGTTCCTTTAAGAGCGGCCAACCCGTTATACTTTTCATACAAATGCTCGTACGTGATTATGGCGTTGTAACACATCTTTCATTGAAAATTTTGAAATAATAGCTATCTTTTGCACTTTATCTAGGTTTCTATGCAAGTAAAAAATCAAAATTTGGAGAAACAAATTCAGTATAAGCCTACAAAAATCTGCTTTTTTGCACAAATTTTACCTGAACTTTGGCCGTTCATAATGTACTCATAAATTGTAAAAGTAAAGAAAGCATCTTCATAGAAACCTCGCACATGTAATGGAGATTCTAAATAACCAACATTTTTTACAAAAATGCTGCGTTATGCTCCAGTGCGTCGGATGTGGTACAGCGCCGAGTTGAGGCTGACTGCTGGCGTCGACCAGGAGAGGATTTGAAGGCTCTGCTTGTAGACCGGCCGAGAGTGCAGTGTGCTGTGCCAAGGTTGCTGATGAGGCTGAGGGTGATGACCAGGTATGCGCGGTCGCTACATGCTGGTGGTCAGGATACCCGTTGAAGCCGTGGGTGCTGGCTGGCTGTGTGACTCGCCGCTCGAAAGCTTGAAGGAAGTGATGATGACGTCACGCTGATGTACTTGCACGAAGGCTGCGCTGACGTTCATGTTCGGGGTCACCAGTATAGAGGTATGAGGAACAGGGTGTAAAGTTCACTCATACTCTATGGAAAAGGGAGGATCCTCCGACCAGACGGGTGTTGTGACTGGTGCGCAACTGCCCAACGATTGATGTCGGGATGTTGTATATATGCTAGTTGCGCGGTAAACTCTGATTGCGCGATGCAGGATTTTGCGTGACGTCAGTCTGACGCGTAGCTCGCATGTGGCGTTGTAGATGCCGCTACAAGATCAAAGCTGTACTAGATCATTAAAGGAGTGAGGAAAAACTTGAACAAAACACATCATATTACTCATATCAAGTTTCCTCGTTTTCCACCGCATATGTTTATTAGTTGATAATTAATAAATCGGCTAACAGTGGTTGCATAACGCTATCGCCTAGCGGTATTATGTCATGCAAGTACGCTGCAGTTTTCAGGGTCATTCTGTTACTGATTACTGACTCGCTAACCTTCTACACGGTTACTGCGATACAATTTTCCAGTACCTACCTACTTTCCTCCCTCTACATTCTTTTGGCTTCGATACGTAACAGTTTTTTAAAACAACATGAAATGAGTATTATTTTCACATTTCCTCGTCGTGTTGTGCAATCGTTGGAGTTGTTCAAGGACTTTCAAAGGGCGGTCTTGTAAGGTTTTTCAATGTTAATTGTTTCGTCTGGTATTATTTCTCGAGTCTTGGGATTTTGCGGGCTTCTCAATTAACTTTAAGCCAAATTAGTGATGCAAATTACGGCAATTCTGTTTTAGTTGGAAGCATTTTCTGACCCCCATCACAATACGTTGCTTTTCGTGTCTGTATATGTGACCGCTTGGTTCTTCCAAACTACGCAATGGATTTTGATGATCACATTGCTGTTTTCACTACCATTTAGAGAATTTATTCGGAAACGTATATAAAGAAAAAGTATTTATTAGGACTCGTACAGGATTACTACAAACTAAACTAAACACAATAAAAAAAACTCAGTAAAATGAAAAAAGAAAAGATAAATTGAATGTGTATAATACATTAATATTAAACTTACATAATAATACAGAAACTTATTATTTTTTTGGGAAGTCGTACAAACCATACGAAACAGGGGCGGTTCGCTAGTCTAAACTTCTAATCTAATAGGATTCGTTTTTTGTATATGTTTGTTTGTTACGCTTTCACGCTTTCACGGCTAAACGGATTTGGATGAAATTTGGCATAAGTATGGGTAGACCTGGATTACGGCATAGGATACTTTTTATCTCGATATTCCTACGGGATCGAGAATTATGCGGTTAAAACCGAGGGGCGCAGCTAGTTACAAATAAAGACATGGTTCCATAAATTTATTTTTGTTTATTCCCAGGTATCACCCTCAATCGCCACAATGCTTGGTGGAAGCGTCCTTTGGTTCCGGCACGGCTTGCGCTTGCATGACAACCCTTCCTTACATTCTGCACTAGAAGAGAAAGGGTTTCCCTTTTTCCCTATGTTTATCTTCGATGGAGAAACTGCGGGTAAGTGTGTTTAGATTTGTTATATTTTAGGAGACATTTTAAGATGGTTTTTATCAAACAAACTACACTGGCGTGCAATAAAATCGACCCACCCCGTGCTCTTCGATTTGAAACAATATAATTCAACAAGGTTTAATAACAATAAACTAATATATTGTAGACTAAAACCTTCCTGAAAGTATGTAGATTACGTTAGTTAAAGAATTATCAAAACTAATGTATAAGTTTATGAAAAAATCACGAAATTACAAACATGGGGGTTCGAATAAACAACCTGCTTTTTTTGAAGTCCGTTAAAAATTCTTTTGTCAATTTCATTGGCAAAAAAAAGTCACGCACTTTATCCGAGCAAAAGTGAGCTATGAGGACATCTGAAGAATTGGGTCGATCTTGTCAAGAATATTCCTTGTATCTAAATATACTGTATGTGCAAATAGACTGTACCTTACCTACCTTCACACAATATAAATTAATAAATTATATACATTAAGATTTTTGAGATATTGTCTCTCAAATTGAAAGCCTAGGGTGGGCCGATTTTATTGCACGCCAGTGTATAAGACAAGCGGACTTAGTCCGAAATCTGAAATTATGGCTCATGAAAGCAGATGTTTTCTTCGATGCCTTTGTTTTACGTAGGTGCTGTTCGGAGACTGAAAATAATATGAATAAACTGCTCTACCGAACCGCACGTTACAAAATGTTGTTTCAGTGCGGTCAATGGAAGTGCTCAGGTGCGGTTCGGTCAAAGTCAAATCATTTATTTCAAATAGGCACATAAAAGGCACTTTTGAACGTCAAAATTTACAAAAAAAAATTAATTGATTCTAGTTGCCCCTTCCAAAATATTATGTAGGTTCACATTAATTATAGAATTATATGTGAAGACGATGCACCTAGAATAAAATGACTATACCACAATAGGTAAAAAGAATTAAATATAATGCAATGACAGGTAAATTAATTATGTGATAGATACATGATGCTTACATTTTTACAAATATTGAAAAGTAGATGATTTTTTCCAAAATTTTAACAATTAATAATTTTGTGTGTGAGTTAAAGTGGTTAAGTACATAATGTAAAAATCAATGTCATAAAAAATTATAAATTATACAATTAAATTAGCAACCAGTTTGATTTTGTCTAGACTCTAAATTGTCCTATGGAGCAGGACCAGCATGTTTCCAAGCATTCTTATCTAGGATATAATCCTCTAAATTGTAATATGCTTGTTTACAAAGTGTACTTTTAATATGAGTTTTAAATCGATGCTGATGTTGAAATCAGTGCTCTGAGTGGAATACCCCATTTTATTGGTTGAAATGAAGCAAACAGTTTTGAGAGGGTTGCTGTTTTCTCAGCATAGTCAGTTGTATCATTGTATGTAATCAGGATAGATCTCGAGAAAAATATGTCAAATGCAACGTGTTCAGAAAAACATAGAATCACTTTCCAGCAAATCTGTGAAGCAGAATCAGAACATTCGAGAAATGTGTCACTGAAGGGGACCTAGATTCGCAAACAAACAAGTAACTACCTACTGCATTGTCACAGGACAGTAACTAGGTCAACGAATCTATTTCTTAGATGGTCCTAGATTTATATCTAGGTAGCCATAATACCTAGTATACCTACGTCATCGCTGCTACGCTTACGGCTGAACTAATATCTCGCATAGTATTTTTGTAGTGACGCAGTCGTCTAAGGGCTTGTCTTTTATCATATTGGCAACGATTATTTATATTTGGAAAGGATTTATAAGTAGGCAATTAGGCATCCATATTTGAGGTGTAGATACCTAAAGGGAGACCTACCTTTTTCTAGATCTTTCTCTCTTTTTCCATCGATTTCACAACCATGCGGCCATATGATAATGTAACAAGTAGACAACAATATTTTTTTTGGGTTGTTAATCATCAAAATGACCTCTCCCGCTCTGGGCGGAGCGGAAGAGGTGGAACCCACCCGTGTTCCTTCAGTTGCCTGTGCGCCAGGGCCACGGTAACTCTTTTGAACAATCCACGACCCCGGCAGGCATCGGCCCTATCGGACCCCGTCAATGGTGCTGACATCTCTTTGAGGCAAGCGTGGAACACAACGCGCCGTCGACCCGGGCCTGGTCCTTACCGGACGGCGAACTGCCCATTGCTCGCCGTCCGCAAGCCCGCGCCTACGGTGGCCGGGAGTCGGCAATCGACTCCCGACGCCAGACAACAACCCCTACACAATTATTTAAAAATAACTTGTTACGTTGCCGTGTCTTGATGACCAGTACCCTAGTTACGTAACACACAATCTATCACAATCTGAATCATTTTGAAGCCTATTGCTAATCCATTGCTTCATGTGTTCGAAAAATTTGACGGCTCAACAACGTCAATAACGCAATGAATGTTATTGAACTGTCAAAATGAAAGCCATTCCTACTGTTAGTGTGTTACGTAATTACCCCGCAGTTATCTGTGGGAGGACCAGACACCTCAACGTAACAAAGTTATTTGTTAGTTCGTTTTTTATACAGTCTTATGAACGCCAATCAGAAAGCTGAACAATGAATTTGTTGATGATGCTAGGTTATTAATTACATAACAATCATTGTTCCTCTAGGACCCTATTTTCTGATTTTCATAGCAATATCAAATCATGTAGAAAAATTCTAAAAAAAAATACAATCAAATAAAAACCTTTATCAGGTGTAGTCCGATTAAAACTTTATTACTAAAACAATACAACCGACTTCCAAAAAAACACTACTAGTCTTCTACTGTCGTCTCTTCTTACTGTCTTCTGTTTCTACTAAGTGATAAATAACTTTAATTTCAGAAGTGTGGCAAAAAACGAAAATAGAAAAATTGAAGACCGACTGAAAGATTTTATTTTTCACTTTTTAGTTCTGGCACCTACTCCACACAAATTCAGATACCTTTACTTGCTAAGTAAATAACAGTGACAGGAATTTATTATAACATCATCAACATACACTAAGTGGAAAAAATACGTATTGTTGAAGCTAACTCAAAAACCACTCATTAGAACTTGACCAAATTTATATGGGACCACCCTATAAAAATACCCTTTCAAGCAAAAGAAGAATTTTACAAATCGATTTATAAATGACGGAGTTCTGCGGTAAAAAACACAAAAAAAATAGAACCGAATTGAGAACGTCCTCCTTTTCTTGAAGTCGGTTCAAAAAATACTTTAGTGGGCTAACTCGACGTCAAATAGGTATATGTATTATGTGAGAATCTTAGTCTATAGTTTCTTCGCTAGTTAATGGATGACCTCACTGATGATGGATATAGGCAGGACCTCACCTTATTCCACTAAGTACCTACTTAGGAACTGTGGTCTGAAAGCGGCCGGTCTGAACATGGGGTCTCTGAACTTTCGCACATGTATACTCACTCCATACTCGCAGCTGGGCATGTCACAAAAAATGACCTTTTCCTAAGAAATGTTACTGCGCAGTCTTTTGCGCTAAGTTCGGACCGGGAATGGTTCAGGACGCACTTTTTTTTATTTGTCTTCACTGCACCGAATCTATTAAAATTTAAATTTTAATTTTTTGCACTTTATATTGCAAACGCGACACGCACCGCTTTGCAGCTTATGCCACAATAGGGCGGCCCTTGCGCACACATTCCCGAAGGACCAGCGTCTCCGCTCTTCCACCCTCAGAGGAAAAGCGTCGTTTTACCCCAAGTTACTGTAATCCATGCCTTTCTTCTCTATGTGAAGCTTCCTTTGATCTGCAGTGGCATTTTGGCAAGCCGTTAGTTTCGCAAATATTTCGACTAATATTCTACATTTCTCGTCCTTCCAATTAAAGTAAAGTTCGTTCATGCGTTCCATTTTGTTGTCTACCTAACTTGGCTTTATATTATTGTTTAACAGGTACAAAAGTGGTTGGCTACAATCGTATGCGGTATCTCCTGGAAGCTCTTGAGGACCTGGACAGCCAGCTGAAGAAGCATGGCGGCAGACTCATCATGTTGAAGGGAAAACCTAATGTCGTGTTCAGAAGACTTTGGGAGGAGTTCGGTATGTTCTTGGTCTTTAACAACATAGCATAACATCATGCTTGTATTCCCGAGGTGATAGGCAGAAATGAATAGTATGTGCACCGACATTATGCCGATGTTTAAGTCCCATATCGCTCATTGGCAAGAAGGGTGATATAACCTAAAAATTCTGCAAATTTGAGTTCAGTGTACAGGTGAACGCAGCAAATTTTATTATTTTAGCTACAAAAACGACTTTATGCTAAAGCCTAAAAATGAAGGAGTTAGAAAAATGTGACTTCATGTTTAGTCGCACTCTTACCGCTATTTTTAAACTTTTAAATCATCATATCCAAAAATTGCTCTTTTTGAATTATGTACTCGCAAATGAACGATGTATGAGCTGGGCATATTTTCAATAACGGGGCACAAATCCAGACTCCGGGCTGTTACTGAGAATGTTTCTTTAAATAAATTAAGGAATGAAAATATTCCTTTTATTTTATGAATATGTGAACATTCTGACCATATTCAAAATATTTTATTTCACATAAACCAACATGGGCACCTATTCGTTTGGATTAGACCCTTTGGACTTGTAGTTTTTTTCATCATTTACTTGCTTTAGGTATTGGTACAATCTAGGTAGTATTATCATTGATTTCTACTAGATCGACCAGTTTAAGTTATTAATTTCACAATAGTTAGGTCTTTATCATAATTATCAACATACTTGCGACCCAGGTATCCGTAGGCTCTGCTTCGAGCAAGATTGCGAGCCGGTATGGCGCGCTCGGGACGACAGCGTCAAGTCTGCTTGCAAGGAGATCGGTGTGGTCTGCAAGGAGCATGTGTCCCATACTCTGTGGGAGCCGGACACCGTCATCAAAGCAAACGGCGGCATCCCACCGCTCACTTACCAGATGTTTTTGGTAAGTAAGATTATTGGGTAGCTAGAAGGAGCACACTGCAATGTATGCAATATTTTGCTTTCCCCAAATAGGAAGGTATTGTGATTGTCCGTAGTATTTTTATTATTTGGCGTGAATTTTTGCCATCTAAGATTTTCTATTTGAAAAAGCGGTTTACCATAAGACCTCACTTTATCAAATTTTTAGAATAAGTTGGTTGTATCCTTTTTAATACAATGCTGATTTTATAAATGTATGGGGTATTTAATATAACAATGAAAGTATGACATCTTTTTTGTAAAAACATTGGAAATATGTTTGATTATGTAGGTACCTACATTATGCTTCATTAAAGACTAGCTTCTGCCCCCGGCATCGCCCGCGCGGATGTCGGAAATTATCTCACAGGGACGTGCTACCGGGACAAAAAGTAGCCTATGCCCTTCCCCAGAATGCCATCTATATTCTTGCTAAATTTTATCGAAATGCGTTCATTGGCTTAGGCGTGAAAAGGTAACATACAGACAGAGTTACTTTCGAATTTATAATATTAGTATGGATTGCTCTTAACTGCTTTACTTGAAATATTTTCATCCCAGTTTTTTTCCTTTAGCATACCGTAGCGACTATCGGCGACCCCCCGCGGCCAGTCAGTGATATCGATTTCACGGGAGTCAAGTTCGGCAGTCTGCCGGAGTGCTTCTACCAAGAGTTTACGGTCTTTGATAAGGTAAGATGATTTAAGATATCAATTTGGATAATGGAAGGATAAGCATCCAATGTGCGTTTTATTTGTCCAGAATAAACTATTTCTCTTTCTTTCTTTCTTTAAAGAACTGGTTTATAACTGAGGAGGTTAGCATCAAAACCATAACATATCCACTTTTGGCAATTTAGTTCTTTTTTCATGATTTCTACACAAAATGATAAAACCTACAATTAGCACTAACTGTTTACTTCAAAAAGGCTTATTCTTACTAGTAAAATGATGTCTAATATTAACGTTTAAGTAGTTCAAAATCTCAACATATACTGGTTAAGACCTACTTATCACGTACGTTAGTGGCATTCTTTAAAAAAAATACAAAAGTATGTGCTCACAATTTTTTTTTTTTTTTCGTTTTCTTTCATGTATTGACAAAACTGCAGTACTGATGGGCCAAATTCTTTCTTTGATTGGCTTAATTTATTTTTCCGTATTGTAACAAGTTTCGAAGTGTGTCAGGCATGGTCCACACTTGTTCGGGTAGGTATGATTCGGCACATCCATGCGGCAAAATATAGGTACATTCGATTTTGCCGCCTGGCCTGTGCCAAATCATGCCCCGTACATGTGTGATAGCACCCCTGAGAAGTAACAAATAATTTAATTCGTCCAGACCCCAAAACCTGAAGACCTGGGCGTGTTCCTTGAGAATGAGGACATCCGGATGATCCGCTGGGTTGGCGGCGAGACCTCCGCGCTCAAACAGATGCAGCAACGACTCGCCGTCGAGTATGACACTTTCCTCAAGTATGAACGTTATATCTTTCTTTTTAGTTAGGCATTTTAATCTATGACCAAGTTCTTTTCTTTCTCCTGTTTGATATAAAGGGAAGTGGAAACGATGGCCTTTTTTCACACCTCAGCTGTTCTTTTCTTAAAAAAAATAGTTGCTGGTAATTAGTAATTTCACCTGCTCCCTTTCAAACCGAGACGAAGCGATAGCCACAATCCTTTCAAATTATCCACTTAGTTAGTTGTTCAAAGATATAATTACTCGGCTTAAATATATTTGTAGACCAGTACCCTAATTGCGTAACAAGCTATCAAGCACAATCTCAATCATTTTCAAAGATATTGCTAATCCATTGCTTTATATGTTCGAAAAATTGGTCTGCTCAATAATGTAAATAACGCAATGAATGTTGTTGAACTGTCAAAATGAAAGCCATTGCTACGGTTAGTGTGTTACGCAATTGCCCTGCTGTCATATTTTGATGCTGTCTATTGTTAAGTCAGGGAAATTAATTTTAATCGCAAAACGACATCGCGGCAGGCCAAGGCGAAGCTGGAAATTAAAAATGTTACAAATTACAATTAGAAATTACAACTGTCATTATTTGACAGCTGTGAGAAATGGCTATCCTTTTCTTCTTCTTTCTCCTAGACCGTGTTTCCCATTTACTTGGACTCGGCCTTCCTTGCCCTTTCTTCCACTGGGCATGCTAAAATAAAAATGAAATTAGTATGTGAAGATGAGTATGAAATGGCTGTAACACGGCAAATTGTCATAGTGTGTCAATTCTTTAAACAATTAATTTCCCTGACCGGTACACTCATTAAATTGTATGTGTATGTTCAGGGGTTCGTACTTGCCGACACACGGCAATCCGGACTTATTGGGACCCCCCATATCATTGAGTCCGGCGCTGCGGTTTGGATGTCTCTCCGTCAGGAGGTAAGATACACGTGCTTGTTTAAAATTATCAGAACAAGTAATAAAATTAAACTTTATCTCAATGACCCAAAGGTTATTTCAGAATGACCGTTCAGAGTAAAGTATGTACATGACAATTGCCACTTTGAATTTTATCCAATTGAGATAATGTTTAATTTTGTTTAGTAGCAGATCACTTCTGACAGTCTATTCGTCGTTATTTTTCATTCTGGCTGTACAATAAAACTTGTTTTCAGCTTCTACTGGTCCGTACAAGACCTTTTCCGTCAGGTGCATCAAGGACGTCTCGCTACCCAATCCGCTTCTCATTTTATTACGGGTAAGATATATTCTGCTTATCCAATACATTCATCTCAAATGAGTATTTTCTTAAAATGTAAGGGCTAAATGGCATTGTTTCTAAAAAAAAAAAACAAAGATCTGGCAAATCTGCGGGGTAATTACGTAACATACTAACAGTAGGAATGGGTTTCATTTTGACAGTTGCACAACATTCATTGCGTTATTTACGTTGTTGAGCAGACACATTTTTCAAACATACAGAGCAACGGATTAGCAATAGGCTTCAAAATGATTCAGATTGTGATAGATAGTGTGTTACGTAATTAGGGTGCTGGTGTTCAATTTTCGTTTCAGACCCTATCATAATTTTTTGCAGGGTAAGTCAAGATGACAGTAAGTTAACAGTGCCACCGCGCATGCTAGACGAGAAATTACAATGAGGACCTCATATAATATCTCTTGCAGACGGCTAAGCTCGGCCGCTTATGCTGTTAGAAAGATCAGACAGTTAACAGATGTAGCAACCGTGCGTTTGGTCTATTTTAGCTACTTCCACAGCATTAAGTCATATATAAAAAATAAATAAATAATTATAATTGCATAAGTTGATAAAAAATGCTATGCAATACCTTTACCGCGGCAGTCCCCGAGTGCCACACGTGTTTTTTTTTTAAATCATCTAGGTTCTTTTACAATATGTATCTATCACATAATAAATTGACCTGTCATTGCATTATATTTTTTATTTTTTTACTTTTTGTGGTACGTATAGTAATTTTATTCTAAGTGCATCGTCTTCACATATAATTATATAATTAATGTAAACAAAATATTGTAAAAAAAAATAAAAGAGTAAGGTGAAGTTTCTTGCCAATTCTTCTCCACACGAAACTACCTTTTGGAAGGGGCAACTAGAACCAATTATTTTTTTAAATACATTTTGACGTTCAAAAGTACTTTTTAAGTGCATATTTGAAATAAATGATTTTATTTTGTCATGGTACAAAATCGCAGGACAATTCACTTTTTAATATTGACTTGGTATAAGAGTTTATGATGGTAACCCACTTGCCAGTGAAAAAAGGCTTTCGTCCTGCTTCGAGACGAAATACTCATGTACAACGCAACAAAGTTATTTCGGCGCGTGGCCAAAATAGGAACTCACGTCGCCATCTTGTTTTGTATACAATTTCTGTGACGCAAATTTACAAATGTTTACCAACAATGCCTGTCCCCTGTCAGTGTCATTCTGGCACCAAAATATCCTTGTAGCACTCTAACTCGAATGCTATGTCGACAGGTCAGTTAATTTGGCGCGAATACTTCTACACGATGAGCGTGAACAACCCTAACTACGGGCAAATGGCTGGCAACCCTATCTGTTTGGACATTCCGTGGAAGAATCCTGAAGGAGATGAGTTGCAGAGGTATGTGTTACAACCTTATAATCCTCCTATAATATGTAAGGCTTTAAGAAAATGTGTGTTGGATTTTAAAAAACAGGTTTCTGGAAATTCATTGATCTTGGCAGAGCTGGTTATACGTTATCTGCTTCCAGGTTATTGCAAGTAATTTGACATGACATAAAAGCCGCGTGATGTTTTAAAAAAAAAGGGCTTTGATTTCAAAGGTTAGGCTAGAGAAGAACAAATAAAAAATAACATCAATTCATATTACGCTTGAAAGCCTGTATGTAGAACATGGTTCGTTTTTTTTTTTCTGATTTCACTATTTTGAATCACCAAAATTCCAGATGGGTCGAAGGCCGCACCGGCTTCCCATTCGTAGACGCAGCGATGCGCCAACTTCGAACAGAGGGCTGGCTGCACCACGCGGCCCGCAACACTGTAGCATCCTTCCTCACCCGCGGAACGCTCTGGCTGTCCTGGGAACATGGCCTAAACCACTTCCTCAAGTATCTGCTGGACGCTGACTGGTTAGTTTTGTTTTTGGGAGTTATTATAATCATCAAAAACCATGCTACGGGTCCTCAATTACCAATAAATGTCATTTTTGGTTAAAAAAGCTCCCTCATTTTTTTTTCTTTAATTCTCGATCGTTCTTTCCTCAGGTCAGTCTGCGCCGGCAACTGGATGTGGGTATCCTCGTCAGCGTTCGAGGCGCTCCTGGACTCGGGCGAGTGCGCCTGCCCCGTGCGCCTGGGCCAGCGGCTGGACCCTAGCGGCGAGTACGTGAGGCGCTACGTGCCCGAGCTGGCGCGCATGCCTGTGGAGTACATGTGAGTACATAACGTTCGAGGCACTCCTGCAGGGCTAACATGACAAGCATAATTTTTCATTAGTACTGCTATATAATTGTAAAATAAATGATGACTAAAATAAATACAATAAGAAACTGCCATGTTATTTTTTGAGTTTCTTTTTGTTTCTTAATTTTGTCTACCCTTCTCGTCGTCAAAATCGAGGACGACAAAATGACAGAAGTATTAGAGATCATCTCTTGTTGAATTGTCAAAATTTGAGATAACTTAGGTGTCATGTTAGGGTTTGTAGGCAAAAGGTCAAGTTTGACAGAACGAGTCGGGTATTTTGTATGGCAGCGCTGTCAGGAAACGAGAAGAGGGACAGAAATAGACACCATGTCGTCGACGCGAGAGTGAGTAATTGTCGCGTGTGTCATGTTAGCTCTGCTGGACTCGGGCCAGTGCGCCTGCCCGTACGGCTTGAGGGCAGCGTTACTGAGTTTTTCTAGGCAGTCACTTCATGTAATATATTGGTATTCAGCTGCCTCCTGTAAGACTGGAGGCCGACTCTAATATAGTTGGAAAAAGTCTAAGTCATGTGATGACATTAATAGTCAGTAGTAACCCGTAGTCTGAATTTGTGTCCGATTGATAGCAGATTCTACATGGCGTCATGGGACTTTACTATCTGGCGAAATGTGGGTGTACTGTGGGATCACCTTTTACCAAGGTATTGGTAATTAAAACACGATAAAGATTTTGGAATATTTATTATCAAAATGGCCTAACCTATATATACAATTTGACCGTAGGGGTAGTTGTCTTACCAACTAGCTAAAATATAAACGGACCAATTACGAGCGAGCCGGTGTGTGTCCCCTGTGTAGCTACTGACTACGTCACTCGCTCAGGCGGGCCGCGGGAGTTGAAAACACGTAAAT
Source organism: Dryobotodes eremita (assembly GCA_917490735.1). Taxonomy (NCBI): domain Eukaryota; kingdom Metazoa; phylum Arthropoda; class Insecta; order Lepidoptera; family Noctuidae; genus Dryobotodes; species Dryobotodes eremita. The sequence continues at coordinate 4,418,024 of OU823247.1, read as the reverse complement.
AAGCGCGCGGCCGGCGTCGGCGCCTCAATGTGAGACGCGCGCGCACCGCGTGAAGACGTCGATGGTTTCTTGCAGGTTAGCTGGTACAACCTTATAGAGGTATGAGGATCAGGGTGTAAAGTTCACTCATACCTCCATAGAAGAGGGAGGATCTTCCGACCAGACGGGTGTCGTATCTGGTGGGCAACTGCCCGACGGTTCATGTCGGAATTTTGTATATATATATGCTAGTTGCGCGGTAAACTCTACTTGCGCGATGCAGGATTTTGAGTGACGTCAGTGTGACGCGTAGCTCTTACGTGACGTAGATACTGCTACAACCTCAACATAAACAATTGAGGAATACTGGCTTGATGTTACGTTATTAACATAATATATTTATGCTTTTAGACTCAGACCTGACTCATCCCCTAACTTTACCCACCCTTCCTACCATTTTATTCCAGTTATGAACCATGGAAGGCCCCTATCGATGTACAAGAGCGCGCGACCTGCATCATTGGCAAGGATTACCCCGGCCCGGTGGTGAACCATCTGGTTGCTGCGCAGAGGAACAAGAATGCTATGAAGGTATGTTGTACGGCTTTCGTACAGTCACAGCTAAAATATGTTCATCACCTTAAGGATAATTTTGTCTGCTCATTTCATAATAGAATCTGCTTTACCGACTCAGCATTATACAAGGTGGTGACGACAATACGACAATAAATTAAACTGTGTACCTATATATAATGCCGTTCTCAGTCTGCTTACGAAAATTCAATCAAATATATCCAAAAGTTTAGTCACTATAGTTAGTCAAAGATCGGCAAAACCCATTGTCGGACCATCACTACTATTTAGTTTGTTTGAATTTTTTTTAATTTTTTATTTCGATGTTAGGGTTTATATGATAGTTTCAAAATATTCTTATGCATTAGTATTGCCAGTGTTTTCATTTATTGTCGCATTGCTGTCTACACTTTGTTTATTGCGTCGTAATGTCAATACCCACAACAGTACCGCTGAGTAACGCTCAGCCATCTTCATAAATGTCAGATGGAATTAAAATGTGACACTGATAGACTCTGTCAACTACATTTAAAAAAAAAAGAATTTTGTTTCGTTAAACGGCTAGGCCTTAAAAAGGTTTTAGGTTGATGTCAACTCGACATTGGTCACAGGTGTATGCTATTTTGATCTTTGTTATCAAGTAATTGAATTTAGTTTTCTATGCAATAGTCTTTCCAGTGCCGTAGCTTCAAATGGTATTATGTTCTTGATAAAGAACAGAATTTGAAAACTGACGAACGACGAATATATAAAATTTACTGATCTGTGAAGCAATGCATCTATGGGGGTGGTGAATATTTTTTTCAATTTACAATTTATCCTTTGTCACAGCTACTCAAAATAACAATGGCCAAAGAATACCAGAGATAACAAAAAAAGATGTTCCATTCCTTTTTACATATAAAATATATTTCGTAAGTACAAAAATAGATTTTTGGAATTTCGAAATCAAATAACAGGGTTTAAATGAAACGCACCACATAGATTTATTAACTGGGGTGTATGTATTTATTTTGTACAAAATTGTTATTTAAAACGTTATGTATTATTATATTTACATTCACAATTTGTGTACCAATCATGTTTATTTTATATTTCATCTATCGTATACATAATATGCGCTATTTGTTTTATAATATACTATGCATTTAATCTCCTTGCTTTGTTCAAACTAAAAAAAAAGTAAAAGAGAAAAAAAAATAGTTAAGTAATCGTTATTTAATCGAAACGGTTTACTCATTCATAAAGTCACTAGCTTATCGTTATGCTAGAAGTATCGCCCGCGTGGTGCGTTGAAAAAAAGTAGCATCCTTCCACAGCAGGCTTAGCATGACGCTTTCTATTTCTACGAAGAATAGACATAGCTCTTTCTATACAAAGTGTAATTTGGTTTCTTCATTTTTGACATCGCACCGTAGAAATCCTTTTACAATCCGTCATTTTAGTCTTTCGTTTCTAACGATTTTAGTCTTGGTCCTTTTTTATGTAAGTACACTATTTCAGAAGAAAGTTACTATCCCAAACTGGCAAAATCACACTGACTACTGACATTTGTTTAAGGTAGTGAAGACAATTTGGTTTTGTAATCGCACTGCTAAAGACTAGAAAACTTTCTACTCGACGGCCACAAAGTATATACGGTTATCTACAAAATCATGGTTTTACAGGAGAGTGTTTGGAACGCAAAACTGTGATAATTAATAGAAGAACAAAGCTATCTTCTCCTATTTTACATGATTTAGTTAATAGTGGGGAATATCAAGGAAATGGTTAAGGCCAATATTAATGTAATATTTTTTTTTGTTCCAAAATATGGTACTTAGACACCTTGAAAAAAATTGTTGTAGTTCTCTTTATATACGTGACTTAATATCAGTAAAAAACGAGAACCAAACAGAAAAAAAATCCTATGACATAACAAAGAATTCTCGAGTCGAATTATGTAAAAGATTGAATTTCGTAAAAAGAGTAGTTGACTCTTTCTAGTTTGCTGCCGTCGTACTGTCTACACGGAATGTAATGTTTGTCTCCTCTTCCGTCGACAAAACGGTGCTCGTGCTAAGCCTACAGGCTTCAGACTATCCATATCAAATTTCATCACAAACGGCTCAGCGAATTAGCTGTGAAACAAACTTACACACAGATGACAGACGGACAGACAGACAGAGTTACTTTCGTTTTTATAATGTCAGTTTTTTTTTGGTTGTGAAATCATCAAATGACTTCTCCCGCTCTGGGCGGAGCGGAAGGGCGTGTCAGACTCTTACTGACTAAAACCCACCCGCGTTCCTTCAGTTGCCTGTGCCCCAGAGCCACGGTAACTCTTTCGAACAATCCGCGACCCCGGCAGGCATCGACGCGCTGCCCATTGCCCGCCGTCCGCAAGCCCGCGCTTACGGTGGCCGGGCGTCGGCAATCGACTCTCGACGCCCAGGTTGTCTCCTCCTGCGGCGACTAGGGGCGTGAGGGCGCAACGATTGCCTCACCCTCACGCTTCTACACAAAGGCGCGACACGCGATGCGAATCACACGCGACGCAAAGGAACCGCTCGTCGCGCGACAGTCGGTGCCTTTAAAAATATAAAAACAAAGACACCGACTTCCGAAATTAAAGTTTTTCTTCATTTTGTAGTATTTTTTGGAAGTCGGTTGTTTTTTTTTTGTAAAAAAGTTTTTTTTGTAATAAAACTTCAAAATGTATCGAATATCTTCGTTGGATTCACTCATTTTGGCGGACAGAAAAACAATTGAAAAATGGCGGGAATTGTTTTTACTTTATGTTTCTTTTTTTAAATGTCATCTATTTAATAGTATCAATACCAGCCAGATACAAACAGCACAGCCAAAGAGATTTTACAAAAAAATTGTATTCCGATAATTAGTGTATATTAATTAAATCTCTATTTGTAGTCTTTTGCAGCAAATATATGTACCTACCTAAATGTAAACCTCATATATTGAATCTTAGATCTTCTCTATAGATAATTTTTATGTAACTAATTTATTTTATATTGTTAGCATAACTTCTCATTCCGATAACTGATTATATATATTTTCATTTGTTTATATATATATTTATTTATGTCTTCAGTATCAGTACTTACTTATTAATAAAATGATTACCTACCTGGGTTTTTACTAAAATAATAATGTGCTTTGTCTACTATACATAACTTTAGTGAACTGCTTCAAATGCCGTTATGTAATTTCACCTAAATAACCAGGGTCAAATTAAACAAACTAGCGAAACTTCACATACGTACGTAATGGGTATCGATATCAATTCTGACAAACATAAAAATAATAATTTAATAATTATTTTTTGAGTCAACGACACCAGGTGAAACATCTGTTAAAAAAATTATTGCTTTTTGTGGTTTTGTTATCTGTTTTATGCGGTTTTAACTTTTCCTGGCTTTTTTGAGCTTATTTCTGTCAACGAGCCTTTCTGCTTCACGCGATCACACCGTCTGTCTGTCATGCGCAATAGAAGTAGAAATTTAAATTCATTCACTGACAGACGACTCATAGGCTAACCGGGCCTGCGGGGTATTTGCGTACCTAACACACTAACAGTAGGAATGGCTTTAATTTTGACAGTTCAACAACATTCATTGCGATATTTACGTTGTTGAGCAGATACATTTTTCGAACATAATAAGCAATGGATTAGCAATAGGCTTTAAAATTATAACGTGTTACGCAATTAGGGTGCTGGAAGCATGCAATTTTGCACAAGCGATCCTTATACAGAGTAAAATTGAATTAGCTAGCGAAACACCGGAGATGTGATGGGTGTCGATATGTATACACGATAAAACTAAAATAAATAATATTTGATGTTTTTTTAGGAATCAACGACCACTCGTAGTGATTTTACTTGAAGTATGAGTCGAAAGATATGTTTTATCGTGTTTAGATATCGATACCAATCACGTCTGTGAAGTTTACGAAATAATAACAGACTTTTTAAACTTATATTTCAAGCTATACAAGATATACACTAACTGCAGTCGATTATCCCACAATTAAAAAAAAAAAAACCAATTAATATCTTTTTTGTTTTGTCTTAATTTAGATATCGATACCCATCATCTCTGCGAAGTTTCGCTAGCTAATTTAATTACACCCTGTATAATGTAGGGGAGCACCAAGGAAGGATTTTTGAAAAATGTTCCTTTAATTGGGTTATATGGGATGAAAATGTGTATGGAAGTTGGTCATTTTTGCCGATGAGAAATCCCATTGGACACTTAGCTTGAAGTGTAATAAAATAATTGAATAATAGACATTCCCTTAATTTGTCACAACAACAATATACAGTATGGAAACCACATATATGCAATAAATGAAACCACATATGTACTTGTTGTCGCCCTTGCTGACGATACACAAAAGATGAACGAAATCGGTCCAGTAATTAGGTCAAAAAGTAGAGCTTGAATTTTGAGGAAATTTGAACACTCTGTAGAATCGGATCACTAGGTATTTTTTAGTTTTAAGGTGTATTTTTGTTGCTGCAATGCCAATAAACGCATTTTTCTTTCTTTGATTTATTTTAGGTCAATGATTCAATAAACTTGAATCCTTGAAAATGAAAAATGAACATGGAAAAGCGACTTTGCCACGCAGTGCAAACTAAAACGGCGCTATTTTACGTATTCTACTTCTTTTCTTAAAATGTAAAATCGGTACACCTCGATCGGTAAACGACAGGGTACGATGATACGTTGTCTAAACAGTGTGTTTACTTTTACTGAATTTATTTTGTTTGAAAGTTTCAGTCTTAGTTTACGGATTTTTATTTAATATTTAATTTTGCTATACTTCTGTGGACTAGTAGGTATTACTTGTGGTTTAATTTATTGCCTATATGTGGTTTCCATAGTGTGTACTAAAAGTTTGTGTAAGGCAATGCGAGGTCTCGTCCATATTCCCTTGTCTTCCGCAGTTGTTGGGCCGCTCAGTAGCCGGCCGTCTGCACAAAGAAAAATGGTTCGAAATAGTCGGGGTTCGTACGCAGTTACATATAACCCACCGACGACACACGTATCATAAGCTTTATTGCAATTTATTCACATCTATAACAACTTTCTATTTTCATTAATTTTCGTTTTACCATTTGCTTTTACTTTTTATTAGTGCCTTTGCCCATTATAATAATATTTTATGCACATACCTATTTAGTCATATTGTTATTTATTTATCTTCATTTTGTAAATGCAGAAAACGTTTTCGAAAATGAGTTATCTAATTTGTAATGTATAAACCACAGAGCACGGAGACGCCTCGACGTCGACGGCCGCTGCCGGCGCCGGCGCAGTTATTCCGTGCTCTGTACTATAAACGTACATTGGAGTCATTAAGAAACTCATAATAAATTTTTGTCCTCTGCATTACTTGGACAACATCTTTGGAGACGTCTTTGAAAACCCTAGTAATGTATATTCACAAATATGTTTTATTTTCTTCAGGAACTACGTCATATTTTACAAAAGGCTCCCCCCCATTGCTGCCCCTCCTCAGAAGACGAAATCCGGCAATTCATGTGGCTCAACGAGTAATCAGCGACGTACGGAATTAGACTCATATTTGTATCGACGTAAAGCTTAAAATCCTAATGAATGTCTTGTCAAGGTAAGGAGAAAATACGAAACAAGTTGTTTTCAAACCAAAAATCTATCTATTAGTGCATTTAAATCATTTATTTTTTTAATCCCTTGTTTCGTATTTTCGCCAAAATGCTTTCTATTTATGGTTAGGATAGGTTAAAAATTAAGGACCGATTTTTTTGTTCACATTTATAACTTTTAGCTGACGATTACGGTACCTTGTCAATATATCTGTGAAAACATCATGTACGTAAAGAAAAATCTACATATTTTTGGTGAAAGACACAATTATACCTATCACTAGAAATAGGGACCAATTAGTTCAACCAGGTTTCAGGCTGGCTGGCTGTTTGTAGACTCATCTTTCATGGGGTACTGTTTAAAATGTTATAATAAAATACCTCCCCACATACTTCAATGGAATGAAACGAAATTTAAATCTTCTATAAAACGCTCACTATGCAGCCATGAGCCAAGCATATTATAAGTTGGGGATAACATCGCTGATAAAAATTAGCTTAGCTCAACGCTGGTCCTGCTCCACAAGGGCGCATAAAATAATTGATTAGCATTTGAAAATACTGTTGGAGCTGCTGAAGATTTTAAAAACCGTCTATGCATTGTATAAATTCAATCTTTTAGTATTGTATAATTGCATAGCACATGTGTTAGTACTATGTACATACTATTAAGCTGCCATTTACCGGGTACGTCTTCGATTGACTTGAATGTGCCCTGGCGGCTGACAGTAGGTACAGTTCGCGCAAAACTTTATGAGCTCTCGGAAGTTGCAGCGAGCGGCTGCGCAGTATGCATAATATAGGTGTCCGAGGGAACTCTGTCACTTTCACTCAATTGTACCATGCGAGGTTTCGTTCTTGGGCCTACGGTCAGAGGGCTCATTAAGTTTTTCGCGAACTGTATGTCATGCTCACTCTAATGTCTCGCTGATGGTGGCGCATGTGTTGGATCATTTAGCTCCCTTCAAACTGGTTCAGTTGAATGGTGTTAATACATGCGTCATGTTCGTGAACGGGCGCCGTCAGTAGGGACTGGTCATCTCTTAGCTGCTACGACTTATTTTAATTTAATTTAATACATATTTGTATTGTTTTTATCTTTTTATTGCGAACGCTTTTAACGTTCTGCATCGTTCTCACATGCAACATTAATGATGTAAACAATATTTTGTAAACATATTTTGATTTAAAAGAGTGTCCGTGGAGTTCCTTGCCCGTTCTTCTCCATAGGTACCTACTACGCTTTGGAATGGGCAACAAGCTTCGTCTTTCTGACCGTCCGACCCCTTGACAATTCAAAGGTGCCTGTAATTGGTTTAATTGAAATAAATGCTTTGAGTTTGAATAAATATGTTGGTTTGACATAAATTTATGTACAAAAGCTGTCAAACTGTTTTTTCTGCTCTCAGGGCATCTGTCTCACCTCCGGCGATTACCGAGAAGCAAGTAGAGCTAGCAACTTAAAATGAATAGACGAGCAAAGAGCAGCGAGTATACGACGGCAACGAGCAATTACTCGCTGGTATAGTACGATTCAAACTTAATGGCGGCTGTGAAGTGCGCTATTCGCTGCGCAGTGCCTCACCCCTCACCCCCGCTGACACGTGAATTGGTTACTGCGCAGCGACTCGCCTCATGTTCCGAGTCGCCATTAAGTTTGAATCGTACTATATGCGTATGGACCAAGCGCGAGTCTCCCAGTGAGTGTTCGTTCTGCCCGCCAAGCAAGCGTACCTGAGCGAGTACTCTCTTTGATAGCTCTTGTCCGTTCGACAAACGAGTACTCGCCGGCGGTGTGAACACCCAGCGATCAACTATTAGTATATCTATCTCTTTTACTTACATGGGACCTACAATCTTTTGTACGTTTCTTCGATGAGAAAATCGTTGATTTCTAGTCGCTTCCTCGTAGGCGGTGGGACAGAAGTTATCTGACGTTGGAAAAAGAGCAGCCCTGAATGATAATTATTTTGATAGATCTGTTTTACGTTTTATGTAAGTACAAGATAAGTTCGGGTCGATTCAACCCAGTGTCATTGTATCACCAAAGTGTTTTAGTATCTAAGCAAAATATAAATGTTATAGTATAGTTATAAGTAACATGTTCGTATTACTGTACTTGTTAGTATTACAATGTTAGATTTTATGAATTTTATCAAGAAATTGGTAAAGTGATGAGCGATATGTTATTGTTTTCTATAACTGCCATCAGTTGTTTCTGGACTATTACCAGTTTGGTTGCGTGAATACAGTTGGAGTTCAGGTACAGGAGCCATTGCCACTGTTGCCTCTTTAGATTACTTGACCTCTCTAAGTCAACTGACAGATTCGCTGCTGTCCAGCAATTCAACAGCCAATGGATTTGGGTGGATCAAGTGGCAAGACGATGAGCATAACGCTTTTTATGTTTATTAATTTCCTTATGAATGGTAGGAGTGTTGAGATAATCATGGATTTCTTCATTTCGTGTGAATCATGGTACAATGACAATATCCCTCAATATGGCGTTTTGAGCTCTTTGGACGCACATTATGTTAGTTTTGCTGGCCACGCCCTCTTCCAAGTATGAGAAGTTGGATGCCGTAGGGCCATAAAAGTTTTGATAGAGAATTGTACACCAGGAGTTTGTTATCCGAAGATAAGACTGAGTTACGACCCATCAACCAATAGGTACAAGTTTTTATATTTGGCGTTTAGTTGTTCTCTTTTTTGTTTTATATGCATCTTCCAGGTGAGCCTTTTGTCCAGGTAAAAACCGAGATACTTAACACAATCTGTGTGTGGTAGAGTTGTATCCCTCAATGTTACTGTTGGACAGCCGCCTCTTCTCAAGGTCAAGGTAATGTGACTTGATTTTTGAGCACTGGCGCAGATACGCCACGATATCCGGTTCTTTGGCGCTCGCCAGGTAAGCAACGTCATCTGCGTATGTCGCTACCGTTACATCTTTTGTAGTTGGAAGATCAGATGTGAAAATATTATATACAACAGGTCCCAAAACCGATCCTTGTGGAACTCTAGCTTCGATATTATATAGACTAGATCTTTCGTCTCCTTGTTTTACTTGGAATTGTCTGCCATCTAAACGAACGAATCTATGATGGGAAACACTGAGTGGGGAGCTAAGCCCTTGTGTCAGACACGATCAAAGGCCTGTCGCACGTCTAGAAATGCCGCAGAGGTGTATTCCATTTTCTCGAAGTTCTGGCGTATTGCGTGGTAGACTCTGCGGACCTGTTCGGTAGTTAAATGTGAATTTCTTATATCGAATTGGTGAACAGGCATAAAGTCACACTCATCCATGAATACTTCGAGTCTGGACAAGAAAATTCTTTCCCAGAGATTAGACAACACTGGTGTGAGGCTTATAAGTCGATATGATGTGACATCGTGTGCTGGTACTGCTGGTTTACCAGGTTTATGGAGCATAATGATGAAGGCGATTTTCCTTAGTTTGGGAACATAACCCGTTTTGAATATTCCGTTAAACAGATTAGCCAGGTATGTAACTGCTTTTTTGGGTAGCTCTTTTAGAACTCTAGGCGTGATTAAATCAAACCCAGGTGCTTTCTTTGGATTCAATGATCTGATTTACATCGCGGTTTCTTTGGGTGATGTTGGTCTTATATGCAAATACAATTGAGTATAAGGTTGGTTGTATTCCCACAAGTCCTAATTCAGTATATCTTCAACTTCTTGTTTGTTTAGCCCCTCATTGGGTTTGAAGACGCTTGAAGACGCAAATGTAAGCCAAACGTCTCAGCCTTTTCTTTGTTTCTGTTTTGGTGGCCAAAGATTTGCGTGATCTGATGGGCGGAAATTCAAAAGGGGATGTTTTACATTTGTGCTCGCTGTCCTGAGCCGATCTGATCGCTGATCTGATGATGGAGCCGGAAGGTGGCCGTGGGAAATCTGTAATAAAACGACGCAACCCCATCGAGTTTGGGTTCGTTTGATTTGTCTTGATAAGTACTCTGGTTCTAAATAATAATAATAACCCCCACCGCCGTATCTCTACGTTGACGTCGTGGTGTGGCTTGCGCGCTCCTGTACTCTTGGTTTGTACCGGTAGAGTTTACTTTCACGAAAGAGGTCTAGGGTGAGGAGCCAGACCAAGAGAGATACAGAAACCCGCAGGACAGCATGTGGTGAGCTGTTGGTCAGTAGCGACCTCACGGACCCTATCTCCTGGGAGAAATCTTGTTCATCACTTCTGGTTAGCCTTTATTGGCAGGCTGGAGTGAACAATGACGAGGAACAGAGCTCCCACCTTTTTCTTGCCTTTATTGGCCGGCTTGAGTGGAGATTCGCAAGAGCAAAAGTGCTCGGAGAAAGGAAGTATTCCAGTAAGATGCTGGTAGGGATCTTGACCATACTTCCGGGATTGTGCTGATAGCCGTGGGATACTTCTCCACTCTTCATAAGCATCTCGGGACATGTTGCCCCCTTGTCGCTGACACTATGTGCTAGCGACCGTTTTCGGGGGTCCGCGATCCCAGGGTCCCGAGGAATGTAAAGATACGTAAAAATAATAATATATATATATTTTTTTAAATTAAAATTGTGTTTATTAAGTATGAGAATTAATAAACGAAAAATATATATAAATTTGAAATTACTAAAGTATCATAAATACTAAAAAGTAACAAATTAATGGAGGAAAAGTACTGTTTTTTGAAAACAAGCTTTTATTAGTTGTTAATTAAAAATAACTAAGAGGTAAAAATAATTTTAATCCGATTTGAATTGGAATTTCGTTTTCAAATAAAGGCGAGTTACATTTTTACAGAAAGAGAAAAAAAGAGGGTGTAACACGCTTTTATTTGAAAATTAAATTCCAATTCCAATCTGAATAAAATATTTTTTAATGTTTTAGTTATTTTTAATTAACAACTAATAAAAGACTGTTTTAATTTTTTTCCTTTGTTTATTTTTTACATAGTAGCAACATTCGGAAATGAAGTGCAATGGCAGTGACATATAAAAAAGTTAAAAAAAATACTTATAGTTATGATGTCCGACATATCCGGGAATCTTTTTCACAACAAAAAATATAAATCTAATTTAAAAAATTGGAATAATTTTATGAACTATATTTGCTTGTGACCCGCTCCCTCGCAAATTGGTATGGCCCTGTGGCATTCTCCTTTAAAACAAGTTGACTGTGTTTAAAAACTAAGATTCATACGATATTTTTATTTTATTTAATCATTTTATTTGCGATTTGCCAAGAAGCAAAAATAAAATACCTAATCAGAATTATCCAAAAATATGTTTCGATTGATCGACATGTTTAGACTATAAATTATTAAAATAAAAATATATTATGGAGTACCTACATTTCGTATTTGTATGTATTGGCGTTGGACCAATTATTATTTCAATTTTATGTATGAATATCAAATATGAGGGTGTCCAAACTAAAATATTTTAATATTTACTATACGATAGTTAGTACAAAGAACTACTTTATATACAATAAGAATATATTAAATCCGGAAATCAATGCATTTTTAGAGCGTGTTTTATGTGTTTTATTATGATAGAGATAAAATAAATAGACTCGTAATAACAGATTGCATTTTTATTTACACCTTAATTCATCAACGGAATGATATTTTACATTTTTGCCTAAAACTAAATTGCATAGTGAGCAATATTGAGGCAGATAGAGCTATAGGTGATCAGGATGTGAGTACAGTCCATTCACAGTTATTTCACGTCTGACAGCAGCAACCCAATAGCAACCTTATTGCAACAATCATAAAGATCATTGTGAATTTGACAGACCTGTCAATGGCAGCAATCCAATAGCAACTTTATTGTAACGATTATAAAGATAATTGTGAATTTGACAGACTTATCAATGGCGGCAACCCAACAGCAACCTTATTGCAACGGCAATAAAGATCACTGTGATGTTGATAGTGATGCAAATTCAGAGGTAAAATAACTGAACGGACTGCTGCCCAACGATACAAGGATCAATTGGCGCGTGGTCTAAATCGGAACTTATGCCGCCATCTTGTTTTTTCAATACAATTTCTTTGACAATTTCAAAAAGGTTTACTAGCAACGTCCTGTCAATGTCATTTGGGCGCCAAAAGATCCTTTTAGTACTTTACGTGTGAATGGAACGAGGGCTATGCGTGCTGCAGCGTGCTTGAGTTCGCCACTAGAGGCGCTAGTGTAGAGTAAGGTATCTAGATGTCAAAATATGTACTGAACGTTCACTGTTTGCGGGATTATTTATGACAGGTTTTAACGAATGATTCATAATAGCTGTAATGTTTGTGCCATTCTTGATTAATTATGGCTTAAGATTTAAGTAAAAAGTTAGGATTTAATTTGTTAGCACTTGAAGGAAGAATAAGATTTGTGTGCTTCATTCTTGCCAATTTTAGAAACATTATAATCTAAATATATATTTGAAGTTTTAAAATGTAATAAAAGAAATATACTATGAACATAAGGGTACTTAAACATATCCAAAACATCAAATAAAAGTACTGCAACAGGACTATACTCGACAGTGGCGCCAACTGGTGAACACAAAAACGATAGCCCCCATTAAATAGCTGATGTGCCTAGGCACTATCCGGTTTCACTTTAAACAACCTGCCTATATCAATATCTGCCTAGATAACATTATATTTTATAGTATATACCTACTATAAAATATAATGTTCATCAGACTTTCTTTAATATCAATGACGAAAACAAGAAAAAAAAAACAATAGGGTGCAGAAAATAAGTATCACTATCATACCACATGTATCACAACACAATTTGGGTTCAATTTGAACTGCCATGACCCATGGGAAAGAAATCTGACAGTGCATAAATATTTATAACACAAAAAATATGCCATTTTCACCATGATTACATTACATACCATACTTTTTCATACAACCTCACAGTGACAGCCCATTTGGAGCATCAGCCAGCTGGTCAACCAATTCACTGAAAACTTTACTAGTTGTTGAGCCTGGCAACTCTTTGACAGCTGATAAACCCTGACCTGCTAGTTTGCCAACTCTAGGGTCGATTGGCACACTCCCCATGAAGGGTATTTTGGCTATATCTGCTAGTGACTTGCCTCCACCACTTGAGAAGATGTTGGTGCATTCACTGCAGTTTGGGCATTCATATCTGGAAAAGAAACATGGATCTTTTAGCAAGTACATCAGATAAATTAGAAGAAAAAAACTCTCTTCTTCATCTGTAATCCTTCCTTAGCCCATAATCAAATAATCTGGTGAAATTAAATAATTTTATGATAGGTGTTCCCAAAGAGAGAGTATGTACTCTTTTTTCATGTTTATAGTAATGTTGGGCAATGTCTAACACATTAAATATGATACTGCAGAAAATCTTGTTGCCAGTGATTTGCAATCTACATGAAGTCCATGCAATTTTTTTATTATTATCCTATACTGCCCCGCTGCTGAGCAAAGGCCTCCTCCAAGTCCTTCCAGGAACTCTTTTCCTGCGCCACCTCCAACCAGCCCTCGCGGTGCGGGTCTTAGTCGTGTCGCCACCCCTTTCTGGGCCGGCCTCGGGGGCGCCGTACATCTTGAAGCAACAATTATGTGGAGAGTTTTGCCCATGTTAATGTGATTAATGACGGTTTATGAGTAGCTACTCAAATGAGTACCTACATACATAAATTCAGACCCCACCACTTGACCTCCAGCTGTGGCCATCATCCTAGTGATAACAAACAGCCACAGGATGTACCTAAATGGCAATGACACTGTTACTAGATAAAATTCGCCCACATAGACAACAATATAATCAAGCCAGAAAATATTGATAAAAATATTGTGTTATGAACAATAAATAACTTGAAGTGTCAGGTCAGGAAATTATGTTCAAAAGCTGCACAAGCTTTTTTCTTGTTTAATTGAGAACTACAAATAATAAGGTCTAAGTTGACACAATCTGTAAGGTAAAAACATGTACTCAGCAGTAGAAAAAGGCTCTTTAAACTGTTTCCTTTCTAAATTACAAGTGTAAAGTTTACATTTTTTAAGTAGCTTCCACTATAAAAACGTTATCTTAAAGGATAATTTATTTGTCAAACATGCGTTTACATACAAATCGAGCATGCAAGATCTTAAATATAGGTAAAAATTCGTACATGTTTTGCCTGACGAGGCGTACAATTTTTTTTTTTAATGTGATGTGTGTGTGTGTAAACCAAAGACTTAGGACTGGTTCACTAACATTAATTGTAAAATTTTATGAGAATAATAATACTATGGATATAATAATTATAAAGTTAAAGTACATATGTCAAAAGGTATCTGTCAAAATTTTATTTATAGTATATTAATACTTGTCTGTTAATAGATTTCGAATCTTATTTTTAAATTGATTTGTGGTCGTAGCTCTATATGACTGGTATTTTGTTGTGTATTTTCGGGGCCATACAAAAAATGCTTTTCCACATGAGGGTAGTTTTTGCCAAGTGCAAGCAAAGTTATTGTCACGTCTGTTGCGCGGAAAACTGTTAGATTGTCGTGGAAAGAGTTGGGGGTTAGACTAATGATGCAACTTCAAAAATATATAGAGACGGTAAAGTTAATAATTTGTATTTTTTAAACAACGGTCTGCAGCTTTCTGTCGATTGTAACTTAAACAGCCTAAATTCACATTTTTTGGACTTTGAAAGCTATTTCCTTGCACGTAGAGTTACTCCAAAATATAGCTCCATAGCGCAGAACTGATGTCACCAATCCATGATAGGCCAAAGCATCTTGGTTAAGTTCTGAAGACAGTTTGGACAAGACACGCTGACTAGCTCAGTTATATATTTAGTGTGCACTTTCCAGTTAAATTTTGTATCGTCGACTTTATTTAATACTGTGCCATCATATAGGGTTTCAATGCCAATATAAGTATGTACCCGTTGACTAAAATGCATTATCGTCGTCTTATCTAAATTAGTTTTAAGATTATTCCTATCTAACCATTATATTATTGATGTCACTGTTTCATTAATGTCATATTCATAAACATACTTATTATTACATATTATAATCACTGTGCTGTCATCTGCAAATAGGGTCATGGGGTAGTTAATAGTATCAGGCAGGTCATTGATATTTAGGATAAATAATAGTGATTCAAACACGCTCCCTTGTGGGACACCGTAAATAGGCGTTTGTTCGCCAGATATGTAATCGAAATATTTAATTTTGTTATTTCTGTGTACTGTTTTCTGTTAATTAGGTAAGATTATAAGGTTAAGTATGTTTCCTTTTATGCCATAATGCCTCTAGTTTCTGAAGTAGAACGTCATGGTTTACATAGTCAAAACCTTGCGTCATATCACAGTATCTCTGCTTTATCATAGTGTAGGTAGTACAACTTAATTAGTGTAGCTCTAAAGCATTTGCAACTATGTAATTTTTTTAAATCTAAGTTATCTGTAACTCAGGACCCTCCTACCTCAAGACACCTTTCTCTATTTAATATTGTGCATTTTATTAACCAGCGCCTGTAATATGATGTTGAGATACTTATAGATTTATTATTTCATATATTTTTTCAAAAACTTGTTAATCATTGTTTACTCATACCCGCTCATATTTTCAATAATGCCCAGTATAGGTATGCTAGTCTTTCTGCAGAAAGTGATCTCTTTGCGGACATCCTCTATGGCTACTTCTTGTGGGGTGGTCACTATGATTGCACCACACTGCGGCACTTGACGAAGATTCTCCATCACTGTGATATGCTCATCTGAGGTTCCTGGAACACAAGATAAGACCTTATATTTTTATACTAGAATATTTCAAAACTGGTAAAAAATAAGATAGTAATAATACTTAAAAAGTTATTTTAGTGGGTTGCTTTCGTGCTTTTGTATATGGACAAGACAGGACACGAAGGAATTATATCAAGTTACCTGGAGGAGTATCAATGACAAGAAAATCAAGCTCCTGCCAGCAAACATCTTCTAGAAACTGCTTGATCATTGATGTTTTCTTTGGCCCTCTCCACACAACTGCATCATTTCGAGAGCCAAGTAGGAAGCCTATTGACATGACGCCCAGCCTCTGTTCTTTGTCTAGGTACACAGGGATCCAGCCTTCAGGCCCTTGGTGGACACTCTGATTCTCCAAGTTCAGCAAATAAGGCACACTGGGTCCACATAAATCTATGTCCAGTAATCCAACCTGGAATTTATACGGAGTTGATAGTGCATATTACCTCAAAGGAGTTGATACGAAAGGAGTTTACAGTAGTTTTTTAATGAATTTTAAAAACAAAAAAGAATCCCAGTTGAATAAATACCTTATAACCTCTTTCTTTCAAAGTTAGCGCCAACTGGGTGCTAACTGTGGATTTTCCAACACCTCCTTTCCCAGAAAGAACTAATATTACACGTTTTACAGAATCAAGCATTTTTACTTATTAACAATCTTCTAATAAACGAATAAAAAGGAAAATGGAAAAATAAAAAGTAAATAAAGTGGGCTTTTGTCAGTGTCACTGTGACACAACAAAAAATATGACTTTGACAGCAGTTAGTGCCGGACAGACAGATACAGTATGGTTATGACTGAAACAAATCGCGCATTATTGGTTAAAAATAACAATTGAAAAACACTGTCTAAGAATCTCTAAAATCAATTTTATAGTTTATCGTATTATAATAATTGAGGTACTTCATTAATTCTGCTATTTTTACTTTTCATCTTTCAGTTTTGTGTCGTGTAGAGGGGTCACTGCATTATACATTTTGACAGCGCTTGCGCTAATCGTCGATCGCAGCGCTACCCATCCATCGTTTATATTTTTCAGTTTTCTAAAGATTTTTGTAGCGGTGGTTGTGTTGATCGTTTGCCGGTGCACATAAAATAGGAAATGCAACATTTTTCATATTTTATATATGTTTGTTGGACGTTTTATGACACAATTAGTTTGAGTAATAGTTTATTGTGTTGATTTGTTATAACAAAAGTAGTGAAGGTCTTGTGTTGGTGTGTTTTATTTTCGTATAATTTCAGTTTAGTGGTTGTGCAAGGATTTGTCCCATCGACAGTTGATTTGCTGCCTTGATCTGCATTCTCTGGGGTTTATGAGGTATTTATAAGAAATTTTAGCTTTGGAAACTATAGATTTAATTAATAAATGAAGGTTTTATGTCACGAAGTTCGAGCATGACGAGTGGTGTTCTAATAAATTCTTACGATGCGGGCATTTATCATTAGACCCACCCCTGGGTTAAGCCGACGGGGATCGGTGAACGGATAATACTGTGCGTGTGCTAAATGTCATTATTTATTGTTACAGGGGTCTGTAGTCCTTTAATTTTAATCCTATCGATTTTTTAACAAGTTCATTCTTCATTTCATTTCTGAACGGTAAGTGGCTGTTATCCGTCTTCGTATATTTACTACCTTGAAATTAACTATGTATTTGCACATTTCAGGCAGTATTTATGTAGTAAACAACACTTATTTATTTCATCATTTTAATGAACTCACTTTACAAGCAAGAAACTCGATTCAATGGCAATAGATTTCTCAGTAAATAACTAAAGTAAGCTTCACTGCTAAACAAAACCTTTTTTACTGAATTATTAACACATTCTGAATTCTATTAGTTCTCTGTTGGGTAGAGGTAGAATATTAATTCCGATTAACATAATTGTTTATTTATATAAGGTGTAATAAATAAAGTTAAACATGTAAATGCGCACATCACTTTTATTTTCACTTGGTTTACATGTTATGGTCTAGTAATTTGGATGACCCAATTGAAACACATGTTCTTGTTACTGGAACTCAATTATTATTTAAACGAAGAACAGCTGCCTCATGAAGTAGGTAATTAAAACTAAATATTTTATAATAAGAACGCATGCGTCATTATAAAAACGCACCTAACGACACATACCTACATGCCTGTAGTCAAAGTAAAAAACAGTTGTCATAGCTGCTTTTTACAGGTTTTGAAAATAACCTACTGAATAATGTACTTTTAGTCATTAACATTGTAATTTTGGTTAAGTCACAGCAATATACAGGAGACACAATATTTGAAATGGCATTGAATTTTAATATGTACCTACCTCATAATTTTGTGATGGTACCAAAAAACCAGCCAACTAATATACAGCAATTATTGTTTATGCTTAAGTAATTGAATTGAATATACAGTTGTTTCTCTGAGTTTGTGAGTACCATATTTTCTGTTAAAACAGAAAATTTTGTGAACTTTTATCCAATTTTTATTAAAAAAAATATCTGAAGAGCCTGCGTTCACACATTGATAACATAATGATCACAGAATTAAAAAAAAAACTATATGTAATTCAGTAGTACAAGTTTGCAATGTCATGGTAATTTATTACCTAAGCTATAACTACCCTACTCTCATCAATCTCTCATCTCTCTCTCTAATATGATAAATATTAGCCGAACAGTTTGTTTGTTTTTTTTTTGAACATGGAGTACCAGTCGGATTTGAAAAATCCCATTGCATTTATTAACCCAATTCTTGAGGAAAGTTATAGGCATATATCATGACACTATGACTACACAAGGTGCCAAGCAAAAATAAAAATAAGAACAGCAAATGATACCGCGGGCCACAGATATAAAAAATAACTAAAGACTCTGTGTTAATGATCTCCACACAGCAGCACATATGACCACAGAATAAAAAAATAGTTCCATGACACACTGCTGCAATGTCATGAAACTTGTATTTTATTTTTATTTAGGTGCATTAAAGATAGCCAGCTAATGGTAGTTACTCCTACACATGCAAACAAACTCAAATCACTTAGTATGCCAAATGTGTGTGTTTTGCATTTTACAAGCTCTGCATAATGATTACAGAAACATTGTGAGCCGTCCTTCAACTTGATATTGTGTACTTAAATAATAATAATCTTGCGGTTTTTTTATGGTTTGCACAAATTAAGTTGGTAAACATTTGCATAATAAATGTATCCTATAAGGCCCTTTGTACACACACGTTTTTCTTACCGTCAAAAACTACGGTTTATTTGGCATGTCGTCAGTGTTGTATGGATCACTATGGAAGCTTGTTGATGGACACGTTTTTTCTACGACGCGGTTTATACTAACTCATACGTTAGACCGTAATTCGAAAACCCGAATCACTTTATCCCGAATGAACGCTATCTCGAATCACTCTATCCCGAATGAACGCTATTGCGAATGAATGTTATCCCGAATCACGCTATCCCGAATCACGCTATTCCGAATGAACGCTATCCCAAATCACTCTATACTCCGTACCGTACAGACACTGTGCCGTTTATAAAGGGCCTTACTATACCGTGTACAAAGGGCCTTACTATGTGTTATGTTTAGAATATCTGAGGGTTTTCGTGTTGCTACTTCTGTAGGTCACATGTTACTGTTTGTGATAAGAAGTTATTGAAAGAAATCCATTTATAATGGCCCTTGTTGTAGAGTACTATAACTTGTTTGCAACAAAATTATCATTAGCTATTCATTTTCTTAGCGTGTCGATAGCAATCTAGAGTTGCACAAAGTTGGTCTACGAGTTTGGCACCTTCAGTAGCGTCCATCAGTACCTGTAACGTGCAAACAACGGGACACGCTGGACACGATATTAGCTTTTTATCAGTAAACACGCTTTTCTATGCTCCGAGGACCTCCTCTCCTAGGAGCCACTAGAAGAGAAAAATAAATTAAACACCGTTTACCACAAACTATTCTTAACTTAACCTAGCTACCTAGAACTTTGCCTAGAACCGACCGAAACGTATTTCCGACTGGAAATGAAATCAAATGTCGGGAGATCGACGTGAAGACCTTGCAAATTGATCAGAAATTAATCTAAGAGTCCAAGTTGGTATGCACCTGTCTGCACGAACATTTTGAATGCGTTCATCGAAACCGCAAGTAGCTAAGAAGATGTTCCGAATTACATTACGATCTATTTCTTCTCCAAATCAAAGATCATCGCATGTGGTCGTGCCCTTCCATACTTACTATAGATTACTGAATAAACAATCAGCATATAATGTCCCCACTGCTGGGACACAGGCCTCCTCTCAGTAAGAGGGAGTGGTCCGTAATCCACCATGCGAGTCCAGTACGGGTTGGTAGATGTCACATGTCTTCGAATTTTTGGTTCAAGGACATGCCGGTTTCCTCACGATGTTTTCCACCACCGTTTTGAGAGCAGTGGTGATTAAATAATTTACACAAAGTAAAGCGTCTGACTGGGTTCGAACCTGCGACCTACAACTCGAAGTCGCGGCCGTTACCACTGGGCCATTACTGCTCTTGATTACTGAATACTTATTATGGTAATTCAAAACATAAAGCTCACTTGCCAAATATAATAAAATAACTTTCGATACTCGAATGTAATGTAGAACCGAATAGAGTTGAAATAAAAGGAACAATGCCGTCTCTAGGAAGGCCACAGCGGTGACCTCAATACGGGTCGGCCACCGGGGGTGAGTCACCCTGCGCGTGGCTTACACTTCACCGTTCTAGTGAATGGACTCCTCGATTCTCAAGCAGATGCCTAGGTCTACAATGTTCCTAAACGGGGCTGTATTTTTTCTTCAGACATGAAAACTTCTGCAAATAAATTCCGTGGACTATATTTAAGTACTTCCTACGGATATTATCCGATATCTTGCTAAACCTGTACGTGTCTCGACTAGAATGTTTGTCTCCTTCCAAGAATTTAGTAGTGTGCTTCAAAACATAAATTGCTGATCGAAGGTAATCGGATTCGCCTATGTTTCAGAGGGGACGTTCCGCTTATGCGTCATTCTTATCGTACTAGTTCATTCCAGCAACAACATGAGCTAGGATTTGCTTGCACTACAAAAACTAAAGAGTTTTAAAGGACTCAATCTGTGTTCTGCCACTAGCTTACAGATAGTGTCTGCCGCCCATCTAAGTCCAAAACAGCTCTGAATTTGCTTCTTGCGATACCAACGAGAAAAAATAGAATGGCTACCTATTTTTAGACTAGAACCACGCGACTGCAAAACAGACCATACACTTTCACCATCACAGTTGCGCGACGAATCTAAAAATAACTTCTACGCTATATCCAGTTATACATAATTGGGACAACCCCAAGGCCGTTCTGAGTACAAATAAGGGTGATGTTATTACTCCTGGTCACCCCCCGTGAGTTCAACCGGGGGAGGATTATATAGCGTCATATTTTATGCACAAATCTCCCCCGAAATCTGATTCGGCGACATCGGTTATTTTTATGATTCATCTAGACACCTTCGTAGAAAAAACTGAACAAGGAATAGAAACTCGCAAACATTCCCGTAATACTAAAAACGTGTCCTAGTGCCTACAGTTTTTTAATCAGTATGAATAATACATGGCGATCTCTTGTGTAGGCCCCTGTGATCTGTGAATACAGTATGCTAAAGATATGCACGACTTAAGCAAGTGTGTCGGGGGGAAAACTTGGCGTTGGAACCGTACCGCGATCTCATTAACCTTTATTGGAAGCCTAAACAATAAATACCGAGTGCAACCCAAATTTAGATTAACTAAAACAAGCAAGTCATTTCTTATAAACAGTATCCGCTTTTATAACAAGTTGCCAAGTCAGTTACAGAACTTAGCTATGGAAAGTTCAAAACCCACATCAAACGTATCCTTATCAAAAATGTATATTATAAGATTAAAGACTACGTCGAAGACAAGGAAGCTTGGCAATAATTCCTTCTGCACATGTGGCTTCCCTGGTACTTCATGTAAGGGTCTATTAACTGCTCCCAAATTACGAATTTTATTTGAAAAAAAAAAGAAGTTTTTTTGTTTTTTACTTTCTTCTTTGACATAATCTTCACATTATTTGACATTATATACCTCTAATTCTTATTTCAACTCTACTTGTGGCTTTTGTAAACAGGATTTTAATTCAGAATTGTTACAGTTGTAATGGCAATCATGTCATTTGGTTTAAATGGGCTTTATTTTTATATAGATTCTTCTATATTTTGTGAATGTGAGAACGTTGTAGGCCTAACTTGTAGACTGTAGATTAGTAGACCTTTTTATATATTTTTTTAATATTTTGTTGAGTGCCTGTTACTTGTTGACAGGCCTACACTGTCCTCCCATACCTATCAAACACTAATTTGAAACATTGTAAAAGCCCCTTATTTTTAAAACAGTAACCGTGGAGTTTCTTGCCAGCTCTTCTCCATAGGAAACAACCAATTGGAACCGTGCACCTAGCTTCTGACGTTTCATAAGTGCCCATGTTGGTTTATGTGAAATAAAATATTTTGATTTTGATTTTAAATGGCAATCTCGCACAGTAAAGCAAAGGGTTTTTCCAATTGACATGCACGATAGCTGCACCCAGGTACAAAGCGGAGAGAAACTTGTGTAATGGACCCTAAATACTTAGAAAGTTAGGTTTTCCACAAACCGTTCAATAAACCCATTTTACTCGCGAGCATGCGATATCAATTCAGAACCACGTTAACCGACTTCTCAAGTAATAAATCAAAAGATTAATTCCGTAACCACCATGATTCGATGGCGCTTAACACCGCTTGAATCTGCGGAGTGAAACAGTTGTTCCGTTCAACCTCGGGGCACTTCAGTACGGTTGCGTAAAAACTAAATGCCAACGCGTTATGAAACTGCAACCGTAATCCGTAATGGCACGGAAAAAGTCTTTTGCATAATTACAGACCAAAGTTGTTGGGATTTTTATAATGAAGTCGACCGCAGATCCCGCCTTAACACCTGGACTTCTATTGCTCCCCTTTCATTGTATTGTTGTAAAAGCTTTCTTCTTGACACCGTTCTTCAAAAAGTATTGTTGAATTATGAGGATCATTAAAACTTTTGTTTGTCTCACCACGATCATTAGGACAACTTCGGGCATACATAGAGAGTCGAGTTGCTTTAACAGATTGCAGCTGGTGACACCGTAACAAATTATCCTGTTTTTGTGTATTACTCCAAAGACTCCTCCAAAGTACCCTTAAAAGACTTCTTCGAGGATTGATTTAATATGTAATTATGTATCAAGAAGTATGAGATTTCATATCCATCTAATTTTAAACTAACTTTGAATTCGGAAGTTTTCCAAAACGTCGCCCGTAATAAAATCCATTCAAATAGTTATTATGTTACTGGCTGCCAAAGCATAGCAGTGGACATTCCGTGCACGTGGCCGGATGCTATGAAACTTCAATCGTTACTGGACATATGGCGAGCTGACGACACTGATAAATGACAAGGCTGCGGGGGCAAAGCACTCATTTTTCATCCTACTTGGTAACAACATTCAGAGCTATCATTTTGATAGACACTCACTATCAAGTTGACACTTTTTTGTAAAACTGTCGCGCACGTCTGGGTTTCGAAACAAAGGATCACTTATTTCTTTTATAGGTCCGGCAAAGTTCTTATGAGGTAGTAAAACATGGCTTGTTTTGTCGTTTGCAAAACCGCGGACATTCGCTACAAAATTGCATTCTTTCGCCTGTAATAGCCAATTTGTTACTTTCTGAATTTTCGGCGTCGTCGGCGAAGGAAGATGGATTGCCAGAGCCAATCCGGTTATATAAAGTACAACTAGTAGTCTAGTACGTCACTAGTAACTATGCGATAAAAATAGCTTGCGCACCTAAGTCCAGGAAGCTCTTAACCAAGAAGAGTATCCAGGAAGCCACCAAGAATAGTGTAGCGGAACTCGTCATTTAGCGTCATTCGGCAGGCTGGAACGCGCGCGCCAACTCGTGCGCCATAAATCATAATGATTACGTTGCGCGAGGGGCTTCCACTCCACCAGATGCACACGGCTATTGCTCTCCTTCCTCTATTACTAAACGAGATTAGGCAGATTAGTCTTTTAACTAAATTAAGCTGTTTGTGTAGATTTTGGATTATAAATGACGTGTGATTATATATCAATTACGGTTTAAAAGCGGTTCTGTTTGGGTTTTATTAACTGCTTTTATAATGATTATGTTTGAAACGGTATTGAAAAGTTTAATGTGTCTTTTGGCTGTGTTTTATTGGGGACTATAGGACTACAAATTAATGCCTTATTGCCAGTTCCCATTCTTCCCTCATTATTATTTTCTTATTTCGCTTAAGCTCTTAGAAATGGGGGATATTAAAAGAAACATCATTAATTTCGCTCCCTCTTTCCGCCATAAACGAAAGGAGGGCAGGATGACAACCCCTAGGCTCTCTTTCCGGCCTCATTAAGGTATTTCGCGGTGTTATAATAATGTTGGCTAAATATATAAAGGCTGTGCTCGACGGTACAGCGGCTGGGTGACCGCAGAGATGGCACTCGAGATAACGGACTCGCAGACTGTGACACTAACGACCCGCTGTGAATTGGGTTTTCTTTTTGCAAAACTACATCTGTCACGGATAAAACATTGTTTCACTTTAAACAGTTGAATGGAATGGTCTTAGTTTGTAATGTCGCCAGGAGCTAAAAATCCAGATGTTTGAATGCTTGACTTGCCAAATGAATGTTTCACATAACAATCTGCCTAGCCTTTTCCTAACTTTGTTGGAGTCAGCTTCCAGTCTAACCGGATGCAGCTGAATACCAGTATTTTACATGGAGCGATTGCCTATCTGACCTCCACAACCCAGTTACTGGATAACACGATACCCCTTGGTAAGACTGGTCGTCAGACTTGAGCTTCTGACTGACTACTCGTAACGACTGTCAAAGATCTATGAATGGCAGCCGCGACCAACGGGTTAACGTGCTTTCCGAGGCACGGAGGGGTCTCGAGTAATGGATGGCCACCCAGCCATGAACAGACCGCGGCAAGCGTAGTCCTTAACCTTCTAGTCACATATAAGGATTTTAATGGAATCAAATGGATTTTAAGGATTTTATGGGCGTTTTTCAAATCAGGGGAAGGCTTTAAATATAATCAGAAATCTTTTTGAAATCTGGCAACACATTGCTTTACTAAAAAGTAAAAGCGTCGCGCCCGTTTGTGGGAGCCTTAAGTCATATCAAGAATCATACAGTCACATTCAGGATGTGTGTAACTTAAGGACAATATATTTGAATTGCTAACAAGAAATCGATGGAGCAGACCAAATGAAATAAGCAATAAATTACAGAGTATAATTTGCGTGCGGTGAGAATAAAGAGCATCCGCCATGCAGTTGGGGTGGCTGTGAGTCCAGCTATGTCGTTATAGCCCTGTGTTGGCGTTGGGGTGGGAATCCAATCAAGTCTCCATTCCCTTGAGCCACTGACTCAGTGGAATGCGTCATCAAATTTATTTTTATTGCCTTTCATGACACTTTTAAATCTACCAGGACTTGTTTAATGTTTTGAAAAATCGACGAAATACCGTCCTGACCAAAATATATGAAAAATAAAATAAATAATAATATGAAATATATGAAAATATATTATGTATGACTGATGTATGACGACTTTTCCACAAGACCTCTGCTTTTTTTGAGGGCAAAGTTATAATTTTCAAATAAATATCTTTTAGTGCAATATCAGATTCACTGAGATGTACACATGACCACAATCTTCACACATCAGTAGTAGCTGCTAATTCAGTCACGTTAGCACATAAAAATATTTACGCGAAAATCTTAAAACAGTTTATCACGAAATCGATTCTTTATGACGACGACTAAAGTTTAAGAAATTTTATGTAATAAATATGGGGACGATCGGAACTGACTTGACCTTAACGTTTAAAGGTCAGTTGTCACCGAAACGTTACACCGGCCGAAAGATTACAAAACCACGTGTGATTTAGTTAAATGCTTGACAGTTAAATAATTAACCTGCCACCGCTACTTGTGGAACGTTGAAAGTGCGGCTCTTTCTTTTCTCATTGCGCTGATTCCCATCTCCGTGTTTTAAGTACTTGTTAATTTATTGGCTTCGGTTACCTTTGGCGTTTTCCGCCTGAAAATTGGCCCGTTTATTACAATTTATCAAATAAATACTTTGCTTCTGATATTTTAAAATTAGAGCTTAATACTTCGCCTTATTATTTAAACAAATGCCTCCGTAGCGACCACAGGGCTCTTCTGGAAACTCCAAAATCTGCAAGACCGACTATGCTATGGTATTCATACGCTTTTGAGCATTGCAAAAATATATTTTAACTCTGGTAGGTACTTACTTAATAAAACTAGTGGCTCTGTGAGCTGTAGATCTCGCGACTTTGTCTTTGCATAGCTTAAAACTGAATAAATTTTCACCGCGCACCTTAAAACAAAAAGCGCGAAATGGCTGAAATATGTTTTTTTTTTACGTTTTCAACTCCCATATCGCCGCCATTTTCAAAAATTTCGAAAAACTTGATCGACAAAATAAATCTTATAATTATCAATCCTACTCACAAAACTTCACGGGAATCGGTTGAGAAGTGCGACCTGTAGAGGGGAACAGACATCCGGACATACGAAATAATTTTTACCCAAGCTCAAACGGAGACGCTTCGCTCGCGGTTCGCGCTCGCTCGGTCAATCGTAAGGGTGTTGTCTAGCAAAAAGGCCGTAGGTTCAAACTGCCTCGTTAAGGTGTGATGAAGCCCTCCATGAGAAAGGCTTAGTAATAGCTTACTGGTATTGTGAGTAACCCATGTGTCACTTAAGTTTTCTGTGTATACTTAAATAGCGGGAAATAACAAAAGAACTTAAGTAACTCAATATTTTCCCTTCGGAATCCTGCGTACAGCCAAAATGTTCTTGCCCTGGCTTTACAATACTTTGCAGCATTTCGCATTAAGAGCGGCCAACCCGTCATGCTTTTCATACAAACGCTCGTACGTGATTATAGCGTTGTAACACAACTTTCATTGAAATGTTTGAACCAATAGGTATCTTGTGCACTTTATCTAGGTTCCTATGCAAGTATAAAATCAAATTTAGCAGAAACAAATTCAGTATAAGCCTCCAAAAATCTGCTTGTACAAATTTTACCTGAACTTTGGCCATTCATAATGTACTCATTAATTGTAAAAGTGAAAAAACGTCTTCATAGAAACCTCGCACAGGTAATGGAGATTCTAAATGTGAAACCTTTTTTCCAAAAACTTGCAAGGCTTTTTCAAAAACACGTATTTGCTGGAACAAGTTTTGTGAAAACTTTGCGCGCCAATTTTCGTTCGATGTTATCGCGTTCTCACTCTTGCTACTTTTTCAAACATTGCGTTGGATGAAACAACAAGCTTTTCAATCGTGCTCGCGTTGACGATAGACGGACCGGGAAAGAGGCCCCCTTAAGTCTACACCAAATCATTTTGCCGATCGTCGTTCTACCGTTTTACATTTGTATCATCACTTTTTTTTTATAGCCCTCTGGTAACTTTACCTAATTGAAACATAGAAGCGTCCCTTCCCATTTAACACGATCCTGGGTTCGGAACATAGTTGCAATCAGCTGCAAATTGCAATTGTTATCATAATTCTCAGTTATCGCGGCGCGTTGGCGGCTGCATCGTTGCCCCGCTCCGATAACCATGGTGATAAATAAATAACCCATATTACATTGTTTGATGCCTAATACTTATATAAATAAATCATTTGGACGCAGGAAGAATGAGTCGCTCATAGATGAGTCAAACTTTGGACCGGATTGGATGTATCGAAATTTTTTGTTTTGTTTGTTTTTGTGTAATTATTGAATAGTATGTTCTCTATTTGTCTATTTCTATGGACAATCTATTGCTAAGTAAAGCATGTTATTGATTTGCGTATTTACTTATTTCTGTGGGAAAATAGGAAATACAATGCCACTGTTTAATTTAAGTTATCACTGACAACAATTACAATATAATGGGGGAGTTGAAATGTAGGCATGTATTTTAATTTATAACACTCGGTTTGTTGTGGTTTGGAAATTCCCCAAATATAATACCAGCTTTATTTGAAGCGTTATCTTTAAAAATACCTACATTAAGTAAATATTCTGTTTTTATATCAGTGCTTTTATAATAATGGCTCCAAATTGTTATTACTCGGTAACCGAAATTCCGTGCCATATACCACTAAGTTGTAAACGATGTTCGGGCTGTAATTAGTAATTAACCCGTCATACATGATACTAATGGGGTCCTCAGTTGCAGGACGTAAGTCGCAAAATTTTTGCATCTGGTAAGTCCCTGAGACGATTGCGGAACTTTCTTCCGACTGCCACTAAAACTGCGCTTGCACAATCCCTTTTACTTCCCATCCTTGACTACGCTGATGTCAGTTATCTCGATCTCACTGAGGCACAACTAGATAAACTTGAGCGACTTCAAAACTTTTGCATAAGATTTATATTTGGCCTGCGCAAATATGATCACATTTCTGAATTTCGTACAAAGCTCAATTGGCTTCCCATACGTCTTCGCCGGAATTCACATATCTTGTTTCAGCTCTACAGTATTCTATTCAACCCTAAAACCCCCTCTTATCTTAAAGAACGTTTCAAGTTCCTTCATGACACACATAATAGATATCTTAGGTCATCGGAAAACTTAAGACTAGAGATGCCAATGCATTCCACCAGCTTTTATGACAAGTCTTTTACAGTTCAAGCAGTACGGTTATGGAATGCCTTGCCCGAGTCGATAAGGCGTGCTCAATCTTTGTCCACTTTTAAAATTATGGTTAAAAAACACTTCCTCTCTCCTTAAACATCATCATTACATTTAGTTTCCTTGCTCTTGTTTCATGTTTATTATTGTATATATTATATGTAGATAAGTATATGTTTTATGTATGTATGTATTTGTTGTATATGTAAATGGTACACCACTGACTACCTGCATTATTGTCTCTCCTTCTCCCTTGAATCCATCCAAAGGTTGTCTGTAAAAGATCGCTTTTAGCGATAAGACCGTCCATTGTGTCACCCTGTGTAAAATGTCTACATTTATATCTGTTATTTTTTATGGTGTACATAATAAAGAGTATTCTATTCTATTCTATTCTATTCTAATGTAATTAAAGCTTGTTAATTTTGTGTGGACTTAATAAATAATTAAGTTTTCTGAAAAACCAATATCCCAAAATACACCAACTAGGTTATTTGAACGTGAACTTTAATTACCTACTCTACGCTAACGAGAGTTAATGTCCAAAACTGTTGTGTCAACAACTGTCACTCACACTTTAACTGTCAAAAATAAACGAACGTAAACGATAACCCATAACCCTCAAAGTGTAACCCGCATGACACGAAATTGATATCCCACAAACAAAAACACAAACGTTACAATAACGTTAACGAAGGCGTTAACGTTAACAGACTGGTGTAGGTAATTAGCATCTCTCGCGCCGATCCGGGCGATCAATCATGAGCGCGCATATAATTGCTTAAGTAATCGCATTATCTCGATTGCTCGGTGTACCATTGCCGCGTTGCAACGTTTTGACGATGTGTCGGGTTGCACTGTTGCAGATTGTTGCAGTAATTAGGAAGTATGTGGTTTTGCTGGCGTCGTTTTCTATGGATAGGATCATTTGACAGTTAATGATTTAAGGATAGCGTTTTGATGCAATTTACAGAAATGGTTTTACAATTGATGAAAAGATGATATGGCTAGAAAGGGCTTGCTTACTGATATGAAGGCTAAAAGAGATGGTATGGATGAAGAAGATGCAGCGTGGACCTCAAATAAATTGGGAATAGGGCAGTAGAATAATGATCAAATCAAATCAATTTATTTGTTAGAATGAATGAATGATTTCAATGATGATGCTGTTGAGTTGAATATGTTGATGGAGGAGCTATTTCGACATCTTATATTAAGGTAAAATGGACTTTTAGTTAAATACCTTAACTTACAATGCCAAATCACCGCAGGTGCGGCGCCTGCGCAAGTACGCGGAACTGCTGGTTTTACTGCTCTGTTATTTGTTTCACTACTTGATTTGTCTTATACGTCTATTTGATTCATGAATGAATACGTTGTACTGGATTCTATTGAACATTATACTTGGCGTTACCGACATGTATTTGTACATTGAGATTTCAGAAAGTTCCATCCTAAAAATTCCTCTAACTCGTAAGTAGATGTAGAAAGCAATTTATCAAGAGCAGACGGCTCTCCACATGAAGCTTTATCTGGCATGTTTGATGAATAATTAATATCAGCAGTTCCGACGCGGTAAGCGAGGCTTAACCACATGAAAAATGAGACTTACCAATATCTCACAGCACAGACACTCCTGCTTTAAGAAAACGATTAACAACGAATTTGGATCATGATTTATATTTAATATCCCATTGGAATCCATCACGAATTTAAACAGGAAGCTTTAAGTAAACCAATAGTAGACAATGCTATAACCCTGCCCGGATGTGGGAGTGCATTGAATCAACGCTTCCCGTGGTCGAAGACAAGCTGCCCAAATACGTCGGTGTTGACAGCACAAACAAATAGGAAGCCATGAACCGCGCCTTGCATACTTACTCCAAAGTCCGATTATGAAATATTAATACAGATACTTAAGCCACAGCCTAAGTACGCACACATCGACATCGTGCCAATAGACAGATTTTAAAGGGGAATGAAAGGGGACACATTCGAATCTTGTCAAAAGTTGTGTAATACTGGCGATTCGCATGTGTGCACCAAACTCGCATGTCAGAAATCGATTAATTGCATAGTCTCCGAATATTCTGTGCACAACCCATGCACGGGGTAACAGCACGCTGACTGAATCCTAAAACTGTAAGCTCGTTATGTGGGCATTAGTAAACGCAACGTCATGCGTTCCCTTATAGGGGGAAGGCTCTGAAATAATGCGGCGATTAAAGGGTTACGAAGGTGTCTGCGAAGGTAAGAACCTTACTTAAACGGTATTTATCGTTAATGCGGTCTTTAAACCCTTATTGTATGTGGTGGGACGTTCAAAAGCTTGTGTTACATTAATTCTATTTCAATTCGTCTCTAGTCGGTGTTGAAGATAAGCGTTTGACAGCTAGTAATTTTGAAATTAAACTCATACATACAGGCTGTCTCGTTAATAATGGATCAAACGTAACGGGTAGGTAGCCCACCTGATTTTCAACAACAAATTTCAATATTTAAAAAAAACCGTTGCCATATATTTTTTTTCGAATTTTCCCGTTTTCTCTACCAGAATTCAGTTTTTTTAATGCTGTCGCTGCAAATGATAACATTTTTAGGTATCATTTTTGTTAAACATTTCTGAATAGCTTACTAATGTTATAAGATATTTTTTTTTAAATAATGTTTTATTTGCCTTAGAAAAAAAATCTTGAAATTAAAAGTTTTATTTTAATGAAAAAAAAATTCTTGGTTACGGTAACGGTATTTTTTAAACAAATCAAATTAGTTGTTGGAAATCAGGTGAGCTACCTACCAGTTAAGTTCGATCCATTATTTACGGGACACCCTGTATTGCTTCGTTTTGATTGGCACTAAGAGTATAAAGTTAATTGTGATTATTAACGATCCATCCAAAGGTTGTCTGTAAAAGATCGCTTTTAGCGATAAGACCGTCCATTGTGTCACCCTGTGGAAAATGTCTACATTTATATCTGTAATTTTTACGGTGTACATAATAAAGAGTATTCTATTCTATTCTAACACAAATAATACTTAAACACAAAAACATCCTGGTTGATGATGATGACAAATATTTTGATTGGCATCGAACGTCCATCTCAATGGGCTCACGGCTACAGCTCACACTTCTAATAGACGCAATATAATGACGTCACTAAAATAACGAAACTGAATGAAAGCGTCTGCGAGCTAAAAAAATTAAAATGTCCAGCTGTAGCCTGTTATTGACTGAACAGTTCCGGTTTCTTAAGAATGATTTAATGTGTCGAAAGCTTAAGCCAGATCCGTTAATCAGTACCTACTCGGCAGATAAGTGCATGAAGTTGAAATGTTAAATTCTGTAGGCATTCCAAGAGATGTTCTTCGTATTCGATGCATGTTCCTATTAAGATAGGCTTCAAGGCTTGTAACTTTAAATCAAGAGCTTGTGTTGTCTGCTGCTGTGATTGCTTCATCAACTTCAATTGCTTAGGACTTGTTCAATTCTACTCCTACTATGTTTCGTTTTGCTATAGGGACGGGTTCAATACATAATTTATGAGAATTTCCCGTAAATCATTAACATATCTAATACATAATTAATTGATTCTCAAGGCCGTTGACAAAAATTCAAGGTCAATATAGATTTATTCATTAAAACAGTAACACAAATAAGTAAATATTGTCAGTTTGTAATTATGTCTGGTTAGCTATCAATATCCGATGGCCCGTTATGAGAATATGTGCACGTATTTCCCATGGTGATCGTGCCATTGATTTGGTGAATTAGGTACACGTATGAGAGAAATAATTTCATTACTAATGAGCATAGCAGTTGTTTTGTTTGATTGAGTATTGAGAAATCAAAGATGGCAACATAATCCCTGCCCTAATCCTCAAATTGGATCAAGACGTGCTTATTTCTTCTCCTTTCTACGGATCGATATTTTTGATCTGGAAGAAGCTTTAACCACTCTACTTACTAAACCTTAAATGTAAACACAAAATACCTTAATCCTTACTTAACGGTTGACTTTCCTTTGAACCCAAGATTTCGTTAGTATAAGGAGGCCATTAGTGGCCCTGAAGAGATTTTGAAAACTGTTAAGGGGGAAGCGCCAAGTTGTCCGCGATGTTTAAATTTTCTTAAGGTTTTTGCAATTTGCAGGTCAGTGTCAGGTTGTATGTTGAACAAAACATGATTCGCGACCTTAACAAGTGCGTATTTACAGGATTATAATCATTGAAATCATCAATACAACCATCTAAGTTCATATAATCCTATTGATTTATATTTTATGAAATTGTCATTCAATAGGATTATATGAACTTCGAGGGTTGTATTGATGATTTCAATGATTAGTATTCTGTAAATACAAACTTGTTACGGTCGCGAATCATATTTTGTTCGACATAAAACCAGACACTCACATGCAAATTGAAAAAAAAAACGTAAGAAAATTTGAATTTCGCGGGCAACCTGGCGTTCCCCCTAACGCCTTATTTGCTGGGACTTCAAAATATATTTACGCTTCAAGGGACACTTAGGTTCACTGAATAGCCGTAATGTCTTATTTATTGGGTACTCGTTCTTCCTCTTTAAACACAAAATTCTGTGTTATGTTACTTGTGTTAGTATTTCTATTATGTCTATTCTAAACTGGGTTGTCACTACTAAGCCTGAGTTTTGAATTAATAATAAGTATAATGTGTTTGTATTGTTGCTATAATGGTGATTTCTCTAACTGATTTATATCTAACCGTGTTTCCATTGATTTAGTAATTTTCAATAAGGATTCGATGATTGCCGCATTAATTATATTGTGTCGGTGATTAGCTGTGTTTTGCAACGCCTAACTTTTTTTTTTGTGAATTAAGTGAGCGAGGTCATGAAATTCAGATGTACCGTATAAGGACGGGAGTTTTTTTTCGCAAGTTATCTATTTTCTGCAAGTTATCGTTAGGTAGATGGCCAAAATGGTTTCATCAATATTGTTAACGTCATAAATGTGTCCTTTATATGGAATTGAATCTAAATAGCGGGGTGATATTTTATATTTAGCTATTTTATACTAGCACCCTAATTGCGTAACGCATTATCAATCACAATCTGAATCATTTCGAAGCCTATTGTTAATACATTGCTTCATATATTCGAAAAAAATTGTCTGCTCAACGCAATGAATATTGTTGAACTGTCAAATTAAAGCCATTCCTACTGTTAGTGTGTTACGCAATTAGCCCGCTGTGTAAACTTACTCGGTTCTATGATTTTCTAGTTTATGGTTAAATGTGAACAATTTATTTATAAAACAATATCCCTAATTAATTTTTTACAATTCATTCAAATTCGTTGTCATGAAGAGATCATTTAATTTTTCATAGCCGGCTCGAGCGGCGCGTTTAATCAAATAAACCTTTTGTGACATGAATTATTCATCGACACATTCGAAAAGTGGTTCACTATAACTTATACTTAATGGTATTCAATGCACGTTAATAGCAAACCGTGAATGGTTTTAACATCAGTTACTTTGAAAACTAAACAGTTTACGAAGAATATCGGCTTGGTTTTATGTCGATGACTGTCTTCGCATGGTAAGGCCATCACATCTTGTCCTGTGACTTATGTCAGCATATTATGAAGAGAATTACGAAGTGTTTGTATCATCAAAGGCTCAGAAATTGGATTAGACTTTGAGAAGAACGGTAAATAAATTATCGCGTGTTAATTTATTTTCCAAGCGTTCATCAATCAAACCTATCGAACCAATACTCCTGTTCATACAAATTGAATCATTTAACGCGAGGTCCTGTAGTTAACATGTCAATAGTGCCTTCAGTATTTGTGACCGCATTTGTTCCTCGAATAATTACAGTGGTGCTATGAAATACGCAGAAACGTCATCTGGTGATAATATTGCGGCACCATTCATGTTTACTATGAAACATTAATTCATAATGATGAATAACTGTTTTGTTACATAGTGTAAACAGTTAGTTACTTCCTTTGAGTTATTTAAAACAATGGGTTACTATTTCTAATTAAACAAATTATAGTCTTATCAATGTTGAAGCATTATTGCGTCGAAATGAAAGTAAAAACGTTGGAGGTATCTAAGAAAAATATTCAGAAGTGCCCAAAGATAAATAAACATAGAAGATAAAGTAAAAAATTCGAATAGTCACTGCGTTGAAAAGAGCAAAATTAATATCCTCACAACGCTTCAAGTGTTCTCGAGGAGACTGGCGACTTGCCGACAATCCGCCTCAACGGCCTAATGTAATTAATTGATTCGTGACTTCTCCAGAGCAAATTGACGATTTGAGTTTCTCACATTTTTTCAACAGACCGTTTTCAAAAATGTAACTTAAAAGTACGCAGTAAAGCTGATTTTGCAACGTGTGCAAGCGAAAGTGAATAATTTTGGAATAAACTGGATGATACCAAGCAATTGATTTGAGTATCATAATGGCTTTTATATGGAGATGGATAGGCTGAATTTGTGGATTGGTGTGAATGTGAATACGTTTGCCAAATGAGAACAACACACATACTACTGAAATAGGAATTAAAGAATAAGACCACCAAATTGGAAATAAATGGTAAATAAAAGAGAACATTTAGCAATTCTTCCTACAAGCAGTTATACTCGTAATAGATGGTATCGATAGCAATAACACTAAAGATAAC
The DNA here is from genome assembly GCA_917490735.1 of Dryobotodes eremita. Lineage (NCBI taxonomy): Eukaryota > Metazoa > Arthropoda > Insecta > Lepidoptera > Noctuidae > Dryobotodes > Dryobotodes eremita. The sequence continues at coordinate 4,382,594 of OU823247.1, read as the reverse complement.
ATGGCAATAGAACGGTTTTGTTGGTTATTAGCAAACAGCACAGTAATAAATTGAAACCAGGTAAAGCCAACAATGCACCATTGCATCACATTCGTGGGAAATCTGCAGAAAATAAATACCGCGGAGCAACCGACTCTTTTATAGATCCTTCACAGTAGAATACATTTTCCGAACTGTTGGTAGCTTTGATGATTCAGAAGTGATCGTTGGTTGAAACAAATTCAATAAATATACAGTGAAACCTGGTTAATTGGGATCTCAAGGGACCAAGGATTTTGTACCATTTAAAGAGGTTTTCATTTATCCAGTTTTCCAATTAGAGAGGTTTAAAATTATCGTTGTCTCATTTACAGAGGCCCCCGCTTATAGAGGTTGAAAAGTACTGTTATTCCATTTATAGTGGTGGAAAGGTTAATAAAAATGCGTATTTTTGGTGATATTTGTTATTGTTACGTGTCGAAACCTGTTCCAACCTGATAAATGTCTCACTTATACAGGGAATTGAGCTACAGACTCCCAATTATAGAGGTAAACATCGAAAAAATCCTAGAAATCAAATCTTATTTAACCAGGTTCGTAAAGTCCCATTAACAGAGGTAATTGGATGAAAAAGTGCCGGGACCTCATTGAAATTCTCAATAATAGAGGTTTCTCACTTATCCAGGTCCCACTTAACCAGGTTTCACTGTATTTGTATCCCAATTTGATACTCCACCGTTTATTTGACCTTATTTTAACTTGTCCCAAATGCAAATTGCAGCACTTAACTCTAGCAGAAAATCCAATAGGATATTAAGATGGTTCTCCTTAGACAATGTCGCATTGGAAGAGCAATGTTACCAACAAAATCCCTAATGTTATGCATGAGGAGCTAGAGACGTCTCCATATATCATTCATGCGCGGGATGCATCGAGGATAATGCAACTTGAACTTCGCGAGCCGAGAAACTTATCCTGTACATTTTACGGCAATTCCGAGTCTCTCTTTATGAGTTTGCTAGGCGTGTGTCGGTGATTAATGAATTTTTGGCAACGTTCAACGTTGTATCATTACGAGGCGCCTTAGTTTGTAAACGGTAGGTAAGTGTAAATTTGATGTGATAATTGTTGCTAAAACATGATGGATGCGAGCAAAATCTAATTGAATATGTTTATGTTTTTTGTTTAAATGATAAAAGAGGAACACTGATTGCATTCTACTTGAAGAATCTCGTATGCCAAGATATCGTTCAAACTTGCATCTCGACGTTCGACGTTCTCATTGGCGTTTCTAAGTCACACATTATCAAATCGTCCATATTCGCGATCACCAAAACATCTCATCTAGCGTAGTCGACGTCGCTAAAAGCGTTTGAGAAGTCGTTTGGTGTGAATCGTCGCAACTTTTCCACTTGTTTCCGTTGTAAGTTTCCCGCCAGTCGCAAGCACTTTCCCGGTGATTTGAGCCCCGACACCGAGTCTTTTTTTTTTTTTTGCCTTACAGTTGCGAAGAAAAAGTATTTTTGTTGAAGAACTTCAAGTGGTCAGTTTGGTAGTCGCCTCTGTCTAAGTAGCTGTGATATCTCCGAGTACTGGTGTAATTGTTATCTTAGGTGGTATCATAGTAGTTTAATTGCTAATTTGTTTAAAGATAACAGGTGTGTGAAGTCGCCGTCTTTATTTAGTTAGTTCATTAGTGCTTCCTGATTAGACTTCGGAGCAGACAGATTATTTCTTTCTTTCTTAATTTTTTTATGCACTACAGTTGATCCGTGTACGTAGGTAATAATTATAATTCATCTGCTAAAATACAGACGATATTACTAGAAACATGGTTCAAAGTCAGACATCACGTTGAACGCTTGAAAACATTACATTATTAGTTTTAAATCTAAACTATCTGATTCTGATGTTAAAATCTCCGAGGCCGCCAAGGTTAACATGTGACAGGGCCAGGCGTAACATTTTGTTTATATAGCATTTAAATTTAAATTACCAAATAAACAAATCATCATCATTCATACATAGATTCGGAAAAATAAGTTTATTTATGCTGTAAAAGCGGTTATTGCACACCAACGATCAATGACATAACAAATTATGAAGTACAGCCCTGACTTTCTAAAAGTATCGGCTAGTAAGGAAAAGGTTTACATTTAATTAGCTAGCTTACTTAGCTATATAAGAAATAATAAAATCAAAGGCAGACCTTGTTAGTAGACGGTGCACGTAAGTCATCACTATGAAATAATAACAGCGCTGCAGCGCTACATAGTGTCTTGAGCAACCTTTCACGCATTATCGTGACATCACCTCTGCGTTGCAAAGTGCACAAGTAATGCAGCACAATGATCGCGTTAGCAGAATTATGTTGCCTGTAGTCACAACAGTCACTTGATGTCTCATGTTCAAGTGGCGAAGCTTAAAGCCGTGTCGAGACTGCCATATTGAATGGTGTCGGATTCAAATTAAAATGCAAAGGAATGTTTTGATGAAATTCTTGAGTTTTATACCGTAGACCTATTCCAATTCTAAGTTTTTAATAATCCACTCTTCCTTTTTCATCGTAATGTTCTTTTAGCTCCCTTTGTGGAAATGCTTTATTGCTAGATTCCATTTCTCTTGCACCATTATGCCAATGATTCTTATTAGGATGTTTGTTGCCTGATTCCTGTGTATCAATTTTTTGATGGCATTCAAAGGCGTGCTCATAGTCTTATCAAAACAGCTTCACAAATAGATGGATTGCGAATTTTGAGAGTTTTTTGACTGCTGAGTGATATGGTGTACCAATTGATGAAAATAACCAGGAAACGGAGTATTAACAGTATTTTGCACTTGATATAAATATGTCGGAATAAGAAGGCACCCCGGGCAGAAAACGCTATTTCCGACGACAGAGACTTGGTTCACAATTTCATATGTTACATTTCCACCTTTTTTTTCTTCTAAATGTTAGTAATTGCCCATATAGTGTGTGAATACACTATACCAGGAACTCAAAGGAAATTGTGTCAAGACTCAAAACTACTGTGTGATAGATAGCTTGTTAGCAATAGCTGTTCTCAGCGGTGTCAGATTTATGAGATGAAGCGCTAATTGGATGCAGGAATGTCTTTGACGGTATTCATAATGAAACAAAAATGTAATACTGCTGTGTTTTTAATTTTTCCTTGATGTAGGGTGTTTTTTAACTAGAACTGGGGACTTTTTTTAAGTTAGAGTTTTTTAGAAATATGTGTAATAAATACTGTGTGTGGTTATATTCTTTTGGAAACATGACAGGCCTCCGTGTCTCGAAACGCACGTTAAGACGTTGGTCTCAGCCGTCATTCGTGGATCTTTGAAAGTAATTACAGGTCGTCCGAATCCCGAAAGTCGGACAACCAGTCATACCAAGGAGTGTTGTGTTACCCAGTAACTGGGTCGTGAAGATCAGATAGGCAGTCGCTCCATGTGAAATACTGGTATTCTGCTGCATCCGGTTAGACTGAAAGCCGATACCAATATAGTTGGGATAAGGGGCTAGGCAGGTGATGATCTGTCAATAGTGAAGGTCGTAATCATATTTGACTTTTATTTAGCTGTGCTACGATAAGCCTGGCCTGAGGTTATCGATGAGCTAATTTTTTTAATATTTTATTTGTTCATTGACGTCACCTTATGACTTAATGGCTGACGATGTAACCGCGAGGTCATGCTTAGCGGTACTTTAGTTGGCTAATAAGAGATTATTGCCTTATAATTTCGTTGGGAATTTTGTAAGCGTTAGCGGTTGGGAGATTAAACTCTATAATTTGCTCTCAAATGTGTCTAAAAAAATCCGTTCATCTTTCGTCCTCAATGGATTTCCATATGAGGAGAGATTTATAAATCTTTCCTTATTTACGATCTGGTTCAATTTCCGCTTACGTATGTATAAGATTTTATAAGAGGACTCTTAAATATGCCAATACCTCCTTCCCGGATGAATGTTCTCGGTTTAAACTTCTTTCTATGCCTTGAACCTTGCTAGTTAATGAGTTAAATTCAGAGAGCACTGATATTATGACTTACAATTCGCACAAATTGACAGCTGTACTTTATCACTTCATAGAACTGTGTCCGTCAATCGGTGTTAAAGTCAATATTTATTCCAATTCAATGCATTGGCATTAATCTGATTCCATCTAAATATATTGAGTCAGTCAATCGTTCGCCGCAGGTCGTTCGTTTATCCAGTGCTATTCAATATGCCCCATTGCCCATATATTATTATCAGCTATCAATTGATCTGTTGTCTATTATATTGCATTTCAGTTGATACCCATTTATTTAACACGACTGGATGTTTAATTGTTTAAACGTTGCATAGTTTTCATTGAAACTGCAAGATTTATTCGCGTCCGCGTTTTCTTTTCCGAAATCGATATGAATTGATGAAGTATTTTGTGGTTTTGCTTTGACTAAATAAGACATTGTTATACACTTTAATGTTATTATGGAGAGTCTTATTCAAAGCAATTTCAAAGGAAAATCAGAAGTTTTCTTCAAGTTGTTGGATTAAATAGATTTTCGAGATTTAGAGCGTTTGAAGCGCTCTTGATTCAGAAATGTATCTAAAGAAGTAAATAAAATACGTTCAAAAGAATCAATGCATTTATAATGTAAAGATGATAAAAATAAAATGTAGTCAAAGTTAGAAGAAGTGTAATTAAGGATACCCACTCAGCACTGACTAAATAATGGCTGAAGAAAAGTTCTAGAGAAACTAATCCAATTAACTATTGGAAGAGACAAGAGTGTGATTTGTATGCAGCTGTAGACTCCTATGAGTTGACTTGTACTGGGACTCGGTGTAAAGGATAATTCGATATGCCCCGCCACCAGTTCATTAAATGAATGGTTGGCCTACTTCCGAGCCTACAGGATCGGAATCATGCTGTCACTTTTATTTCCGATGTCAATTCACACGGCCAGCTATCGGTAGCGTGCAGGTGATAATTCATTTATGTGTGATTTATAGCATTGACGGGATTTTGAATATGAAAATGGTGCGAGATAAAATTGAGCCTCGTGGTCCGTGTGAGATATGGTTTATTTTAACTTTTGTGTTGATGTGAATGTAAGACTGTGCCCTAATATGTATAGTTATTGCTTCTATCAAATCGTTAAAGTTATAATAAAACTGGCGCCCAGCGTGGGACCATCCACGTTAGGTGCCAGTCTTATTTTTTAGCATCTTCTGTTTTCAATTTAGAAAATTTTCCAAATATTATAAACTGTAAATCACGAAAGCAAGTGGCTTTTTTCGTCTAAAGACAGTTTACACGTGGTGGTACCGGTGAATGGAGCACGTGGGTAGGAGCGGGTGCGGCCGCTCGATACAGCGGAGGCTGCGCGCTGAGCTCCCGCCCGGAACAACCTCTCCGCCGCCCAATCTTCGCTGACCTCCCCCGCTCCCGTCACACAGTTCACTGACCAACAACTGAGGGAAACCTCCATCAAAATCCAGAGCTCTTTCACGACTGGACGCCTAAACATCAACCATTCACGCAAGACCTGTGATACTCCTATAAAATTAATGTGATCTCTGAACTGATAGGGGTCTCAATTAGGTGGGCATGCAGATATTGAAGATTCCGCTCTCCCGGTACTAGTGTACGAGCCTCGTATTTAATGACACTGTTTTGATTTACGATAGGCTTTCTGTGTACGTTATTGTATTTCTAATTTCATGCATATATTAAATTGATGATCTCAGACTTATAACATTAAGTTTAATGTTGCACTATGATTAAGATGTGGTTAAATGATTTATGGTCTCATAATGGATTACAAGGTTTATTTATTAGTTAGAGGACGTTGCAAGAATAGGGAGGTTAGATGAACATTTTTGTGGTTTTAGTGAATAAATTAATTGAATGACATTTAATTTCGAGAATAAAACTGTTTCCATTTAAAAACGAAAAAAGAGCAACGTTTCGTGTATTTTTAAATAAGGATTATTTTCGAATTACCTATTTTATTTGTAGAGACTGCAGCTCCGAAAAGAAACTACAAATAACGTCTTCATTCGTTGAATTGGGGTGGAATTCAACTGGGGTCTGCGAATGTATTCTAAGAGCAAATAACGTTACGTAAATTGAGTCATTCTGTTGTTCATAGGGGAAGAATTAACTCGTCATCGCTTTACATATGTTAAATTCAGTGAAATTGGAGTTGACTTCTATACAAATTATAAATTAAAGTCGCTTTCTCTCCTTCGCCTCTTCAAGCGCTTGTTGTTCAATTAGATCCTAGGGCACTCGCATCTAGCTGCTATCAAACACCCTGCCAAGATCGTCGATCATACCCCCTTCACATACCTTATTTTCGACTATATTCACAACTATATCTACAAGGACTGCCAAACATTTTCCAAGCAAAAATGTAACTCCATTCAAACCTAGCGAATTCTCAACGAGCTATCAAACGCCACATCCTTCAATCTCATCCGGCTACAAATGTCCGCTAACAGAATAGTTACGTCTCAGCATCCTTGCTTATTTTTAGTTCGCCACACAAGGGAAGTGGTCCGAGAGGGGAAGCCTCGTTATTCTGTTAGCAGGTTAGCACATAACTGCTACGCACTAAGGCAGCTTTTAGAACGTAGTTTTGTTCTTAGGACGGAAAGATGAATAACTTATAAAGGGACCCTCTACGGATGTACGAGAGGTCTGCTCGCATTTACTTCGATGACTTGTTTCTTGCGTTTTTTGTGTGTGACCCCATTTTGTTAATGCTTTGTGGGTTTTGCAGTGTTCTTGTTTTACTTTGGAGATTTTTATCTATTAGTGAATCTTCAATAGTCAATAGTTAGCTTTTTGTAGTTTTTGTTCACATAAAAATAAGGGTTCCTCAATAATCAATTATGTATAAAGAACGTTTGATCTGAAATTCAATTTGGTCGGTTTTATTATTGAGCAGAAGTTCAGAAGAAAGCAAACAAAGCTCTAAAATGAGATTAAAAAGCATAAATAGCAAAACGCTACTGGTTCAATATTTATGTGTTTTAATATAATTTTGCAGAAATAACTTAGCATTCAATATTGCAAACGGTTTTGATTAAATCATAAATGGGAATCGCAAACACATTTAAATCCATTTCCGATCGCATTACATTAAACCGGAAAGCGATTCAATACAAAATCGAGTTTGCACAGCCGGACCCAAAATCTTTTATCTAATCTAGACAAATAGTGGCATTGACTTGGTACATCGCGAAATTGGGACCAACCTTAACGTTTTGAGAGAAAACTTGCAAAAAATTTGAGGCTTTAATACTACGAGAAGAAGTGCCAGATTCCCGTACAGGGTAAATATACTTAGGGTTAAAATATGCCTTATTGTTAGGAGATAAGGTTCATATCTTAGTATTGAAAAATCGATTAAGTTCCAAGGCGTGAGGAGATGCGGATTGTAGATAGATAAAAGTTGGTGTCCGAGATAAGACGGGTCGTTGAACCCGCGCCTACGGGAGTTCTTCCCTTTTCTTATGTTGATTTCGTTTGGATTGAATACAACTTTTATTGTGTAAAGGAATCGGTTTCCTTTATTTTATTTTTTTGCTTATCTTGTTCTTTACGTTATGAGTTTTGATTACTCTTTCAAAAATGAAATACAAAGATGATTTCAGGGCGTAAGTAAACGGATACGAACAATTTCGACTCTCACAATGTTTTTTTTTTAACGTTAGTATATTTAAAAAAAAACAATTTTAATATTATTATGCAAATATTTATTGATAGGTTTACTAAGTTAGAGGATACCGAAGATATGCTAATAAAACGCTAGAATTTTTTAGAGTGTGAATTAAACGTTCAAAATATAACAACGAGCTCCCGATTCAATAGAATCAACAAATAAAAGGCAAACGGTATGTCTTATGGTAATTGTTCTATAGTAAAACCAGTTTTGTGGTACTTGCAGGAATGTGCCCATGTGAGGATGACTCGTTTGATGACGCGTGGTATTTCTAATTATTCAACTGTCGCTTACGTAATTAACACGAATCTTCTAACGTTAGAATAAATTGAATTTGACAGATTTCCATTATGTTCTATTTTGGGGACGGGTAGCTTGTAAGGTTAAAGCGATGTGGTTTTTGACGGGGAGCAGTTTATTCAATGTGACGGGTCTAAGAATAAAATGTTTTGGGCTTAAAAATATAGGGTGGTGATTTAAAGCAATTTTATGGTGTTGGTTATTCCAATTAGGAGAGCCATCGTTCTTAAATAGTATGTAATCAGCTTTAGCTGCGAATAATAACATATTTCACACATAACACTCTGTTTCAAACCAGGGAAACTAGTTCCCACTAAGATTGAGAATCTAGTCGCATTTGTCATTAAAGGAGTTATGCTCGGTTTACGTTTTCCAATAAAACATACACACGTAAGTACTTAACCCGAAACAATAAAGTTAGCTGTAAACATAATTTATTATGTATATAGGCCAGCCTCCGAGCGTTTAACATCTCTGAGAGAATCTCTTTTAAATATTTAAACACGGTTCAAGGCGTTTCTCCTTTCATTTACAAATTACGTGGCAGAGGAATAGCACGCACTGAGTTCCATCTAGTGTTCCTTGTACAACTTACTTATTTCAATGCATTCTAGTTTTTGAAGACATAATAAGGCTTTCCTGAAAGGATCGGGGACACGGAACTGACTATAATGGGCAAAATTGTTTGTAATCACTATCACATAGTAACTATTCTCTCTATTGTCCTAGTAGGTAAACAGTGGATGCCAATTGCCAGTAGAGACAATATATTATCTGCTATGTGCTTCCTCCTTACTTAACTGTTGACACCGAAGTTATCCTGTCGGTGTCGTGATGGGAGACGCGACAATAGCATCTACCTCTACAAGTCTACCTGTATCTTTATCTCTCTCCACCATCAGATTGAAAAATGCCTTGAGATACGGAAACTAAAACGAGATATTATGGATCGAATTCTGGTAATACTTCGAATAACCGAATCCAGGAAATACTAGGATAAAGATGAATGGTTGACTATTGAACTATTGACGCGCATAATTGATGGGATAGAGGTAAAACTCACATTATGCGTCAGTCCTTGAGCTTCAACAAACAACCAGAAACTTCTCTTTGTCTTAAGGAAAATGTTATATATAATTTAGTTAATAACTTCCTTATACCTACTGCGGTTGATATTAAGTTTAATAAAACTGTCATGTTGTACAAGTTTCCAGCAAACTCTAGCTTATGATAAAATTAGCGAACTTTCTTCTGCATGCAATTTTGTCGCACCGTGGAATCATTTTTTGAGATTAAACTTTTGGATAAATTTTTCTTTTTTGAGGAATTTCATCAAGATATTGTATGGAAGGAATTCATAACAGCCTTAGTTAATTACATAGTAAATATTTTTTTAATGAGTAACTGATGTTTGCGTCCTCCAATGAATGACGAATAGTTTGGGAGTCCATTGATCAATTTACCCACAGGAGTGGAATAGACAAAGATATTGTTGAACGTGCAATTAAGGCTAAATGCGTCATTGATGATGCATAATGTTTATTCATTCAATAACCAATTACGATCACAAATACAGGAAAATGTGAGGTCATTTTAATACGTACCGTTAAGGAAATTTTACTGAGTCAGTAAAAGAAAGAAGCAAGAAAAACGTTGTTTAACAAAGAGTATAATTTTGATCGTAAAAACTGTTTATTTTCCGAATGCTAAAGTCGTTTTGAACAAGCTTTAAAATAATACTGGTATAGTGTTACCGGAAACGATACAGACTGTTGACAGTTCATCAATCTTAATAAGGTTACTCTTTTTATGCATTTCTTTTTGGGTTACCATACCATACATATTTTCGATAACATCGATAGCAAGATTTTCATTAACGCTATTAAATTATAGTGCTATGCTTTAGATACATATCATGATAACGGTAGCCTCACCGCGATAATGTCATCGATGTATCGAGACTTGCTAGTCACATAGATGAAATCAGTGGTCAACAAATTGATTGCACGAGATACGAACATTTTATTGGTATTCAGTTCACGGGTATTATGTTCCTATTATGAACGCTTATTAATAAGCATCGTGCGACGTGCTCTGTGATTTGTGACTACGAAGTCCACCTCAATAAAGACTAGCTATTTGCTTCATAGAATACGTCTATACGAGGTATGTATTGATTGCTTATAATAACAGATGAGACTCTACGAGGAAAATATATTCCCCCAAGAAAACCTTGCATTAACGGTCAGGATGAAAGCAGACGAAGTAAAAATATTGCGGAACGATACCGGGTAAATGCGTTTCCATTCGAGTCGGTACCTTCGCAGGAACATGCTCCACTTTTCTCACTAGTCGACCGTTAATAATCTGTTACAGAATAAGATAACGATAGCTGGCAGGATCCCAGAATTTTACTAGCATCCTAATTAGGCAATCGGCGTCCTTGGCACATGAACTAACTTGCGAAAGAGTCCAGAACGACAAGAAAGTTCGGTTAACTGCCGGAACGGTATCAAACTTTGTTCCGTCCAAGAATTTCTGACTTTTAATCAGTTTTCGGATAAGGGTTAGGTTAGCGGGGTCCGATAATGTTTAATCTACCACATGTGCCAGTTTTGGGAAGCTTTATTAGGATATTGATAAAGGATTTACCAAAACTTCTGGCGTTTTATCCTTTCCATATTAAATGATCGGGACAATCTATTTACTTATACAAACCTAATCTTTATGGTGGTAAGAAATTATTGCACCGGTAGGGCTTCAGAAATTTTAGACAGCTGGGTGTTAGTCAGCGAATACTCGAAACAATAGCGAGCCATCGTACTGCGAGGCAAAACCTCGTCACCTATAAACAAGCCATGCATTTCGTTTCGAACAAACCCTCCGTCACCGGCTGCGACACAATATGGCACACGACCGCGTAAAAAACCGCCCTATACGGTCCCCGAGTCCCCGCAGACACCCAAATTTGAACTTTACTTTCTGAATATAAAGTCGGAAAGCGAAGTATCGAATCCAGCACACGTTGCATTGAAGGTTGAACTTTGACTCCAAATGGCGATACGTTCTTTTTTTGGTAGGTATGACGTTTGCTTTTTCATACAAAAAAAGGACCTAGTTGCCATGAGTTACGGTTTATTCCAGAATGTACGGTGACTTCTTTGTTAAAAAACTTCGCCAGGAGTCGGCGAAATGCTCACGTGCGTATTCCTTTTGTTGAAGGCTCCGATGGAGACTCGTACAAACCTCGACGGCGTTACTTGACATTTCATATGAATAATAGCATATTTTTATTCGTGTAATGCGTCGTAACCTTTTAGAGAAAGGATTTCCTTAACGCCATTTTAGGAGTAGTTGTATGGGTCGTGCCAACTATTGTGTAACATGCGTTTTAAGAATCATGTCTTTAGTCGTCTCCTATCTGTTATCGTGTCTATTCGTATTTTAATGCATTTTCAAGTAACTGTAGCACTAATAGTAGTTCCTTTTGTAATGTTTTGATCTTTTTTATGGAAGGTCAACATTCATATGCCATGAAAAAATGGTGTATAATATGATTCAAGAACGAGTCTTCTACGTAATTGAATAAAACGGGTTTATACAATTGCTTTACTGCTCTTATTTAAGTGTCCAACGATCTGCGGTTACCTTCAACAGTTTCTCTCACGATTATCCTAGATTTTTTAGACTGCGAAGCTTTTTGTGGTATCTTTTAAACTATTGTTGTCCAGACTCGCCCTGATTTAGTTTTTAGTAACTTTCTTATTTCTTCGTCTACTTCAAGCTAAAATTTTGCCTGTGTATCAGATACCCGTTTACAAGCAAAATATAAGACTGCATGCATTCAAGATTTCAGCTTTTACCCACTAAGTGACTTCTACATTGTTAAGTTCTACTTAACACGACATTTCCATTACTTGACATCGTTGATCGCTATCATAAGTTATCATAAAATATTAACATACGTACCCACATAAACTAAGTAGGCACCCATAAGTGAGAAGCACAATGGTACTACGTTATTGTTTCTTCACAATGGGCCAATGGGGTTTGGTACATAGTTGAATAAGTATATTAAGTATGATATATATATGTATTAACAAAACACCCATTGTGACTATTGGATTTGTTAAGTCTATTGAGTTGAACAAAACAAGGTGTTAAGGTGAAATGTACGTTTATGTAAACGATTATGAATTTGGTGAAAGGCTTCGTACGAATCCAGATTGAATCTTTGTTTAAAATTAAAAATCTTTAAGATACTTTTTGGAATCTTTTTACCTTTAAATATAAAATTTCTATTATGGAATCTTAAATACAATATAAAATCTAACACTAAAATATATATATTATGTACAAGTATGTAGCGGCATCTACAAGCGAGCTACGCGTCATACTGACGTCACGCAAAATCCTGCATCGCGCAAGCAGAGTTTACCGCGCAACTAGCATATATACAACATCCCGACATCAACCGTTGGGCAGTTGCCCACCAGACACAACACCCGTCTGGTCGGAGGATCCTCCCTTTTCAATAGAGTATGAGTGAACTTTACACCCTGTTCCTCATACCTCTATACTGGTGACCCCGAACATGAACGTCAGCGCAGCCTTCGTGCAACTACTTCAGCTTGACGTCATCATCATCACTTCCGCAAGCTTTAGAGCGGCGAGTCACACAGCCAGCCAGCACCCACGGCTTCAACGGGTATCCTGACCACCAGCATGCAGCGACCGCGCATACCTGGTCATCACCCTCAGCCTCATCAGCAACCTTGGCACAGCACACTGCACTCTCGGCCGGTCCACAAGCAGAGCCTTCAAACCCTCTCCTGGTCGACACCAGCAGTCAGCCTCAACCCGGCGCTGTACCACATCCGACGCACTGGAGCATAACGCGGCGCCACCCCGACTCACTGGGGAATCTTCGCAGACAGTTCCGACTCACCGCGAACTATGCGACACCCGGTTCCAACTCACTGGAACCTCACCTGGCCCTGGCAAGCATCGCAAGATACACGACTCAGCCCACTATCGACCTCCGGTCTCCGGGGGGGAGTGATGTAGTGGCATCTACAAGCGAGCTACGCGTCATGTTGACGTCACGCAAAATCCTGCATCGCGCAAGCAGAGTTTACCGCGCAACTAGCATATATACAACATCCGGACATCAACCGTTGGGCAGTTGCCCACCAGACACAAACACCCGTCTGGTCGGAGGATCCTCCCTTTTCCATAGAGTATGAGTTAACTTTACACCCTGTTCCTCATACCTCTATAAGTATATAAAGGCAAAAAAAGAGAAAGCTCATTGGAAGATGTTGAAATTTAAATAGTATACAGAGTTGCAGGGACATACAAGCGCAGCCTGTCCTGCGTTGAAATTGATCGTCGGTTATTAATAAAAAAAATTGCTGTCCCATACATTTTGACCGCGTTGGTACTTTTCTAAGAAATAGCAGTTTTTTTTTTGATAACCGACGATAAAATTTTACGCTAGGGGCTAGAATCATAAGAGTATGTTGAATTCATGGTTACAGTTAGCGCGTCGATGTCCCTGCCCTGTATTGTGTCTTAATGATATTATTTTATTCATTCTTACTTATTAATTTTATTATTATTACCATACCCACTTTTTCTTTTATCAGGTCTTCATTACTTAACCGGCGTGCGTGTATGACCATATGTATGAACGTAAACGAGGCAAAAGGAGTATGTAAGGATCGTAGCAGCTGGCGTTCTGTAGTTTCTGCCCACCCCTTATGGGAAGAAGACGTGAGTTTGTGTGTATGTATGTAAATTCTTAAATATAGAATTTATGTTTTGAGTTTTTCGACTCAAAAGTTCAACGTTCGCGGAGGTATCAGAAAACATATTTTTATTAATATGTCAAACATATTGCAAATAAAATTATCAATTGTAAATAAATGATGTCGTAACTCTGTAGGGTCAATGCAATTGGTTAGATTTTGGCAAATTTTATCCTATTGATAAACCATTGGCCTGTGGTTGGCTCAATTGCAATGATAAGATTAATATCCAAATCTATGTTTACCGTTAACCCTTTTGTTTTCTGAGGAGCGCGCATTTGCGAGTAAATTGATAATGTTTTCATGGAACTTATCTGTAAACAGCATGTCATCATCTATTTTCTTGTTTAAAAGTTTAGAAATATATTATTGTACAGGTTGATAATATTATGTACTTGATAAGAAGGGGTTCCCTGAAATATAAGTATATTTAAGCTGATCCTCTTCCTCTTTGTGGCCTACTACTTCTTTTGTTGTCTTTCGTTTTCTCATATCGTATGTTGCTCTCTCAGTCTGTTGCAAGTATTTTCTCCCTCCCTTTACTTGTCATACCTTATTTTTTCTTCAAATTCCTCATTTTATTTGTCCGTCTCGAGTCTGCTAACGTTGTTCAACTTTAGGTTTCTAACTCTTTATATCAATTTTTTATTGATGTATAATTATTTAGTGTATTGAGCACAGGGAACGAGTACAGAGGCAGGGTCTCGTAATTGATTACCATCGCCATCGTCCGTGTGTCACGCGATCTCATGTCTGCCTCATAAACAATAACTTGCGGTGGCTAGTTTTAGGGTTACCTTCGACAAATTAACATATTACCCTCTAAAATAATAATTAACATATTACCCTCTAAAAATAAGAATTAACATATTACCCTCTAAAAATAATAATTAACATATTACCCTCTAAAAATAATAATTAACATATTACCCTCTAAAAATAAGAATTAACATATTACCCTCTAAAAATAATATTTGTTTGGCATTTGCTTGGTAGATGCTAAAATTAATAACCAACTGTATAATGTTGCGTAGATTACGCAAAATAAAGTACAAGTGCTGAAAAGATAATTGTACAGTTGGTTGCAGACAAGACAGACTCAGACTTCACAGCACACAATTCATCATTTTAATTTGATTCGCCGCGAGTTTACTATTTAGGGACTTAGTACTAAAATTGTGTATATCTCAAACAAAATGTTAATTTAATTAATCATACCATATTACTGGAACGAAACGCATAATTGGAAACGCTGTAAATTAACTAATTGAATCTACTGTGCAAATTTGGGTGTCGGCTAAAATATTATTCTTTATGTTACCCATCGTGTTTTCAAAATAGCTGCACTTTGTGCTAAGGTTAAATTTCACTGAATTCCGTTTAAATGTCCCGTCAAAGAGTAACTTTGAAACAGACTGAATTGTAAATTATGGAATCCGAAGTTAAATGTAAATGCTTCCACTCAGATTTCAGAGTCAAAGAAATATATTTGCGGAATGCTTTGTTGTCTGTCGTTAAAGTTTACTGAGGAACGTTATTAACTTGTGCTATAGTTTCAGTCGATTGACTGCTTCTGAGCATTTAATCTGTAAGGATCCCATTACTGCTTCTGTTCCATTAATTAGATTTTATTATTTGAATTCAAATAAATTAATTATGGCATAACTTTTAACTAGGTACTTAAAGTTGTCTTTTATAGTTACACTTAGTAGGTGCAAAGTTGGCCAGCAGCCAGTAGTTTTAGCGAAATACTGTCCATATTCATGAACTTCGTAGCATACCTTAAATTATTGTTGAAAATAATTAAAGTTTACTTGAATTTTGTCACCGAAACAGGACTTAACCGGGATAGCGTCAAGTTTAAACTGAATAATAGACTTCCTAGGTTACCTAAGTTATTTCAAGCTTGCGGCACGAGCTAATCTTTGTTTAAAGCAGTGGAACAGTCTGTTCGCTCAAACTGATTTCACGGATTGTCGCCTCCGTTCCGCCCTGTTGACATTCATTGTCCAAACAATTGTCGGAAAAACTGTAAAAAGATAAGTAGCGTTCGCGTTCGATAACCCAGGCTTTGGAGTGAGCCTCACTGAAAAGTATAACGAAAGTACATAATTAATTATGTTAGTAGCTTCGGCTTTTTGATTGCAGTTGAAAAATGTGAAGTTTATTTTTCTTTTCAATCCAAACCATAAATGCTAAACATTTACAAAAAGAAAGATCCAATCAGAAAACTCCATTGTAATCCAACAATCGATGAGTTATTACGAAAAATGGTCATCCATTTTCTCCATTGCTTTATGTCAATGAAAAGCAACAACCGGCGTCAATTGAAAGCCTTCAATGAATAGCGAATACAACAATGAGTCGTTCGTAAACACATTGTATTATGAGCGTTGTATCAATGGCTTATTCTGAGAAGGAGAACCGCAATGGCCACGAATGCGGGTAATCGATATGGAATCGGTGACCAACGCTGCAGTCTCGTTAAACATTTATTCTACAGCCTTGCGTGGTGTGTCGCCGTACTATTGCCCTTGACTTGACAGTTTGTCTCAGTAGTATCAGCCGCTACGGTTTCGCACGTTTAGAATATATGAATGTAAATCATCTAGGTAAAGCTTCCTTATGAAACTGGGAGCTGATGGAAGCCTTGACGTAAGTCTTTCCAGTTTTTGCGTTTACCAGAGCAAACAGATGCGCAATGGTTATGGTATTTGGTTTGATTACTTAATTTATAAAAATATTGATCGTAGGGACGAGATTTTTTTTATGAGCTTCCACTTACGCGAAATTTCTTGAACAGGAGCAGGCTTACATCTGTTAGTGTATGGTGACAGGCTGCATGACATGAATTCATTGCAAAATTTTGATTCAGTTCCCGCACTTACTTCAATACTTTCTGTACATTCTCTCACGCAAGTTGTACCGAAAGATACTCTATCCGAAGTTCAAAGTCGATCTAGAATAAATACTGCTCGCAATATCTTGAAATATTGGCATTCATTTCGTTATAAACCAGCTTTGTCTCACCTGCGATGTTTCGAGAGACAGCGAGAGTTATTATTATAGGATCTACCTCACGTGGGCGGAGACTTGCGACAGACTACTACTTACAACTCCACTTATAATATATATAGGATTATATAGGATATTTGTCCGTAGGCCAAGAATCGTATCGGAATAAGGACTGTAAATAAGCAAAGCTATAATTTCAATATCATTCTCTGAGGCGGGATTGGTTGACTTTTATGTGATAATTTCGCGGCTTTTATGTTGCTTCAGAAGCCAAGTCGATTCTATTGCCAGATTCTATTCTACATGACGTATTTCAGTTTTCTTATGTTTTAACAGAACTTGAATGAAGTCGAGTCTAGCATGTTGTTTTTCTTTTTTCAATATTGTGGCAACATAAAACTTGATTATTTAACACAATGAAGTGAGTGCAAAGTGATAGAAAAACTTTGTGTGCGTGACAAAGTTTAATTCGTACAAAAATAACCACGACCTAATTCAGAATGAAATATGTATCAAGAAAATAATTAACAACAATGTTTTAGATTGTTATGTTGAAAGTTATATAATTCTCCTTTTTCGAGGCTTTGGGGGCTATGGGCCATTTCTTTCCAAAGTTAGTCAGACAGGAAGTGTCGACTCTATCTAGCTTGATATTTTATTTTTTAATATGACATGTAGAAGTGATTCCGATATCCTATTTACAGACATTTCAATGTATTTAATTATTAACAATCTCCGAGGCTTGCTAATGAATGTCATGTTGTAAGTTAGTAACAATCACTGCAGGCATTCCGTCTGATCCGACGAGGTCATCAGCCTAAGGTCGGCGATACATTGTTTTCTGTTTACCATCTACTGAGAGACTATCTCTGACCTAATGGTTCGTAACTAAATGTAATGCTTTGTAACTAAATATAACGGAGCTTTGAACGAAATAATAATGGTGATTAATTTGTGTGTTGTTTCAGGTACGGATCGATGTTTTTGGCTGATTAGAAAACGTATGGATACTTAGCTTAAGTTTTTTGTTACTTCCATAGATCGGGTTTCTTATTATACCGGATTGGTATGTTAGTTTATTCTTGAGTTTTTGTCCTGTCCAGAATTACCACGTGGCTTAATCTTCGTGAGATAATCCTTTTTAAAAAGCCATTCACAAAGTATTATTTAGAGAGATTTTAAGTACCTACCGGTAAAGAACATGACGTGTGTGTATCAAAATCAAAATATTTTATTTCACATAAACCTGCAAGGGCACTTATGAAACGTCAGAAGCTAGATGCACGGTTCCAATTGGTCGTTTCCTATGGAGAAGAGCCGGCAAGAAACTCCACGGTTACTCTTTTAATAATTATTGGCTTTAACAATGTTTTCAAATTAAAATATTATTAGGTAGGTATGGGATGACAGTGTAGGCCTGTCAACAAGTACCAGGTACCTAATAAAATAGAAAATGGTCTACAAAGCTATAGTCATCTACTAGACCTACAACGCCTTCACATTCACAAAATATAAAATAATCTATACATATAAAAGATAAACCATGTATGATGTATGAACGTAAACGAAGCAAAAGGAGTATGTAATGATCGTCGCAAATAAGGTTCTGTAGTTTCTGCCTGCCCCCATGGGAAGAAGGCCTGAGCTTATGTATGTTTACCTACAAGAATATTAAACATAATATTTTCATAAGTTTAAATCAATGAACTGCAAACTATTTAACATCATCGAACTTCGAACTTGATTTTGAATTTTGATCTGAAATCGTATTTGATTGCAATTTGTTCACACTCGAACGCCTCTCACTCATGCATTTATGCATGCACTTGCTAAACGACTTGGCATTACCGTACTATGTATGCTGCAACGGGGGCGAGCCGAGGCGAGATATCTCATAGAATATCTCTCTCTGCCCTATTGAACTTAGTCCATAAGTCCACATACGTCATAGTAACAGTCCCGTTTGCAGACCCGTTTTGCTAAATCCTGTTAGCTTGTAATTTTGTAGTCGCCTTAGAATGAGAAAAAAGTTTCGTACGTGGGAGTTGCTTATCAAAAGCGTCTACGGAAGTTTTTGATGGCACTCATAAAATGTCGTAGAATTTAAATTTAGAATATCAGCTCTGCTTCTGTATTGTTTTTGTTAAGGCGTTTTGCAGCCTTCATTCAGCCCGTATGTGCTTACTTTTTTCTTCGAGTTATTTATTAACAGTATTTATGTCTGTGATCTTGACCTGGTTATTATTGATATAAATAGGCAAGGCTTGACTTTTTATTAGAAACGAGAACAACAATAGAAGTTAATATTGGAACAGTATAAAGTAAATTCTGATAGTAATAGTCTAGGACATTATCACTATCCTAGATCTATAGCGTTATAATGGCACAACAATGGTCAGCCATTCAATTTATCTTTATCTAGGAATCTCAGTCTCAACTTACTCAATTGCAGTCTTTAAGCTGACACGTCATAAATACTCGAGTTTCTAGCTAAAGTGGTAGTAGCGGTACCTATCTAAATACAATATATTCCTTAACCTTTGATTGTATACATTGAAAATATTTGTATTTGTAATGTGAGCACCATGTGTCTATCACATAATTAATTTACCTGTCATTGCATTATATTTAATTCCTTTTACCTATTGTGGTATAGTAATTTTATTGTAGGTGTATCGGCTTCACATATAATTATACAATAATTAGTGTGTACCTATATAATATTGTAAAACATTTTAAAAGAGTAACGGTGGAGTTTCTTGTCCATTCTTCTCCATACGAACCTACCTTTTGGAAGGGGCAACTAGAATCAATTCTATTTTTTTGTAAATTTTGACGTTCAAAAGTGCCTTTTATGTGCCTATTTGAAATACACTACTTATACTTTGACTTGACTTTGTAATGCCCGGTACAGATTGGTGAAACGTAAAATGAAATGTAACACACACATGTCACACACAAACAAATTCGCGTAATTGTTGTGTTTATTTTATTGTAATAACATAATAAAAGTACTGGTATGTATGCCTATTATAGGTATACACAGCAATCACCACAAAACAACATCGTTAACACAAAAAAAAACTGATGAAAACATAAATTACAATTAGAAATTAAAATTCAAAATAAGTGAATACAAAATGTTACCACGAGAGGTGGAAGTTGAAAGGGTATGAGTGTGAGTGATATTTAAGAATATTCAGTGAATGTATGTAATGTATGGTGTTACATTTCTTGTTGCATTGAATGAGTTTGGACGGCTCATTTGTGTTACATTTTATGTTAGTTTTCACCAATCTGTACCGGGCATAAGAATAACATAACCCTTCTTTGCAGTCGGTCTGATTTGGTCCATTCAAAAAATCAAAATATTTTATTTCACATAAACCAACATGGGCACTTATGACACGTCAGAAGCTAGGTGCACGGTTCCAATTAGTTGTTTCTTATGGAGAAGAGCCGGCAAGAAACTCCACGGTTACTCTTTTAAAAATAAGGGGCTTTTACAATGTTTCAAATTACAGTGTTGATAGGTATGGGAGGACAGCGTTCTTCAACATTTTCTTTTTTAAGTCTTCATCAATTCCAAAGAAACTATCTTATTAGTATTAAGGTGTATGAACAGACTAGTCACAGTCAGTAAACATTGGCGACCTTGGCTGCTGAACGTCTGCACTGCAACATTTTGACGGTCACTCAGCAAGGCCGCCGGTCAACGACCCGCCCGGAAATAATAGCCCACGTGCGCCTGATAATCATACCTACGCCTACCTACGTCATCATGTAGGTAGACAGTACCTACTGGTTTCAGATGAATTTGTACTAGGACCGACGAATAATCGGTGTGTGCTAGATTCATAGAAAACGAAGAGTCACATGGCAATCTAGAAGGCTGTAAAGGACCAGGTGGCTTCTTAGAATAGAATATACTTTCCTGGAAAGCCTTGGAAACTGACTGAAGTTGTTGGATCAATCCCACTGCAACACTATAGTCTTTCTCATTCTAACTCATAATATTTATTTATTTTTTATTAACCGAGCCCGCCATTAACACTTGACTGAAATACTTAATTTCTCATAGTGACTATATTCTTTGAGCCTTGATTACACGTCTCACGTAATATCAGTAAAACACACCTTCTAATACCTAGCACCTAGCACCTAGCTTCTGACGTTTCATAAGTGTCCATGTTGGTTTATGTGAAATAAAATATTTTGATTTGAATACCGTCAAACGTGGTGAATAGGGATGCAGGGGTAAGATAAGATAAGATAATTTTTTATTTGTTCAAAACATGAGTATACACACATAGCATGCAAGATGTTCAATACAATTATAAATTCAGTCATGTTTTGCCTGGACGGCGTACAAATATGAGATGTCGAAGTTACACAGCATCAATTATTTTTATAATCGTTAATTAAATTGCAGATATACCCATTAAACAATCCAATTTAGAGCATATTAAAAGCTAAATAAATAAGTTTATAATAATTATACAATCATGTCAATATACAAATACATCTAAAGGAATACATACACATGTCAAAGCAACTGTTAATAAATTGAATGTCAATATGCAAATCAAATTAATTTGTCGGTTAAGAATTCGTCAGTGCTGTAATAGATTTTCTCTAACAAAAGGTTTTTTAATCTATTTCTTAATTTTTCAATAGGTAATTCCCTCCAATGTTTTGGCAACTTATTATAGAGAATTGGCGCCATACAGAATACACTTTTACGCATTAAAGCTTTTCTGGATCTGGGGTGAATCGGAAAGAAAATTTAAAAGGGATTTTAACAATGAAATAATATAGTTTGTTTCCAAATAGGACTGTAATGTGTTTATTGTATTATAATTAACGATTAAGTGCCCGTGTTGGCAACAAACTATATTATTTAAATGTTAAAAAATCCCTTTTAAAGTTTCGTTCCGATTCACCCCTGCGTCCCTATTCACCCCGTTTGACGGTACAAGAAGACAAAGATAATTAAGTTATTATAAAATTTTTAAGAAAGGGCTTTCTTTTAGTGTCCTCTTTAACCCTGATAAAAGTAGGTATTGGATTGGAAAATAGCATTTTGCATAAAAAAACTGAAAAAAGGCGATTATTGATCCCTTTAGCTCGGTTGTTATGTCAACATTCGTTTATAATGTTATAGAAAATCTGTTAGAGGGAGCTCTCATCGATATAGTTTATATCCAGAATTGTATGATTTCCTAACGAAGGTAAATGGTACTATCGTATGAAACAAAATTTTCGTCGATACATAAGTAAACGTGACATAACGTAACATCACGCCTGTTTCCCCCGAAGGTTCTAAGCAGAGGTGTACATACAGGGTGGCAGGGACATCGCCGCACAGCCTGTAACCATGGATTCAGTACATGAATCTAAACACTACTGCGTTAAAAAAATTCGCAACAAAAGAAAAAACTAGCTCGTCCATACATTTTGACCGCGTAGGTATTGCACTTTTCTATAAAACAGCTGTTTTTTTTTATAGCCGACGAATAGTTTCTGCGGTAGATGGTATAGAATCATGTGCTGAATTCATGGTTACAGTTCGCGCGTCGATGTCCCTGCCACCCCTTAAAGTACACCCACATTTCGCCAGTTATGTTTAAGTCCCGTGCAAAAGGGGCGAGCTTATTGCCATCAACCAGCGGGGTAATTGCGTAACACACTAACAGTAGGAATGGGTTTCATTTTGACAGTTCAACAACATTCATTGCGTTATTTACTTTGTTGAGCAGAGACATTTTCGAATTTAAGAAGCAATGGATTAGCAATAGGCTTCAAAATGATTCAGATTGTGATAGATAGTGTGTTACGTAATTAGGGTGCGGGTTCAAATCCAGACTCCTGGCTATTACTGAGAAATTCTTGATGGCAAAACCCAACTAAATTTTGCCCGACCTGGAAATCGAACCTAGGATCTCATGCTCAGCAGTAGCATTTGCGGCCACTGGCCCCAAAGAGGCAGTCAATACATTAAGTACCTTTCAGCGAAATTTAATTAAACTTCAGTCAAGTTTACGACTAAGTAGCAGGCTTCTGATAACTATGTATACAGTTTGTATATATCATTTTGAGATGCTAGAGACAGAGGTTCAAGATAACCATCTTATTGTAATAGATGAAGGTACTTAAGCTAACTTTACCTTAGTTGCTATCGCCGCTGTATTACAAACTAGGTGCGACCTGCGGTTTCACCCGTATTCGTCTCGATCCCGTGGGAATATCGGAATAAAAGTATCCTTGTGCTAATCCAGGTTATGGTCTACCCATGTGCCGAATTTCTTGCAAATCTGTTCAGCCGTTTTAGCGGGAAAGAGTAACAAACTAACATACAAAAAAACATTTTTTTTCTCTTTATAATATTAGTTTGGACTAACGCTCTAATCTAAGGACCCGTTTGATCATTTAACGATTATGTTAGAGATTACTATCTTGTTGAACTACGGAATTAAGACTTCATATTTATTTACCGTTTCATTTTGAAATACCGGGTTTTGGTGTAGGTGGCAGAAGATTATGTGAATTGCGAGGAGTGGGCGTTCTCCTTTGTGCTAATTATGTAATTCATGTATTTAATTTTTGCTTTCCTTAAAATTTTATCGAACACTCTAATATAACAATGTAACGAATGCGCCTCTTTTTGTGGATCTCAAATACGGACGGACGATTAGTTAAATATTTCCCATAATGTAATAAGAACCTGAGGGCCTAGACAACGTGACATTGCATGAGCAGCGATAACGATATGGAAAAGTCGAAAATGTATGGGACTGACATAAGCTACCGAATGGTTTACCCATGGTATAATGATATACTTCGCCAGGTATAGCATTCTGAGACACAGTGGTCACGTGGGAGACACAAGCCTACGTCATCACCGCTGTGTTACCCGTAGTGTATAATAACTCCCCAATCGCCTTTATTACCTGTGCGAATCCGATAAAACAATGAGGTTTTAACTAACAATTTACGTTGGTGTATGTTTAAATTGAATTGTTTCGTTTGATTAGAAAAACGAAACGACGATTTAAATGCTTTATATCTATATTTTTAACAAAATGATGACTGAAAATGTTTCCATAATGCGTGTTTTGTTGCAATAAAGTGGCAACTGAATAGTGACGTAAGCATGTGTCACTGCCGGAATGCCAGACCTTGTTTTTTTAGACCACTATGGCGATGATGATGATGAAGTGAATTAAGTTAAGGCTCCTACAAACAAGCGCGACATGAAGGCACTGTCTTTCGCGCGACAAGCGGTGCCTTTGTGTCGCGTGCGATTCGCGTCGCGTGTCGCACCTGTTTGAAGGAGCCTTAAAACGAAGCAATTCTATCACTTTTGAAACACAATGTCTTCGAATTTTCGGTTCTAGGATATGCCGGTTTCCTCACGATGTTTTCCTTCACCGTTTTGAGAGCAGGGGTGATTAAATTATTTACACAAATTAAAGCGCCTGCCTGGGTTCGTCGAACCCAAAACAAAAAAGGCTGAATGAATGGATGGAATTAATTCAGGATTTTATTGTTTAATTTGACAGATAAGCTTATTTACCAGGAAAATGTATGCTTGTAAATGTACCGACAAATTCTCGCAGGATTACGATTTTACGAGGGCAATTTAACAATCAGTTTTCCTGTAATTGGAGGTGGTACAATAAATACTCCACCGATCGAAGGATCGAAGGCATTCTAAAGAACCGGCTCTCTTTTTACAAGCTTTTATTTAATTTCATCTGTCCCGGTGTCTGTAATGAAATCTTGTAAGTAAAATTTGACCCACTTCCCGGTTTTTGATTGAGCTGGAACTTTGCATGCATATGTAAATCGGATGACAATGAAATATTATTATAACATGGAGCTAATCTGATGATGGAGCCGGAAGGTGGCCATGGGAACTCTGTAATAAAGCGACGCAACCCCATCGAGTTTGGGCTCGTTTTATTCGTCTCGATAAGTACTATGGTTCTAAAAAAAATATTGTATTTAATAGGTATGAAAATTAATAAATGAAAAAAATATATATATAAATTAGATAGACATGATTGAACTAGTTATTTAACATCATAATGACTATAAAGTAAAAAATAAATAAAGGAAAACAAATGTTTTTTTAAAACAAGCTTTTATTAGTTGTTAATGAAAAAGAACTAAATACTCAAAAATAATTTTACTCCGATTGGAATTACGTTTTCAAATAAAAACTTGTTACATTTTTACAGCAAGAGAGAGAAAAAAAAAAGGGTGTAACACGCTTTTATTTGAAAACTAAATCCCAATTCCAATCGGAATAAAATTATTTTTAAGTTTTTAGTTCGTTTTAATTAACAACTCATAAAAGCTTGTTTTAAAAAAAATCTTTTATATTTTTATGTTAAACATTTGGGAATCAACCTTTATATTTGGTGGACTACTTTTCACGTAATTACGCTTATATAATTTCTAACGTGACGAAATTATCGTGGACGTCCATGTCACGGTATCACGATAACACAGGGAAGTAACATTTAGAAAATATATTTAAGAAGACGCTTTTAAATTCCCGTCCACGATAACGTTATAACGTGCACGTATTTCGATACGTTTTATGGACGTGGACGTCCACGATAATATCGTCACGTTAGAAATTATAAAAGCGCACATTGGATAATGTATCGATTTGATCTAAATTCTAATGTTAACGTGATATGTAAGTTATTTTGTTAATTAATTCATGTGGTCATTTAAAGTTCGTTTGATTCTTTAAGTTGTGGACGAGAAACGACGACGAATTAAGACGAGAGCAGTCGTGGCCCAGTGGCATCGGCCGCGACTTACGATTTGGAGGTCGTATGTTCGAATCCAGACAGGCGCTTTAATTTGTGTAAATTATTTCATCACCACTGCTCTCAAAACGGTGAAGGAAAACATCGTGAGGAAACCGGCATATCCTAGAATCAAAAATTCAAAGACATGTGACATCTACCAATCCGCACTGGGACCGCGTGGTGGATTACGGCCCACTCCCTCTCACGGAGAGGACGCCTGAGTCCCAGCAGTGGGAGGGACAATTATAGGCTGATTATGCTATGCTATAAATTATGTAGCCATATGTATAAGGGCAGGAGAATGTGATGATGAAGTATCAAGTTTCGTTTAGAGGTTTACAGTCAGACTGACTAAGGACCCAGATTAAAAACTTCGAAACTACTTCTAGGAATATCTTGGTCTTAATTGGTCTATCTACCCGTAAGGAAGCCATAACTAAGAGAAAATCGTTTCTAGATAGCAGTAACTTACCCTATCAGAGATAGCGTTATCTTTAGGGTAAACGCACATATTGCTGTCCCACAGACACGTTTTCGAACATAAATAAGCGCCTACGCAATAGCTGACTATAACTTAACCAGCCTTTGCGATGGTGAAAGTCAACGTGAACATTCAAGAAAAGATATTAGACTACTAGCTCTTGCCGGTGACTCGGTCTGAAATCCAGGATGAAAAGAACCCTCTGTTCTTCTCCAGGTCATGGTCTACCCATGTGCCAAATTCCATCCAAATCCGTTCAGTAGTATTTGCGTGAAAGAGTAACAAACATCCATCCATCCATCCTCCCAAACTTTCACATTTATAATATTAGTAGGATAGGATAGTGTTCTTTAATAATTAATTATAACGACGTTTCTAATGATTTTACGTTATTATTTATTTATTAAAACTTCATGCACAAGTAAAAAAATACTGTACAAAGGCGGACTTAATGCCTGAGGGGACTTAATGCATTTTACGGTCGTTTTCTTGAATTTGTAATAATAAATTAAATTGTTGTAATGAAGTAGGTTTCCTTTCCGGGACTGATAGCTCTCAATATATATATATATATATTACATATATATATTATATGTATGATAATTTGTAGGCATGATACGGATTAATCGCTGCGAGTAGGTATTGTGGTTCATAATTATGTTATTTTCATGTAGATGTTATAAATAGAAAATAATATATTTCCTTTGGTATTTGTTTTTGTTATTGTGCTACAAAATCCATACAAATATTATAAATTCGAAAGTAACTCTGTCTGTATGTTAACTTTTTACACCCAAACCACTGAACGGATTTCGATAAAATTTGGCAAGGAGATAGATGGCCTCCAGGCCCTGCAGTCTCGACAAATATAACGACAACAATCGGTCGTAAAGTCTAATCGATGTCAAATTTCTTTAATAGATTTTCAACCTTATACTTTCGAATTAAAGTTGAAAATCTATTAAAGAAATTTGACAACGATACGACTTAGCGACCGATTTTTGTCGCTGTCTAATGTCGAGACTGCAGGGGCTGGGTAAGGACATAGGTTACTTTTTTTTTGGTAGCACGTTCCCGTTGGATAATTTCCGACACAAACGCGGGCGAAGCTGCATGCAGGAGCTAGCAAATGTACATATAAATAAAATCGGTAGAGAGAAAAACGACCATTATTTATTCAGTAAATTGATAAGCTGCAAAGATAAATTCTGAAAACTATACATGATTTTATATAGGTACTTGTTTTTTATCTTTGTACTCGACCACATAAACCCAATGACAAGTCTTATCGTCCACTTCCTCCGCCAATTATGTACATTACCTTCTAAATGAGGACCTTCCACGCACATCGATAATTATAACGTAGTACTTTCCCTTATGACATTGACATGTGTCAGTCTCGCTAATGTACTTTAATCGACCGTCCTAATGGAAGTCTTTCACGGGCGGGCCCTTTAAGGTGAATCCTCAGCTGGAGCCCGCCAAATTAAAATTTTCTGTGGTTTTTTGCTAATTGCAGCTGTTTTACGTCGTATGGTGATCAAAATACGATTCGCGACTGTAGGAATGATATATTTACTGAATAATAATCATCAATTTCATATCAATCGTCAAACTTTGGATTTTTTTTCCACCTATTTTTTTTTTTGAATATTTCCCGACACTGACTGGTCTTCCTCATCAAGGCTTTTTTCAGTCATTGTCGGTAAATATGAAACTTCTTAGGTGGAACAAATTTCACATTGTGATCAACATACGACATAAAACATGAGCTGCGACCTGCAATAAAAAAAAAACAAATAAATTTGAATTTGGCGGGCTACAGCCGAGGATTCACCTTAAGCCTGCCACACACGTCCGTCTGCCGAGTACTCGTGTCGCCACCTCACTACTCTCTATATCGTGAGAAAAAAGTCAGGGAAACAGCGATGTATGAACAAGGAAGACAAATATTGTTAGTGGAATGAGTAGGACTGCGTCGATGGTCTAGTGGTCGCAAACGCTACCGCTGAGCCTGAGGTCTTGGGTACAATTTCTGGGTCGGGCAAAGTGTTATTGGGGTTTACATCTGGAATTACTCAGTAGCAGCCCAGAGTTTTTGCCCAGCTGATGGCAATAGGCTCGCCCCCTGTTACATGGGACTTAAACATAACTGGCGAAATCTGGGTGTACTATAAGTCCACCTCTGCCTACCCCTACGAGGAATACAGGCGTGAATCGTGATGATATGTTATGAATGAAATCGTCATGGATTTGCAGGTCAATAGAGACTAGCGACTCTTTGTTTAAGAAGACTTCGCTAATTTCATGTCAAATGTTGGTGGAGGGCAGTAATAAAGTCAACAACGCGTTGGGACTTTTGGACTGACTTCATTAAAATACCCAAGTAAAGAATTTAAGTACCCAAAATACGTGCTTGAAATACTTTACTCCTACGCAAGCAGTACAATGTTTATTAATAAAATAACGTATTCGCACGTATAATGTAAATTACGATAGCCAAGTAAACAAATGTGTGGGGATCACCCTTTGTTTACTGTGAACGGCGCCTACCATAAGGCGATATTTATCAGTAAACAAGCCGAGGAATTTTGAGTACAATATCAACACGGTTAATAACATTACTAAGGAGGAGACCGTTGAGACGTAATGTCGCTAGTTTGCAACCGGCCTTATTATGGCGTGGGGCATGCTGGCTGGTTATACGACGCTGAAGTCAGAATGATTACAATGCATGGAATTAGTATGTACTATGCACTGGATGCGAAAGTGGCGGAAGTTGTGGCTCAGCCTGGGAGAGGCCTATGTCCGACAGTGGACTGCGATAGGCTGGGGTAGATAAATTATAAAGTACAACTGAAGCATTAATTCTTAAACGACCTTTAGTACTGCTTTCAGCGAACCATAGTATGTTATAAAGAAATCTGATCAGCACTCTCGAAAACCATGAAAACTATCTATCTCTCTCTGTCTCTTTCTATTATATATAATAAAAAGTCGCATGGACGGGGCATAATGGTTTTTCGTTACGTGACGATTTCTAAAATTTTACTCCGTCCGCAAGCTTCGTTAAAGAGCTTCGTTACTATATACCTACCCTTTGCTTCAAAATAGACGAGAGAGTCCACATTTTATGCTCGCTCTACTACACGTAAGCGCGCGGATCTTGCTGTGAATTTACGCCGCGATTCGCGCCGCAAATTTCGCGTGAAAACGTGTCCCTCCACACTCGCAGTTTCACAGTTTCGCAGTTTCGTTCGTGATTTTTGTGAAAATGGACAACGGTGTGGCTGTAGCTGCTGCCGTGACGCTATGTGCTGCATTTACACACTACAATTATCTTTATATAAAATATAACAAATAACTAAAAACGAGATAGAGAAATAGAAGATTGTGGATGACGAACGACTTTCTACCGTTTCGTGCGCTACTGCGAAGTGCGAAGAGCTGTGAGTGTTGGACGTTCGCGTTCGCGCGCCATGAACCAAGCGCGAACCCTTTGTCGCGGGATACAACGAGGAACGGCGCGAAGCATGAACGCGAAGGCGCGAAACCATCTACACTCGCGTTTCACGGCTTTCGCGAACGTTCGCGCCGTGAGTGTAGAGCGGGCTTTAGAAGAATTGTTTAGGGTGCCAATTCGCCCTTTGAAAGAATGTGTAAGGCATTATATGGCTACAGTGATGTTATTGATCTCCACTTTGACTCTCTTGTTGAACAGAATGCCATCTTTAAGGATGGCTTTCTGTTTACGAACGATTCATCGTTTACCGAACAGTCCCTAATCCTAATTAGGGATTGCTCGGTAACCGATGAATCGTTCGTATCAAGTATATGAATTGTATCAATTTTACCACTGTTATTAATTTATCATTTTTATCTTTTATTTTTACCAATGTTATCAATTTAATTCAATCAATTAAAATTTTTGATGATAATTTTTTGTACAATTTTCATTAATCTTAAGTTAACCTAGGCTTGCCGATGTTAAAAGTTTATAAAATAATATTAATTTACTTAATGTTATTAATAATTTTTACAACTTTTATTTATATTAAATTCTTATAGATTTGACCAATGTTATCAATGTCAAAGAAAAATCAATTTTACCATTACCAATTTTATAATATTTAATCAGCCTTTCCTAAATTTTATTTCATTTTAATGTACCATTTTACAGTTGTTACAATTTTTTTTTATATTATCGCTTATTACTAAGTAAGTTAGCTTATTTCTCTAATTCATTATTTTATGCATGTGGTGGTGTTTACCTTTAAGTAACTGTTACACTGATATTTTAATTTTTAAAATGAATTATTTGTTTGTATCAGTGTTATCAATTGTTGGTGAACCTAATAAAATAAATAAATATTACATGGAATTCAATGGGTAGTCCATGCACTCGGTCTTTAATTTACTTTCTATTTATAAGATGAATGGGGATTGCATTAACGTTTTCTTTTGACGGCTGCTTGAGCAACTGGGCCTCAGGGAAACATCGATAATACTACGAATAAATCAGATCGTATATCGTGTGCGATTAAAATAATAACTAAGTCGTCGTATCGATCGATTCTAACTGCAGGTGTGGTTCGGAAAACCCTGCAAGCTATATCCAATATAAATTTGAAATTAACAACAAAATCACAATTCATTGTAATAAACCCTGTTGAACTGAAAGCTACACACGATACAACAAGCGAATAGTGGGCAATTATAATTCCATTTATACATATCTCGGGAATTCCCTGTCGTTTTAATATGAAAAATAAAGTGACTGCTCGGCTTCCAGTGGTTTATTAAATCAATAAGCCGCAAAACTCCCGCATGCCGCTTAAATTGTATTAACTTCTAATTCTTTTATTGGCAATTTATGCTTGACTAAGGGCTTTAACCCGTCACTCCTTGCGTATTGGTCTTTTGGTCCCAACTCAATACTGAATTGATTAATGTTCCTTTATTTCGAAGTAAACATGAAAGATTTATCCACCTCGTATACTTTTATATGATTTCAAGTACCTATAGATTACTTATGTGTTTAAAAAAAGCGTTTAATAAATCTCATTACTTTTATTTCACGGCCGTATTACATTTTCAATCACAGCTCGGCAGCCATTACAGAAATTAACTCTTTAAAATGGGTATTTTTATACGGGAGATTGCCTTCACGTGCTATTTAAAACGAAGCTTCAACCAATTACGTTTAATAGTAAAATGTATTGGCAGTCGAGGGACTTGCTTTATTGATGAAATATAACCAGACTTATGGCTTATTGTGCAAAAATGATCTGATATTTTAATGCTGTATTTATCGGTCAAGTCAAGTGCTAGTTTATTCTATCATTTGAATGAACATAGCCATTAAAATAGAATTTTATTAGGATACCCTAGTAGGGATCCTTTTTAGTAACCCTCAGTGAACGTTATCTATAGTAGTTATTTCAACTGCTTCATCTATACTATAGACAGTAAATTATGACGATTTACGCGTTGATGTTTCGGCCGGCACCATTCAGTCCGTACCGGTGGCTGTGAATTTGTTATCTCTAGTGGTTCATTAGGCAAGGCTTGCAAAAGGCTAGCAAGGACAAAGGACCATTGGACCCAACCTCGGAAGTCATAGGGTTACATGTAAATACGACTGAACTCGAGAATTACAGTTGGGGTTTCTCCTTTTAAAAATAGCGTATATTTTCCACTTAGTTTATATTGATGATGTTATAATAATTTCCTATCACGGTTATTTACATGTCAAGTAGTGGTATACGAATGTGTGTGGGGTAGGTACCACAACTAAAAAGTGAAAAATAAAAACATTTTTACAAAAAAAAAAACAACCGGCTTCCAAAAAGAAAACACAGTAAAACTTGAAAAATAACTTTAATTTCGGAAGTCGGTGTCTTTGGTTGTGTATTTTCGTTTTTGGCCACCGACTTCCGAAACTGAAATCGGTTCACCCAGAAAAAAGTTCTGAGCTAAAACACATTAAAAAAGAAACTGTCGAATTCAGAACCTCCTCCTTTTTTGAAGTCGGTTAAAAATGATGGTATTATGTGATTTTGTTTGTTTTTTTTTTCGTATCTTTTCACTTGTTCATTCTGGTGGTCGGTTTAACAAAATTTTCATGTGTGGCACGTTTTATCGACAGCGTCTGCCGTAGACATCCGTTTAGTAAAAGGCAGACGGAATCGAACTTCGTTTTCTTTTTCTTTTCATATCGAAATTATTTCACAATCTCTTAAAGCAGCAGTTGTCTGTTATTATGACAATGTGATCAACATCTTTCTGATAAATATTATTTAATTTCAAACCTATAATTTACATTTTGTTTACTGTTGTATTTTTTTTTTGCCCTCCTTGAAGCAATAAATTAAGCAGCTTTTTCTTCTGCGAAAGGCTGTAGTGTGTCATGTGTTTTTGTTTTTGATCCGTGACTCACTGTGTGACTCAGGGGCTGGGTTATAAGTTGAACTTTTGAAAATGTATGGCATTCGATGCATTTAAAATGTATCCGGTTTGAATTTTTTTTATTTGCTGGTTACCTACTTGATTTTATCTCCAATTACCCTGTTGAAATAAGCCAAATCTACCTAAAAAACAAAAAAAAAATAGCAATTTTTTTGCATTGATTTACGAGCAGGTTTAATTTAATTGTTTTAGTTAGCGTTTTATTTGCCTTAAGAATGTTGACAATGCGACTTAACGACCGAACCTTTGCATGTGAATTCCTTACCTGCATGAAACATAATGTCCCAAACTGATATCATCTCTTATCATTATTTTGTTGTTTTACACTTGGCTTGTTTTTATTTGTATTTAAGTAACCCCAACCGGTCATCAAGTCTTCGTTAATGGTGTTCCATTCGATTGTTTTGGTCTCGCTCCGCCTGCGTCGTCAATAAATCGAGTTACGTGATTCGAATATCCCTAATGTCACGTTTTTTTTTTCTTGTGGCTTCGCAATGTCACGATTTGGACATACATACTTCCATATTGGGCCGATGTTTTGATGATAGATCAAGTTCAAATATCGAACCTTCGGAATCCAAGAGCGATGCCATAAATAAATCGATGTTGAAATTAGAATTCCACGTTCCTTTGAGTAGAATACTAGAATACTAATTTTTGTATTTAATATTCAATGTATTCTTGACTTGAGTCATCATCTGCTGATCTGATAGTTATCGTTTTTTTTTAATTCATCCCCGACAGTAATCGATGTTTCTAATTTATAAGTTATTGTATCTTACAACAAACACTATGCTTGTCAAGATGTTATATACCTATGTAGTAACAAACTATACTATACCTTTAGATACTTCTTTGATCTTTATTGAGACAAACTCTATGCAAGGTGTAGGACTGTAGGTACTGCATAATGCACTCGCTCGTATTTCGCTGATTCACCCCAGCAAGGGTAACATCATGATTAACTAGTTAACTAATCGATATATCGAGTCATACTCGAATAGCCGTAATATTCTAATACATTACTGGCTGGAAACATTTTCTTGTGAGTACTGTTCGGAATTTGAACGACTGCTTTCTTAGAGGTATATTGATTTATAATGACGGCGGTGGCATTGTGCAAATAATAGAAGACTTCAGAACGTTTAAAAAAGTAAAAAAATGCGTTCAATTTCTGGTACAATAGGAGCTTTTTGAAGTAATTGTGTTCTTTGGCGCCGTAGCCTCTAAGATGAGTCAGCTTGTATTTCAAAGAACGTGACTGTACCAAGAAATTTGATAGAAAGCTGGATAACGGTATTAAGTATATAAATCAAATTTGATGGCGGAAATCTCTTGCTTTCGTATGTAAATATAATTTGCTAGAGTTTGTTAAGCTTAATAAAGCTGTGAGCGATTTAATTCGATTGTGACTTTAAATAAGAACTAAAATCCCTTGATATATTTGATTAACATATAGTTAATTTGCTAAATAGGCTGAAACGCTTCTATTTTTTCATCTTATAGTCACGATGGTGGTGGTCTTATCTCACTTGTTTTTAGGGTTCCGTATGTCCTAATGAAAAAACTGAACCCTTATAGGATCACCCGTGTGTCTGTCTGTCCATTTGTCACAGTCAATTTGCTCCGTATCTTCTAGACTGATTAAGTTGAAATTAGTTACACATATGAATTTCTGTGACCCAGACACGGCCGTGTAACTTAAATAAATGAATTTTGAATATGGGGGGCAAACTAGAAAATTAAAAACAAAAGTTTTGCAAACTGTACCGTAAGACATATAAAATGAAAAGGCTGGTTGTGAGGGTCTCATATAAATATTTTATGTATAACTTTGAAATAAATACTTTTGTAGTTATTTAAGAAAATATATAAAAATTTACCATTCCCCTCCTCCTATCTCCGAAAATAATGAGCTTAAAATTTAGAAAATATATAGAAATTGGTTCTTTACCTACAGATTACAGGAAAACCTATAAGAAGTCTAGGGTCTTAAAATAACATGGTAAATCTTTCAATATAGTTCGTACAAACTTACAATTGCAGTTGGAATGTATAAATGATAAATGATAAATGATTTTATTTCTGTAAGTAGGTTTGAACAAACACTTTTACACGTCAATCATATTTTAAAAACTAGATGAGGTCGGCGTTTCCTA
Source organism: Dryobotodes eremita (assembly GCA_917490735.1). Lineage (NCBI taxonomy): Eukaryota > Metazoa > Arthropoda > Insecta > Lepidoptera > Noctuidae > Dryobotodes > Dryobotodes eremita. The sequence continues at coordinate 4,347,829 of OU823247.1, read as the reverse complement.
TCTGACTACTCTGAGAAGAAAGGCCGAAACAAACTCAGAGGTCACAGTCTCTTTTATAGTCCAGACATAATCTTGGTCAGATCATGTGAAGACCATGTAGATTTGTGTCTGAGATGGTCTTTTGAGGAAAAACCACACAGATTGAGTGGACCTGTCCAGCCAGTGCACGCATTTGTCAGTAATCGTGTAGCTCAACTCAGAACTTAAGGAGCTCAACGATTCGACGAACAATACCAAAGAAAAGACATTTGGGTAGGCCACAAAAATTACTCAAACTGCCAGACCATGATTAAAATTAACTAAGGAGAGAAAAAAAAGCAACAATGACCCACATAGTCTTCACATTCACAATATTAAAATGATAATCAATGTAGCCTGAATGCTACTCACATTCACAGACAGTTTACTCTTTAAAAGTCATCAAAAATACCATAAGTTATTATATAAGGACATCATCAATTCTAAAACACTCATTCACAGTATAAAAAATGGATTGTTGCTTGGGGGTACATTGAAGTGGCTTAGTTAATCCCAAGCCTTTTTGTCATCCAAGTAATCTTTAACTTTATAGAAACCTTTTTGACAGAGTTTCTGTTTAATAAATGATTTAAATTTATTGAGGCTCAGTTCTTTAACAAGACTTGGGAGTTTGTTGTAAAAACGTATACTTTGGCACTTAAATGAATTACTAATTTTTTGGAGCCTAGTCGAGGGCACAATAAGTAATTCTTTGTTTCTAGTATTAATGTTATGCACGTCGCTGTGTTTGGAATATAGATTAATATTCTTTTTTACATAAATCAGGTTCTCATATACATATTGAGATGCGACTGTCATTATGTTTATTTCCTTAAATTTATCCCTCAGTGAATGCCTACAACTAAGGTTATAAATTGCTCGAATGGCTCGTTCCTGCAGCACAAATATAGCCTGAATGTCGGCTGCATTTCCCCACAGCAAAATGCCGTACGACATTACACTATGGAAATAACTAAAATATACTAATCGAGCTGTTTCGACATCAGTCAAATGACGGATTTTATAGACCGCGTAGGCTGCAGAGCTTAGCCGCTTCGACAATTTGGTTATATGTGGGCCCCACTGTAGCTTCGAGTCCAAAGTAATACCTAAGATCACAGTGGTGTCCACGAGATCCAATTCCGCCCCATTAACTAGTACATTGGTTTTCACCTGCTTAACGTTAGGTGTCAGAAATCTAATACATTTAGTCTTTTTCTCGTTTAAAAGTAAATTATTAACACTAAACCAATGTACTATTTTAGCGATAGCATTATTTACATCATCAGTAATTATCTGTTGTCGTTTAAGCTTAAATAAAAGTGATGTGTCATCTGCAAATAACACTATTTCATGACTATTCTTTACAAGGGAAGGTAGATCATTAATATATACGAGAAATAAAAAAGGGCCAAGAATTGAGCCCTGCGGAACTCCCATTGTGACAATAGAACCCGGGGATCGCTTGCCGTTAACGTCCACTCTTTGGATCCTATTATCCAAATAAGAGATAAGAAGATCCAAAGTAGTGTTTCTAATACCATAGTGATGCAATTTCCTGACCAATGTATCATGAGAAACACAATCGAAGGCCTTTGACAAGTCACAAAAAATACCTAGGGCATCATGCGACTTTTCCCAGGCCTCAAAGATATGTGCAAGAAGCTCAACGCCAGCGTCGGTAGTAGAGCGACCCCTTGTGAAACCGAATTGTTTACTGTTTAATAATTTAAATTTAATAAAATGTCTTTGCAATTGATCTAGCATCAATTTTTCAAATATTTTACTGAAGGTGGGTAGCACAGAAATCGGTCTAAAGTTCGTGGGGTCTGATGTGCTGCCCGATTTAAACAAAGGTATTATTTTACTACTCTTCATTAAGTCAGGAATTACACCACAGTCAATACATTTATTAAAAATTATTGCCAATTCAGGCGCTACAGTGTTGATGATAAATTTTGTAACCTCTACGGAATTTCCCCACAGATCAGCAGTTTTTTTAACATTAAGTGTATTGAAAGTTTTAATAATATCTCGAGCACTAACATAGTCGAAATTAAATACATGGTTACAAATATCAACATTTTCTTTCAATAGGGACTCGGCAACAGTGGGTGAAGAATTTAAAGTTTTTGTGGTTGGGGAATGGGGAACATGTTTTACAACTCAGTGTCAAGTTTGTTCTTGGGATCTGGAGACACGGTAGTACTCCCGCCAAGACGGGCAAAAAACAAAAATCAGGTGCACTAACTACCTTTTCTCGAAGCGTTTCGTCGTTTTTTCATACCCTCATAACTTCGGCCTGGATAATACTTGAGAGCTCAAATTCTCAGTATATAAAATGTAGTTAGCAAGCTATAAAATACACTGAGGTTCATATGTCTAGCTTTGGATTTTATTAATACCTAAAATAAGTCGATTTCGTCACTGACCGACTCAGCCACTCGCTCATCAAAATCTCTAGGGCACTTCCCGAAGTTCGAGAAAGCTGAAATTTGGTATGCAGGCTAGGATTTGCACACAAACAACAAAAAAAAAAAATAGTAACTTTTACCTTCCAACCCTCGAAATGGGGGGTGCAGGTCTGTATACAAAATAAAACCTCTAGGGTACTTTCCGAAATCCTAGAAAGCTGATATTTGGTATGCAGACTAGGATTTGCAAAAAATCGACAGAAAAATTATAAATTTGTAACTTTTATTCCCCAAGGCTTGAAATGGGGGTGCAGGTCTGATTATAAAATAAAACCTCTAGGGTACTTCCCGAAGACCTAGAGAGCTGTTTGGTATTCAGGTTAGGATTTGTACTCAAACATCAAAAAAATAAGAAATTTGTAACTTTCACCCGCTAAAGGGAGGTACAATTCTGTATTTCTTACGAATAATCGGTATATCTACTTCCATTTGTTATGAAAGCTAGCTCTACATTAGATCTGATAACTTTTTAACAGTGAAAGCGTTATGTAAGTATTGGCAACCTACTTTACAGAAATGGTTTTCGTGGGTAATATATTTATCGTACGGAACCCTCTTCACGCGAGTACAACTCGCACTAGTCGGTTTTTTTTCTTCAATTTCCATAGAAGGCGGCAGACGTGCAACATTCAACTTCAAATGACTTATTACGGATTTCAAGGGGGAATATTATATTCGAGTGTTAGGGAAAAATATTCGTACCCGACGGATATTTCTGAAAGATATTTTCGCTTATTGCTTCTAAATCACGATCGTAAATATAATGGAGGTCGAATGTCTTCATTCTTCTTTTTATTTATTAGAGTCTGGTCCTTCGAGCCGGATAGGAGCTCAATTTAAAATAATAAAGGATGTAACGGCTGAGGGTTGTACCGTGAAACTGTATTAATGTTAGTTTCTGCAGAAGTGTGAATATCCTTTGGAATGTAACCTTTATGATATAAGTGTAATATTAATGACCCCGAAAATTAATGAAGTCCGTTAAATCTCGTTTATCGGATCTAAATACTGAATTTACGATTTGCGTAGGATGAAGTTACTGATACAATAAGTTTTATGACCTTAACAAACGTATAATAAATGTCTATATTTACGATATTTCGAACAAAATTAGTTCCGAGACCTATAAAAAGCCTCTAAAGAGGTAGAGAGCCTTAAATAACGCATGTTTTTGTTTTATTAATGCAATAAAATGACCCGTCGTGTATGACCATATATGTACTCGTATATAACGTAAAAGAAGCAAAAGGAGTATGTAAGGATTGTAGCATGTAGCGTGGCTTTCTGTAATTTCTGCCTACCCCCATGGGAAGAAGGCGTGAGTTTATGTATGTCTGTAAAATTACCCCATCGTGTGATAATATTAAAGGTATGTCCTAAGTATCCTGGCCAGTCAGCAAGGACTGTGGTACGAGTTTTCTGAATGGCTAACTATTTCACCATGAGAAAAGACGTTGACGCATACAAACAACATACCTACATGTATTTTTTTTTTTGGATGGGAAATCATCAAATGACCTGTCCCGCTCTGGGCGGAGCGGAAGGGTGTGTCAGACTCTTATTGACTAAAACCCACCCGTGTTCCTTCAGTTGCCTGTGCGCCAGGGCCACGGTAACTCTTTCAAACAATCCGCGACTTGCTAGTAACCCTGGAATGTATTTACTGGTACGAGTACCCCTGGTTTTCAACAACACTGTTGTAAAAACAAGATTAAAAATCTAAATACTCATTAAAACTTGTTTGAAAGAAAATAAGTGCATAAAAGAGCTAAAGTAACCCTAATATAAACACAAACTAATTCTAAGCATATTAGTTCTTTTAAAACTGACCAGCACCCTAATTGCGCAACACACTTCAATCACAATCTGAATCATTTTGAAGGATATTGCTAATCCATTGCTTCATATGTTGGAAAAATTTGTCTGCTCAATAACGTAAATAACGCTATGAATGTTGTTGAACTGTCAAAATGAAAGCCGTTGCTACTGGTGGTGTGCTACGTAATTACCCCGCAATATACAAATACAGTGTAAGCAATCATAGAGCTTGTCTAAGCGGTCGTTCGCAAACAATCGATGTTCTAATCTTTAAAGTTCCCGTAATGTTTGACAGACAAACAGACATTGTAGCCTTTTTGAAGTACACACGTTAGTTAAAGGTCGATGGAACTTGATGCGGTTTAAAACGTAAGCTCGGAGCGAACGAGCTTATTTGATGGAACTTCATAATAAACATTACAGTGTGACTACAGTCAGGGAAATTAATTCTTTATCAAATTGACGCACAAAGCCAATTTTTCGTGTGCCATTTCATATAACTGTCAAAGTTTGACATTTGTGATATGAATTTATGAACAATTTAAGAGGGCGCACACCGGTCCACTAGCGCCACTCACAATTACCGAGGGTGCTTATTGCGCCGCCTGTTATTCAAAATTCCTTCTCAGTCACGAGATAATATTTTTTTAAAGGAGTAGCACTAGTGGACCGGTGTGCGCCCTCTTAAGTTGGTAGTCAAATCGGTTTCAACAACTTCCCTGATTTTACTCGTGAATGAAAGTTGCTATACCGGTGAAATATGCCAACTTTGCCAATCAAGGTATCTTTGCCCAGCATATATAAGCAAATATAAATTGCTTTTAGGGCAAAGATACTTTGTTTGGCAAAGTTGGCATCAAGGTATCTTTGCCCTAAAAGCAATTTATAAGCAAATCTAGCAGATTTGCTTATAAATTGCTTTTAGGGCCTAAATATACTCGTACCTTGATTGGCAAAGTTGGCATATTTCACGGTACGTCTATCGCTGCACTTGCAAATAGCAACCGCGTAGACTTGTTTTTGCCAAAAATTATAATACATAGTATGCTGTCTGAAAATTACTGTCTGACAGCAATTATTCAAACTGATCAACATTGGAAATGATCGTGGAAGCCTATGAGCGAATCAGAACCTTATATCATGAACTATTTAGAATAAAAATATCTCTTGACTCTGACATAAACTGGAACATTTTACCATTTTATTTCTGTTTCGTTCAATATAACACTAAGCTCCCCATACTCATGAATACGGAAATGATAAAAGACCAACATTTATACAAAACACGAGGCCAAAATTGTTTTATCTGGTCCTTCCATCCCGTCGCTCTGCGCTTATGCCTATCTCCCGCACCGTTGTTGATATCGGCTTGGCAATAAACAAGTAGGTTTATTGGATGGCTTCAAGCTCGACTTGTCATGTGGAGAGTGCCTCTCTTGGCCCTTGAGGACTGGCCCGCCAGATGAAAGGGCTACGGATGAACAGTTGTTTGTTGTAAGTGTCTTTGAACGTTCAGATGATATGGTAATCGTCGATATATTATATTGACGATATTATTCGTACAGTGTGTCCCAGGATAAAGTCCACTAACAAAATGGGTGAAATTAGACAATTTTACATAAAAAAAAATATAAGTTTAATAAAAAACTAAATTTATAAAAAATAAAAACAGAAACATTTTCAAAATTTCTTCATAGATACAACTTTTTACTGGATGATTGTTTTTTAAAGGTTTTTTTTTATATGCCATGTAACATCAATTAATTATCAGCCATCATTATTGTTTTAATTTTAACGAAATTCACTCTACTAATAAAAAGTTTTTATGTTTTAAATAAAGGGGTTTTTAATAGGAAAATAAAATAAACAAAAATATCTATAATGATTATTAGGTGACTGTAAAAAAAAAGGAAAAAAAAAGTTTTCTGTAAAAAAGAAAAAAAAAAATTTTTTTTGTTGCTAAAGTGCTCAACCACCATTGACCAATGGTGTAAATTGTTTCACCCGTTTTCGTTTGTGCACTTTATCCAGGGATATACTGTATAAATCGTGGTTTTTGTGCTTTACGGAGCGCTTTGCATTACTCGTAGGTTTTGGCGTTTTGGTTTTGGAATTACGTAGAGAAATTCCTGTTTTTTAGCATTAAAAAAATAATAATATCTAAATGAGACTTTTGACTTTTTATCGAAGTTAAAGACTTTCTTGCAAAAACATCTTGGTGATTAATTAAGGCTCCTACAAACAGGCGCGACGCGAAACGCGAATCGCGCGCGACTCAAAGGCACCACTCGTCGCGCGACAGGCGGTGCCTTTTTAACGCGTGCGATTCGCGTCGCATGTCGCGCCTGTTTGAAGGAGCCTTTAATATGAAATATATTTTCAATTTGAATAAACAAACCTTTAGTTTTAATCGCATGTCACATTAAATAAAGATGGATGACATTTCTATTTTGTGTGGGTGTACTTTAGTAATGATTTAAATAAGTTTGTTTTATTGACAGATGACCTTTGAGGCATTTATCATAATTATTAACGAATTGAGATTAATTTGTTTTTGCAATACAAATGGGTGACATTAATTTTTAGGGATCCGTACCCTATGGTCCCGTTGGTAAACGGGACCCTATTTCTAAGGCTCTACTGTCCGTCCGTTTGTCACAGGGCTGTTTATTTAGAACCGTAATAGGTAGACACTAATATTAAGACCACAATAACAAACAACAAATAAAATAAGGTTACAAATTAATTAATTACAATTTGCTCGATAGTGTTAAATATTTGTGACTAAGTAATAAGTAATAACAGCTGCACGGGTCGATCGATGAGAGTAAGCTACGCTTGCCGTGGTTGGTCCGTGGATGGGTGACCATCTTTACATACCAAGACCCCTCCGTGCCTCGCAAAGCGCGTTAAGCCGTTGATTGATGAGTCGATAGTCGACTCCCGGCCACCGTAGTAGGCGCGGGCTTGCGGGCGGCAAGCAATGGGCAGCTCGCCATCCGGTAAGGACCAGGCTCGGGTTGACGACGCGTTGTGTTTCACACGCGCCTCAAAGAGATGTCAGCATAATTGACGGGGTTCGATAGGGCCGATGCCCGCCGGGGTCACGGATTGTTCGAACGAGTTACCGTGGCCTTGGCGCACAGGCAACTGAAGAAACACGGGTGGGTTTTAGTCAGTAAGAGTCTGACACGCCCTTCCGCTCCGCCCAGAGCGGGAGAGGTCATTTGATGATATATCACCCAAAAAAAACTGTTGGTTGATAGTAAAAAACTGCCACTACAAGTTGCCATACGCGTTAGTAAAATTCTGCTGCTATCGGATTGTTTATGTTTGGGCCACATTCTATGCCGCTGAATGTAGTTGAGAAAAGGCTAGGCAGATTATGAGTGTTAAAATATTATACGGTGGTACGGAACACTTCATGTGCGAGTCCGACGCGCACTTGGCCGCTTTTTTAAACGACTCAATTGGTGAAATGTACAATAGATTACGAACAAGGTTGTTGTTTTGTTTAAGAGAGCTCTGGAATGTATTGGTTATTGGCAGAAGTAATTTCATGAGTTAAATATCAAAGAGCAAATACGTTTAAAATATTATTACAATTACTTAGCATGCTCACCAAAATACAGGTTGCAGCTGGTCAAACATTGTTGTAACAGTCCAAAATTTTCCATTATACAGGCACAAAAGACCCAACTATCAGAACTTTCCATCTCCTACAGAAGATATCTCGACAATGGGCCCATTTGAATCCACAGTTTAATAAGGGCACGTCAATTAAACGCTCCAAACCTATACATTCGTATCTAATTACTCGACCAGCCAATGAGAGCTCTTGCTGTGTAACATTCATTATGTTACTGAAACGCTTTCGTGGACCGTGTTAGGCTGGTGATGTAATTTCTGCCCGTTTTGCGCAGAGCTCTTTTCGGGAATTTGTCAAGGATTTCCCTCGTATGGATACGGTTGTCTTACCAAATAATTCAAAAGATTGTAATAATGAAAATGACTATTGTATACGCTGTTCAGTATCAGCTTTGAATATGGTTAGCTAGATGGACTATAACATATTTTATATGTACAGATTTTCTTCGTTACCTTCTACGTGGATGGCAAAAGTTTTAATGTGATCCTTTTAAAAAAAAATAACAACCCTATAGTTCAATACAAGCATGTCCTAAAATCTGTCTTTTTGCATCCGTGTGAGGCAGGGTGGGTCAGTTTATAGTGGTCGTCGGAGAGGCAATGCCGGGGCCGCAGCTCAGCGCGCAGCCTCCGCTGTATCGAGCGGCCGCGCCTACCCTACCCCACGTGCTCCATTCACCGGTACTATACCAGTACCACGTGTGTTCGACCATAGTACCGGCTAAATAGGCCGTAGTAGAAATAAAAATAGTTTTTGCTTCTGTCTGCCGTATCTGCCATCCGATGCAAACAACGTGGGGTAGACTGTACGTTTAATGTTATTAAATTAACAGTGTGAATACCATAATCGAAATAATATGTATTAATTGGCTTTGTGGCTTGCATACACGGTCAAACCATAAGCATAAGCTTTATTCACACTAACTTAACGTATTGTGGTTGAAATAAAATTGAGCTTTTCAGTCCCACGTTGGGCGCCAACTCTTTTAATGTATTAATGGCGCCCGAACGTGGGACTTAATTGAATCTGAAAGGATGGGTTGTACTGCATAATTGATGTATTAAAATCTTTGTTGAAAGGAAAATTATTAGTCCTACCATACCACTTAAAGTGGAAACATAAATCTTTAGATGAAATTACAAAGTGCCCACTTTTTTTCCAAAAGATCTGTTTTATTATTATACTATAACCACGCATGCGCGTAGCCATTTAAGAGGCGGAGAACCATTAATTTTCGCGGCTCTTTATAAAATATTAGCAGCATTTGTTAATTAGACCCTCGGACTTTTCTTTTCACGGTTGGAATTAGCGAGTCGTTGTACTGGAGAATAATGATCTCGATGAAAGAAACAACAAACTTTTGTGTCATAAACATTTTGATTTGGTGTTTACTGGTTTTTAATTAAGAGAAAAATGGATACAAAATGAAGGTAGCAAGCAACTTAGCATTATAATCGGTGATGTAGCATTCATTCGTAAATATATCCTAAACAAACATGGTCACGTGCACACTGAAAAGGTTTTACTACAGATTTCCAGTTTATGCTGTCTCAATTGAGAGAGCCTTTCGCCTTATTTCGTTTGTACCCTAATAAATTGTGTAACATACTATCTATCACAATCTGAATCATTTTCAAACCTATTGCTAATCCATTGCTTCATAAGATCGACAAATTTGTCCGCTCAACAACGTAAATAATGCAATGAATGTTGTTGAACTGTCAAAATGAAAGCCATTCCTACTGTTAGTGTGTTACGCAATTACACAGCAGGTAATTTTTTCAAGTTCAGAGTTATATTTCAATACCCTGTCTACCTTACTCTCAATTTTGCTTTCAGTAGGTACTTTATTTTACCAAATATTTATAAAATAAATTGTCCAAGTAACGAAGCCGCTTTTGGAACTTAAATTAATCCCTTTGATGCGAGCATTAGACGTTACTCAAGTTATTAACGTCAAATTAAGACGATTATGTTTTGCACCAACTCTGAAAGATACCTATATTATTTGATTTTGCTCTTTTCTCAAATTACCGTTTCAGATATTACCCAGGACACAGACCAATGCAACACAGAGTAATGTGTATTGTCTTTGATCCCTGGCCCTATCATCAAGCAATGGACAAAATTGTCAAACTTTTATGGATTGAATACTAGGCTTTTGGCTTTTTGGCTATTTTGTGTGTGTATTTTAATGTCATTTATTCGTAATGAGCGTTTTGATTGTGTAGAATAAACAATTTTTCTTTCTTTTTCTTTTCTTCTTTTTCTTTTAGGACGGCTACTAAAACATATCTTTCGATCTGTTCTGCTAAATGTTCACCGTGAAAACGCACTAGGAGTTACAGCTTAGTACGGCCGTTATTCCAAATGTGTACAGTGTGGCTATGTTTGAGACAATCGAGTCTGGTACCTATTAGTTACCTAAGACCCTACTGACTAAAAACCTAGCCCTACAGTAATTACCTAGCACCCTAGTTATCCTAACGCCCCAATCTACCATACAAACCTTGCCAAACGTAAGTTACGGTGGTTTTACGTGCGGGAAGCCTGTTACAAGGAGACCTACGGTACCAGACGGAATTTGGGAAGGAATAGAGGCTTGTGTGCGTCGTGCAATGTACACAGGAAATGGTTTTCTCACTGCCGATCCCACAGACACATAGGACTGATGATGGCTAAAGGTGTCTTGGCCGCAGTGAGAGGAGTTGTATACATGAATCAAAGTTGACTCCAGCTTGATGACTAATTTATTGTAATAATTAACTTAATTATATACAAGTTTTGTGGTCAATCCTTACATCAGGTGGAAAGACAGTTTACTTCAAGCTCATATCACCAAGTATTCACGGTGAGATTTTTACAAAAACTTTTTTACAAAAAAAACAACCGACTTCCAAAAACCACTAAAAAACGTGAAAAATAACTTTAATTTCGGATGTCAGTGTCTTTGGTAGTGTATTTTCGTTTTTGGCCACCGACTTCGGAAATTAAAGTTATGTTTCTCCTTTTTTAGTGTATTTTTGGAAGTTGGTTGTTTTTCTCTAAAAAAGTTTTTATTTTTCACTTTTTAGTTGTAGTACCTACCCCACACACATTCGTATACCACTATTTGATATGTAAATAACCGTGACATGAAATTATTAAAACATCATCAATATAAACTAAGTAGAAAAATAAGCAGTATTAAGGATAACTCAAAAAATACTGGTCAGAACTTGATCAAATTTAAATTGGACCACATGTGAAGCACCAGCTTTCAAATAAAAAAAGAATCATCCAAATCGGTGCACCCAGAAAAAGTTCTGAGCTAATAAATATTAAAAAAAAATATACAGTCGAATTGAGAACCTCCTCCTTTTTTTGAAGTCCGTTAAAAATAGACCTGCTGATATGCGAAATGTCTTGTTTGTTTCACTATTCCTTTTCAGCGGCAGTCTGATAAGAAACGTCTCCATCAAGCAACACAGTACAAAAAAAAAATTGTCATGTAAAATTACCAATTTACTGAATCTACGAGTAAAGGCTCCTTCAAACGGACGCGACACGCGACGTGACACAAAGGCACCGCTGGTCGCGGACGAGCGGTGCCTTTCTGTCGTGTGTGATTCGCGTCGCGTCAAAGTTAAAGCCAAATAATTTATTTCAAACAGGCACATAAAAGGCACTTTTGAACATCAAAATTTACAAGAAAATAGAATTGATTCTAGTTGCCCCTTCCAAAAGGTAGTTTCGTATGGAGAAGAATGGGCAAGAAACTCCACCGTTACTCTTTTAAAATGTTTTAATCGTGCGTCGCGCCTGATTGAAGGAGCCTTGATGTTACAAACCTACAGAAAAACTATACCTACACTAATTAGCTTTATTAAGGCGGTATTTGTCAGTCCTTGCGTCTTGGTTTCAATTAGATGGTTTGTTTTCCAGACGCGACACAGAATCTGGTCAGGTAATTCAATTAGATCGCCTTGACTACACATTAAAATTAGATTGGAAACTTCCTCGCGAGCACAACTAGGTTAGAGTGAACAGTTGCTGGACGTACATAGTTACAAATTGAGCTCTTAGGCCCCACCGGATTGGCGGCTCCTAACAAGACAATTGATTTATAATTAGATTGCTGGAGAGGCAGTGCGTTGCGATTTCCTTAGAGGGTCCGCACCGACGGAGTCGTCTAGCTGGGTTCTGAGAATATTTGGACATGAAGATGGGTCTTAAGATTCTATTAACTATCCAATTGGTGGACTTGCGGCTCAAAAGCCCGAAAATATTCACCAAAAAGAAAAATATCCAGACACTGGATCCTTTACAAGAATAGGAAGGACCAAAAGTGTCATTGATTTAGTTTTGGTTAAATTCAATTGAATCTGCAATGCAGCCAGAGATGTTTTAAAGGATGAAAGTAAGACGTGGAAATACAATCAATTTGTTACATCGCCGCAGCGGATGGTTTCGAGATTCAGGCTAAGAAATAAACTCTTTCAGAGCGGAAACAGGAGGGTCTATATAATTTGAATGCAAAATTGGTTCAACTCCTAAAAACGTCTATTGAAAAGAAGGTTATAATATTAGGTATTTATTTACTATGATACGTGTACTAAATGTCAGTATTGTACCAGCAAAAACGAGATGTAAAAATTATTTTGTATTTTTACGCGGGTCCCGTTGACCCGTTTCTATGAATATTCGCCGTGTTGTCCGTTTAATTTTGCACACGCTCCGCCAACCCACGGTTTTATGTACTTTACATATTGTTAAAGTTTGTTGGGACTACATTATGTTTCTACGGTCCGCTCAGTTGAGTTAAATAGGATACTCGTTTAGATTTCCGGCTGGAAATTCATAGGTTCGTGCAGGGTTATCGATTTCCATTGTGTATGTTTAATGAGAGTTATTTTAATTATAAAAGCTAACTATTTATATTGATCTTCAGCTTAATGTGTAACTAACCACCACGCGTAGCATGACCACAATAGAAACGGGTTTTGTCGACAGATAAATAGACAAAATGACAGATTCTAGAAAAAATATTCAGAAATCTATCAACAATCTGTCATTTTGTCTGTTCTTTCGTCGACAAAACTCGTTTCTATGGTGGTCATGCTACGCGTGCAACGCGACGGAAGAATAGACAAAATGACAGATTCTAGAAATTTTTTTTCAGAAATCTGTCAACAATCTGTCATATTGTCTATTCTTTCATCGAAAAAAAATCGCTTCTATGGTGGTCACGCTACGCGTGCAACGCGACGGAAGAATAGACAAAATGACAGATTCTAGAAAAATTTCTTCAGAAATCTGTCAACAATTTGTCATATTGTCTATTCTTACGTCGAAAAAAAAATCGCTTCTATGGTGGTCACGCTACGCGTGCAACGCGACGGAAGAATAGACAAAATGACAGATTCTAGAAAAAAATCTTCGGAAATTTGTCAACAATCTGTCATTTTGTCTATTCTTCGGTCGCTAAAACCCGTTTCTATGGTGGTCATGCTACGCGTGCAGGTGGGTGGGTCCAAAAACTATTATTTCAAAATTAATCTACCGAGTATAAAGTTGCCAAAACTCGCCATCCGCTGTATAAAGTTCCACTACCGTCCGGTGCCCGGCGCCGGATACTAGCCGGTCGACGTCCGGATATCGGATTGACGTTATCTACCTAGTGTCCGTCATCTGTCCACTGCAACGATTCTGTTAATCCATTAGCTGCATTAGTACGATGAGCTATTCGTTGATGAGTTATTCGTAGTACGTTTGTCCGTTGCTTTTAATTTTCTGTTACATTTTACATTTAACTTTTTTATATTTACCTACCTTACCCCTTACCCTTACCCTTAGGGCCGAGTCACACCGGAATGGCAGCAGCCGGCAGCGACTCGGCGAGCACTTTCAGTGTGAAATAATTTTAAACTTTATCTACATGCTTAAAAGACCAGAGGGCCTAGACAAAGTAACATTCCATTAGTGATGACGCTAGTAGAAAAGGCAAAAAATTTATGGAGTTGACATAAACTATCGAAATGTCACGTGATCATAGGTCAACGAATAGAAATTAGCTAGACAATTTTAGCATCATTCGATCCTATAAAACGAATCGACAGCGTCGAACGATTGCTTTCATGGAGATGCGTAGCCAAGTGGCACTTTTTGATAAGCGTTATCGGTAGTTTTCGATTCGTATGATAGAAACAATAGCGAAAGCCATAGCGATTGTAGAAATGGAATCGCTCCGACACGAATGCCATTTGTTTAGGCCCTCAGTATCGCTTGAAAAGCTTGAAAAGGTCGCGAGGCCGCCTGCGATGTCGCAAGCGGCCGCGCGCCACACTCGTCTTGTCGGTGGTCCTGCCCGTGGCTGCCAGCGGCGACGCGAGGGTGCTCGCGGCACCGCGGGTGGCCGCGCGCTCTTCACCCCCGCCGAATGTAGAAACTAAACTAGTCCAGAGGAGACTAGGCGCGTGGGGTCTGGAGGTCGCGCGAGGCCGCCAGCCGCTGCCATTTCGGTGTGACTCGGCCCTTACCCTTGTTCTTAGTTACCGTCAAACGGGGTGAATAGGGACGCAGGGGCGAATTGGAACGAAACTTGAAAAGGGATTTTAACATTTAAATAATATAATTTGTTGTCACCAAGGGCACTTAATCGTTAATTATAATACAGTAAACACATTAGAGTCCTTTTTGGCAATAATCTATATTATTTCAATGTTAAAATCCCTTTTAAAGTTTCGTTCCGATTCACCCCTGCGTCCCTATTCACTCCGTTTGACGGTACTTAGTTGCTATCGAAACGTTTCACCAGTTACTTTATACAAATTATGGATCTAGATGATCTACTTTTGCCTGTCGTGGGATGAACAGAAATGCATTAGGTACTTATTAGTATACTGAACTGAAAAGCCAAGTATTTCTGCCAATTAGCATAAATAGGTCTACTAAACACATTATCTACTTCATACCACAGCAAGCAGCCTGATAAAAATAACGTTATAAAAAGTAGGCATGTTAATCCTTTGTTTCGCCGTTTTATTTATGTGGGTGCTTAACGTCACGCATTATCAACCACAACATAACCACCCACCGTTGTGGGAAATCCTGTAATGAATCAACTCTGCTGCTTCCTACAAGGAACAATGTTCGCGTATCAGTTTGATCCCAAATTAGACTAGAATTTATGATGTTATCCTTTCCAATATTGTGGTTTTTTCATGAAGAATCGAAGAAGCTAGCCAAAGAAGCTTCGTCTAGCTTTTTAAAGCCCACGTATGCAACTACGTGACTACGCGTGCCATGCACCAGAGGTACTGGTGTATGAAATTGTTTACGAGATCTCACACTGCAGGTTGACTCCAATGCTACATTGGGTGCGGCCATACTTTAGATGTATGCTACCCAATTAGTCTGTTCAGTGAATGCAGGCCCCGGGAGTGCAATGCTTATTAGAGGTATTGAAGCAAGTGTTGAAGGCGTATTTATTCTTGCAGGTAGCAACCACAATGAGGGCTAATATTTCATTACTGGGTGTTATGAGAAAATTACCTGTACATTGGAAATAATGCTAAGACTACCAGACAACGATCATTGCAATAAAGATCTTTGTAACTAGTTCCACACCAGCAGTTACGCTAATTTGTAAATATTTATGGTCATGAGTCCAACATCGAGGAACAACTAATAATCATGTTTCATGACCAACCGAACGTACGCATTATTATTTGTAACACGTGTGCGGAATCACAATAGCCAAATAACCACAATGGACTCACAATAGGCGTCCTGTGGTCTGTCGTGCTCCTGATAGCTTTGTATGTGGCCGCTAGTGTATTGATGTCGTCAAGCCATTTGCGATGCATAAAACTGACATACGACTGGCTCGAGTGGACAACTTGTTTGAAGAGATACAGCGGTTCGGAACAATGACAGATTGGTGCTTGACACTGTCATAAAACAAAAATGATGGTTGTTTTCAAGTGTGTTAGGGGATATTTAAAATTCTGGAGTGGTTGTTAGGTGGCACAGTGACTCGTGGACCTCTGAGAACAACCCACTTATTTGCTTTCGTTGTAAATAGTTGAAAAAGTAATAAAGGTAAAATCGTACCTGGTATTGGTTTTCTTCACACTTGGCTCATGTCAAGCACAGTGAACTTAAACATCGTGAGGCCCCTAAGCTACGTTATAGACTCATAGTGAAGCTTCTTGGGGTGACGGTTTTGATAGCATTTCATTTGGCAGAGTTGGCTGTCTACCAACTCTGGGACCACGTTGCCAAATGTGCCTGGGGACACTTTATAAGACAGCTCATGTACTATGTCACTTTACAACTTTGCGCCGGTTTCCTAGTCAGGTTTTACGTGGCTCGCAATTTGTGTACTTGGCCGTTGGCACAGTAATGTCCACCATGTGTTTACGATGCGACGAGTAATCGTTGAGTTTACGGCCACAATGAAACCGAATCTCAATCAAGTCAAGTGGTGAATGATTATGGCCAAACGTAGCTTTGTTGAAAATGTGTCGCTTTTGTTTGCTAGATTTTTCAACGTCCCCGGTTAATGTTATCAAAATGACATTTAAAAGATCTCTTATAAATATGAAATAGAAATTCATTTCGTGTCATAAGATGTACTAGAAATTTTAACTTTGAATATTAAATATTGTCTTGCTTCAAAATTGATGCGTAGTTTAGATAAGATTGAATAAATGACAGTGCATTAAAAGTAACAATGGCACAACATTTTGAAACGCTTTGGTAAAAGGAACGTTTTCAAATGCCAAATTGTTGTGTCATTTCTCCAAGTCCTTATCCTAGCCATAGAGCAAAACCGAAGATACCAGCACCCTAATTACGGAACACACTATCTATCACAATCTGAATCATTTTGAAGCCTATTGCTAATCCATTGCTTCTTATGTTCGAAAAAATTGTCTGCTCAACAACGTAAATAACGCAATTAATGTTTTTGAACTGTCAAAATGAAACCCATTCCTACTGTTAGTGTGTTACGTAATTACCCCGCTGTTCTAGGAGTAACACTACTAACAAAACAATTTTTACCCGACAAAAAAAACGGAGGAGGTTCTCAAGTCGACGCGTATACAGGATGGATTTTTGAGACGGGGCAGTAAATACCTTAATCGTTGTAGCTACGGGAACACGGTATCAGGAGAATATCCATAACTTTTTGAGAAATTTGGAACACAGATTTTGAAAATTGTACAGTTCGCAAGAAAATGGGACAGTTTTACAAAAACTTTTTATGATGCCATTCGACCCTGTTTCTTATAAGGATCAAAATACTATTGGACCAACTGAGGTTTGAATACTAGAAAAGTCAGAAATCGCGAAAACTTTTCCCATACATATCCTAGGAAATTAGACTCACAGCTTACTTTTTATGTTGGATAGATGGGCAATACAAAAGTCAGACATCACAAACGTTTTCCTGTAGCTACAATGATTAAGGTACCTATCCTTACTGCCCGGTCTCAAAAATCCACCCTGCAAGTATATATTTGTTTAACATTGCAAGTCTTCCAGGGTTTTTTTTGGAGTCACAAGAACTTGAAGAGCAAACTTTGAAGAAAACAAAGTTCACACAACTGCCATCGGTCACACTCTATCATTGTCCAATGAAGTAGAAAGTTCTAGAGACAATAGCTTGTATAAACGATAATTATCTCTTACAATAGCCAACACTGATTGATTGGGTGCACGCTTCAAATTGAAGGTTAATGGAAGTATTGTTTGAAAGAATAATTTGACTATTAACACCTATTATCTCCTTTGTTTTAGTTGTGTGTTTGTTGTTGAACTCATCGTCCTACTTTCTGCCCTTCTCACCTTGCAGTGCCATCTTGATTTACGAAGTTAAGAATAACAAAGTTAACTTCTATTTTTTGCATCAGAAAATTACCAATTTTCCAATGCTAAAGATGTTACTTTCGTTGCCTCCTCTTCCTCGTTATCAAGTCCTTTACCGATGCCAAGTGTTAATACAGGGATTTATGATTCGATACGAAACGTATTTGCTGTTTATATTTTGAATTGCAGTGCTTTACCAAGGTTTTGCCTAATTGACTTTCGTTTTGCATCAAATTTCTTTCTTAAT
Source organism: Dryobotodes eremita (assembly GCA_917490735.1). Lineage (NCBI taxonomy): Eukaryota > Metazoa > Arthropoda > Insecta > Lepidoptera > Noctuidae > Dryobotodes > Dryobotodes eremita. The sequence goes on along the minus strand of OU823247.1, from coordinate 4,329,768 downwards.
GCTCTTTTATTTACCAGCCATCTTTCAGAAGGAACTGGTTTTATTGTGCGTAAAAATCTCTTTAATCATATGGTGTGCTTTTGGTTTCAAATTTATATAAATAGCACGGATTACCGTTGTATATGCATCCATGTAGTTCATTCCTCATTCATAGTAATTATAGTATACACACGGAAACCTTAGATTGCATGATCTAATAGGCAATAACATATCGATTTGCGGAGTTCACGCTTGTACTCGTGTGTGTTGATGACATGCTATCGGCTCATGTACCAAACTCGAACAACTTTGCATCAAGTTGCCTGTACCCCTCCACAAAGGCGGGCATTCGAGATCGTGTAACGGTATGTATGGTGCAATATCCTATTCTATATTTGGTGCGCTCATACCACTTGCACTCGTTTGCTAAGGCTAATTTTGGCCAGCAGACTACCAAAACTTATTAGAAAAAGTTGTAATTAAACTCTATTTAAATAACAATAAGAGTTGTGTTTCGTTGTGTTTTCGTTAGATTTCGGCAGTTACGCAATTTTCGGTGAGTCATCGTTTTATATCATGCAGGACCTCTTTGCTGATTCAATTCGCCGAACATATATCTATAAAGTGCAGATAATGTAGCTTTCTATTCATTTGACACCAAACATTGGCAACTGTTCCAATTTTCACAGTTCGTTCTGATTTTCTGGGAACAATACGCGGATATATGCCACATTGGCAACGCATTTTGGAATTGGAACGTATTGATTAGTTCCGTCAGCCTCGTTGATGTTCCATATTTATCTACACCCATATTTCTACGGTTATCTGATCTGTTACCACTAATGACAGCATGATGTCGAAGGAAACAGTGTCGTTTACCAGAGATTTAATCTGGTCAAAATTTATGGAATCTTTTATATTTTTCTTTAGCTTCCGTGTTCCATAGTAACTTTCAATTGGCTCCCTCCGATTGTCCACTACCTTTCGGATTCCTAAGATAGGCATAGTAATAGTAATAATAGTCCATTTGTTTGTCAGAATATTGTTACAGAGATGTTAAAGGCCCGAAAATGCCAATTTTATCATGACATATACAAATAAAAATATGTGAGAATTGAAGACGTTGGATATTATTTTCGTAACATTTTCCTTATTGTCAATATTATAATACATAGCTTAAATTGTTACAACAAGGCCAATTATATTTAGAAACTCTTCGATTTAACTGCTGTATTATACTAAAGTTTTTATGACAACAATACTTAGCTACTGTTTTCTATTGTAGGTATTTACACCTGTTATAAACTGGTATCGATGCTAAATCTCTGGTTTCTATAAAGCACAATTTCTTCAACTTAATATATTGCATCGGCAACAATGTTTCAAGTCATGATAACATTATTACTTCGCTGTCGTGACTTCGTGAGTCTGTATAGGTCAATATCGATTGGATAATAATGTACAGTTATTGTTTTATTCGCTGCGAATCGTACGTTAATAGCTTTACTTATACGCCAAAGCCCAATACTACTGATAGTGTCATAAAGAAATCGTTCATGTTGCTACGTTTTCTTTGTTTTATGTCTGTTTTAATGAAGTTCGGGCTAAGTGGTTGGCGTGAAAACGACTTCTTTACTAGCGAGCCAAGTTTATGAGCAACTTTCTTTGTGAGGAGAGTACGAGTTAGAACGTGCTGCACAGTAGGAAGGAATATAAAACTGGAGAAATAGTTATAAGTTTACCTCAAAGCTTGCTTATGATTGACCGTTGGTTTTTTGCCGATTTTAGCAATAGAAGTTCATGTTGTATTCATCCAATATTGAACAACAACATAAACTTTTTCTCATATCCCCATAAACGCATGCATGAATAACTAACCGAGTGTTCTGAACTTCAGAACAGTGTGTCGACGTGAGCAGTTCCTCCTTATGTTTGCAATAAAAGTTTACGAGGCCATACGCGCGACTAGAGCTTTCTATCGATCTAGTTTTAGTACTTCTAACTATTCGCATGGCTTTACTTCGTTAGCTACTTTTAGAAACTGATAAAGCTTGAGTGTACCTCTGTATATTTGATACTTACTTCAGTTCTATAACGGGCAAATCAACCACCATCATTCAAAGATTTAAAGAAAGCAGAATCAACTGAAAGGCTTTCACTGGTAGATGAGGGGCTTATGTCCAGCCCAAGCATCGTCACGACGACCGGCCCTGTGCCTCCCGCTTCCAGCGACTTTAGACAAGTCATCGGTCCACCTTGTAATTAGCCATATACAAAGTAACTCAAGCGGCTCTATATTACCGAAGTAACAAATCATGAAGTCACCTGCTTTAAAAAAAGAAACCAGTTCCATTGCAAATTATATCAACATCGTTAATTGGATAATCAGTCTACCCTGCTAAAGTTCTCACACGCAATACTAAAGGCGGATGAAGAATGCCCAGCATCTAGTTGTTGAGATTACACCGGTCGGTCATACAAGGGAATGTGGACCAAGTTCAGTTGTTACTGTAAAAAAGGTGCTTTTCACGTCAACAAGTTGTAAAACCAGTCATGACTCAGAAGCTCTTAGCTTTCGACACGGTCTAGGCTACGATATTAAGCGATTTGCAGCAGGAATGCTAACGTGGCCATTTTATGATGCAATCGAGTTAAATGTTTTATTGAATGTTTGGGTTTTTTGCCATTGGAACGAATTGAGTCGATTTCGAAATCTGACCGCTAATGTGATTGCTTTATGACTGACCATGGTTGAAATCTACATAAACTAGCACCTGGGTGCAGTCGAGTGAATAAATATAAAGAAAATGCATTCGATTATACTCGTTCATCACTTGTGGTATTTCTCATGTCGTTCCGGGTCCATAGTCTCGGGCGAGGCTTGCACTAAAGATGCACGAGTGCACGTTGGACGTCACAAAATTGGAATTTCAATACGAAATGATAATGGGCGCGTGCCTGACCAGTTATGAGCACGTAGTTGTTCCGTTACCCCATAAATAATGTATAGACGCTAAGAATAATGCTAGACATCCTGCTTAACTAAAAGCCACCTAAAATCTCTCTACCGGTCAGAGCTTTGTTCCACGCACTGCTGCCCCCTTCGGCTGCTGGCCTCTTCTCGGCTATCCTTAACTAATCTGTGCGAGTCCCATCCAGGTCTTCCACACGATCTTCTGTAGGTCGTCCTGACATCTGGCTGTTAGTCTTCCAATGTCCATTCTACCGTCTCTCTGCAACCATTTCGTTAGGATGTCTACCGGTAATTTCTGTCATTTTCCGGCATGGAATACTAGTACGGCGGTAAAATGCGGTCCTTTCAAGAGGCTCTCAATTTCCCATAGTAAATAAGATTATAATTAAAAGCTGCTTGTGCGCAAACAGCTCAATGGCGCCGCGTTCTCGTCTCAATTGTCTTTAATTCATTGCGTGACACCGCTCAACGCTCGACGCCTTGTAATGTCCTTTTATTATGATTTTAATGCGTTTACTAATATTCCGGTGGGTTCTGCTTGCTCCATTGATGTGTTGAGGAAAAGTTTTTCGCACTGAATTTATGGCATCAATGATGCGCAGAATGACCCGGAGCAGCAATAGCATTCTGAAGGTTTTTTCAGACAGGTTAGAAGGGCCTACGATGGATAGGTTTATCAAGCTACATATCAGACATGGGGCTTGATAAATCTTCCTCTAATTGGACGCTGTGTTTTTTTTTTCGTACTCTTGTGTGTTACTAATAACATAGTTTGTAAGTTTTTTGGTAATCCTAACACGCTATGGGCCTTCGATGCCTGAAAATAAAGGTGTTTTTCTTATGGCGGTTTGTGATACCCGCCATGTCGTATATGAAAATGTGGCCAGCTTTACTTACTGGTTTGCAGTCTTTTATTACTTCCAATTTCTCTGGCTTGTTTCGGCTGTTAGAGTTGACAAAGACACTGACGCTTTCATTCATAGCCCACGCCGCAAACGTTAATCTGGCACGTTATTATTATATTTCTACTGGAGATCTCATCACACCGTTTATCTCCGTCGTTATAAAATCCACGCCTGGTTTCGTAACACTGTCCTAGACCACTCGTTTATTCCTAGTTTATACAGTGTCTAGTTATCTGAGAAATGCGACCCAATGCATTCGAGATAATTTTAATGGTAGCGATAACACTACAGTGTACGAACAACGGGCCGTAGTTGGCGCATTTAATGGGAACTGGTGAGCAACACGCTGCGTGTGGTCGGTTTTGTTTAGCCCTCGTATGGACGGTACACCCAAACAAATTGTTGCTACGTCTTTCATACTGATTGTTTTACACTGTCACGGCGAAGCTTTGAGGAGGACTGTATGGTGATTGCTTGTTACCGACTGCGTCGGGGAACTGAGGGAAATTAATGTGTTGGGTTGGTTTTCAGTAAACAGTATGTCGGATTGATGATACAGGGTGTGGAAATGTTTTGACGAAAGAAAGCTGGCTTATTGGTTGACTAAGAATGAGTTACGTCAAGCCTCTTGGCTTTTTTTTTTGTAGAGAATAAGCTCACTCTTTTGATGCTGGAATTTTTTTGAGTTCCATATTTTGATTTCTTAAATGGTAACTACCGTATCACACGTCCTGTAATTCTTGGATCCAAATCCAATTTTGTAATAGTCTGTCTCTCACACATGCCTTCGATACGGAAATCGTTCTAGCCATAGTATCTTATAGTATCTAGTACCACGGTTCCTAACCTGGGGGTAATTACCCCTGCGTGGGTAAAACTGGTATTCTGCGGGGGTAATAAGCTGGTACCATATAACAAAGATTAGACCAATAAGACCGAATCTAGCTCGCATCTAGCATCTAGCTAGCCCGAATCTAGCATTGCAGTGGTTTTTCAACTTTAGTGACACTAAAAACAAAGGCCAGAAATCGTCTCAATGTGGAACGTGACTTGAGATGCGCTTTAAGTGAAACCAAACCTAACATTCAAAAACTTGAGAATGCGAAACAGTACCAACCTTCACACTAAAAATTTTGCGTTCACAAGTTTTTTAATGTTAAGTTTAGTACAGTCAGTAAATATTATATAGATAGGTAATGTGATTGTAAGAACTTATTCAATATTTCTGTGCAATTTTAATATCCTAATCCTAACTTCCTAACTAATATTATAAATGCGAAAGTAAGTTTATTTGTTTGTTTGTTACCTTTTCACGCCTAAACAACTGAACCGATCATCCTGAAATTTGGCATATACGTTGTCAGGTGTACGGAAACGGACATAGGGTAGCTTTCATCCCGCAAAAAAGTACTGTTCTCGAGGAAAACAACAATAACGTTCTTATGATAATAGATGGCGCCACGTGTCTTTCGAATCATGATTGAATTATATAATCCGAATTGATAGTCAAAGTCTAAATTAACGCGAGCGAAGCCGCGGGCTAAAGCTAGTGTCTAATAAAGTCAATTTGTATTGGTATGTACTAGACTCCTTGGTAACATGAGGGAGAGGGGGGTAAATCAGTTTCCCTAGCTAAGTCATAAAGGGTAGGATCCACTCTAGTAGTATCGTATTAATTAATCGTACCCCATCGTTTGTTACAGATGTCCTCTCCGTGAAGGTGAAGTACCATCAGTCGGGCCACCATGGCGTCATAAGCAGAGATCCTGATACATAGTTGCGGTAAGTACCAAGTACAAGTATCTATGTCAATCTATGTAGGTAGGTATATCCGTTCCAAGCGGGAGACATTGGGAAGACAAGACGACATCAATTTTAGACTTCCCCTTGCCCAAGCAACAATCAACCATTGCTGTTAAACTATAGGACTTATAATCCTTTGCAACGATGCGTACAGTTTGTGTCAGAAAAGTTTGCGCAGTTATCAAAACTTTATCTGGAAAACTCTGTCTCGTGAAGGCATTACGTTTCATAATATAAGTGTACATATGCTTCAGAGATATTAATGTTTGTTTTACTGCGCCTTAGCTAAAGTTTTTTACAAGATAGTGTTCCATTATGAATGTCTGTAACTTTCTAAGGTTCTTTGAACTGGAACTGTATGGCTGAGTATTTTTTCAGGTGCATGAACACCTGTTTAAAATATCTCGACGTATTTAACTGTATTCCAAGATCTACGACTTCCATGCTTATTATTTGAAATGCTCTTAAACTAGTTGCATTTCTGTTGTTGTATTAAGTGCATTTAAGTCCTCTCGTCTCGAGTACGTGACGGCTGCGACGTGCAAAAGATTAACAAAGAATTCTCTTTTAAAAAGGCTTACCCTTTAAGCAACCATTAATACGCGAGTAAATAGGAGAAAACACATCTTAATTGATTTTTTAACTGATTTTTTGAACTATTGGATAAGAGCATTTCTTTGGTTATATCATAGAGAGAAAGACTCGATAGATACTACACAACATACCATAACATCACGCTGGTAATCCTCGAAGGTTAAGCTGAATCCTCAGCTGTAGCCCGCCAAATTCAAATTGTCTTTGGTTTTTTTGCAAATTGCAACTCTGCTTTACGTCGTATGTTGATTAAAATGCTATTCGCGACTGTAGGAATGATATATATTTACTAAATAATAATCATCAATTTCATATCAATCGTCAAATTTTGGAAATTTGTTCCACCTAAGAATTTTCATGTTATGAAATATTCTGGAAAAAACTTAGATGGATCAAATTTACAAATTTTTACGATTGATGGGAAATTGATGATTATTATTCAGTAAATATATCATTCCTACAGTCGCGAATAGCATTTGAATCAACATACTACGTAAAGCAGAGCTGCAATTTGCAAAAAACCAAAGAAAATTTGAATTTGGCGAGCTACAGCTGAGGATTCACCTGAAGGCGGAGGTGTACCTATATAAGGTGAATTTTTGAGAGGTTCAGTAAGGGCAGGCACCTTAACTGAGTGCCTTAAAGAAAATGGTCTTATGGACAGTCTCCTAAGAACGTTTTCCTGTAGCTACAACGGTTTAGGCACCTGCCCTTTCTGCTTTGGCTCAGAAATCAATCCTGTACCTATGGTACACCCACATTTCATCGGTTATACTATTAGAACTTCTAGTACTTAGTATAAGTTATGTTGTTAGTTGTTAAAGTGTGTTAGAGGCCGCCTCCACGAGCGAGAGAATCGCGGCGATATTATCGTCGTGCCACGTTTTTCTATACACGCTTAGGGGCCGTCTCCATGAGCTAGAGAATCGCGGCGATGCGACGAGTGGCTCAGTGCGACCGAAACGTCGTTGTATCGCTGCGCGCTCGTAGCTACTGGCGGCGCGCCCGCCGCGCTCTCGCCGCGGAACGTGGGGCTCTCGCAGCGAGAGCGCGGTCCCGTCCGCGTAATTTCTGCGTTGCCTGTCTGACGCAGTAAAATAGGATGTGTCCACCAACGGCGCTTTTTTTATTTTCTTAATAGCAATAACTGCATATTGACTAGCGTACTTGCGCGAGCACCCCACAATACTAAATCCATAATAAATAATTATTTTATTTATTATGGAGCCATGTATACATATGACACTACTTATTTCGCTCTCGTCTGTACCTGAACTCTTCGATAAAACTATTGCTCAACGCCTCGTCGCGAAAACGCGGCGATTCCGTTACGAGTCACGATGATACGCTGGCGGAATAATCGCTCGTTCATGGAGATTACCCGACGTAGAAGTGCGGATCCGTCGCGATTCTCTCGCTCGTGGACGCGGTCCCTTACTGTGGTTATATCAGGCCGATTAAATTCAAGTACTGTATGTGCACCTTCCGACAACACTTCTAACCACTTGCAATGATAAACACACTTTAAAATTATTTCACGTGTCCTTATCAGAGTGTAAGTATTCCGTAATACGTTTAGGATACGATAATGTTCGTTTGACCTAGTGCCAAAGATAAAAGACCTGAAAACCTGCACCCTAATTACGTAACATACTTTCAATCACAATCTGAAAGATTTTGAAGGAAATTGCTAATCCATTGCTTCATACACCTACATATGTTTGACCAAAACTTCTGCTCAACAACAGAAATAACGCAATGAATGTTGTTGAACTGTCAAAATGAAAGTCCATTGTAAGTGTGTTACCCAATTACCCGGCTGTTTTGAAATCGCCTATCTTAATATTATTGTTATTAATTCAATGAGTCATAGTGAGTTAAGTTCGTCCGTCGTTCGTGTGAGTTTTCACACCAGATGGTCCACATTTGCGAGTAAGGGTTAATTTTAGTTCACAATTAGCAAGCTATGTTGGTTCGCGTTTGTATTAAATTTTCATTGATTTTGTCCTCGTGTGAACCCGAATAGACCGGACAATATGAGGTTAATTATATCTTCTTAAATAGGCCAGCGCAGTAATTATCATGCAACGAACTTGGCTAAGCTTTTCGCATCGCTCCGAATAATTCATGGTTTTCTGTAACGTTAATCGAGTAACTATTTCACCTGTCGGGGTCGCGGATTGTTCGAAAGAGTTACCGTGGCCATGGCGCACAGGCAACTGAAGTAACACGGGTGGGTTTTAAAGAGTCTGACACGCCGTTCCGCTCCGCCCAGAGCGGGAGAGGTCATTTGATGATTTCGCACCGAAAACAAAAAAATAAGTAACTATTTCACTAGATAGATGAATAATTCAGTACCTCATGATTTTTATGGTATCCACCGCACGATCTGAACCTGCCTGTACGGCCCACTCTCTCTCACTGAGAGGAACCTTGAAATGCAGCAGTGGAAATATCATTAGTTGATTGTGTTATTTAATGGTACTTGTCGTCACGTGCCTGTGATATAATGTTTTACGCTGTGTATTGGCATTTCTAGTATCTTGGCAGCATGGGTAGACTCTTCACAATGTAGACCGATGCGACGACCTGTAGAGTGGTCACGGGAATACGACAGACGCGGGAGGTACGGGTCCAGTCGCTATGGCAATGCTAAGGAGAGGCCTGTGCCTAGTTTTGCCCAGCATTGTCTGCTGTTGGACATAGTTCTCTCTCAAGCAACAATAGCCACAACAGCAACAATAGTCCAGTAGTCTTCATCAGAGGCCTCCCTTTCATTTTTCGGATGAATATCGATGATGATGTCACATTTTATTTAATCTGCAGGTGTGATCGTGAAAGGTCGCGATGGGCGCGCCGGGCGTCTCGGACGAGTACTCGCCGCCGCGTCTCTCGCGGCTGCTGCACGCCCTGCCGCACATCAACGTGACATTACATCGCGTTAATGATACCTTCGCGCCGAACTCGCCTGTTTATCTGGAGGTAAGGGTTTTCTCTGTAAACAATCTCGTGAACAACTAGGTTACATTTGTGAGTCTAAGGCCTGAGCAGATGATGGACAATTTGTCCGCGGACACTTTGGAATCGTATGGAAATTCTGGCATCTACGAGTATTTGTCCTACGTGTGCTTTATTGCATAGATTTCCATACGTTCTATCTTCGCGAACATATTGTCAGCGTTCAAATTGTCCATCGTCTGCTCAGGCTTTTAGAGTTATTTATGTAATAGCGACCATGGTTGCTATTATCCAATAATAAATCCTGGCATTTGAGGCCAATTCTAACTTAAGGAGTTGTATTGTTGATTCTAATGATCATAATTCCGTAAAGCGATATGTGTTACGGTCACGAATCATATTTTAATCAACATAGAACCTGACACTGACCTGCAAATTGCAAAAAACGTAAGTAAATTTTAATTTCGCGTGCTTCTTAGCGCATCCCCCTTAAAGAAGTTGTAATTTTTTTATTTAAATTAAACTAATGTAGATTTAAATTGAACGACCGAACGTTGAACGACGATTTAATCATTTCGAGTATTTTTAAACCCCGACGGAAAAAGAGGGGTGTTATAAGTTTAACATTTGTATCTGTGTGTCTGTCTGCGGCATCGTAGGTCCCAAACGGCTGAACCGATTTTGTTTTGTTTGAGAGGCAACTTGAACAAATATAGAAATAATAATAAAAAAATGGTATGTTTATCTGTGACTCTCAAGTAAGTATCTAATAATGGCCATGGTTGGTGGTATCCAACGAGGATATCAGCACTGCAGCATTTATTTGCATAATACATAAGTCGCTCAGAACTATGCTTAGACTGTAACCTTTTTGTCTTTGCACAGGTTTTTGGTAATTGTAAATTTTCTTTTGCGTGTCTCAAATAAAAACTTTTCCTTCATCTTTCCTGTAATATTCAGTTCTGAGAATATTACATTCATTCAGTTCTATTTGAATTGCAAAATAATGTGCTGGTGGCAAATGTAGACCCTGAAAGTAGAGGGAGGACCCACAGAAAAACGTAAATAGGTAAGCTTCATAGAATACACAATCCACTTATTACCAGTGGCGTGTACCACGTACACAACAGTCTAACTGCGACGTCAGATCACTATCAACATTAGGAGCAGCATCGCATCCCTATTCCACTACACTTGCTCAACAAATCATGTCCAGGAAATGTATACTTGCTCAGTACGAAACGTTTGTCAACAAAACATGACACTTCATTACGATTTGTTTGTGCCCTCAGGATTGAGGTGGTTAGCAGGTTCATTATTGAAGTTTACTATACTTGGCACGACTGTTTAGCGCGAATTAAGCAAATAAAGCTATAATGGCGTGGCAAATCATGACTATTTTTAGTTTCAACTTGAAATTTTCAAGAATAGTTTAGTATGCCCTGTGGTGAGGACTGGTTAGTCTTTGCATAACGGCAAGAGCTATTTTTCGGAAACTCGAGGGAAGGAGATGCTTAACAGAATTTAGTGCTTCGTTGGTCTTATAAGGCTGACAACGGCTAAAGCGCGGTCACTGTCGGACTGCATAGAAAAGAAAGAGAATCGCGATGACAAAACGCTATTTACAAAAAATCTATTGATTGAACTAAAAAATGTAAACACTTACGTTAATATGTTGCTTGTAGAATAATCTGACAAAAAATCAGAATGATTGCATATATATTAGTATGGTTTTTAATCGTTAAACTAATTTTTTAGAGGTGTCTTCCTGATTTTTTTCAATCGTATCGAATTAGTTGCATTATGTTTTCAACACAATCTAACTAGCATATAACCTGAAGAATATCATATATTTTTCTGATTTTGTTGACATCAGTGGATCATATATTTTTAGGCATTATAAAACATGCATGAGGTCCTGCGTTCGCTTCCCAGTTGGTCGTTTATGGGGATTTTCCATTATGATTTTCTCAATAGCAGCCCGGAGTCCGGATCGCTCGGTTGTAGGCTCCTATCAGCTGGGACTTCAACATACACGATAAAGTGAGTGGGTGGGTGTGCAAAACACATCTGTCCAGCTAGCCTCTCCGGGGAGGACATTCGTGATGTTATAAAATGTAACCATTCCTGCCTATTCTAGCCTATTTAACATAATTTACTCTATTTTCAGAGCTTGGGCATACTCGGCTCGATACCGGGCGCATGGCTGATACTGACGCTGACCGTCCTGCTCATATACCTGCTAACAAGATGCTGCGACAGAAAGCAACGGCCACCGAGAAGCATCACCGCTTTGAAGGTGAGAAACGGACATCGAAAAAGTTTCTGTTATTTAAGTTTATTTATTTATTTAACCATTTATGTACACACATATATAAACAGTCAGGAAGAAAGGAACAGAAAAATACCTACAAATAATAATAATAATTTATTTCATTCAGACATAATGCTAGTCCATAGTTTTACACACATACATACATTACAAATTATTAATCACTCCAAATTCTAACAAATAAAAACCCAAAATAAAATTGTGATTAATTAAATTTAAATATTCAACAACTCATAAAAAGATAAAATAATAATTAAAATTGTCAAATATCAGAATCGTATAAAAAATGTCAAATATACAATTATAAAATCGTAAAATGTTATAAAAAATATGTCAAAATATTCAAATAAAAATTATAATAATTAAGTAGGTATATAAATTGCAAACAAAATAATACTATTATAACAAAAATCTATTTATTTTAATTTTTTACCTGCCCCAAGCCCGATATGCGGGCGCATGTAAGGACGAAGGTGATGCTTATTATTGGTTTATGTTGTTGGGTTCCTTTTCTTTTTAACCCTCAACGGAAAAAGAGGGATGTTATAAGTTTAACGTGTGTATCTGTGTTTGTCTGCGGCATCGTAGCTCCCAAACGGCTGAACCAATTTTGTTTTTTTTTTGTTTTGTTTGAAAGGCGACTTGATCAAGAGTTCTCAGTTAAAAAAAAAGAGAAAGAAGGAAATCTGCTCAACCGATTTTAGACGCTTTTGTTTGTGTCGGGGCTTTTTATTTTTTTAACGTGTATGTTATTTTATTTTAATTTTTTCCCATTACTTTATGTTATTGGATGGCAAATGAGCCGACGCCCCAGTTGATGATAAGTGGTTACCGTCGTCTATGGACATCGGCAATACCGGAGGCATACGTTTCTTTACCAGAGACAAAGCAAAAACGTCTCCTGCGCACTATGATAAATGATTTTTTTATTTCTGTAAGTAGGTTTGTACAAACACTTTTACACGTCAATCATATTTTTTAAACTAGATGAGGTCGGCGTTTCCTATCTGACTACTCTGAGAAGAAAGACCGATAGAAACTCAGAGGTCACAGTCTCTTTTAAAGTACATACATAATCTTGGTCAGGTCATGCGAAGACCATGCAGATTGCTATCTGAAATGGTCTTTTGAGGAAAGAACCACCCAGATTGAGTGGACCTGTCCAGTCAGTGCACGCATTTGTCAGTAATCGTGCAGCTCGACTCAGGAAGTCAGGACTTAAGGAGCTCAACGATTCGACGAACAATACCAAAGAAAGGACATTTGGGTAGGTCGCATAAATTACTCAAACTGCTAGATCATAATTCAAATTAAATAAGAAAAAGTAATACATCAATACTACTTGGTGACATTAATAGGTATCGCGGTTGTACTTTCCCGGACGAACCTTGGATCCTTATTGAAAGCTCTACTAAACTTCACTTAGATGACGAAATGTTATGCAAAAGGGACATCAAAAACTTGGTCTGACAGCTAAATCTTATTACTAAGCAAGACTTATTTACTTTGCAAAGTACTTACGGAGAACTTTCACCGTTCTAGCCTTTTCCAAGCGTCCTATTGTGAGAATCCGGAGTCCCTTAATTGCATAATTAGTGTTGTATTCATTAGCAGGCACATGCTAATTTGTTCCATTCATGATGTGTTGTTACGGCGTTAATTAAGAAAGGCCTATGTGTGGTGCACTGTTGCCCATTGATTCACCTTTATATCTCTAATGCTTGACCAAAACAGATAAGTACTTACATATTAATATTTTTTTGTTTTTACTTGATTTTGAGCATTGAATAGCCTCGTCATGTTAGACTTCATTGACTGGCGTAACCTTTTCGTAGTTAAATCTATTATTCATTGTTTACGGACTCCATCACAAATGTCCTTCAGAATAAGTTAACTGTTAATTATATACCTTTTCTTTATGTATTTTAAATGAAATAAATATAATTCTGGAGTTCAGACCAGTGCGGTAATTGGGTAACACACTAACAGTAGGGATGGCCTTCATTTTGACAGTTCGACAACATTCATTGCGTTATTTTACGTTGTTGAGCAGACAAATTGTTCGAACTGATGAAGCAATGGGTTAGGAATAGGCTTCAAAATGATCCAGATTGTGATTGATAGTGTATTACGCAATTAGGGTGCTGTTCAAGGATCAACAAACTATGGGCTCAGGAAAGTTTTTTTTTTTTTTAATATATGTCAGACTACCTTGCACAAATTGATACATACACTTCCTACGCCGTTAATGCTTGCAAGTTACTTTCGAAAAGGCGCTCTATTATTTCGCACAGATCTTTTGTCGTATGAGAAAGTGCTTTCTTACATTTAGAAGTCCCAATTCATGCAATACATCTTCTGTATTAGACTGGGTTTGTATACTAATGTTTACGTCAAATCATAAATTATGTGAGTTTCCCTACAGGCCCAAAGTCTGCCTGTCTTAATATTAACTCATCTCAGAGCTATTTCCCGACAAGGAATGATAAACTCATCATGTTCGCGCCGAGGGTATCGCCGCTCTATAAATACTCTGCGAACATAATCAAAATACTTCTCACAGATAACTTAAACACGTGTTAGAGGCAAGTGTTCAAACGATCAGATGTTTTGTTTATGTTCTTAATTATTAAAAACCGTTACTTACCAATGATAGGAATTAATAGGGCACTGAACTTTGGATTGCTTTGATCTCTTGTTTGGAGATGGCGTAAATATTTTTTCGTAGATCTTATTAGGGCTAAGTTTATTAGAAGTGCGTGATTTTTCTGTGATTATTTTGAGATCAAAGGGAATTAGTGCTTATCAAAGCGGCTATTAGGCTATTCGTTGCGTACAGTTAACTTATACAAATTGTTGGAGATGGAGCAAATGAGCCAATGTTATATTTGTAATTAGCCATAAATTATGAAAATTGTTCCACTACACTTCTAAAGTAGGGGAAACTGGGTGCGGTTAATTTTGCTTTGAACGCCCGCGCAGCCACTTTGAAACATGACAAACAACAAAACACTTAAAATGATAGACTTTTGTATTCAAGTATTCATTAGAATTAGAGCTGAGCTCGTTAAGTTCTGAGTTGAGCTGCACGGTTACTGACAAATGCGTGCACTGACTGGACAGGTCCACTCATTCTGTGTGGTTTTTCCTCAAAAGAACATTTCAGACACAAATCTACATGGTCTTCACATGATCTGACCAAGATTATGTCTGGACTTTAAAAGAGACTGACCTCTGAGTTTGTTTTGGCCTTTCTTTGAGTAGTCAGATAGGAAACGCCGACCTCATCCAGTTTTAAAATATGATTGACGTGTAAAAGTGTTTGTACAAACCTACTTACAGAAATAAAATCATTTATCATTTATCATTTAGAGGCTCAACTGACATATTTGCTAGATAGAAAGAGTTTAATGACCCATCCCCCTCAACCGCTAATAAAATGAACATACCGTCGATACAAAAGAACAAACAAAAACGAATCACGGTTTTCGAACCTTCAGTCACAGAAAAAATCAGGAAATCACAAATGCAAATGCTGATATTATATGACTAGCTTTTACCTGCGGCGTCGCCCGCTTGGATGTCGGAAATTATCCCACGGGAACGTACCGCCGCGATAAAAAGTATCCTATGTGTTAATCCAGGTTATAAACTATCTGTTTTCCAAATTCCGTCTAAATCCGTTCAGTAGTATTTGCGTGAAAGAGTAAAAAACAAACATCCATCCATCCATCCTCACAAACTTTCACATTTATAGTATTAGTAGGAAGTAGGATATAAGCAATTTGAAAAAGAAAACAATAGAAAATACTTACTTTTGGTCAAAACATATAATAGGGTCCCCTGGAAACGTTTACAGAGCGCGAAGTGCAACGTATCACTGTGATTCATGTCCGGACTCGCCGGCCGTGTCTCTTTCCCGCTGTACCTCTCACCGCACCGCTAATAGTTTACGAGTTATTAGCGTTGCTTCAACCGTACCCTGCTTTAACCGTACCTAGTCTCCCCTAGCTGGGACATCTGACCTTATTCACACTATCAAAAAATCTCGAAACGTGTTGCTGGCGAGTTAGTTGCGCCACTTCTTCCCAGCTAAAACACTAGAATTTTTAAGGCTGACGTTTAGGGCTGTCTGTTGTAATTTTTGTTGCTCAAAAAGATGCTGATTCTCAGTCTAATTTCAATTAAAGATGTTTATTTTTGACACACTTCTTCTTCTAATCTTTATCCACAGATAACGCTCATGATCCTATCGGTACTATGTTGCGGCGCTATCGGCGTGGGCCTTTTTGGCAACGATGACCTGCACAACGCCATGCTGCAGAGCATCCAGGCCGGCAACCAGCTAGCCGCACTCGTCAACACTGTTAAGAACCAGGTAAGTGTTTCAAGGAGTAGGTGGTTTCAATAGTACGTAGGTGTTATCACAAAATTCCAACATTAAGGCTCGCTTCTACTCTAAATCAGATATTTAAAACATCAGTTACTCTGTTTCTGTCTACTTCAAACGATGTTATGCATTCGTTAAGTTCTACTGATTTGGGGTTAACCTGCCAAAAACAAAGGTTTAGTTCGCAAGTAAACGTAGCATTCTCCAGAAAATAAATAGCCTCTCTGATTTCGTTTAGTTGATGTTGCGTCTTTGCTTCTTTTCACTTAAAAAACCGGCCAATTGCGAGTAGGATTCGCACAAAAAGTGTTCCGTACCACCGTACAATATTTAACACATTTTTTTAAACACGGATCTTGTATTGGGCGGTATATTTCTATAAAATTAAAGGGGGTTTCCCTTTAATTTTTAACTTTCAACTGTCTACCTATTACGGTTCACGAGGCTATAGCCCGCTGACAGACAGACGGACGGACGCACAGCGGAGGCTTAGTAATAGGGTTCCTTTGGCACCCTTTGGATACGGAACCCTAAAAACCAAAGAAACTATAACTGGTTTGAGTGAAAGATGATGTGCCTAAAACGAGGGTGACTATTGAGATTTATGGATGAAGAAAACTTAATGCGGTAACCCCAAATAACTTGGAATAAGAGCAGGAGATTAATGATGATTCCTTTCACCTTCAGTCAAGCATCTTAGAAGAAGCGATGGGTTCTCGAGCGCGCGCCCCATTGGCCCGACTAGCGGATGCGCTGGACGCGCCCGTAGCCAATCAGACGGCGCTGGGCACTTTACTGCGAGCGCTGTCAGCGCTGAGGAATAACGCTAGCGCTGCTGCTTCAGCCGCTGACAATCTACGACGACCGTTGGCTGCGCTGAATCTTGATGCTTTCATGAAGGTTAGTACCATATTAGAAATAGGAGTGATGGATTATTGTGTGACATCTTGGCGTGTTCAACTGATGTTTAGAGTCAGTACCCACTTTTTTATATGAAGGTTTATTATTCTAAAAAGTTTCCTCCGATCTTACCTTCAGCATTCTGAGGCAAGTGTTGACCGGCAGGAGAGACCTTCATGGTTTAATGCTATTTTTTTTACTATGGGATTGGACTTGAAGTTATGCGTTAAAATTAGGGCGAAAGTTCCAAAAAGCGGGCTTCATCCGTTTTCATGATTCCGCCACAAAATTAGCTAAAAACGTAAAAACCATTCTTAATATTATAAATTCGAAAGTAACTCTGTCTTTCATGCCTGCCTGTTTGTATGTTAAGTTTTCACGCCTGAATCATTGAACAGGTTTCGATAAAATTTGCAAGAAGACAGATGACATCCTGCGAAAGAACATAGGCCTACTTTTTGTCTTAAAAATAACCCTAAAAGGGGCAATATAGGGGATGAAAGTTTGTATGGGAAACCCAGGATTGCTAATGCTTAAGCAAAATTTAGTTTAAAATATTTAGAAAATTTTCTAATTCACGAATCATTTGACTTTTTGTCTACTGTTTTTGCTGATAGCGCCATCTATGCACCTGAGGGGCAATTCCTGTATTTTTCAAGAACGCACAAGTCGCATACTAATCTCAGTCTTGGTTTGTGACATTAATTGTCGTTGAGATGAGATTGCGACTTGATTTTGAACGTTTTTAATTACAACGATAGGCTTTTTGGTTTCGCGTACGTTGCCTATTAGTTTTGTTCTCGATATTAGGCTGTAAAATGTTATTGTGACCGCTTCCAGCGCGCGTGGGTGTGGGAGGCGGTGCGCTGGGCGAGCGGCATGGCGGGCTGGTGCTGCGGCGGCGCCGTGTGCGTGGCGCTGCTGGCGGCCGCCGCGCGGCGCTCGCGACGCGCGCTGTTGCTGCTCTGTGTTAGTATACCATTGTACGTGGGTGTGGGAGGCGGCGCGCTGGGCGGGCGGCATGGCGGGCTGGTGCTGCGGCGGCGCCGTGTGCGTGGCGCTGCTGGCGGCCGCCGCGCGGCGCTCGCGACGCGCGCTGTTGCTGCTCTGTGTTAGTATACCATTGTACGTGGGTGTGGGAGGCGGCGCGCTGGGCGGGCGGCATGGCGGGCTGGTGCTGCGGCGGCGCCGTGTGCGTGGCGCTGCTGGCGGCCGCCGCGCGGCGCTCGCGACGCGCGCTGTTGCTGCTCTGTGTTAGTATACCATTGTACGTGGGTGTGGGAGGCGGCGCGCTGGGCGAGCGGCATGGCGGGCTGGTGCTGCGGCGGCGCCGTGTGCGTGGCGCTGCTGGCGGCCGCCGCGCGGCGCTCGCGACGCGCGCTGTTGCTGCTCTGTGTTAGTATACCATTGTACGTGGGTGTGGGAGGCGGCGCGCTGGGCGAGCGGCATGGCGGGCTGGTGCTGCGGCGGCGCCGTGTGCGTGGCGCTGCTGGCGGCCGCCGCGCGGCGCTCGCGACGCGCGCTGTTGCTGCTCTGTGTTAGTATACCATTGTACGTGGGTGTGGGAGGCGGCGCGCTGGGCGAGCGGCATGGCGGGCTGGTGCTGCGGCGGCGCCGTGTGCGTGGCGCTGCTGGCGGCCGCCGCGCGGCGCTCGCGACGCGCGCTGTTGCTGCTCTGTGTTAGTATACCATTGTACGTGGGTGTGGGAGGCGGCGCGCTGGGCGAGCGGCATGGCGGGCTGGTGCTGCGGCGGCGCCGTGTGCGTGGCGCTGCTGGCGGCCGCCGCGCGGCGCTCGCGACGCGCGCTGTTGCTGCTCTGTGTTAGTATACCATTGTACGTGGGTGTGGGAGGCGGCGCGCTGGGCGAGCGGCATGGCGGGCTGGTGCTGCGGCGGCGCCGTGTGCGTGGCGCTGCTGGCGGCCGCCGCGCGGCGCTCGCGACGCGCGCTGTTGCTGCTCTGTGTTAGTATACCATTGTACGTGGGTGTGGGAGGCGGCGCGCTGGGCGAGCGGCATGGCGGGCTGGTGCTGCGGCGGCGCCGTGTGCGTGGCGCTGCTGGCGGCCGCCGCGCGGCGCTCGCGACGCGCGCTGTTGCTGCTCTGTGTTAGTATACCATTGTACGTGGGTGTGGGAGGCGGCGCGCTGGGCGAGCGGCATGGCGGGCTGGTGCTGCGGCGGCGCCGTGTGCGTGGCGCTGCTGGCGGCCGCCGCGCGGCGCTCGCGACGCGCGCTGTTGCTGCTCTGTGTTAGTATACCATTGTACGTGGGTGTGGGAGGCGGCGCGCTGGGCGAGCGGCATGGCGGGCTGGTGCTGCGGCGGCGCCGTGTGCGTGGCGCTGCTGGCGGCCGCCGCGCGGCGCTCGCGACGCGCGCTGTTGCTGCTCTGTGTTAGTATACCATTGTACGTGGGTGTGGGAGGCGGCGCGCTGGGCGAGCGGCATGGCGGGCTGGTGCTGCGGCGGCGCCGTGTGCGTGGCGCTGCTGGCGGCTGCCAGTTGCGCGCGCGCATGTAATTATGAATATGTGATTTGAGCGGTATCATCAAGCGAGGTGTCCTTCGTAAAAAATATCGACTACATACGCGCATTGCGAACGGAATTGCTTCCGACATTAGCCGGACATGGCCGAAGGACGTCTTCTTGTTTCAACCATTATGGGACGGAAAGGGATAGCTATAGGAAGCGAACGAATGTTCACATAATAACTTAAAAAAAAAGAATTTATAAATATTTTTGCTTACTAGGCCTTTTAGACTATAAGAGTCAAATTATTGTATGCTTTGTTTTTGTGTGTTACAGGTGGGTGCGCTGGGCGCGCTGGTGGCGTGCTGGCTGGCGGGCGCGCTGCTGGCGGCTGGCGCCGTGGCCGCGGCCGACGCCTGCCAGGAGCCCGCCGCCGCGCTGGCGCTGCACGCGCCGCACAACCTGCCCACAGACGTAAGTAGCGTGTGCGACAGGGGGCGCGCTAGGCGCGCTGGTGGCGTGCTGGCTGGCGACCGCGCCGTGGCCGCGGCCGACGCCTGCCAGCAGCATGCTAGCGCCACACGTGCCTCATAATTTGTCCATCGCCGTGTAGCGGTATCTACATCGCCACATGCGAGTTATGCGTCACATTGACGTCACGCAAAATCCTGCATCGCGCAAGCAGAGTTTACTGCGCATCTAGCATACATAAAACGTCCCGACATCAAACGTCGGGTAGTTGCCCACTAGACAACCATAGAATAGAATCCTCCCTTTTATATGGAGATATAAATGTCGTAACTATGTTTTCAGTTATTTTATAAAATGTCGCATCATGGGTGGCCGAGATGCGAAACATCGGGTCTTCTTCACGATCCGACTTAGTTTAGGTAGGTGCGGGCACTGTAGTCCTCGGACGAAAAGATAATTCCAAATTAAAATAACTTTAATAAACACGTATGTCGGAAACAAACACATGCGTTGGTACTGCGCGTTTGCCAAGAATGTCCGAGCTCGACTGTTCACCCGTAGACTGTCGCCACACTCTGTCTCTCCGCCAGTCCTCGCTGCATCCCCTCCACGGACGATCGTGTCCAAGCGGTAGGGCTCGCTTACGTTTCCGATCACATGATTATTCGTTTACGAATCGAATTGTTAGATGGCGCTGTCCGCTCTACTGTGGCGCCATCTATCCACGACATATATGAATTCATGAATATATTGCCTGCCGATATAGTACCGAATATTCACTTACTACAACGTCGAACAATATAAAATACAAGATAAGTTATCAGCGATACCTCATACCGTCAATTTATTTTGACATTACTAACACTAATCCAGAGTTTAGCGACTTAACCCTCCTACATCGGCGGATTTAATATTTAAAAGTTTAACTCTAGGTTTACCTAGGCTCTACTAGGCTCTAGGTGTTAAAAATTAAAATGGTGTATTAAAAACCAGGACAAAATTGAAATGGACATTCAAGCTTCATTACATTTAAAAATAAGTTTCACGTCATTTTGGATGGGTACTAAAAAACTAAATAATAATACCCTAAGTGTTTCGGCTGGCGTGGAGGGAAAGAATGACTGCACGGAGATAGCGAATATCTTCAGAGAACACTTTAAAATGAGTTCTCCTCTCGGAAAAGTGTCGAGGAGGAACTATGTTGAGCACTGTCGTTCAGGATCACCCCTTCGATTTTCATGTAAAGAAATAAAATCTATTATTAAATGTATGAAGAGGGGTAAATCTCCTGGTCACGATGGGCTCAGTATCGAGCACATCGTTGGTATACATCTGCCGCGAGTGTTGACTATGTTCTTCAATCTATGCTTGGGACATTCTCACTTACCACAAAAGCTACTGGATACAGTAGTCATATCTATTGTGAAGGACAGGACAGGGGACATAGCAGACAAGGGTCGCTAGGCCTATCTCACTGACAACCGTTATAGCCAAAGTACTTGATAGTGTGCTTGAGCCTCACCTCGGTAAATATATCCAGTTACACGACTCCCAGTTTTGTTTTCGTGCTGGGTTGTCTACTGAGAGTGCCATTTTTGCGTTGAAGCATACTGTCAAGACAGACATACAGATAGAAAATCATCAGTGCCAGCATGTTTCATGGACCTGCCAAAGCATTCGACCTGGTTTTCTATAATGCCATGTGGGTAAAGCTTCCAGAGGCCGGCGTTTCTGCTTCGTTGGTGTCCACGTTATCTATGTGGTACGATAACCAGAGAAATTTTGTAAAATGGTCAAATGAGCTGTCTGACCCCTACAAACTAGAGTGTGGTGTTAGACAAGGAGGTCTTACCTCCCCAAGACTTTTTAACATTTATGTTAATAAATTACTGGTTGAGCTCAGCAATACACATGTCGGATGTGTTGCTGAGCCCTTCTATCTGTGGAATGACAAAATTGCTTTCTATTTGTGAGGGGTATGCCGAGCAGTATGGGCTAAAGTACAACCCTAAAAAAGTGAGCAGTTGGTGTTTAGAGGTAGAAATAAAAGTCAATCATATATCCCTCCGGTAACTCTGTGCGGTTCACTTTTACAGAGAGTAACCCAGTTTAAAGCCACCTCTAACAAAACCGAATGTGATCAAGACAAGTATCTATCGAAGTACAGGTTACAATAAAATGCGTATTTTAAAACACTATTATACTTTACTAATCCACCATATACATAGTTACTTACTTTTACGGCAAGAAAGACTTCGTCGGGTACCTCATTAAGGAAAGTCTCCACGTTTTTGACTCAGAACACTTTGGATTTTTTAGGTTTAAATCCATCAGACATCCTCTTCAGATGCGCTATTAATTTCAAATGTGTCCAGTTTTACGTCGTTATTGGAACTGACTATTGATTTTAGCATTGAGTAGGTACTCCAAAGAGTGGAAGGTTGTTTAGTTTTCGCTAAGTACTGTAAGTAGGCCAAAAACACAGATTCTGAAAAATTCTTGGCGCCTCTTTAATTTCTCCATTCAATAAAATTACCATAGGCTTTCATACATTTCTCCCGGGATTTTGCAGGTAATAGATTCATCACTTTTCTTGCGTCAGTTCTTATACTTTCAGGTTTTAATTCTATACTTTTACTGTCACTTGAAGAACTCATTTTTCAAAACAAAACCATGAATTTCTAACAATCCGTGAAAATTTACGAAAACGCGTGTTGTAGTTCGCGCGTTTTTAATTTGATTTCTTTTTTTTTATTCAGCCGTCGGCGCGACTATGGGCCGTCGTACCAGCCAGTCTTTATTCAAACAATATTTGCGTTCGATTTCTTTGGCGCTGAACATTAAAATGTTCCAAATTCAAAAAGTGCGCGGCAAAGATAATTGCGGCGCACTTATAAAGAGGATTAAAAACTCTTTACTGCCCGCTAAAAGTTTCTTATAGAAAACACCACCTTTGGATGCACTTAAAGGCGAACCAAGTCGTCCTTTTCGAATAGATGGGATGAAAAAATAATTATTTGATTATCCCTGAGTTAGCTGTTAACTCCGAGTTATTTAGGGTAACCCACGAACGCGTAAGCGGGCCTAGATTTACAATTTGCAAAATATAAAGATAGTTATCCCTCGATGCGTAATATCACAAGTCGACTCTTCTCTTGATGTCATGCGGCTTGGGGAAGCGCAATTCCCTCAAAGTTAAGTCAAAATTCACAAAATACAGCATCTAGTCTGTTTTTTGTAATCAGCCGCATTTAATCCTCTCAAACATTATGACCGTCCTCGTTTTTTCTATAATTTAGTTCCCAAACATTATGGTCGTTCTAGTTTTTTCAATAAAATCCCTCGCAGATTACGTTGTCATTTTGTTCCAAATATTATGTGAGCAAAAAAAAAACAGGTACTTTAAAATATTGCGTGTAGTGGGGCAAACTGTATTTTAAAATATCTGCCATCATTTTTTTTTAATTCTTTTGAGACATTCTTATTGATATTTGACAGATGGTGCACTACTACCTGTCCTGCAAGGTATCTCGAGAGAACGTGCTGACGGCCGAGCTGAGGAACGCGCAACGTGCGGTGGTGGCGGTGAGGCAAGCCTTAGCGGTGTTGGCTCGTGGGGCGCCGCAGCTGTTCAACGATCCTGGTAAGGCCACATTTTTTTAAAGAGACCATTCAGGTTAATCAGGCAACTGTTCAGTCTTCGTCTTTGGTACGATTGACGCCAGATTGAGGTTCCAAATTCAAATCACATGTTTGACCAGCGGGTTATAATTAAATTCCGTATAATATCGTCTTTGGTACGATTGACGCCAGATTGAGGTTCCAAATTCAAATCACATGTTTGACCAGCGGGTTATAATTAAATTCCGTATAATATCGTCTTTGGTACGATTGACGCCAGATTGAGGTTCCAAATTCAAATCACATGTTTGACCAGCGGGTTATAATTAAATTCCGTATAATATCGTCTTTGGTACGATTGACGCCAGTTTGAGGTTCCAAATTCAAATCACATGTTTGACCAGCGGGTTATAATTAAATTCCGTATAATATCGTCTTTGGTACGATTGACGCCAGATTGAGGTTCCAAATTCAAATCACATGTTTGACCAGCGGGTTATAATTAAATTCCGTATAATATCGTCTTTGGTACGATTGACGCCAGATTGAGGTTCCAAATTCAAATCACATGTTTGACCAGCGGGTTATAATTAAATTCCGTATAATATCGTCTTTGGTACGATTGACGCCAGATTGAGGTTCCAAATTCAAATCACATGTTTGACCAGCGGGTTATAATTAAATTCCGTATAATATCGTCTTTGGTACGATTGACGCCAGTTTGAGGTTCCAAATTCAAATCACATGTTTGACCAGCGGGTTATAATTAAATTCCGTATAATATTGTCTTTGGTACGGTTGACGTCAGATTGAGGTTCCAAATTCAAATCACATGTTTGACCAGCGGGTTATAATTAAATTCCGTATAATATTATTGCCCGGCTAGAGCCTAGGGCTATTATGACTTGCTTGAGGTTAGGTTTGCATGACATATAATTCTACATTGGCGAGCAGGTGCTGTGAAAATAATATGACGTGTGTTCACAGGTCTGCAGCCAGCTCTAGGCGCCTTAGGTGCGGGTACTGGCGAAGCGGAGCGCGCGTTGGTGGCCCTGAGCGGTGCGCTGGAGTGTCGCATGGCGCGCGCTTACTTCGTAGCCGCCGCACGCGCCGCTTGCGATGCTGGCTTGCAGGTACCTACACTTAGACAGTGCCACACATCCCGGGCCTTGATTACACTCCGTTTTCCACAAACATTTCAGTGATCTGTCGACTGTGTGTTTTTGACAAATTTGTCAAAAAAAAAAAAACTAAATCACAATCGACAGACCTGAGACCCTATTGTTATCAAGGCAGGTGATGTGCAAAGCAGGTCAAGGTGAAAGTTAATAGTTGCTACGAACAAAATACAAAATCGCTTGGCACTTCACTTTTTTCTTGTCTCATATCATTTTGTATTGTTAAGTGTATCGAATACCCTCCAGTACGCCTGCATTGTGCTGGTCGTAATCCATTGTAGCACATAGTACGAATTTAATTCTGATACACGAACACTCAGGTCGATATTACATAAAAAAAACGTTACTTAGCACGTGCGTTGGCTTAGATTTTTCGTCGCTATTGCATTTTTCCCTCACGAAGCGACGCGTGTTTGACTTGTGGTTACCAAGTGTACAAATATGCTGTGAATGTGTGTGTAAGTGCAGGAGCTCTCGGTACCGTCCGACTCGTCCTTGACCATGGCGAAGTCGGAAGTGTGTGTGTGTGTGCGGTATGTGCTGACGGTACTCGCCTTCAAGCACGCATTTACAGTTTTTTTTTAAACTTGGTTACCACACACAAGTAAAGCACGAGTCGCTTAGTGAGATAAAAATACTGTACCTTGCAGTGTGTGTTTGACGTACGTGCTAAGTAATATTTATTAATTTCGGCCTCAGTAATTTAGCTTTAGTTCGAAATTGAGAATTAACCCTCAAACAGCGCCAAGTCATAACCGAGTCTTTGTGTTTCTTAACCATATTATAACTACATTATTTCAGGCGCTATCACTGCAGCTGTTAGCGGCTGTCGCAGCCGGCTTCCTCTTCACCGCCATAGTGTTAGTCGATTCACACGCCTGGATATACATCAACACAAAGTAAGTGAAACTATACATTATAATAATTTACTTTTATTAGCATCTCATCTCGGCTGGTGGTGGTTTTACTTCATCAAGGATAGTATAGGAATTTTTGATTTTATATTTGCTGAAAATTTGTGTTACTTGAATATAATGATGTTTTCTAACACTTATTGTGCTTTTGCATTATAGTGCTTATACGCTGTTCGTTTGTGAAAAAAAAAGAGAAGTTTCTTTGTATGAGAACAAAGAGAACTGGCCTTCTGCCATCGGGATCACTAACAATTATAAACACACGATTAACTGTGTTCAGATCTAGCAGAAGAACCCAAGACTTAATCTCAACTTTAAGAGTAACTAATCTAACCTTGCTACACACCTCCGAGGAAAAGTATGCACTTCGGAAATCATCCTCTTTCGTTGGATCATATGATCGCGCGATGATGAGATCTAATATAGAGCTGTTACAACCATGGAAGTACTTAGGCTATTTTGTATAATCATGACTACAAAATTATAGATTAACAACTCCATGCAAATCCAAAAACTTTTTAAAAATTTAGTGATAAATAACGGTCTGCGATCGGAGTGGGTATCTCCCACTACTATAAAGGGCGGCAGTACAAAACTTAGAAGCATTGCCTCTGTGGGGGGTTACACTGAGGCCTGTCGTTCGCGCTTATTCCAAGTACGAAGATTATCGAAGCGCATACTTTTTCTGGTTTACCTGTAACTGGCTTTCCACCACGTCACGAGCTACTCTCTTAGCCTCGAGTGTACCTCGCTTAGTGTGCAACTTAACCTCGGCGACAAAGTTGGCACCACGGCATCACTCTGCAATAGTCCACGTAGGCACGGAGGCTTACCCGGTCGTGGTGCACACAGACGCAGCGGCGGCGGCGAGGAGCAGGCGCCGTTCCTGTCGTCGGGCGGCTCCAGCCAGGCCGAGCGCACGCTGCCGCGCGCCGCGCCCTACAACAACGGCAAGCCGCCCAGCTACGGCGCCGCCGTGCAGCTCATGGACCTGGAGCGACCCAGGTGATATGGCGCCCGAGATAGGCGATGGCGGATGAGGTGGTGGTAGCGGTCGTTCATCCGTAGCACAAATACCTTCGTGGAAATGTGAATGGAAAATCGTGTAATGCCAACCAGGCTTATGCAAATTGGAAATGCAAGAGGCAATCGGAAATGGTTATTATAACGTTCCCAGTACTGGGACACGTGCCTCCTATCTTTTAGAGGGGGTAGGCCGTAATCCACCACGCGGACCATTGTCAAGGGACTGTATTGACTGTACTATATTAAAGCTATTGTTTCAAATTACCCCTTGCATTGACAGTTTACGATTACCCTGATTCATTCTATCAATTTTCATTCGTGCCAAATGTTAACGACCACATTTGAAAAAAAAAAAAAAAACTACAATTCTGTTGACACAAAGAAAGGTGAGTCAATGACCGTTATTGCCATCTTATTTGGCACCAACTATAGCCTAGCTTACGTTATCTACTAACTTATCATCAGCTCAAACTGACGTTTATCGTGATAGATACGCTATAAAACTAGACCGCTTAACGCTTACCAGAAGATTTCTGAGTGATTTCATTGCCTTTTTAACCGACCTATAAAAGGAGGTTCTGTTTCAAATACCCTAAACAAAGTGATTCAATATCCTGGAGTATATCAGGGGTGTAAAAAATTGTCACTAACCTAAAAATCCGCGGCAAACTGTCTGACTACGTAGATCAATAGATCAGCGTGGTTATCTTAATAGGCAAGAAACCTCATTGCCACGTAACTACACTGCTACAAGGATGTTTTGGCGCTCGGATGACGTTGACAGGGAGGCGCTGTTGGTAAACATTTGTCCGTGACATTTGTGCTATTGTCTTGTGAAATGTATTGAAAAAACAAGATGGCGGCGTTAGTTCCGAATTTGGCCACGCGCCAAACTAACCTTGTAGCGCTATATGTTTATCGTTCTGTCTAGCCCGGCCAAGCCACCATCCTACGGCGCTGATGTGCAACTCATGGACTTCGAAAAGCCAAGGTAACTATAAAAAAAAAAACTATATGGTAAACTATTTGTGGCGTTCTTGACCATCGATGGACTTAATGTTTTTGGGTTTATATACGTGCATATTTTGGGAATGTCAGGAGCTTCGCGTTCGATCACGTTCTTAACGATGAGCTTTTCTCAAAGGTAGTGATTTTTTTTAACTAAATGTATCCCCAAATTTGCACGTAATTAAAACTACAAGAATGAAATCGACACATGACAATCCTTTCTCTTTTTATTACTCTGTATTTGCGGCAACTGATATTTGTATTTTTAATGTGACAATGACATTTTCAATATTAACGAATCTGGTCTCAATGTATGTGTCCTTAAGACACAAATTAAAGTACTGATATCCAGCAGCGACTCTAA
This sequence comes from Dryobotodes eremita, assembly GCA_917490735.1. Classification (NCBI taxonomy): domain Eukaryota; kingdom Metazoa; phylum Arthropoda; class Insecta; order Lepidoptera; family Noctuidae; genus Dryobotodes; species Dryobotodes eremita. The sequence continues at coordinate 4,301,887 of OU823247.1, read as the reverse complement.
AATTGAAAGTATATCCAAAAAAATTAGGTAAACGTTTGGTGGGTGAATAAAAGCTACCTAATATGTTTGACCCCCCATTAGGGCATGCAATTATCTGGCTCATTTTACTATCCGGATAATTCGGATACTTCCAAAACTCTTTCCGGATAAATCCGGATGATACGGATATTATGGATACCACTGTAAAAAAGGTAAATCCAAACTAATATAAGTTTTTAATCGACATTTTCATTCCAAAAACCCCAAAAATTGTGTAATTATACTAAAGTATACGTTCATAATATGTAATATCAAATAAATTATTTTATTTCAATACAGAATATAAATGGTAATAAGTTCTGAATATAATAAAAAATCATACGACTGTCTGTTCTAAAACAGCTTCAATCCCTATCAGAATACCAGCGCTGCGGTATTTATTTTTTAAATATCGCAGCATTATGCTGAGATAGGAGCCTTTTTGGCCTCGCACAGGTTTTTTACTTGTTTATTGTTGTTTTTTTTTTCTTTTTTATTGTTCATTTTGTTAGTTTTAAATGCTCCTTTTTTATTTTTACTCTTTGTATTTCCTGTGCGTGTCCCAGATAAAATATTTTTCTTCCTTTCTTTCTTACAATATACATAAATCATATATAAACAATTCTGTAAATTAACTCAAAGCAACGAAATTAAATAAAATAACTTTTAAATTATTTGGTAATGAGACCTAAGGAAATTCAAATGCGTGCACTGACTGGACAGATCCACTCAATCTGTGTGTTCTTTTCCTCAAAAGACCATTTCAGACACAAATCTACATGTTCTTCACATGATCTGACCAAGATTATGTCTGGACTTTAAAAAAGACTGTGACCTCTGAGTTTGTTTCGGCCTTTCTTCTCAGAGTAGTCGGATAGGAAACGCCGATCTCATCTAGTTTTTTATAATATGATTGACGTGTAAACGTGTTTGTTCAAACCTACTTACAGAAATAAAATCATTTATCAAGCAATTCAATGTTTCGTCGTTTAAAGATGTCCTCAATTTATAATAGGTAACCAGTGGAGGAAAAATTTTCAGCTTCGATCATGGTTGGAAGAATTCTGATGAGGAGGTTGTATACTTGACTAAGATGAATGTTTCTTGGGCCCCCTCTATCAAAGAGTGCCATTTGTATTCGGCAAACAGTTTTTAAATCTTCATTATGACCAGCTCACAATGAAGATTTAGAAACTTTCGACTTCAATTGATGACAGCGACGATTATGACGCAGTGATTACAAGCAGCAGAGAGAAACTGAAAAATCAATTACTTTAACAGCACCACGCGCCAAATACACTCTCGACGTCCACAGTTGCAATGGACGTCGATGGTGTATTTAGCATGGTCCTTCGGTCTCTTTGCTGAATTGCTCTTTTAAAGTTAATGATTGTTTAGTTTCTCTCTGCTGTTGTTAATCACTGATTACTACGCCATCATCATCGCCATCTTCAACGGAAATCGAGCTTTGGCCCAAAAATGCACTTTGAATTATCTTTATAATCAATCTAGTAATTGTGTCATTAGATGGATTTTTGAAGATATCGCATGAATTTTCACAATTTCTCGATTGTGAATACCTATGTTACTCAAATACGATGTAGAATGTTATATTATTACTGATTTTGATGAAATAAAACATAAAAAAGGAACAAAAGGAACTATCCGTAATATTCGTTTTATCCGGATAGTAAAACTAATGCTATCCGGATAATTTATTCAACGGATATCCCGATAATTTGGATATCCGGAAAGCATGCCCTACCCCTCACTGTGTGTTTAACAAGAAAGAGTAGAAATCGTCTAAATCAAAATTAGGGGCTCTTCCATAATTTTGTTTCTTTTTGTACAATCAGATGTGTACAATCTGATTTCACAATTTCCTTTGTTCATATCTATTGACTGAAGGATATTTGTATTGCGTCTACAGTTTTTTTTTTATTAACTGGAGAAACTACACAAACTTTGTGAATAATAGCAAGTAATAGCAAAAAAAAAGCAAAAATGTTTTTTATAATATGTATATAAATTTCAAGTAACTATGCACGACATCAGGCGAGGGGCCATTACATAAAATTATGATTTAAAAAAAAAGTTTTTTTTTTTATTAGATGGATTCTTATAAAGTCTGTGAAGTTTCACCAAATATGTAATATAAAAAAGAAACCTGTATACATGGTTCACATTTTGTGAGCTATTAGCAACAGAGGGGCGCGTAGTTTTACCTTCAACGATCTCCACGTGTAGAGCCACACTAGACGGTCCCGCTCCGGCCGGCAGGTCGCGCATGTCGGGCAGCGCCACGCTGGGGCGCGCGGCGGGCGCGGGCGCGGGCGCGGCGGCGCACGGCGGCGCGCACACGCTGGGCCGCGCGCCGCACAACGGCAAGTACGCCACGCTCAGCAAGCAGTGCAAGACGCTCGAGAGCAGCGACTTCTACTGAGACCGGCCCGGCGGCGCGGGCCCACCCGAACACAACGCAGGTAAACTAAATACCTACCATTCATCATACTCACTGAGAAATAAGCATCACCTTTGTTCACACGGCTACATGGCAAGCTATACATTTCCAGTATAAACTGATCTCGCATTGTATAGGATATCCGTACAATGAGAGGTCAGCTTATATTGGAAATGTATAGCTAGATATGTAGCCGTGTGTAGGTATGTTTCTGTTCTTTTCTTCTTGTTAGTTCATATGTGTACTGATAAACGGTTTAATAAATACACATCACGTCATACCATCCATCATCATCATCATCACAAGGACTATTCTATCATTCTTTCTAAAATATTAACATCATTTTTATGACACTACGTATTGATAATAAACAAAACGATGTACAGTCAGAGAAATAACATTGTTTGACAAATTTACTATTAACTTAAATAAAATGGTAGGTAAATTCAAACTGAAAACGTAATTCTCTGACAGTCGTATTAAATGGCTATAATACGGTAAATTGACGTCGTGTGTAAATCTGGTAAACAATCCATTTCCCTGATTTGGATACGAGTCTCATAGAATTTTAGGACTGACACTTCCCAAAACCTTTTTCTATTTTAGCTAAAAGTTAAAAACCAAATAGCGTTCTATTTTAACTGTACCAAAATTTAATATACTAAATAGCGTTCTATTTTAACTGTACCAAAACTTAATACTGCAAAGAGCATTTTATTGTAGCTGTACCAAAGCTTAATATGCCAAAGAGCATTCTATTTTAACTGTATCAAAACTTAATACCTCAAAAAGCGTTCTATTTTAATTGTAACAAAACTTAATACACCAAAGAGCGCTCCATTTTAACTGTTATAAAACTTAATATACTATATTGCGTTCTATTGTAACTGTACCAAAACTTAATATACTAAATTACGTTCTATTTTAAATGTGCCAAAACTTAATACACCAAAGAGCATTCTATTTTAACTGTACCAAAGCTTATATACCAAAGAGCGTTCTATTTTAACTGTACCATTGCGTTCTATTTTAACTGTACCATAACTTAATATACTAGATTACGTTCTATTTCAACTGTGCCAAAACTTAATATACCAAAGTGCGTTCTATTTTAACTGTACCAAGACTTAATATACCAAAGAGCGTTCTATTTTAACTGTACGAAAACTGAGTAAACCAAATAACGTTCCAGGTCAATCCGGACGCTCAACGAGCCTCAACCGCTTCGACCCCAAGTACGCGTCGTTCGGGCCGCGCGCGCCCCGGCCGCGCCCCGCCGCCGCCGCCGTGTCCCTCGGCACCTTCACCGCGCCGCGCGCGCCGCACGCGTCTCACGCGCCCCTCGCGTCGCACGCGCCCCTCGCGCCCCTCGCACCGCTCGCGCCCGCCGCCGACAAGTACGCCACCGTGCGGCCCGCGCGCAAGCCGCACGCCGACCAGCCGCAGCCGCTGTCGGCCGCGGCGCTGGAGTACCGCTCGCTGCAGCGCCCGCGCCGCGCCAACCTGCCCGCGCAGCCGCACGCGACGCATACCACGCACCGCCGCCGCCAAGACCGCCCCGAGCGACCCGAGCGCGCCGAGCGACCTGACCGAGCCGAGCGAACAGAGCGAGCCGAGCGACTAGAGCGAGCCGAGCGACCGGAGCGAGCCGAACGACCCGAGCGTGGCGAGCGCTTAGACCGCGTGGAGCGCATCCACCCGCCTCACCAAGACACGCGCGACCTGTACGCCGTGACCGAGCTCTAGGGGCAGCCCCACGCCTCCTTAACTCCTCTGGATGTGTTTCTGTAACGCTCGGTGCCGCGCCACAACTCCCCAGTGCACCCCCGACTTCCCATGACACTGTTATGTGACCCCAGTGTACCCTCGAACTCGTAACGTTCTCGACACTCTATGTTCTGCTATGACAATCATAGCGAATGCGGAGTGAATTTATCTGAATGAGTTTATGTGGATATGTGACTGATGAAGTTCTCGACTGTGGATACTTGTGTGTTTTTGTGCTGACAGAATATTTAAACGCAAAGATTTAAAAAATACATTACAATAATTGATTGGAAAAATGGCAATGATTATGGTTAATTGATTTTAAAAATATTTTCTCATGTGAACATTCTGTCAGCGCAATGTTTCATTGAACGAATAATTTCTACCTGTGCGTGATTGCTCAATATCTTTGTAATTTATTGTGAATACTGGTCTAATATTTATGTCTGAAATATTTTGACGAACGTTATTTTTGCTGTCTCGAATTTTTGTAGGGAATCATTTTAGCACAAATATTTAGTAATGTTACAATCGTAACTAAACTACTGTCTGAAATCATCTTGATTGAGGCCTACTTTCATATATTTTCTATTAGCATGTCTAAAGTTTTGATCTTCATATAACATTTTTGTTGTTTAAAAGTTCATTATGAACAGCGGCGGCTATTTATAAGTATGTTTATTTATCTGTATCATAAAAGTCTAATAAAGGCTGTGTTAGCAAATGTTGACGACCAATATTTTATAACAATTTTGTTGATAACTTTCACGTTAAAGTTGCTAGTGACGACTGTCATCAAAGACTTTGTATGTTTTTGAACTCGGGTTTTCGCTCAATATAGTTTTAAGAAAAAATCCGGCTATGGTCTAACTTTCGAACTGTTAGAGTTAACGTTGATTAACGCTTTTTAGCGCTAACTTTAGGACGAAATCTGCCAAATTATTGGAAAAATAATGATTCTTTTGGCATGTTTCTATTAAATTAAAAAAGTAGACGGCTCGGAGCCCGACAGTAGACATTTTATTGCATTGTATATCTCTTAATAACGTAAGAATGTACATAATAATAACAGTAGGTACTTGTAATTTAATTTCATCCTTTTCGTGTGGTCTCCCACTAACAATAAAAACAATATTTGGACTAGAAATTATACTTAATTTTGGATGAATCATGAATCTCTACCGGGTATAGTTAATATTATTTAGCGTTCATATTTATGGCTCAAAATTGAAACTGATTTAAATTGCGTGGACCTAATGTAAATATAAGTTAGGGCTATTTAATTTTAAATTTGAATTAATACTTATTTTATTTACAGCTAATCCATTAATTGTAAATAAAATAATAATAAACATTAAGCATTCCATCGTGTGTGAACCAGTAAGAATTGGAATTGGTAGAAGCAATTTACATACAAATTATTAATTATTTGTAAATAAGGTGCAAATGATAACTGCCATTTGATAAACAAGAATTAATCTGACGTTTGTCTATAAACATTGTAGTTTAATGGAAAAGTACTGCTCTTGCTATAAAACCACGAAATGTATCTATTAATCTTTTAATGGAGGGATGTATGTATTCTTGAAAATAATTTGGATAATATTTCGTCCTTTGCATAAAAATTGTCGTCTCGCGTCAAAACTAGATGCACGTTCAGAGACATGTATTTGAACATGTTACGGATTGTTTTCAAGGATATGTTTCGGGATAATCTTATTAGCTGTATCTAATAAATTATGTAGACTAGGTAAGGATGGTACCATTTTTATTCTATAAAGCGAACAGTTTTGTATCTCAGTATTAAAATAGGGAACTTTGTGAGACTTTACAACGACGTTCGTACGGTTTTTTATGATCAAACGTATTTTTAAGTTTCTCAAATTTCACGGTACCATATGCAGTGTAATCGCCAAAGATAAAGCATAATTTAACTTAAGTATGTTATAAGGTGTAGCTAGTAGTAAGGTTCAAGTTTGTACAGCAGGAAGAGTTACTCGTCAATATTATAGTTAACTTCGTTCGGTCCCAGTAACCTCAACAATAACTAATTTATTACAGTCAAAAGGTACAGCAAAAGCTTTCGAGTACTCTATGTTGTCACTGGGATTGAAATTGAAGAAAACGGCTGTTAATAATTGTGATTACTTTCTCGTCTGAATGGTGTAAACGAATATAATGCTATACGGTCACTTCTGAGACTACAAAATTTTTATATCTCTTTTTTACGACGTAAAAATTGTGGTGTCGTAATGTGACTTGGCTCGCTATTGTGTGTATATTTCACACGAAGCAAATAACTATGCAATAACAAAAATATACTATCTCTACATTGTAAGAATACACAATTTTTCAATGTAATTACTGCACACTATTTATAATCGTAAATAATAACACTTAGACAGTTGTAAAGTATGTTACGAATCTTACGAGGTGATTTCTTACCGGGCAATGTATCGGAACGTTGAATGATTCGTGCGAAAACTTTACCGAACTAAAGTTATATTAGCATATCCGGGAATAGAAGTTGCTTCAATTATTTGAAGCTCTAAAGCTTGTTAGCTTTTAATTTGCCTACAATACAATAAAGTTACCGTAGTGTGGTAATTAAATTTACCTAAATAGGACGTGTAATGCGAAAGTAAGGAACGCGAATTTTCGAATATTAGCATTTTATTTCTAAAATAATGTCAATGAACATCAATTAATATAAGGTTAGTCACTTTTGTTCTGCATTTTTGTAGGTTGGCTAAGTTATTGCTAACTAAACATCATTAAGAAAATTAATTCAAATTTCAACAAAGTTTTCCCTCAGTTCTTAATTTATTTATGTGGACTGTGTTTGATGTTTCCTCTCTGTTGTAAAGTGCCATAAATTATGTTGTTACTGAAAACTCAAGTGATTATTTGCAGTGTTTCCAAAACGGAACATTATTCGAATGGTTGAATTTAGAATTTACATGTTTATGTTTTTAAATATTTTTTGAAAATCTCGCTTTATTGATTGTTTTGCTTTTTCAAGTCAATTATGGTGCGCCCGAGTATGTTAAACGTAAAGTAAATGCATTTGATACTTTATACGATGTAAGAGACGATTTACCATTCAAGAAACTTTACTTTTCAAATATTACTGCTTTCTCTATCATTTGTAAATCTTGAAACATTTTATTAGGACATTACACCTCAAATACAAAGCCGAGTTTCTGATTCTCGATATTTTGGACTACTATCTTAAGTAAATAAATCCGCTTTGAATTTATATAAAAAAAAAAAAAAATAAGTTAGCGGATTTAATTCTAATTTACATGAGTAGTAATTTAAAATACGTTCATAATTCACTAAATGGCTGACAAATCATAAAGAATAGTCAGCCAAATAGCAAATAAAAACATACAAACATAAACTCACGTCTTTCCCATGAAACGAGAAACGAGAAACTACAGAACTCCCTACGATCCTTACATACTCCTATTTTTTTTTCTTTATTGATTCTAAAATGGCCGCCGTCTCTTACAACGCATGGAGTGCGTTAGTGTTTAAGTCTCATCTCGTGATGTATGACGTGTATAACGTAAATTATAAACGGTTGATGATAGAACAAGTGTATGAGTTTACAATGAAAATAATAAATGGATTAAAAATATTCTTGTTTTTTGATTTTGTTAAACCTGAACTTTCATACAAGTAGAGGACAAACAGGAGATCAAATAATTCTTAGGAATGTTCACAACACATGCAAAAATTATACTATCTGCCGAACACCAAAAACACTTAATTCTGATTTCTTGAGACGCAACTAGTCCCAACACCCTTTCTTTCCTTATTTTTTTTTTTTGGGTTGGTAATCCTCAGATAACTTCTCCCGGTCTGGGCGGAGCGGGAGGGCGTGTCAGACTTTTACTAACTAAAATCCATCCGTATTCATTCAGTTGTCTGTTTGCCGGGGCTACTGTAACCCTTTCGGACAAACCCGTGACCCTGGCAGGCATCGGCCCTGACGGACCCCGTCAATGTGTGCTGACATCTCTGAGGCGCGCGTGGAACACAACGCGCTGTCGACCCGAGCCTGGTCCTTGCCGGACGACGAGCCACCCATTGCTCGCCGTCCGCAAGCCCGCGCCTGCGGTGGCCGGGAATCTGCAATTGATTCCCGCCGCCTAAGGCGTCTTCTGCGGGCCCCAACACCCTGCCATATAAAAGTAGGTATAAATGCTTCATTCGTAAGCATTTTATATTATTAATTAGGCGTTTATGCAAGGGTCCATTCCTGAGACTCATATCGTGTTGATTAAAAAGTTTTCAACTCGACAAGCTGGCAAACTTCCCACAGGGAAAATAAAACAGAAAAAAGTTAAACTACGGATTTCTAGAAGAGCCGTGACCGCTACATAACGGCTGCACGGACGGCTGTCATAAAAATGAGCGTATTTATGGCGTCAAAATACGCTCTCTAGGAAAACACACCAACTTACTTTCACAAATAACGTATCAATACCGTCATTCGCCGATAAAATTCGGTCGATAAATTGCGGAAGCTTGGTGGCGGCCACCGATCTTATAAAAAAAATTAGCTTTACGTCCATTACGGTACACTAATTAGGTGTTCAATAGAAGATAATTCTCATGTTTTAGTAGGAATTATCACTAGGTTTAATAGACATAGCTCTTAGCTGCGTAGGTATCTAAGAGCGTTTTGACTGAGATTCGTTGATATGCTTAAGTAGCAATAGCATGTACCGTAGCTGCTACCTAAGAGTGTTCTAACTGGGATTCGTTGCTATGCTTAAGTAGCTATAGCTCGTAGCGGACCTGGTATCTCAGAGCGTTTTGACTGGGATTCGTTGCTATGCTTAAGTAACAGCAACAGCTCGTAGCGTACTGCTACCTAAGAGCGTTTTGACTGGGATTCGTTGCTATGCTTAAGTAACAATAGCTTGTAGCGTTGCTGCTACCTCAGAGTGTTCTGACTGGGATTCGCTGCTATGCTTAAGTAGCAATAGCTCGTAGCGAAGCTGCTATCTAAGAGCGTTTTGACTGGAATTCGTTGCTATGCTTAAGTAGTAATAGCTTGTACCGTAGCTGCTATCTCAGAGCGTTCTAACTGGGATTCGCTGCTATGCTTAAGTAGCAATAGCTCGTAGCGTACTGCTACCTAAGAGCGTTTTTACTGGGATTCGCTGCTATGCTTAAGTAGTAATAGCTCGTAGCGAAGCTGCTATCTAAGAGCGTTTTGACTGGAATTCGCTGCTATGCGTAAGTAGTAATAGCTTGTACCGTAGCTGCTATCTCAGAGCGTTCTAACTGGGATTCGCTGCTATGCTTAAGTAGCAATAGCTCGTAGCGTACTGCTACCTAAGAGCGTTTTTACTGGGATTCGCTGCTATGCTTAAGTAGCAATAGCTCGTAGCGTACTGCTACCTAAGAGCGTTTTTACTGGGATTCGCTGCTATGCTTAAGTAGTAATAGCTCGTAGCGAAGCTGCTATCTAAGAGCGTTTTGACTGGAATGGTTGCTATGCTTAAGTAGCAATAGCTTGTACCGTAGTTGCTATCTAAGTGTGTTCTGACTGGGATTCGTTGCTATGCTTAAGTAGCAACAGCTCGTAGCGTAGCTGCTACCTAAGAGCGTTTTGACTGGGATTCATTGCTATGCTTAAATAGCAACAGCTCGTAGCGTACTGCTACCTAAGAGCGTTTTGACTGGGATTCGCTGCTATGCTTAAGTCGCAATAGCTTGTAGCGTAGCTGCTGTCTAAGAGCGTTTCGACTGGGAATCGTTTCTACATGGTTTCTATGCTTTAGTAGCAATAGCTCGTAGCTACATAGCAGGGGCGTAGTTACCGCCGTATCTGCCGTATCAATGATACTTACCTACGGGGCTCACGGGCTACAGGGGCCCCCAACCCCCACGAAATTTCGTAAAATGTTATCCATAACCTTAAATTCTTATTGATAAAATAATGAAAAGATGAAAATTAAGTTTTATGTCTACAAATGTTTCAAGGCGTAGATGCCGACATAAATCAACCTAAGCCGAAGTTCAAGAACACTAAAAACGATAATCGAAATTGAAGTGAGCGTGAGTTGGGAGTAAAAATAAAGATTAGGTACGTTAGGTAACCCCCTTTTGGGCTTCGCCGCAGTCGGGGAAAGGGGCCCATAAAAAATACAAGGTACATTAAGGACTAGCTACGCCACTGCTACGTAGCTGTCTAACGTCCTTCAAGACACATCGCTCAAAGTTCACTCATACGTCTATAGAAAAGGGAGGATCCTCTGAGCAGACGGGTGTCGTGTCTGGTGGGCAACTGCCCCACGATTGATGTCGGGACGTATATAATTATGCTAGTTGCGCGGTAAACTCTTCTTGCGCGATGCAGGATTTTGCGTGACGTCAGTGTGACGCGTAGCCCGCATGTGGCGTTGTAGATGCCGCTACAGTTTTAAATACTTTAGGCTTCATAAACTATGCATTGGCTAAACTAAATACCTATAAATACACATTTCTAACAACTATTTCAAGATTATTTGCTAACTATCAGCATAATCCAGAGATTGTATATTTTATCAACGCGGAAGGGTTTGTGTGTACGTAAATAATAACGTTTGCCTACGAAGCCACATCAAAACATGATAGTAAGACAAACACGAAGTTTTAAGTGTTTATTTGTTTATCTAACTCAACATAGCAACTACGAACTAAGGTAACTGAACTTCGGAAGTTCTCACCGCGAGGTGGTGAGCCGACTACTCATTAGAAACTCACTCATAACTTGTTCATTAAGTGTTACTATCACAGAGTACCTAGTTACTTTTGTCACAATTTCACATCTCCTTATAACAAATTAGGCTATAGATACCTTCCTACCTGCTTACTCCATTTACGTTTCAAATAGGTCAAATGTAATTAAAAAACCTTTTTAAAAACAAGCTTTTAATGAACTAAAAAGCACAAAATAAAACTTATGTTAACACAAAACTTTAATATTTTCTTAGAAGCTTGCGGCTTATCTTTAAGTGTAAGAAGGACGTTCACGCCTCAAGCTTTTAAGAAAATACTAAAGTTTTAGGTTAACGTAAGTTTTATTTAGTACTTTTTAGGGTTCCGTACCTCAAAAGGAAAAACCGGAACCCTTATAGGATCACTTTGTTGTCCATCTGTCTGTCTGTCTAGACCCTTTTTCTCAGGAACGCGTAGAGGTATCAAGCTGAAATTCATGTCAAATACTCAGGTCTACTGTTCCTTGGAGCTGTGAAAAAAATCAAACTTCTAAGCCAACGCAATCAAAAGATACAGCCGTTTATGCCGCAAATTTTCGACACTCGCAAGGGAATCAAACCCTACAGGGTACTTCCCGTAAACTCAGAATCATGAAATTTGGTACGGAGCAACGTCTTATAGCACAGATAAAGGAAAAAGTGCGAAAAGCATAATTTTTTTGTTACATCATATAGTAAAAATATTTTTAATAAATTTACACTTACTACCCCTTTCCTCATGAACGCGTAGTGGTATTTTATTGAAATTCATATCAAATACTCAGGTCTATAATACCTTTAAGCTGTAACAAAATCAAACTTCAATGTCAACGCAATCAAAAGAAACAGCAATTTAAGCCGCATATTTTGAAAGGGATCCCTTCTTTTCGCATTATGTTCTTTGTCCTAATATACTTCGGCATAACGATTTTGGGACAATTTGTTTTGGCATAATAATACTTCGGCATAATTTTTTTAGGCATACATTTTATGTTGGCATAATCATCTTAAATACTAATTTGTTTTGGCATAATATTGATTCGCGTAACGTTAGTAGGCCTAATGACTATTAGCATAATATTGTTGGTTAAAAATTTAATATGCTGTGCAACAAAAGTTAGTGACAGAACCGAATTGCTGCAAAACCGACTCCACGTAGTCTTGTTTGTCCTACCCCTAGAGTGTATTTGAAAATCGCGTAGGCGCGTGGGGCCGCCGGAGGCCCGCAGCGCCGGAGCCGTGACAGAAACCCTGCCTGCTGCATGCTGCAGGCTTGCTTGCATGCTGCATGCTTGCTTTTTTGCTGCATGCTTGCTTGCATGCTTGCTTGCATGCTGTATGCTTGCTTGCATGCTGTATGCTTGCTTGCTTCATGCTTTCTACAGCGAAAACAAAAACCCACAAAATTGTTCATAAAAAAGTTATGCTTAATAAATTTATGCTTTAGAATATTATGCTTAATCATTATTATGGTTAGAGAAATTATGCTTAAAAAAATTATGCGTAAGCTGTTATGCGTAATTATATTATGCGAAAATATAATTATGCCAAACAAAATTATGCTAAGTTATATTAGGTCTTAAAATTTTATGCAAATGGATAGGGAACCATTTTGAAACTCGCAACTACTCGCAAGGAAATCAAAACCTAAAGGATACTTCCAGTCGACCTAGAATCTTGAAATTTGGCATGAAACAACGTTTTATAGCACACATTAAGGAAAAATTCCGAAAACCTTCCATTTTTTGTTACATCACATAATAAGGTTCAAATTTAATACTTAATTAGTATTTATGAACCAAATTTCTTAATAGTGACTAAAAACCTTGTAAATAAATAACTTTGATAAAAGAACTTTTGCAAGGCTGCTGCAAGGCTAGTGTAGGTATTTCAGTTATGTTATAAAATAAATGATATGTGTTCATATAAAATAAAGGATTACTGAAACGATAAAGAGACCTTTGTCTGAAATTTATGCTCCTCAAGCTTTCCACATGGTAATGTTATGGATTTCATTTAGCAATAAAAATACCATAACTTTTACTTATATACCTACAGGTTTGTCCAGAACCCTCGGTGCGCGAATCCGACTCGCACTTAGCCGGTATTTTTAACTACCATAATTAAATGCGTATATTAAATGTCCTGTCTGCACCGTTGACTGTTAAGGAGATCCTTCGTCTGGAGCCATTTCTAGGTATAGAATCACAGGTCAAGCATCATAAAAATGAAATTTTAAATCTTCGAAACAGAATCAACGTGTGAAATTTCAACTCCGTAGGATAAGAGGAAGTGGGTTTCTTTCAGCTTGCAAGATATGCCCAGAACAAACATACATACATACATCCAAACAGTTCAAATTAAATAAAAGCTTGTAAAATACGGAAATATGTTGAAACGAAGATTCTGCACATTTCCTTGCAAAAATATTGTTTTCATTTCTCATACACGGAAAGTACTGTTTGTTTGATCTGAGTAGCGGGTGGAAGACGCTGTTCCCCGTCTTAGGGCGGGAATGACTCATAGTAATTACTTCCCTCTCTAGGGCGAATGAATTTTAAAAATAGAAATAAATTTGGTTAGGTAGTCGGCTACGATTTTTTTTACATAATAGTGACTTCATAACAGCCAGTGTGAATTAAAAAAATACCCATTAAGGGGGAGGCACTAAAATTCAAATTTACTTACGTTTTTTGCAATTTGCAGTGACTCACCAGAAACACAATTGACACAGAGCTGCAATTTGCAAAAAACCAAACAATATTTGAATTTGGCGGGCTACAACTGAGGATCCACCTTAAGCGGGACGGCCCGCGGCGGTGAGGCGGTGTGTTCCATATTTAAAATTTAAAAAGGACTATCATTTGGCGGGATACTAACTCTGTAAGCTTCCTTAGCTTTGTTTTCTTCGTAATAATTAAACTAAACGTGACATTGGCTGAATGAACAAACCGTGCGAAGCCACAAGAAAAAAAAAATCTGTAAGCTGTACCGAAATTCAAAATATCAGTTTTATAGACTAGTATTTGATTAAAAACGAGTCTCAAATTATTATTATCAATTAATATTTTAGAAAAACTGCTATTTTTACTTTCCTTGTATTCGAAATGAAAAGTAGAGTGCTTAACACGGGTGAAAGTCATCAATTCCTACTCGGACTATAGCCGCCCTCGCTGCGCTCGGGCGTCTAAATACCTCGTATGGGAATTGATTCCTTTCGACCCTTGTATAACAATCTACTATTTCACTTCTCTTGCTCAAAAAGTCCGTCGGGAATAAAATAGCATATATTCCTCTAGGGGTTCCTTTTAAATCTGTTACCAACGAGCTTACAAAAACGAAAAACTCTTTATTCATAAGTAGAATAATCATAAATAAAGACTCGACTTATTACTGTTTCATCATTAAAAGAACATGACTTATTTTTTAAAATGGAACTAAAAGCCGCAATCTCTTTGGTAGAATGCGTGCATTGCTTTTCGGCTACAGAAGAAATAAAAAGAAAGTAAGCTGTATAATATTGTATTGGATTATTAAGCTATTGCATAGCTTTTATCGCGGGCTTTGAGCGCGGCGACCGAATCAAGAAATTCCGTAACGAAAATAAAACCTAACACCCCCCACTTCGCCTACCATGTAGCTCGGCCGAGCGTTCGCTTAACGTGTATGTATATGGTACGACTGTACTTGAATTAATATCAAAGAAAACAAATACTGCATAAATAAAAAATAAATAAATAATTATTATTGCATAAGTTGATAAAAAATGCTATGCAATAGCTTTACTGCGGCAGTCCCCGAGTGCCACACGTGTTTTTTTTTATTTTCTCGCAATCGTAGTGAAAAGAAAAGATATAACTCGGTTTCTATTTAATCCCTCGCTGAGGCTCGGGAGTAAAACTTCCTTGTATATAATGGGTCATTTTAGCCCCTTGTATAACAATCTAACAATTTAAACATAATCATTATGAGGACCAATCAAGTAATTAATCAATCCACCTAGCCTTTTTCCAACTATGTTGGGGTAGGCTTCCAGTCTAACCGGATGCAGATGAATACCAGTATTTTACATGGAAGACTATGACCATGCTTCTATTATTAACAGTCAATAAAGATGAATTGAAGAAATTGTTTAAAAATATATCTAAAGCTGCCTTTGTGGTCATCCTCATTATTTCGACTCGAAATCTACGCCGCAATCTGTTGGGTATACGCCTCCTCCTTCTGCCATACTTCCCGGTTCCATGCGTCCCCCAAGTAACACAAAATAGCGTTATAAAGGATGGATTCGCGTATTCTCAAAGCTTTATAAGATGTCTAAAATTAGGCATTATAAACCGTTATACAGATCTTGTAATGCTAATTTGGGCCCCAAATCATACAAACTTTAGTTTTAGAATGGCATTTTAGCAGAATTATATTCGTTGTCTACCGGAAGCCCAAATGCATTATATGGGCTGAGAAAATAGGTTAAGGGGAAGCGCCAGGGTAGCCCGTGAAATTCAAATTTTCTTACGTTTTTTGCAATTTATCTCGACAAAAAAATTTAAGTTTTGAACACTTTTTCTTTTTCTGTGTGAGTGTATTAGGGTTGCGAGTATCAGTTTACTGTGAATTTGTGTGTATATTTGCATCAAACAATTCATGCGCTCTCGAAATAAAGAGGTTTTTGGTGCAAAAATATTATAAAAAAGCTGTACAATTGTAACATTTTGTGTGCTTTTACAGAGAAATCTTCAGTTTTAGTCATTATGATACTTGTCTTGCAGCGGCCGGTCAATACCATAGGTTAAAGTCCTTTTTAAAGTATTATTTAGATACTATAAAATTTTATTTTAATATTATCGAAATACAAAGCAAATGGCGAAAACACGACTAAAAACTTTAGGCATTTGATATATGATTTGTAATTCTTTTAGCTTCGTTAAAGCAATAAAAACGATTTTAAAATATGTTTAGGCTGTAGAGCTTGATTAGAGCATCGTTAATTGAGTTTGTAATGTATATTTTTAAACGTTTTTGGGATTTGAAGTTTGGAAAATAAAATTAAAGTTTTAGTTTTATACCCTCAGCCAGCAGTACCTATTTGCATTTCAGTGACAAATTCTTCCAAATAGATCGTTAGATTCTTTGGTTTTCCTATACCGAAGTATATGCCGACGACAACTGGTTGGTGGATCATTCCAAATATAATAATAATGATATAATAATTAATTAATATATAATATTATATTAATATATATATATATATATATATATATATATATATATATATATATATATATGTATATATTTGTTACAGAGTATCGGTCAAAATTAATGCATAAAACTGTTAAAAATTGGTAGACTAGATATTAATATTTAATCGTAATTTTCCAGTTCATTCATCAACACGGTGTTCAGTTCATTATGATTCAAACAAAAGATCACGTACGCAAAAGATCACGTAAGCGAACTATAAGAGGCTGGTAATTGTCTGGATTTGATATAGGACTTATTGTTTGTTAAAATTCTTCTCAGAATATGTTTGCACAGACAAAGACTATAAAATATTACGATGAAATGCTTTTAAACAGCTGGCATTAAAACCGCACCAATGTATACCGTTATCCTTAAGAATGGACGTTATAAAACATGGAGCAGTATTAAATAATTTTAAAGTTTCTAAGCCGTAATTTATGCTTACATAAGGTTTATAGTTTTTTAT
The DNA here is from genome assembly GCA_917490735.1 of Dryobotodes eremita. Classification (NCBI taxonomy): domain Eukaryota; kingdom Metazoa; phylum Arthropoda; class Insecta; order Lepidoptera; family Noctuidae; genus Dryobotodes; species Dryobotodes eremita. The sequence goes on along the minus strand of OU823247.1, from coordinate 4,285,176 downwards.
TATGCTCACAGCTGTATTAGAAGCTGTACAGAGGCATTAATAATATCTAAAATAAAACGGACCGGCACTTCCCGAAGTTCTAGAAAGCTGAAATTTGGTGAATAAATTTGGCTGAAAAAAAAAATCTGTAAATTTCACCCTACAACCCTTTAAATAGGGGGTGCAGGTCTATATTATAAAAAATAAAACGTCTAGGGTAGGTACTGCCCGAAGTCCTTGAAAGCTAAAATTTGGTACGCAGGCTGGGATTTGCACACAAACACCAAAAAAGAAATTAGAAATCTGTAACTTTCACCCTCGTCCGTGTTTGGGGCACAGAAATTCATATGGGAACCAAATTTCAACTTAATCAGTCCAGTAGATTCGGAGCAAATTGGCCGTGACAGACAGATAAAGAAATATTTATTTATGTCAATAAAGAAAATATTTATTATTTATTTATGATTTGTCAAAGTTATTTCAAACGAAACTTTTTGAAACGTAGATTTTAATTACAATAACTGATGAATAGCCGAATATGAATCCGTCACGGATTTGAATGACGCTATTTTTTGGGGGCGGCTAAGCGCGTATCGTTTTAAAAAAAAGCTTTTGCTTCATAGACAATATTTAAGAAGATATATGGTGTCTGTGGTTTAGACTGTTATTTTTTGTCTATGGTAAACTAATTTTCTATTTTCACCCAGATTCATGAGACTACTACTTGTAAAAAAAACATCTTTCTCCGACTAGGTCATCATCATTCTCCTGCCATAACATTATGATTATGATTATCACAATTTCAAAAGTTTAATCCATCCAAAGGTTGTCTGTAAAATTTCGCTTTTAGCGATAAGACCTCCTAGAGTAAATATGTTCCTTGGATAAGACCGCCCATTGTGTCACCCTATGTAAAATTTCTACATTTATATCTGTAATTTTTATGGTGTACAAAGAGATAGACAAACAGATAATCCCATGAGTGATCCTATAAGGGTTCCGTTTTTTCATTAGGACGTACGGAACTCTAAAATGCAATACAAAATATAAAGAATACAAAAAAAAAAAACGGTTGTGGTTGCTTGCTGGTGCAAGTCTAAAGTTGCGCAAGTATGTATATCGTAACGTGCATGTATTGTTTTGATTACAATAAAACAATGCAACAATACTGTTTATGTGCTTTTAATTAAGTCAGCTTTAATTATCTGTAGTTAGCTTACAGTTAGCACGACGCCATTACCGTCTTCACTAGTGCTGTGCGTATATCCTCAACTGCTCACTAGTGATGTTCCAAATTAAGGGTGCTACAGCACCCTAATTACGTAACACACAATTTATCACAATCTGAATCATTTTGAAGCCTATTGCTAATCCATTGCTACATATGTTCGAAAAATTTGTCTGCTCAACAATGAATGTTGTTGAACTGTCAAAATGAAATCCATTCCTACTGTTAGTGTGTTAAGTAATTACCCCGCAGAACCTAAACGCAAGTTTTATAATGCCTAAAAGTATATGATCCACTGAAGTAAACAAAAGCAGAAAAATATATAATATTCTTCAGAATGTATGCTAGTTAGATGGTGTGTTGAAAACATGATACAACTAATTTGATACGATAGAAAAAATCACGAAGATACCTCTAAAAATTCCTTTAAACGTTTAAAAACCATACTAACATATATGCAATCATTCTGATTTTATGTCAGATTATTCTAAAAGCAACATTTATTAACGTAATAGTGTTTTAATTTTTTAGTCCAATCAATAGATTTTTTTGTAAATAGATAATTGCTTCATATTTTGCAATAAATTATCAGCATTTATCATCGCGCTTCTCTTTCTTTTCCATGCAGTCCGACAGTCACCGCAGGGCTTTAAATACCGGTAAAATGTTCGTAACGTTACCTCTATTTGACAGAGTTACCGTTAATATTTAAATAACGGTAACAGATTTAACGTTATTTATGCTACATTGTAAAGTTAATCTTTATTAACGTTTATTGTTAAATAACGTTAATTTTATCGTTATTTTTTAACTGTTATCTTGTGAAGTGGAAGTAATGGGGGCGGAGGTGCGCGGCGGGCCGGTCGCCGCGTCGCTGTGGCCCACTCACGCGACGCTGTGATGCCGTGCCGATAAAAACATTGTCTGATTCTTACGCGTGAGTAGTATAGTGAGCTGATTTAGTCAGTGATAAGTGTGATAACTAACAATTTATCCAATATGAAGATGAGTGAAGACAATAATCAAAGTAATTAATTTACTTATTTATAGTTATTACAATAGTCGTTGTAAACATGCAGGATCTAATAGTCTAACGCGCCGCCACGGCATGTCGACTGTTGTCACCGACCGCCGCGTGCTGTTCGTATGTACGGCGTGATATTGTGGGGAAACAGCACAGACGCACCGACACTTTTCACACTACAAAAAAGACTAGTAAGAATATTAGTAAATATAGAAGACACTGACAGCTGTAAACCTTATTTTCAAGAACATAAAATATTAATCCTCCCCTGCCTATACATACTAGAAATTTGCAAATTTGTCCGAAAGTACCCACACTTTTACACTACACGAGAAAATATACAGTCAAGATACACACTACGTCACAAAAATAGGCTAAACCTACCGAGCTCTAAGCTAAAAATGCACTCAACAAGTGCCCTTGCCGTGTCAATGAAAGTTTATAATAAATTACCCGAAATTATTAAAAATGAGCAAAAATTTAATTCATTCATAAATAAATTACAACAATTTTTATTACATAAATGCTATTATACTATAAATGAATACCTAAATGACAAATTTTAAATTAATGTGATTAACAAAATTTGGTATTCTTTTTTCATATCTTATTATTATTTTTATTATTTTTGTTGTAGATATTGTTACATTTGTATACCTACTAATTAATAAGATTAAAGCCCTCTCCCAGTCTCCTACTTTGCTGTGCCCTTACAGGGTCCATATTTATGTACCTAGCTTTAAGCCCTGTGTAACATCTTTTTTACAATATGGAATGCAAAATAAATGAAATGAAATGAAATGAAATGTATGAGCGCTTACATTTACGCATTTCAGGCATCCCCCGATCGTGAGGAGGCGAAACGCTGGGGCGTAACTCCGCTGCCGCGAGAAATCGCGGCACAGTGGACGGAGCCCCGGCGGGATCTCATGACAGCATGGAGAGTGCGACTGTCGCAACCCAGCACAGGGCACTCCGCAATTGCGGCGGTAAGTCCCCTCTTTGAGGAGTGGCTTGAGAGGCGCCACGGCATCCTCAACTTCCGCCTGACGCAGCTCTTCACCGGACATGTCTGTTTCGGGAGGTTCCTGTTTCGGATAAGGCGGGAGGAAACGCCCGGGTGTTATCATTGTGTGGATCGACAGGAGGCCACGGTGGAGCATACGGTGGTCTGCCCGGCTTGGGCAGAGCACCGCCGTGTCCTCGTGGCGGCGACCTCTCGCGTCTGACCCTGCAGGCGTAGCATGACGCTTTCTATTTCTTGGAAGACAATACATAGCTATTTCTATACAAAGTGACATTTCGTTTCTCTATTTTTGACATCGCACCGTAAAAATCCTTCTAAAATCTGTAATTTTGTCTTTCGTTTCTTCCGATCGCTGTGTAGGTCCTTTTGTATGTAGACTATTTCAGAAGAAAGATTTCTATCCCAAACGTCAAAATCACTCTGACAACTGACTGTTGTCTAAGGTAGTGACGACAATTTGATTTTGTAATCGCCATGCTAAAAACAGTAGAAAACTTTTTACTCGACGGCCCCAAAGTATAAAAATGGAATGGATTTTTCACATTTTGTATGGAAAATGTGAAAAATTATTACCTACATGTTTAGTTTTAGGGGTTTAAGTGTCTCATAAAGGGGGTCGAAATTTTCATTATTTTTGCGATAGGACACACCATTTTCGAGATATAAGCAAAACAAAAGAAAAACGTGAATAAACCACTGAATTTCGTAAAAAGTGCAGTTGACTCTTTCTACTTTGCTGCCGTCGTACTGTCTTCACGGAACGTAATTTTTGTCTATTCTTCCGTCGACAAAACCAGTTTCTATAATAGTCATGCTACGCGTGCTGGTTCAGGCCATGGAACGGAGCGAGAGGGAATGGGAAGCCGTCACCTCCTTCTGCGAAGCTGTAATGCTTGCGAAGGAGGAGGCGGAGCGCGTGAGGGAGAGGCAATCGCTGCGCCCTCGCGCCCCTAGACACCACAGGAAGAGACACCCTGGGCGTCGGGAGTCATTTGCCGACTCCCGGCCACCGTAGGCGCGAGCTTGCGGTAAGGACCAGGCCCGGTTCGACGGCGCGTCGTGTTCCACGCGCGCCTCAAAGAGATGTCAGCACCATTGACGGGGCCCAAAAGGGCCGATGCCTGCCGGGGTCGCGGATTGTTCGAAAGAGTTACCGTGGCCCTGGCGCACAGGCAACTGAAGGAACACGGGTGGGTTTTAGTCAGTAAGTCTGACACGCCCTTCCGCTCCACCCAGAGCGGGACAGGTCATTTGATGATTTCCCACCAAAAAAAAAACTATCCCCGTGATGCCTGAAATTTGCCATAGGTAAATGGGCTCAATTAGGGGTAAACCAGTATTTTAAAGTCAATAGCAAGTTATCGCTTGCCCTTCAGAAAGAAACCTCGTCTGAAATACCCAACCAAAAATTTTGCGTCTCGAACAAACCAACTCACTGTAGGTATTACACACGAATGAGGTGCGACGGCGCGGCGGCGGTGCGGCGAAGCGGCAACAGTGCATCTATAGTGATCCAACGCTATGCCAAAGCGAGGGCACAAAAATGTAAATCTACGAAACGGCAACGTAGCTAAATTAACGGTAAAATTAACGTTACTTGTTTATTTTACGTTAATGTTAATTAACGTTAAATTACTGTTAATTTAAAAAAAGTAACGTTACATTTTTGTAACGTTAGTAAGGTATCACATTGAAATTAACGTTACTTAACGGTTATTATTTTGTTATTTGGTAACGTTAACAAGCCCTGAGTCACCGCGCTTTAGCTGTAGTCAACCTCTTAATAAACATACTAGGTACAATTAGGTACTTCCACTTGCCCTACTTAGCTTGAATTTTTAAAATTAAAGTAGGGACGGTAGGCTGCACCATAGTGGCAAAAAAAAGCAGTATAAATTGGCCTCTTATTCTATTGAAACTTTGACTACGCTAGGTCAGCTTAAGGTCAAAGTTATCACAGACGTGCGTCCTACCTAATTTAAAAATTTCAAGCTGAGATGGGCAAGTGGATATACCTACCTACTTAGTTCTTTTAACTTAGACTTGCAACATTCGACGTCCACAAACTACCAGCGAGTGCCATTGAATGAAACAGTGTGAAGTGAAAGGATTCGCTTCTCGACTACGGGAACTAAATACACATACCTAACGTGTGTTCATTTGTCACATAAATTAAATAAATATAACAAGCATAGGTACTAAAATACGATCATCATTGACAAAAATATTTTTCAATTTTCTTTTTGCAACAGCTGCAAAAGTAACAAGGCATCCAGGCAAAAGTGTCGTTATTCCCGGCGTCGCGCGTCGCACCTTTTATTGAACAAAATAAATAATTGTCTATGGAACGGTTCGCGCGGATCGTGTCGTATGGGACGAGTAGCAATTTACACGACAATGCACTCGATAGCTCCCTTGTTTGTTATGCGTCTTCACAGCTTATTTCGTTGCTTATTTTAGGATAAAGAGCAATTTAATGTGTGTTGAGAAAATAATTGTAGGTAAGTAAACTTTATACCTAATGAGGTGTCGTGTAACTTTTGTATCGTAATAGGTACAGTCAACCGCAGTGCTACATAAGAATTTGACACTGACAGCACCTTAACTACGTAGCAGTAAGGGCGATTTTTGTAGTGCTGATGTGCGGTTATCTGTACGTGTACCTGGTTTTTAACTCTTAAGGGAATTTTTGTAGGGTCTAAGGTTCTCCAGTTCTGACTGCGAATGTACAAGTATCTCGCGGGCCCTCGACGAATGGTAGTAGTGGGAACAGTGAGGTTTTAGTCGGTAGGAGTCCGAAATAACCCTCCGTTCGCCCAAGACGGAGGGTACCTGTGAGGACATCACCAAGAAGGAAAAGTCCCTAAGATTCATAATTCCGAAAACGGTTCAGTCTACAGCCACGTCTGTATTCAACCTAGCTCAGTTAGTATGTAGCCATTAGCCAACAACAGAAATACAAGTATAAAATAATTAAGGACCGACCGAAGGTTCGGTTTCGGTTTCGGCTAGTTTTGGCCAAAAAATCTAGTTTCGGCCACAGTTTCGGTTTGGGCCCATAATTGGCCGAACCTTCGGCCCCGCCGAAACTAGGTGTTCGTGAATTGTCGCGCATCATTCGGCTAACTTCAAGTGAGTGAACGTGATTGCCAGTTGAGTTCGCTAGCCAGCGCGGTCGTGATCGTAAAAGTACTTGATTGTCGTACAAAATATACTCATCTTTATTGAGACTGATAAATATTAATTATCACTGATTATTAATTATAATGGTAAGATAATTATTAAAATACTAAGTTAAATATTAGATCTCATTAGAAAATAACAACACAAGTTATCTAATCATTAGGAGGCTTACAACAGCTAAAGCGCGGTCACTGTCGGACTGCATAGAAAAGAAAGAGATGCGCGATGACACAACGCTGGTAATTTACTGCAAAATATGAAGCAATTATCAATTTACGAAAAATCTATTGATTGGATTAAAAAATTAAAACACTATTACGTTAGTATGTTGCTTGTAGGATAATCTGACAAAAAATCAGAATGATTTAAAGCATAGTAGTATGGTTTTTAATCGTTATAAGAAATTTTTTGAGGTATCTTCGTGATTTTTTTCTATCGTATCAAATTAGTTGTATTATGTTTTCAACACACTATCTAATTAGCAAATATCCTGAAGAATATCATATATTTTTCTGATTTTGTTTACTGCAGTGGACCACATACTTTTAGGCATTATAAAACTTACATTTAGGTCCTGTAGTCCCCGTAAGACTATTGTAAACATAAGCAATTAAAAATTGATTTTAGAAAAAGTTTGACAAATACGTTGATTGTGTTTTTTTAATTTAAATTGTAAATTTTACAAATAAAGAACTATTTTGGTTAACTACATATTTTAATTCTTGCATTTTATTTTTTTACGTGTTAACTGCCTAGATATGCGTAAAAATACAATAGATTTAACATGCCATAAAAATTAAAATAAGTTTCGGTTTCGGCCGAAACAGACCAAGACCGAAGGTTCGGTTTCGGTTTCGGCTGAAAATCCTGTTTCGGTCGGACTTTAAAAATAATCTATTTCACTCCTGTTGCTCAAAAAGTTCGTCATTGTAGCGTACCAGAGCAAAAAAATAAGCGTAAAATAGCATATTTTCCTCTAGGGGATATAAAAAAAAAAATTGTCTTTTACCTACAAGCCTACCACAACGAAAAACTTTATTCATAAGTAGAATAATCACGAATAAAGACTCGACTTATTATTGTTTATTATATTAAGAAAAACATTTTATTTTTGAAAATGGAACTAAAAGCGGCGATCTCTTCGGTAGAATGCGTGCATTGCGTTGCGGCTACAGAAGAAATAAAAAGTAAACTATTTAATATTGTATTTGATTATTTTATTTTCTCGCAATCATAGTTTTTTTTGACCTAACGTAAACTGTTGCTAAGAATTTAGACGATCATCGTAAATGCCTTTCAATATTCCTGGACCTACAGGAAGCCTTTGACACGGTCTCGGTTCCTACTCTCCTGTTGAAATTAGAAGCTGTAGGCATTCGGGGAGCAGCACATGAGCTTTTCAAGAGCTACCTCCAAAACAGGAAACTCCGTGTCAAGATCGATTCGGACACTAGTGATGAAGAAATCATCACATACGGGGTTCCGCAAGGCAGTGTGTTGGGGCCTACGCTCTTTCTAATGTATATAAATGACCTTCGTACACTAGCACTCCCCAACGCCAAGATGTGCGATTGTGGTATATGGGGATACATGGACTGACGTGAAATATCATGCAGAACATTCGCTACATACCGTTGTGAGGGGGCTGCAGAATAACCTTCTGTCACTTAATTTAGCTAAAACCAATTACATTCCTTTTTCCACTAGTCACAGGACTAAAGCCCAATCTGATATAAATGTGTTTTCTCATACCTGTTTGGACTCCTCATCATGTTCATGTTCGGCACTATATCGTGTCAGTCAAACCAAATACCTGGGTGTAGTGATTGATGATGGACTAAAGTGGTACTCTCAAGTTGCAAGCCTAACGTCAAGAGTCAGGAAACTTATTTATATTTTTAAGTCTCTAAGGCAATGCGCTGACTCCAAATCATTAAAAATGGTGTATCTTGCACTTTGCCAGTCTGTCATCGGTTATTGCATTCCGGTTTGGGGTGGCATCACTAAAACTAAACTGCTTGGATTGGAACGCGCCCACAGGGCTGTGCTCAAGGTGATGCTTAGCAAGCCGTATAGATTTCCCACAAATGAATTGTACGCGGAATGCAGGGTACTTACTGTGCGGCAGCTCTTTGTGCTCAATGCAACCTTCAAGAAGCAAAGTCAGGTTCCTCCATTAGATTCAACCTCTCGTAAAGCCAAATCTGCATGCCCATCTGTTTCTCACAAAACAGATCTCGCTAGCCGCCAGTTCTATGTAATAAACTCACTCATTTACAGAAGGATCAACAAACATATCCAAATAAGTAATTTAAACAAACACGAGGTGAAAACCAAATTACAAAACTGGCTGTATAATCAGGACTATTCCCGTACAGATGAACTTATTTCTAAAATAATAGAGGCACGTAATAATCATTATTATTCTACAAAAACGGATACAGAAACACATACAACATCACACGAATACACCTTACACGACTACACACACCCTCACACGCACCCTCACACACACCCTCACACACACCCACACACACACCCTCACACACACACACACACACACACACACACCCTCACACACACACACACCCTCGCATACACACCCCTACAAAACACCTCTTCCCCTCTCATACACCACACCACGCCACAACACATCCCATCCTACACATATAGTCATTTTACACACATACTCACAAATTCATAATCATAGTCAAATCAGGTCACAAAAGAAACCTTTATTTTATGTGTGTACCCATGAGGTACAAACATAAAATAAAGGTTTCTTTTGTATACGAAGTTACAGTAGAACACTGACTCCTAGGTCACAGGGTTACCCTAGAATAGAATAGAATAGTTTAGGAGGCAGGGTTTTTCACTATTTTTGTAGTCTTTTTTCCAAAATCCAATGTACTTATGTGAAATGTATTGGTATTGTATACAAAGGTATTTTGTGTCAATAAAAAAAATTTTTTTTTTATTTATTACTAGTTTTTGCCCGCGGCTTCGCTCGCGTTCATTAAAATTTGACAATCAATTCGGGTTGTTCGGGGAATTATAGTTAGGAGGATGAAAAACCGGTCTATCGACACTCTAGACTCACAAAATGTATTAGGTACTTAAATAAAAATAAAAAAAGAGCTCTTAACACACCACTAAAGTTACTATAATAATATAATTCAGTCATGATTCAAAAGACACGTGGCGCCATCTATTATCATAAGAACGTTATTGGTGTTTTCCTCGGAAACATTACATTTTTTCGGGATAAAAGGTACCCTATGTCCGTTTCTGTAGACCTGACAATGTATATGCAAAATTTCAGGATGATCGGTTCAGCGGTTTAGGCGTGAAAAGGTAACAAACAAACAAACAAACTTACTTTCGCATTTATAATATCAGTTAGGAAGTTAGGATAATGAAAAGTAGAGTGTAACACGCGGCGCTAAAAACCCATTATAACTCGGTTTCTATTTATTCCCTCGCTAAAGCTCGGGACTGAAAAACTACATCGTATATAACAGTTCGGTATAACCCGTGTTCCTTCAGTTGCCTGTGCGCCAGGGCCACGGTAACCTGGACATAGTATAAATAAGTCACCATAAGTAGCTTTAAAATTAGTATTGATTTACACTTCGTATAGTCACGCTAATCTCGAAATGTATTTTCCAAATTTTATTATGAATCTTGATATTTACTTTGCTTTATGTGCAGACGCACATAAAGATTTAGGCGACTGTAACTACTTGTTCAGTGTTTTAAAAGAGAATAGTTCTGAATAACTATGTAATAGTTCCGAATCAATTTTAAAAGACTGGTGTCGTCGATTTTGCCACCACATTTTTGCAAAATGGACACAATCTAGAAAAAGCACGGATAAGTTCCGTAAGAAATACGAAGAGTGGCTGCAAGATGCAATTCAGTGGCCAGAATTTCCAACGAAACAAAACGAAAATATAGATCCTTCTACAGAAAATGTAAGGGAAGATATCGAGCACGTGATTTCTCCGGCTAACACAGGTACTTCAATCTGTACAAATCCTAATCCTCATAAATGTTTTGAGGATCTTGGTAACCGGCAGAAAAGAAGACACACTGAAAATGCTATTGGATGCAGTGGTAGCAGCAGCAGCTCTGAAATCGTATTTTCGGCTGAAAGGGCGCTTAGAAAAGAAGGAGAAATCTACACAGCTAATGTAATGATGATAATGGAAATACAGAAGAGGCCTACAAAATTAAAGCCTTCATTCATGGGAATACAATTCAGGTTAGGGAAATTACTCCTTTGAAAGCATTGGCTCTATATATCTCGATAAATTTATCAAAATGGCGTTACAAAATACTTAGAGATTTTAACAATCAAGAAGGAGTTTTAAAATACCTCAGTTAGTACATTCTGGTTAAAGAAAAGCAGGAGAAGTCGACACAGCTGATATGTAAAGACCTAATTCGGACTTTAAATAAAAGGCAGTGGACTGTAAACTAACTTATATTGTATTTCCAAAATGGAAGGTACAGAAAGACTATATGGCGTGCGTGTGTCGTCGGTTGCGTTCGTTGGTGAAGTATCGGCCCTTCGGTTCCTCTGGGGTACCCGCGTAGCGCGTCCCGCGCGCCCGCGCAGCCCCGCCCGACGCCCGACACGAAGGTAGCCGACGGCGCCCGAACAGATATTATGAATTACATAATGGAAAATCCAGAACAGGCCTCCAAAATGAAAGCCCGTACTCATGGGATTATTTACAGTTCAGGTTAGGGAAATTACACGTTTGAAAGCATTAGCTCTGTAGGTCTCGATGAATTTATCAAAATGGCGCTACATAATACTCCGAGATTTTAACAATCAAGAAGGAGTTTTAAAACTTTTAACAAAAAAGAAAACAACCGACTTCCAAAAAAACACTACAAAGTGAAAAATAACTTTTATTTCGAAAGTCGGTGTCTTTGGTTTTGTATTTTCAGTTTTTGCCATCGACATTTTCGTACTTATTTATAATAAATTAAAGTCACTTTTCGTGTCTGTCTGTGTGACCGCGTTGTTCTTCTAAACTGCGCAACGGATTGTGATGCGGTTTCCACCATCACTTAGAGAATTTATTCCGGAAGGATTATGTGTGAAATACATAATTATTAAACTTGCACATAATCAAGAGATCTCGATGTTGTATCAAGTCGTAAAAACCGTGCGAGGCAAGGGCGGGTTGCTAGTATAGAATACAGAAAAATAACATTGTATTCACTTGGCAACCAAATTAGTTTAGAAAACGACTAATTGATCGTAATTATTAAGAAAGAGATCATAATTATTATTTTACTCACACTTTTGTTACAAATCTTTTTAATCAAACTCACTGCCCGAGGGACACTGACACTGATAAGATAGAGGGATAAATCATTTATTCATTTGTTTTAAATAGGCTTTTATTTTATATAGATTCTTCTATATTTTGTGAATGTGAGAACGTTGTAGGCCTAACTTGTAGACTAGATTAGTAGACCTTTTATTTTTTTTTTTAATTTTTATATTTTGTTTAGTGCCTGTTACTTGTTGTCAGGCCTACACTGTCCTCCCATTATCAACACTGTAATTTGAAACATTGTAAAAGCCCCTTATTTTTAAAAGAGTAACCGTGGAGTTTCTTGCCGGCTCTTCTCCATAGGAAACAACCAATTGGAACCGTGCACCTAGCTTCTGACGTTTCATAAGTGCCCATGTTGGTATATGTGAAATAAAATATTTTGATTTTGATTTTTGATTCAGTGCAACACAAAAGAAATAGAACAACACACAGCAGCACGACTAAATGATAAACACATATTCTTATATTTCACTAGGACACCATGATGGCGCAACCTCGCTCTGTCAAAAATGTAGTACTGGTTGAGCAACCAAGCGGACACCCATGTGAGGTACCCTCCATAGAGCTGTATACATTTTGTTGTTTGTGCGACTGGTTGCGCCATCATGGTGTCCTACTGAGATATCAACCTTAGGCCCGCATGCACCACAAATCAGTATTAAGTATGGTAAAATCTAAATGAATTTTAATTAAAACATCGTTTTGCTTTTGTAAATTTTTTGAAGACAGCAGAGACTGATTGATGTTTTAAATATGTTTAGCACTAAAAGTAACTACTTATTTGCGGAGCAAGTGCTTATCATGGTCTTGTGGCATCTATATTAAGATACGGTATTATATTTTGGGGTAACTCGACAGAGAAGCCGCCTTTAAAGCGCAAAAGCGATCCATCGGAGCCATGTTTGGACTACAAGTAACGGACAGTTGTAAACCATATTAAAAAAAATACAAAATCCTGACACAACCTTCTTTATATATTTATGAAACTCCCTATTTGTTAAGTTAAATACACATTTGTTTCCTCACCTATCAGATACTGTTAAACATAACAGGCGGAATGATATGTTACGCGGACGGAGAGCCAAAACAGCCCTAATGTGGAAAAGCATATTCTGCATAGCTCCGCAAGTTTATAACAAAATTCCTAAATCAATCAAAGAGTTAAATTTAAATGGATTTAAAAGACTTGCTATGTAATAAATGTTATTATAATTTAAACGACTATTTGAATGATACTTTGACATCCTAATTATAATCTTTTATACTTTGACATCCTACTCTTTGATACTCTGACATTTAATGATACTTTGACATCCTAAATAAATAGTGTGTTTATTATATTATTTTTAACCGACATACCTCAAATTATAATTTTAATTCGTAATAGGCAATCAATAATGTTAATACTAAACTAATATTCTCTGTCCTGTGATAAATGTATGTACATAATATTTGCACGCCATACTTGGCAGAATGTGATGATACCACTGACTAATCTTAAGACCCTTATAATGTACCATATTCTGACAAATAAATGATTATGATTATGAAGTGGCCCTAAGTACTAAATAAAAAATTTGAAAGATAAAAATAAAGATAAAGATATTTTATTTTGCAAATACGCGTACATGTCAAGGTGTTACAAAATATAAATACAGAAACAGCCATATTTTGCCAATTTCAAGGCATGCAAAAGTATTGAGTGTAGGTACAATTAAAATACAAATTTACTAATAATTCATAATAACATTCTAATTCATAATTCATTAATAAAAATAATCAGTCAATAATAAAAATAATGTCACAATTTCTAATAGTTATTTAAATATAATATACAAAATAGTCAAACAACTTCTTTCTCCAATAAAAAATCTTCAACCCTATAATAAACTTTGTCTACTAAAAAAATTCTAAGCCTTTTTTTGAATAATGTCAAATTATAGTCCTTCCAACAACTTGGTATTTTGTTATATATCACCGGTGCCATGCAGCAGACACTCTTGCGCATCAGAGTTGTTCTAGCACTAGGGATACATAGACAACTATTGTCACGCCTATTCCGTGGAAATACGTCAGCCATTCGTGCGAAGCGATCCTGGTTTAATTTTACGAAAATTGCCATTTCTAAAATGTACAAACATGGTAGGGTTAATAATTTATATTGTTTAAAATATGGTGCGCAGCTATCAGTACTTTGCAAATTAAAAATAGACCGTATGCATCTTTTTGGGCCTTAACTGCAGTCTCTTTTTCTGTTGAGTTGTCCAAAAGATAACTCCGTATCGCAGATGGCATTGAACTATACCATAGTACGCAGTAAGGCATGCATCCAGATTAACAATAGCCGATAAGGTATATAATGCGTATGCAGATGAACTTAGTTTCTTACAAAGTAACTCAATGTGCTGTTTCCAGCTAAGTTTTTTATCTATTTCTAGCCCAAGAAATTTAGTACTAACTACCTCGTTAATTCTATTAGCGTTATATTGCACCTTGAGATTGTCTGTATCAGTCATACGTTGGTTAAATTGGATTATTTTTGTTTTATTTAAATTTATTCTTAAGTTATTTTCCTCTAACCATTTTATAATCAATTTTAACGAATTATTAATGTCACTTTGGTATGTGTCAACGCTTTTCGAAGGTATCGTCACGGTACTGTCATCTGCATATAGAGTCAATGGTTGTTCAATCCACTCCGGTAAGTCATTAGTATATACTACTAGCTTTTGCCTGCGGCTTCGCTCGTCTTAATATAGACTTTGACTATAAGTTCGGGTTATAATTTAATCATGATTCGAAAGACATGTGGCGCCATCTATTATCATAAGAACGTTATTGTTGTTTTCCTCGGGAACAGTACTTTTTTGTGGGATGAAAGGCACCTTATGTCCGTTTCTGTACACCTGACACCGTATATGCAAAATTTCAGGATGATCGGTTCACTGGTTTAGGCGTGAAAAGGTAACAAACAAACTTACTTTCGCATTTATAATATTAGTTAGGAAGTTAGGATTAGGATAAATAGCAAGGGACCCAACACACTACCCTGTGGTACCCCATATCTAACTTTTCGCACTTCTGATCTATGTATCTTGTCATGTTTATTAATTACATTTATCCTGTTGATTTCGGTTATTTGTCGTCTATTTTGTAAATAAGATTGGAAAAGTTCTAAAATATTAGGTCTTTACCTATGAAATTGCCGTTCTGCAGTACTGGCCATTTCAAATCAAAATAATTTTTGTTTGGCTATGAATTCTAATTTCAAATTAATTTTATTTTAAAAACATGGATTTTTTTTTCTAAAAGTAGTCATTTCTTTATTGATTAGTGTTACATTTTCATCGCATTTCAATCTTTTTCGTCATCATGGATACGTTAAAAATTCGAGTAATTATGGAATATGAGTACCGTCGTGGCAGCAACGCGGCACAAGCGGCACGCAACATCAACGACGTTTACGGAGCTAACTCTACAAACCAACGCACCACCTGTTATTGGTTTGCTCGCTTCCGTTCTGGAAATTTCGACCTGAAAAATGAACCTCGCGGTCGTCCGAAGACTTTGGTCGACAATGACGAATTAAAGGCGATTGTGGAAGCTGATGATACACAATCTACGGCTGAATTAGCAGCAGCTTTCGACGTTAGCGTCAAAACAATATTGGTCCATTTGCGTCAAATTGGCAAGGTAAAAAAGCTTGACAAATGGGTGCCCCACGAACTCAATGATCGCCAGCGCGAAGTACGCGTCGAGACGTGCCTTGCACTGCTCAACAGACACACAAATGAAGGAATTTTGAACCGCATTGTTACCTGCGATGAAAAATGGATTCTGTTTGATAACCGTAAGCGCTCAGCAAGTTGGTTGGATCCTGGTTCAGCACCTAAACAATGCCCTAAACGAAAACTTACCCCTAGAAAAGTGATGGTCACTGTTTGGTGGTCTAGCGCCGGTGTGATTCATCACAGCTTCTTACCAAACGGGGTGAGCATTACTGCAGATGTGTACTGTGAAGAACTGAACACAATGATGGAGAAGCTGGCGCATCTCCAACCAGCATTGGTCAATCGCTCGTCTCCGCTGCTCCTGCACGACAACGCGCGACCTCATACTGCACAGCAGACGGTCTCCAAGTTGCAAGAACTGGGGTTGGAAGCTCTCCGTCATCCGCCCTACTCACCAGACCTTGCGCCTACAGACTACTACTTTTTCCAGAATTTGGATAACTTCTTGGCGGGAAAAAAATTTAATACCCGAGAGGCAGTACAAAATGCCTTTGAAGAATTTGTTGCCTCCCGTCCAGCTGATTTCTTTAAGAAGGGCATCAATAAACTGCCACTGCGATGGCAAAGATGCATTGATTGCATGGGTGATTACTTCGATTAATACAAATAAAAAATTCATGAAAAAAATTCGTTTAAATTTTTTCATACAAAACGGCAATTTCATAGGTAAAGACCTATTATTACCCCGTATACCATAAGCTTCCAGTTTTTTTAGTAGTGTAGGATGGTGGACGTAATCAAATGCCTGCGTCATATCGCAGAAAATGGCGCAGACTGGGTTTCGTTTATCCACATTATTTATGACATTATATATAAAATCATAAATCGCCATATTTATTGATTTTCTTGGTCTAAATACTTTTTGTTGCTCACACAGAATGTTATATTTGTCAAGATACGTATATAGCTCTTTGTGAATATATTTTTCAAATATTTTTGAAATAATAGAAATCAGTGCGACTGGCCTATAATTTTCCACTAGCTCTCTGTTTTCCTTTTTAAATAAGGGTTTAACAATGGCAATTTTTAAGGCATCTGGGTATACGCCAGCAGCTATACTGAGATTAAGTATATAACTTAAATGGACACATGAATTCTTAGCTTCAGATTTAATCACATTCATGGAGATGCCGTCGTAACCTACGCTCTTTGTGTTTTTCAGTGACATTATTATTTTAAATATGTCATCTGGTACGCTTGGTGTCATGAACATCGACTTACATACATCTTGTATATATCTTACGTTGTGGGTTAGGCTGGCTACCGTCATTGATTAAAGGCTTAAAATACGTACATGTACAATTTACCGAGGTGATGTCAAGACTAAACTATACGCACGCAAAAGAGGGACTGGATCGTTAATCCACCTCATTAATTTAAAACCAGTTCAACAACATAAAGATTCTTATGTAATCGACGAGAGAATAAGTTCTTCACAACTGTCAAGTTTATACAAGCAAATACGATGTTTTTTTGCGAATTTGATCCTTATTAGCTAGGTACTAGAATTGTCGCACTGACGGGTGTCAGGAACGCATTCTCTCGACGGCCGGACTGTAGATGCAAGTGGCCCTAAGTACTTAATATGTATAAATTTGAAAATACGTAAATGTACGATTTACCGAGGTTCTGCCAAGACTAAACCACCCGATTTAATTTAAAACCAGTTCAACAAAATTTACATTCTTACGTATTTAATTATCGGATAATATAATGTCGTCCTGACCGACTTGAGGTCATGGGCGGCCAATCGCAAGAGAGACTGGCTAGTGGCTCACTGACAGTGGGCCATACAATCGTTTCTTTTTATAAATTGTGGACTACTTACATGTACCAACAATATAAAGGATAGGTACAAAGCTCGCAGCTCTGACCGAATCTGTTTATGTAGTTTAGATTAGTGTAGGACTGTGGTGCCGTGCCTACAGAATATTACGTCTGTACTCCCCAAGGGCACAGTATAATAAAATAAGCAGTATTACGTCTCGGCAGTGTCCTTGAAATAATTACCTACGGCCGCTCGGTAGATAAACACGCACTAGGATTACCAACTGATTGTGTCGATTGGGTAGTAACTGTAGGTACTTTATAAGTCCGACAAATGTAATGAAAGGAGAGCATTATTTTTAAAACTATATTATGTGTTCCGTTTGACGTCCGAAGTCCATTTATGAGAGAGTACATCGTATTTTTCCCACGTTTATTCGCTAGATGATGCGACTTCCGTCACGTAAGTCGACCTCAGCGCCACCCGTGGCCGTATCTGGAACTAACTAAACAGCACAGAGCAAGCCGCCATTCGTTTGTCATTGTTGCGTCGTTTTCCTAACCGCGTGCATGTCGTTAGATTTTAAATTCAGAAATCTTTGCAAACCTTCATTTTTGTTTAAATTTCTGTAAAATTTATTTAAACTTTCGAGATTAAAGTAGAAAGTTACTATTTTTATTTTTCCGTTACGTAAAATTAAGAACGTTCGTTTTAAAAAATGAACGATAAAATTACCGAGCCGAGCGTTGACAACCTAGCAGACGTTTTTAGCGATCACGATTCCGCCGGGTTACGAAAAAGTGCTAACGCACGTGTGCCGTCTAGTGAGTCAAGATCTTCAGCATCAAGTTCAAGTTCAATGGAGGAGGATGAACCGCCTCCAAAAAGACGGCGCCGGTCCCGATCACACGAATCATTACGAGAATTAGATCGCAGGTTTGAAGTGTTATCGCAACAGCTGGTGAGTCACGTTAATACTTTATTTTGTGCGAATTACGCTGCAATACAGCCGAGTGCTTCTTGTTCGGCTTCGGCGCCTGCGATAGGACCTGTTAATGTACCGTTAGATGATCCGTTTTTACGGCCGTCCGGCGAAATTAATGACATTGCCGACCTAAACGTATCTATCAAAGAACCATCCGTACCTAAAGCTAATCCCGATCGTGTCGCGAAGTTAGCTTCAATGCAAAGGTTTGACTCCGTGGATTGGAACTCTGTGCGGTACACTGAGGTTCAAAAGAAATATGTTGCCGTTCCGGCGTTTTCCGAGCTGAAAGTAAACGAAGAAATGAGACGTTTTGAGGATCCCTTTGCGCCGCTTAGATGGTATCAGATGGAACGTAGCTTTGCTGCCTTGTCAAATGCCTTTTTAGCCCAAAATGAGTCCGTGAATCTAGCCTTGCGAAATTTAATAGACTGGTCTGCAAAACCTGATGCACAGCTTTCTTCAACTACAATTTACAATAAGCTTAAAGAGTTATTTGGAAATGAGTCTGAGTACAAAAATATTTCTCACGACATTTTACAAATTATTTGCGGGAAGCGTGCAGAGGTTTTAGAGTTACGGCGTAAGGCGCTACTTAAATGTTTGAGAGGAAAATACATACGCGAAGATATTGAAAAAATACCGCCCTCAGCGGAATATATGTTCAACCCTCAAAGTTTATCGGCTTATATACAAAAAATAGGCGGAATTGATAAGTTAAATAAGGATACAGTGCCTCTACCCGGTTCTAAATTTTCCGGACGTTCCAAATCACCAGTACGTCCAAAGTCACCGGTCGCTTCTACTTCCCGTGAAAAGCCCTTTCGTTTTCAACAAAATAAATCGAAGCACGGAAAGACCAAAAAGCGAAATTTTGACGATCAAAAGAAAGGAGGGGGGCAAAAAGGTGAAATTAACAGGAGTAGGCGCAAATGACTCGAGGTTTATGGGCGGTTGTCTGATGCATTACCGAGAAGTTTGGGCCCAATTCAGGCCACCCAAGATGATTCTCAAATTAATTTCTGCGGCTCGCATTCCATTTATTCAGACACCACCACTTATTCTTCCAACGTTCGATGTCTTGGAGAAATTTCAAACTCCACACTCTTCAGCAATGTCGTTGGAAATTCAAGCCATGATTCAAAGTCGAATTCTCGAGTCCGCACCTTTAACTCCATCCTTCATATCCCCACTTTTCATTTTAACGAAAAGCAGTGGAAAGCATCGGGTTATTTTCAATCTGAAGGCATTAAATCGATTTTTGCAACCAAAACGATTTCATCTTTTCCATCATTACCGAATGCCCAATTTTTTACAAGCGGGCGATTGGATGGTCAAGCTCGACTTAACCCAAGCCTATTATCATTTGCGAATTTCACAAAAACACCGCTGTTTTCTTCGCATAAGCTACGAAGGTCGGCTGCTACAGATGACATGTCTTCCTTTTGGCCTTGCCTCAGCGCCAAAAATGTTTGCGTCAGTCACAAACTGGACTGCCGAGGTGTTACGCAGCAAAGGTCTTCGCCTGGTCCTGTATTTAGACGATTACTTGATAGTCCACCAAAACAGAAAGACTTTAAAGGCTCATGTCCAATTAGCAATAGAATTCCTCACATCCCTAGGCTGGAATATAAATATGGAAAAATCTATACTAATTCCGACAAAGTGTGTAGAATTTCTGGGAATTGTCTGGGACACGCAATCCAACTCCAAGAGTTTGCCTCCAGACAAAGTTTCCAGAATCCGTCAGTGCCTATTGACTCGCTTAGCAACCGGCAGTTGGACCCTCAAGCAAGCGCAACGCCTCTTAGGGTATCTCAACTTTGCGACCTTCATCACCCTCCGGGGAAGGTTGCATTGCCGTACATTGCAGCGCCACAGCAATCGACTTCAGAGGAGTTCACACCATCCGTCTCAGTTCACAAACGAGGTGAGACAAGAACTAGATTGGTGGGTAAAAAATGTCAGCCAGAAATCTCGCATTCATCCCAGGTGCTCGCCAGTGAATTACCTTGTCACAGACGCCTCAGATATTCAATGGGGGGCCATAGTAAACAACAAAACACTAAAAGGTACTTGGAATCGCCATCAACTGAAGTGGCACTGCAATCTGAAAGAGATGTTTGCAGTGATAGCGGCATTGTCTTCAGAGGCAAATACTCTGAAAAATTCAACCGTTATCTTACAAAGCGACAACATAACCGTAGTGTCGTACATAAAAAACCAGGGCGGAACGAAGTCACAAAATCTGCTAAAACTGACGAAACAGTTACTGGCACTGGCGGACAGCCTGAATGTTGTACTAGTCCCTCACCACCTTCCGGGACAATACAACACGGAAGCCGATCAGCTTTCTCGAAATCGAGCCGGCTCCGAATGGCATCTGCTGAGCGAGGCGACCAACAAAATATTCACCCAGTGGGGAACCCCAAACATAGACCTGTTCGCCTCACAAGTCGCTCACGTCGTATGCAACTATGTTACACTAGACTTATCAGACTCGAACGCTTGCTTTCACGACGCTTTCAGCAGAAACTGGAATTACAACCTTGGGTGGATTTTTCCTCCACCAGCCCTGCTCCCACGTGTGTTACGCCACCTCAACTCAGCGAAAGGAAACTTCATAATAGTAGCACCCAAGTGGAAGAAACCCTTTTGGCGTCCAGATTTGAAGAATCGCGCCCTTGCCCGTCCTATGAAAATCAGGGACCTAAAGACATCATTGGTGGACACGATGACCGGGCGTCCCCCAGCTCAAGTGCACAACCTACAGCTGGAAGCCTGGCTCATTTCGGCTGGGACTCTCTAACCCAAAATTGGTCAAATGAGGAGAAGCAACTTTTGTCAACGTGTTGGAGAGCCTCAACACTCAAGACTTATAAGCCCATATGGAGCAAATGGGTACTTTGGTGCAGTCAAAGTAACCTAAATTGTCGTCATCCGGCACCTGCCGATGTAGCCCGGTACTTAGCAAAACTTTTTCTTGAGGATCGATTAGCTTACCGTACTATTCTTGTTCACAAATCAGCTATAGCATCAGTTTGTGAAACTCTGTCCGATACTAAGATTTCGTCAAATCATTTAGTTAGACATATTTTAAAAGCTGTATCATTGGCTAGATCGATTCCACCAAAACTGCCAATATGGGACGCAAGAATAGTAATCCAATTCTTAAAAAATACTGATGTAAATTTGCAAAGCTTCTATGATATTTCTAGGCGTGCTGCCATTATATTGTTGCTGGCCTCAGGTCGTAGAGTTCACGATTTAACTCTCTTACATTGCGATTCAAAACATTTTAAGGATAATGGGGATTCGATAACCTTATATCCGGTATTTGGCTCAAAAACTGATTCGGCGTCATACCGACAATCAAATTGGACGTTGTTAGCTTCACCAGACAGAAATACAAATGCATTATTTTGGTTAAGAACATTAATAGATATTTCAAAAAATGTCAGAGGTTCCCTGACAAATTTATTTATTACCACAAAGGAGCCTCGTAAACCAGCTAGTACTGTAATTATAGGTGGATGGATAAAACGAATTCTTTCTGAATCCGGAATAGACGCTGCTCCTGGTAGTAGTAGGTCAGCAGTTTCATCTCTTAACTACTTAGAAAAGTACCCAATTAACGATATTCTAGCTAAAGCTAACTGGCGCCATGAACATACTTTTAGAAAATATTATTTTAGAGAGGTAATAAATACAGGTGTCAATAATAGAACTGAATCAGAAAAGTCACTTTCTCAATTCTTTACAGTTACAAATTGAACCTGTTTAGTATGGTTCAGAAACAATAAACTTATGATAATGACTCAAGCAATGTTGATCGTTTATGGAAACTAATTACCTACTTGTGATTGTGTTTTTGCTTTCTATGTACTATCTTATACAATTATTAAAATAATTGATCACATTGTTGCATTTTACTAAGCAAGCCACCAGGAGATAACAAACAGATCTCTCATAAATGGACTTCGGACGTCAAACGGAACACATAATATAAAAATTTTACCTTCAAATAAAATTTGTATTATGTTTCCTAAGACGTCCGAAGTCCAAATAATTTCTTCCTGGTGTACCTATACCATCATCATCATTACTATTATGAGCCGAACAATGACAAACGAATGGCGGCTTGCTCTGTGCTGTTTAGTTAGTTCCAGATACGGCCACGGGTGGCGCTGAGGTCGACTTACGTGACGGAAGTCGCATCATCTAGCGAATAAACGTGGGAAAAATACGATGTACTCTCTCATAAATGGACTTCGGACGTCTTAGGAAACATAATACAAATTTTATTTGAAGGTAAAATTTTTATATTATATAGTTGAATATATGTAGTATGTATTGCCGATACATTCTGTAAAAATGTCACCGTGAAAACTAACGTGAAGTGAGTTTGAAATGAGCTGTCAATAGTGTCAATCCCTAGCATCAGGTAGAATGACAGTTTACTTCACCTATGTTTTCACGGTGACATTTTTACAGAATAGATCGGCTGTACATTAAAATGTTTTTCAAAAATCCGGTAGCATGAGGTGTACGGATTGTTTGCGAAATCATCTCGCCACAACAGCCGAAGCCATTCGGATAATTTGTATTTTTTTTGATTTTATCCATTTATTCGAGTTCAAAAATAAAAAGCTTTCTATAGAAAAGTTACATAAAAAGTCCTATAAAAAGTCCGCGATAGCGTTATATATGACATATTTAAAATATGCTCAGGTTAATTCACAAATTGATAAAATGTGACAGAGTTGTATAAAACAAATATATATGTGAATTTGTCTAGGGTAATTTAAGTAGGTAATGTTAATTCCCTATCGAAATAAAGGAGATCATTCACCGTTCATACATTTTTGGGCTAAATGTGAAAGTGCTGGCGAAACAAAAAAAAAAGTTATATTGCAAAAGAATACGTTTCTATCTTAATTTTTTAATATGGAACCAAACCTCTGTCAAGTTATACGAGTTCGAAAAATCACTTTTTCATACTTATTTGATACGGTTTTAAGAGTGACGTTACGAAATTAATAGATTTTTATTCAGGGAAGCTATTGATGTCATACACGTTTCTTTTGAAAAAAACATTAAAATAGCCGAATTATTGGAATGAAACGGCTGTTTAGAACTACATGCATTTAATTCGTCGTTCTTTCTTTTCCACACCGGCTTCAGACATATTATGAAAACAGCTTGGAGCTGTCTGTCTTTTCATCTTTGTTGAATTTTTCAATATACATAATGTAAAAACGTTTTTACAAAAAATCAACCGACTTCCAAAAAAAAAAACGCTAATAAAGTGAAAATAACTTTAATTTCGGAAGTCGGTGTCTTTGGTTTTGTATTTTTGTTTTTTGCTACCGACTTCCAAAATTAAAGTAAATTTTCGTTTTTTTTTAAGTTTTTGTTTTCCACTTTTTAATTGTGGTACCTAACCCACACAAAATCGTATACCTACCATTACTTGATATGTAAATAACAGTGATAGGAAATTATTAAAACATCATCAATATAAACTAAGTGGAAAAATACGCAGTATTAAGGATAACTACAAAACTCCTGGTCAGAACTTGAATAAATTTATATGAGACCACATGAGAAGTACCAGCCGTCAAATAAAAAGAATCATCCAAATCGGTTTACCTAGAAAAAAGTTTTGGGCTAACACATATAAAAATAAAAATAAATACAGTCTAATTCAGAACCTCCTCCTTTTTTGAAATCGGTTAAAAAGACCCATCACATATCCGTTATCTACGCATTCTGTACATCAAACTAAAACAAAACATTCTGCTTATGGGTGCAACGGTACAGGAGCTATGGAGGTTTTAAAGTTAAGCAATAACATTTAAAACTTGTTTTCGTGAAAAAAAGTAAATAAAAGTTGAAACTTTGAACTTTAATATCTCCCTTACCAGAAGATTCCTAACGTTTGTACTCAATTCCAAATATGGCATGCGACTGCGAGTGGAATTACCTACATTTTTGGCTCGCATTAGTATAATATGCAGGAACACACGCGTTAATTAATTTACTAAAAACGAAAAACTTCGCAAGCAATGGGAAATTACTACTGAAGGCTGCGGGTGACGACCTCAGGACGAGTTGCTTTTCACACGGACACTTGCTCCCGCGTCATCAGTCCTGACTCTCTTCATATTTTGGTTGCTGAGAGCAAAACTACAAACGTACTATACAGGAAAGTTTTATTAAAATGTGGCTGATATTTTAGTACATTGTGGTGTGTTACGACTTCCACGCGAATGAAGTCGCGGGCTGAAGCTAGTTGTAATAATGAAAGACGTCATTCATTTGCTGACATCAGGAAAACGCATAGTAGTCAGCTTAAAATTTTTCTGCAAGTATTCTTCAGCTTCTTTTGTCATATCCTCGTCGAAATATTTGACCCAGTTTCCGGATTTTCCTGTGAACATTATTTTTTTGGGGTTATAACCTAAAATGTTTGTGACATAAGCTAGGATTTGGTGGATTCTCTAGTAATTGAAGATTACCGAAGATTATCATGAATGTGATAAAAGACTGTCATTTAGGATGAATTTTACCAATGAAATGGAACGCTATCAGCAGATCAAAACCGCGTTCAAGAGCTGTCAATGTCACCATCGTTGTAGAATTTTGACACTGACAGCTTTTTTGCGTGATGCAAGCAGTCGATCAAAACGTGAAGCGCAGAAAACAGAACACTCCTAATGTAGGTAATGTCTAAATACATGTGTACTGTTGGATTTTCAACACGGCTCAGCGCTGAGATACAGTTTATTAAAGTAAGCAGTATTACGTCTTCATACAAACGGCCGAAACGCCGCGCTTTAAAATCTCGGATTACTCGGTACTCAACAGCCGCCAGTGCGCGGCGAAAGAAATAGTGAAAAGAAAGTATGACAATTTAATATAGCATTAACAAATACGTAACCCAAGAGACACATCATGGAATTAGTATGTACTAGATACAGTCAGTGGGCAACCCAGTGCGTGTTTATCTACCGAGCGGTCGTAGGTAATTATTTCAAAGACACCCCCGTGACGTCATACTTCTTACTTTATTATACTGTGAAAATCGAACAGCGTGCTTTTATTTAGGTATATTCATTTAAGTGGCGCCCAGTTTTAGTTAAAACGGGCATTACACACACAAGATCTTCCATATAAATTTGTATATATATAGATACTTAGATACACAGGTGGTGTAACAATAATGTAGGTAGGTGAGTATAGAGAATCGTTTATCTATCGTCTCCATTCAAACAGTTTGATAACATATTACGTTAAGTTACTCACTAATAGTTCAGTCTTAGTTCTTACCTTTCCTAAAGAAAGTGTTTTCATTTCCTTCTATAGCATCTGTCTTCACCATGGGCTTTTTCTTCATATTATCAAAATGGAGAAATTCAATGAGTTGTTGCTTCTGTTCGTTCGAGTATTCCTTGTTTAAGAACAGGCATACTTTGTCTATAACGCTGCGTAAGTCCTAAAAATAAAAGTACATCAGTTAAAGAAACTGTAATGAACTTCCTCTAAGCTTTTTCTATTAAATCGGATAACTAGTCACGATGATGTGACTCAAATTTCGCTAACACATTCCATTTCTAAATGGAATCCCTTGGTGAAGTTTGTGTTTTCCAAATGCCAACCTGGGAGTCTTCCATTCATGTCACGAATTAATAGATCTACTACTGTGCGTGAATGTGCACAATCGTCCACCGTTTCATCACTAAGTATCAGGTGAGATAGTGGTCAAACGTGAGTTACAAAAATATTCTCATTGTGATTCAGCTGAGTAACGTCCACTCCTCTGCTGGACAAAGGCCTTCCCCAAGCATAGTCACAACGACAACTTCTGTGCTTTCCGCATCAAGCAGACTCCTGCGACTGTCACTTGGTTATTGGAATAAAAAATTAAGGAAGGAATAATCGATGGCAATGACTTTGTTGACAACACTTATGTTGACAACACTTACATTTTGCATATCTTCATAGAATAGGAACATCATATTTGGGTGGTCTCGCTTTTGCCAGGCTTCTTCCACATGCGGAAATATAGGTGTGTTCATTACTGAAGGAAAGAAATGAAATCATAACATCAGATATTTAAGATAACATCCAGAATATATGTAGGTACCTACAGTTGTAGTCGCCGACATAGCTTGCTGAGTAAGCAATACAAAATAGCAATCTGAAGTTACAGTGGGCTGGCTTTGCCTTTCGAGGACCGATCCTAACAATGGATTGGAGCAGAAGAGTCCTTAAGTGTCAAGCAGCATAGTTCGCCCAGAATATGAACCGAAGACTTTAAAAGTCGTCTGAGATAGACTGGATACGAGAGACGGAAAAACCAGGTGTTGTTGCTGAGGTGAAAGATTGATTGATACTAACTTAAATCTTTCTTGAATAGGTCCCAGAACTCCTTGAATTCGACACTGTCATCGAAGTATCTGAAGAGCTTGTGAGCGAAATGATTCGAGACAGCCACGTCGCGAGTGTCCCGGGCTATGTAGAAAACCTATAAAAAGAAAGAGACAAAAACAGTTTTGTTAATTACTATTAAAATCAGTATTGTTTGGTAATAGTTCCATTAATCTGTTTGAAACTAAACTGTTCACAAATACTGGCAGAATTGCAAAATATTTACTTTTTCGGTAAATTAACGGTGCTGTATTGGCTAGAATCGTTTACTTTGTCTCGAAAAGGTCCACCAATTTTATCCGCCTACTAGCTTTTGCCCGCGGCTTCGCTCGCGTTAATTTAGACTTTGACTATCAATTCGGGTTATAATTAAATCATGATTGGAAGACACGTGGCGCCATCTACTATCATACGAACGTTATTGTGGTTTTAATCGGGAACAGTACTTTTTTTCGGGATGAATGGTACTCTATGTCCGTTTCTGTACACCTGACTATATATATACAAAATTACAGGATGATCGGTTCAATGGTTTAGGCGTGAAAAGGTAACAAACAAACAAACAAACTTACTTTCGCATTTATAATATTAGTTAGGATTAGGATTATGGTTAAGAAAAATTATGTTTTATGAACATCAGTAGGTATTGTAGGTAAATTTTAATGCAAAGCTATGGAATTCGGTCAAAAATATGGGTCACAATTTATTGGATCCAATATATTAAAATATATATTATAACACTCTTCGGATATTAAAAATCAGCGAACGAAATCTTTTACACGGAATTCATAAAAAAAAATCCTTTCTATAAAATATAGAGCAGCTTACTTTGGCAGTCTCAAGTAATGTTGGCGGGAGAAGTGACAGCGGTAGATGTGATTTGACGTATCTCGGTGACGTGATGTTCGGCAAACTTCGGAAATCTTCGTAGGTCGCTCGGGGAGCGTTGGGGTCTGTAGATTCAGCTCGTATCTCGGACTTTTGAGTTGGCTGCCTGTGGCAAGTTTATAAAGTTCAGCTGTAGATTATCTTGTAAAGTTGTATGATTTATCCTTTAGACTCCTAAAAGTCCTTTGATTTCAAGTTTTGTCTATGTAAATGGACGACTATTTTATATTACGACTGCCTTGTTGCTCAAGTTGTTGTAAGCATGATTGCGAAGCATACAATCCTGAGTCCGATAACCAGGTTTGGTCAAAGAACTACCGGGTTTTTCCGTCAGGATTTTTTGTTTTTGTTCTTGGTGGCAGCGTCTGGATTTGTGCAAACTGTAAGATGGGCAGGTGGTCCTTATGAGGTGTTCAGTTGAACCTATAAGCCCCACATGGAGCGTGACCTGGCACAAATCAAAGATTTAACATCTTTTAACGATGTAGAGCGAATCTATTTCAATGTTTGGCATAAAATCAAACTACAGATTTCTAATGAGAATTTTCAAATGAATAAGACTGTCTGACTTGGGAATTAATTGCAGAAACCTCATTCAGCGTAGGTATTCACAGCCTTTTGACAGACTGCCGTCTCGGAAATACACATTTTTGGTTACTTGATTTGCTTTGCCCCCGACAACAATTAGCTTTCGGAAGAATAGCTGTCGTCTATTGGATTTAATTGTCAACATTTTAGGGTTTGGGATTTATACACAGCATTTAGAAGGCTCCTGGGATAACATTAATTTGCGATTCGGCACGGTAGCATATCAAATGTATGTCAATAGCTATTCAGCAGTCGTTTTGCGATCACTTAACGAAATTGTTTGAAAGCCAGAGTATCTATACGAACTTACTCAATATAAGCATATCTCTTAGTAACTGACACGGCCCTCGCAGTTTCAAAGTCAAGGTTGTTAGTAACCAACCACACGAGCTCCTGCAACCAGGTGGTTCCTGAAACATAACGTAGAGTTATGATACATCAATAATTTATTTCTATAAAGTCCTGGGCTTCTCGCTTCCAACGGATTCCTGCAAGCTTAGCCTAAAAACGTTGCGCCCTGAGTCCACTTATTTTAAAAACTGCCCCCACGTTCGGAGAATGTTCGCTCTTCCGTATTAATTAAATATTTGTTCTAATAATTACAATAATCGTACCTTATTACTGTCAAATTCCTAGTAATTAGTAAGACGGTATTGAATCTTAACTAAGTTTGAATATTAATTTGTATGTTGATGTTTGTACCTACCAGATAATAATATTAACAACATTGCTGTTAGTTAGGTACATAATAAGCACGATTACGGAGAATTTCTCTTAGATCACGTTATGCTGATGTTTTTTTTGTTTTTCTTCTCTTAGGGTGAATTTTAGAAATGGAATTGAATTCCAAAGTGTCTTTGCCCAGCAGTGGGGTGATGTAGTAGTAGTAAGGTAAATTCCAGTATATTTTTACCGCAGTTTTGAAATTGCCCAGTTTGTTCGTTTACAAAAACTATAGCTATTGCTGCGACCATTTTGCAGGATGGGTGGTAGCAACGCACTTTACACTTTTTATTTGTTTTATTTTTCTTTTTTACTCGTAGGTATATGTTGTGCTTTGTAGTCTGTGCTAAATAAACGTATTTTCTTTCTTTCTTTCTTTTCTTTATTTTCATTGGAATGGGCGTAAATCCAGCAGTGGGTTTTTATATGCTGTTGAGCTATAGCATACGACTGAAGAATATACGGTTACCTGATCTCGAGAACGTCGTGATCCATACATCATCAGGTCTGACTTCAAGGTTGTAGATCTCTGCGGCGTGGTCTCCGTAGCCTGCATTTGTAATGTACCCCTTTGGACCTGCTCGGATGAATGGTCTCACGTAATCTGTAACATGGATAAAATATTTAATTAAAATACATAGTACAATCAAGTAAAAATCATCGAAAATTTACGAATGATGACGGATAAAAAAGTTCAACTTTGAAAAGCGTCATCTCCGTCACTGCCCTGCCCTACAACTAACCTGTTTGAAATATCATTCTCAAGCTTTCCATATTATTGGTCACGTATTGTACAGCTATTTCATACATACCAAGATCCCTCCGTGCCTCGGCATGCACGCTAAGCCGTTGCTCCCGGCTGTCATTCAAAGATTTTTGACAGTCGTCACGGGTGGTCAGTAGCCCAAAGTCTAACAACTAGTATTATCAAGGGGTATCGTTTTACCTACCTACTGGGTTGTGGAGGTCAGATAGGCAGTCACTCCATTTAAAATACTGGGTGTTAACTACATCCGGTTAGACTGGAAGCCGACTCCAATATATTTGGGAAATAGCTAGGCAGGTTAATATTACTGTAAACTAATAAAAATAACCATCTCTTTTTACCTTTTCCCATTACTTACGTGGATGCATAATAAAGTTGTTCAATACTAAAAGGATAACGTATAAGTGTGTAACGTATAAGTATGTAGAACGCTGGTAACCGGCGCCGATATGCCAGCGCTTCTCGGCGCCGACAAGCGCGTGTAGTCAACGCCGGTCGGCGCAGGCAGTTTTCATATTTATAACCAAATGTAAAACCGCGCGACGCATGGTTCAGCGCAAACTCAAACTCAAAGCATCTATTTCAAATAAACCAATTACAGGCACTTGTGAATTGTCAAGGGGTCGGTCGGTCAGGAAGATAAAGCTAGTTGCCCATTACAAAGTGTAGTAGGTACCTATGGAGACGAACGGGAAAGAAACTCCACAGACACTCTTTTAAATCAAAACATGGTTACAAAATATCGGTTACATCATTCTTGTTGAATTTATGCATGTGAGAACGATGCAGAACGTTAAAAGCGTCCGTAATAAAAAGACAAAAACAAATCAAATATTAAACTAAAATAAGCCGTGGCAGCTAAGAGATGACCGGTCCCTACTGACGGCGCCCGTTCACAAACATGACGCCGATAAGCTCCTAATTGATTAGTCGGCGCCGGTTACCAGCTTTCCTCGTGAATACACCCTTGTCTTACCTTTATAATAATTTTTAATAATTTTGTCCTCCTCTTCAGTAACATTTTTAATTTCATACGGAAATTCCTGGGATGCCATCTTGCCTTCCTGAAAAAGAAGTGAACGTTCAATATTACTTCATGCACTTTTTTTGTTCCTAAGTTTTCTTGTTGCATTTTTAAGGAATTATGACTTGAATGCTGTCTGGATCAGACTATATAAATGATAAATTATTTTATTTCTGTACCTGTAGGTTTCTACAAATAGTAGGTTTTACACGTCAATCATATTGTTTAAACTAGATGAGGTCGGCCTTTGCTATCTGACTACTCTGAGAAGAAAGGCCGAAACAAACTCAGAGGTCATCGTCGGAGTCAAAGACTGAGCACAGACAAGCTTAATTCAGAGTAATTTACTAATGGAAATATGAGGCTGTCTGCAGATTACGACTATGTGAAGCTAATATTTTCCAGTTTATAAAATACCGTACTATCTATAATTATCTATACATGTAATAAAATCGTAGCGAAGTGAAAATAACTTTAACAAAAAATTTAATATACAGTATTTCTTTTTTGTATTTTTTTGAGATGTGGCAACGATTCTAATACCGAAAATATTTTTTTTTGAATTTGTGTCAGTTTATCTAAATGTATGTTCCAGCATCACGCAAAAACTACCGTATTTATTTTGTTCAAATTTTTTATAGATATTCCCTATAAGTTTGGTCAGTCTGTAGGCTATAAATTAGTCACGCTATTTGCTATGGGGGATGAGCAATATTGCAATATGTTCGTATTCTTCTACAGGAAAAATTGTTAACCAATGCGCAGACTGTAACCATAAATTCAGCACATGATTCTAGACCCTCTAGCGCAGAAATTTCTCGTCGGTTATAAAAAAAATGTTATTTCATAGAAAAGTGCAATACCTACGCTGTTAAAATGTATGGAACAACTAATAAAGAAAATATATAACTGACGAAAAATTTCTACGCAAGGGGGTATAGAATCATATGCTGAATTGATGGTTACAGTTTTCGCACTGGTTAAAAATTTATCCTGTATAGTTTACCGCAAATTGTAAAAAGATGATCCAAACTATTGCAGAGAGTTTCAGATTTAAGAGGGCGCACACAGGTCCACTAGCGCCACTCCTTTAAAATATTATTATCTCGTGACTGAGAAGGAATTTTGAATAACGGCTCAATACGCTCCCTCGGTAAGTGTGTCTAAAATTTTCTAATACCTTTTATAAACTTTCATATTGAGACACGAAGCAACAAAATTCGATCTAAAGAAATGCGGCCACATTCCTCTAGGTCGTATTTTGTTGCTTCGTGTCTGAATTTGAAAGTTTATAAAAGGTATTAGAAGAATCTAGCCACACTTACCGAGGGTGCATATTGAGCCGTTATTCAAAATTTCTTCTCAGTCACGAAAGTATTTTTTTACAGGAGTGGCGCTAGTGGACCGTTGTGCGCCCTCTTAACCTTTTGAATGAATATCATCACGATGGCGTGATGATATTCATCACTTTTATGGAGCTATGCAGTCAATCATGACAGGTACTGGGTTGATTTTTGAGATTGGGCAATAAAAGTAGGTACCTTATTCGTTGCCGCTACAAGAAAACGGTATTAAGAACATTTTGAAACATTTTGATCTGCATTCACATTTTAAAAAAAAATACGGTCACCAAAAAAATCGTCAATTTTCACCAATAATACCGCAAATTGGAAAATAATGAGCTAAAATATTGCAAATAGTTACAGATTTAACCTTTTAAATGATTTTCATCCGGCTATACCTTTAAGAAGGTATGCAGTCAATCATGACATAATATAAGAACGGCTATTTTAGTCAAATTTCAACAAAGCAAATAGTTTAGCGGTTCGACGATTGCTTTGCAAACCTATATTTGATTCTCAACAACTGATATTTTTGTGCTTCATTTTTACATTTGGTTATACTATTATATCTTGATAGTTTGTAAAACATACACAAAAATAAATGAAGTTTAGACCTCTTTTATCATCTATGGTTATAATAAAAATAAATATCTAGGGTTAGGTGACTGTGAATGAGAAATTCGATTTGTTTTGGATTTGTTCACGAACTAATGTTATATTATTTTAATGAAAGCCGTTCGCCAGAAATAATCTGTAAGCATGCATTAGTCAGTGTATCAGTGGTGTGCCATTAGGTATAATGCAAGAAGGAACGCAGGCGTTCATTCATTCAATAAAAACGAAAAGTTTCGCAAGCAATAGGAAATTGCTACTGAAGGCTGCGGGTGGACAACCGTGTGTGACAACCAGTCCGTACTCTCTGTGCTTATATTTTGGATGCTGACGTCAAAACTACAAACGCAGTAAACAGGGGATTTTTATAAAAGTGTGGCTGTAATTTTAGTATATTGTGGTGTCTTACGACTTCCACGCGAACGAAGTCGCGGGCAGAAGCTAGTAATAAATAATAATGAAATGCTGTTCGTTGGTAAGCGCATCACTTGAAAACGGCTGGATGGATTGGTTCTTTTTAGTGATACTTATTATAGTCCGAATAAGGTTTTTTGAGAAAAAAAAAATTGAAATTTCCAAGAAATTGAAAAATTCGGGAAAACTGATAATGCTTTTTTGGATAGGACAACATCTGTCGAGTCAACTAGTTTTGTAATAAAAATCAATGAATGAACAGACAGACGGGAGATGAAGAAGACATTAACTGCCGATTTCTGAAGGATAGTCAACACATTAAATTCATATCAAGTGATTTGATTGGCTGTTATTAAAAATTCAATCAAATCACTTGGTATAAATTTGACAGAAACACTTATTTCTTTCAGAAACAGTGGGTATCTCAGGTATACACGCTTTGCATCTATGTAATCAATTAAAATAGAAAATAACAACCCCGTCAACAGAGAAATCGTTTAAGATTCATTCGAAGCCTTTACACGTGAATATTAATGCTCCGTTTCATTACTTATGAATCGCCGGTGACAGATGAACAGACAGATAAGGTACAGTCGTGACAGAACCCATCGGAACAATGTTAATGAATAACGCATCTCCATCGGGCGCTTTATGAACGCGAGTACAATGGCGGACACAATTCATAACCTCTCGGTG
Organism: Dryobotodes eremita; assembly: GCA_917490735.1. Classification (NCBI taxonomy): domain Eukaryota; kingdom Metazoa; phylum Arthropoda; class Insecta; order Lepidoptera; family Noctuidae; genus Dryobotodes; species Dryobotodes eremita. Next base: position 4,251,347 of record OU823247.1, on the reverse strand, counting down.
TCAGGAAAACTGTTCAAATAAATCTGCTGTCAGTTTGTTGTGGCTGTTGATTTTTGGGAACCAATCACAAGTAATAAGTAGTAGTAGTACGTAAGATGATATTTTATTGCAGATTTAGTGATTAGTAGGTTTGTTGCGCTTCCACTATAAGACGATCAAAAAGTATAAAAAGAGAAAGCAGGCATTATAACGCTTGTAAATTATTTGAAAAAGGCAAAGGCATGTATTTAACGCGGCGACAAATTAAGCTGAATTTGGGATAACAAAATAGTTAAATCCGGTAGCAAAAATAGTAGGTTGGCAGCTACAGCGAAGGATAATTTTAAGTAGAAAGTAGCAGGTTAGTAATAATTTGTTTACTTTGATTTAAACTGGAATTGAGTTTTTGTTTCGGTGAGGCCTCCTATTTCTGAATGGCAATAATAATAAGGCGTAGTCAACGGAGCCCCACCGCACTGGGCTCATACTTTTGGTTGGTTAAAAAAAAAATAACCACGGTCCTAACCTAACCTGTCCGAGTCGGGGTGCCCCAAGTCCCGAGCTCGCTTCGCTCGCTCTTGCATCCTATCCCGCTGTTAATATTAGTCGCCATGTCATTATTTATAGTACCTAGCGTATGATTTCTAGTAGCAAATAGTTAGCCGCCCTTTAAGTTGTTAATCGCCTGGAAAATAATTAGCCTTTAAAAATAAAATAAAAAATACACCATAATCAGCCTATATCCACTGCTGGGACACAGGCCTCATCTTTCTGTGAGAGGGAGTTGGCCATAATAAACCACGAAGGCCCAGTGCGGTTTGGTGGATGTCACATGTCTTCCAATTTTTGGTTCTACGACATGCCAGTTTCCTCACGATATCTTCCTTTACCGTTTCGAGACCAGTCGTCAAAAATAATTTACACAAAGTAAATTGCTTGGGTTCGAACCCACGACCTACAACTCGTATGTCGCAGCCGCTATCGCTGGCCACTACTGCTCACAACAAAAACGTACGTAGGACTAAAGCTTGAGATTATGTTACTAAGTAGGTTTTTAATAATACTTAACTTAACTTAACGAAAGAACTTTAAAAATACATTAAAAATGTCCAAATATTTTTGGCCAACAGTGCTCAAATGAAACATTTTGGTTGCTCAATTTTAATTACAAGAAAGCTAAAATTAAATCGGTCCGTGTCGAGATCAAAGTGGATGGGCCACAAAGGTGGAATTACTTTGAAGTGTCGCAGCAGCTAACGAGGGAAGTGGAGGGGTGTTGCGGGCTGAGCGCACACGCATCTAGTTCTAATCAACACCAACATTTAATTGCTAGATGGTTTGGCTTTGACTGATTATGCCTTCTCATTAAGGTTCCTAATAATTAGGAATTCTCGTAATGATACGTTAAGCGCATAAGTACAGTTATGGGTGGATCTCATAATATAAGCTGCTCTAGTAGAAATACTTTGATAAATTGACTTCAGACTGTTTTCTGCAAGGATAGGCCTGCGACAGGTTTTAGCCAAAAAAGGAAAAGCTTCGATGACAAAAAAAGTAACAAGTAGTTAATTTTAGGGATAATTTCGTTTCTAGCAGGGCAAAGTTAGTTGTATTTTTAATTCAGTTCAACGATAGGCGTATTTTTTATCTAAACTATCCGTTTACCTCTCCGACAAAGTAAGATATAAGCTGATAATTATATTTGGAATAATTCTATGCATTCTATATATATTTACCATACATAAAATAAATTTAAGATAGAGGGTATGAAATTTCGACGAAACGCTTCGAGAAAAGGTAGGTAGTGCACCTGCTTTTTGTTTTTGGCTCGTCTTGGCGGGGGTACTACCGTACCGCCAGATACTAAGAAGAAACTTGACATTGTAGTTGAAAAACATGTTCTCCCATACATTCCAACTACAATTGTAAGTTTGTACGCACAAATTTAAAAGAATTACCATGTTATTTTAAGACCATTGACTGAGGTTTCCCTGTAATCTGTAAGTAAAGAACAAATTTCTGTACTTTTTTAAAAATTTTAGGCTCAATAGCTTCGGAGACAGGGAGGGGGGGAATAGTCAATTTTTATACATTTTCTTAAATAACTTCAAAACTGTTTATTATAGAAACAAAAATATATTTGGGACCCTCACATCAAGTCCTTTCATTTGATATGTCCTTATACACGGTGTTTGGCAGAACGTTGAACATACGAAAATGGTGGATAGGTGGGGTCATCTGCTATTTACTCAGCCCTAATTTATTGGGCCCTGGCCCCCTGGACATTAAAAACATTTTTTTTTATGCAAGTTGAAATGAAGATTTAAGTATTTTTTACATCTTTCTGTAAGTTTTAGGACCCATAACTTTTTCTAGCTAACATCTGAATAAAGCAATAATTTTATAAGAATCTGCCTACATTAAAGATTAAAAAAAAAATTGCCTGTTTTACCCATTTTTAACAAAAATTACACTTTAAAGTTAAGAAAGTGGTGAAACTAGAAGAAAGCAAAAAAAAATTTTTTTATGTATCCAGGGGGCCAGGGCCAAATAAATTAGGGCTTAGTAGGTAGCAGATGACGCCACCTATCCACCATTTTCGTATGTTCAACATTCTGCCAAACACCCGGTATGTCACACGGTGTAGTTTGCAAAACTTTTGTTTTTAATTTTCTAGTTTGCTCCCCAAAAGTGACCTCCTTATTCAAAATTCATTTATTTACGTTACACGTCCGTGTTTGGGCCACAAAAATTCATATGTGTACCAAACAACTTAATCAGTCCAATAGAGTCTGAGCAAATTGGCTGTCGCAAACGGACAGACAGACATACACACTATAGTGATCCTATAAGGGTTAAATTTTTTCATTAGGACGTAAGGAACCCTAAAAATAACATTATATTCACTTGGCAACCAAATTAGTTTAGATACACATCATACTTAATTATTTTACTCACAGTTTTGTTACAAATCTTTTTAATCAAACTCACTGCACGAAGGACCCACTGACACTGACAAGATAGAGAGCTAAATAATTTGTTTGGTGCAACACAAAAGAAATAGAACAACACACAGCAGCAGAATTAAAAGATAAACACTTAGGCTTATATTTCACTAGGACACCATCGTGGCGCAACCATGGTCGTGCTGTCAAAAATGTGTGGCTGGTTGAGCAACCAAGCGGACACCCATGTGAGGTACCCTCCATAAAGCTGTATACATTATGTTGTTAGTGCGACTGGTTGCACCACCATGGTGTCCTACTGAGATATAAGCCTTAGGCCCGATCGCACCACAAAGAAGTAAACGCGTTTAAATCTAAACTAATTTAAATTAAAACATCATTTTGTTTTTGTCAATCGTTTGAAAATGGCAAAGAAATCGATTGATGTTTTAAATAAAATATGTTTAGCACTAAAAGTATTTAGTTATTTGCGGCGCAAGTGGCCCTAAGTGCTAAAACGTAAATTTGAAAACACGTACATGCACACTTTACCGAGGTGGTGCCAAGACTAAACGCTACACGAACACAAAAGAGGGACCGGATCGTTAGTCAACCACATTAATTTAAAATCAGTTCAACATCATTTACATTCTTATGTAATCGACGAGAGAATGCGTTCTTGACAACTGTCAGTTTCATACAAACGAATGCGTGTTTTGCGAATTTGATCTTTATTATCTACTAGAATTGTCGCACTGACAGGTGTCAGGAATGCATTCTCTCGACGCAGACGCCTGGACTGTAGGAGCAAGTGGCCCTAAGTACTAAATACAAATTTTTAAATACGTACATGCACAATATACCGAGGTGGTGTCAAGACTAAACACTATTCGAACACAAAACTGGGACTGGATCGCTAGTCGCCGGTATTAATTTAAAGTTATTTCAACAACATTTACATTCTTATGTATTTAATTTTAAAGTAATATAATATCGTTTTGAGCAACTTGAGGTCACGGGCGGCCAACGCAACCGATACTGGCCAGGGATACAATCGCTGGAATCGCCCCTTTTTAAATTGAGGACTACGAGTACTTACATAATTCGACTCTTTCCGCTACAAAGGGCGTAAAGAGCATTTCGGCCAAATTTACTTTTTGATGCAGTCTTACTTAGTTTTTCACGCTCTTTCGATCTGTATATTTAAAATTACGCTACGGTGTAAAAAAATGGTTTTTACTACCCAACATTTTCTTAAAGATTAAGAGGCTGACAATAGCTAAAGCGTGGTCACTGTCGGACTGCATAGAAAAGAAAGCGAAGCGCGATGACACAACGCTGGTAATTTATTGCAAAATATGAAGCAATTATCAATTTACAAAAAAACTATGGAATGGACCAAAAAATGAAAACACTATTACGTTAATATGTTGGTTGCAGCATTATCTGAAAAAAAATCTGACAGATTACATGTATATTAGTTTTAAATTTTTAGAGGTATCTTCGTGATTTTTTTCTATCGTATCAAATTAATTGTATTATGTTTTCAACACATATCATATACAGCATATATCCTGAAGAACATCATATATTTTTTTGATTTTGTTTACTGCAGTGGATCTTAGACTTTTAGGCATTATAAAACTTGCGTTTAGGTCCTGTAGTCCCCTTAACATCAATTGAACGCGTCCTCAATTTTAAAAGGGGCGATTCCGGCGATTGTATCCCTGGCCAGTATCGGTTGCGTTGGCCGCCCGTGACCACAAGTTGCTCAGAACGATATTATATTACTTTAAAATTAAATACATAAGAATGTAAATGTTGTTGGAGTAACTTTAAATTAATACCGGCGACTAGCGATCCAGTCCCACTTTTGTGTTCGTGTAGCGTTTAGTCTTGGCACCACCTCGGTAAAGTGTGCATGTACGTGTTTTCAAATTTACATTTTAGTATATAGAGGTATGAGGAACAGGGTGTAAAGTTCACTCAAACCTCCATAGAAAAGGGAGGATCCTCCGACCAGACGGGTGTTGTGTCTGGTGGGCAACTGCCCGACGATTGATGTCGGGATGTTGTATATATACTAGTTGCGCGGTAAACTCTGCTTGCGCGATGCAGGATTTTGCGTGACGTCAGTATGACGCGTAGCTCGCATGTGGCGTTGTAGATGCCGCTACAAGTACTTAGGGCCACTTGCACCGCAAATAACTAAATACTTTATTTTATTTAAAACGTCAATCAATCTCTGCCATTTCCAAACGATTGACAAAAACAAAATGATGTTTTAATTTAAATTCGTTTAGATTTAAACGCGTTTACTTCTTTGTGGTGCGATCGGGCCTAAGGCTTATATCTCAGTAGGAAACCATGGTGGTGCAACCAGTCGCGCTAACAACAAAATGTATACAACTCTATGGGGGGTACCTCACATGGGTGCCTGTAATTGGTTTATTTGAAATAAATGCTTTGAGTTTGAGTTTGAGTTCGCGCTGAAACATGCGTCGCGCGGTTTTACATTTGGTGAAAAGTATGAAAACTGCCTGCGCCGACCGGCGTTGACAACACGCGCTTGTCGGCGGCGAGAAGCGCTGGAATATCGGCGCCGGTTACCAGCGTTCTACATAAATACACACTTATACGTTATCCTTTTAGTATTGAACAACTTTATTAAGCATCCACGTAAGTAATGGGAAAAGGTAAAAAGAGATCGTTATTTTTATTATTTTACAGTAATATATTTTAACCTGCCTAGCTATTTCCCAAATATACTGGAGTCGGCTTCCAGTCTAACCGGATGTAGTTAACACCCAGTATTTTAAATGGAGTGACTGCCTATCTGACCTCCACAACCCAGTAGCTAGGTAACACGATACCCCTTGATAATACTAGTTGGTAGACTTTTGGGCTACTGACCACCCGTGACGACTGTCAAAGATCTTTGAATGACAGCCGGGACCAACGGCTTAGCGTGCATGCCGAGGCACGGAGGGATCTTGGTATGTATGAAATAGCTGTACAATACGTGACCAATAATATGGAAAGCTTGAGAATGATATTTCAAACAGGTTAGTTGTAGGGGCAGGGCATTAGTGACGGAGATGACGCTTTTCAAAGTTGAAATTTTTTATCCGTCATCATTCGTAGATTTTGTAGTTCAATTAAATATTTTATCCATCTTACAGATTACGTGAGACCATTCATCCGAGCAGGTCCAAAGGGGTACATTACAAATGCAGGCTACGGAGACCACGCCGCAGAGATCTACAACCTTGAAGTCAGACCTGATGATGTATGGATCACGACGTTCTCAAGATCAGGTAACAGTTTATTCTTCAGTCGTATAATAGGAATAGCTCAACAGTATATAAAAACCCACTGCTGGATTTACACCCATTCCAATGAAAAGAAAGAAAAGAAAGAAAAGAAGGAAAAGAAAGAAAAGAAAGAAAAGAAAGAAAGGAAACAAAAAAAATACGTTTATTTAGCACAGACTACAAAGCACACAACACAACATATACCTACAAGTAAAAAAGAAAAATAAAACAAATAAAAAGTGTAAAGTGCGTTGCTACCACCCATCCTGCAAAAATGGTCCCAGAAATAGCTATAGTTTTTGTAAACGAACAAACTGGGTAATTTCAAAACTGCGGTAAAAATATACTGGAATTCACCTTACTACTACTACATCACCCCACTGCTGGGTAAAGACACTTTGGAATTCAATTCAATTTCTAAAATTCACCCTAAGAGAAGAAAAACAAAAAAAAACATCAGCTTAACGTGATGATGAATTAAGAAATTCTCCGAAATCGTGCTTATTATGTAACTAACAGCAATATTGTTAATATTATTATCTGGTAGGTACAAATATCAACATATAAATTAATGTTCAAACCTAGTTAAGATTCAATACCGTCTTACTAATTACTAGGAATTTGACACTAATAAGGTACAATTATTGTAATTATTAGAACAAATATTTAATTAATACGGAAGAGCGAACATTGTCCGAACGTGGGGGCAGTTTTTTAAATAAGTGGACTCAGGGCGCATCGTTTTTAGGCTAAGCCGGAGTGAAGGTTGCAGGAATCCGCTGGAAGCGAGAAGCCCAGGACTTTATAGAAATAAATGATTGATCTATCATAACTCTACGTTATGTTTCAGGAACCACCTGGTTGCAGGAGCTCGTGTGGTTGGTTACTAACAACCTTGACTTTGAAACTGCGAGGGCCGTGTCAGTTACTAAGAGATATACCAATATTGAGTAAGTTCGTATAGATACTCTGTTTTTCAAACAATTTCGTTAAGTGGTCGCAAAACGACTGCTGAATAGCTATTGACATCCATTTGATATGCTACCGTGCCGATTCGCAAATTAATGTTATCCCAGGCCCTGCAGTCTCGACATTAGATAGCGACAAAAATCTGTCGCTAAGTCGTAACGTTGTCAAATTCCTTTAATAGATTTTCAACTTTATTTCCAAAACATAAGGTTGAAAATCTATTAAAGAAATTTGACATCGATACGACTTAGCGACAGATTTTTGTCGCTATTCATGTCGAAACTGCAGGGCCAGGAGCCTTCTAAATGCTGTGTATAAATCCGAAACCCTAAAATGTTGACAATTAAATCCAATAGACGACAGCTATTCTTCCGAAAGCTAATTGTTGTCGGGGGCAAAGCAAATCAAGTAACCAAAAATGTGTACTTCCGAGACGGCAGCCTGTCGAATGGCTGTGAATAGCTACGCTGAATGAGGTTTCTGCAATTAATTCCCAAGTCAGATAGTGGTATTCATTTGAAAATTCTCACTGGAAATCTGTAGTTTGAATTTATGCCAAACATTGAAATAGATTCACTCTACATCGTTAAAAGATGTTAAATCTTTGATTTGTGCCAGGTCATGCCCCATGTGGGGTTTATAGGTTCAACTGAACACCTCATAAGGACCTCCTGTCCATCTTACAGTTTGCACAAATACAGGCGCTGCCACAAAGAACAAAAACAAAAAATTCTGACGGAAAAACCCGGTAGTTCTTTGACCAAACCTGGTACTCGGACTCAGGATTGTATGCTTCGCAATCATGCTTACAACAACTAGAGCAACGAGGCAGTCGTAATATAAAATACTCGTCCATTTACATGGACAAAACTTGAAATCAAAGGACTTTTAGGGGTCTAAAGGATAAATCATACAACTTTATAAGATAATCTACAGCTGAAGTTTATAAACTTGCCACAGGCAGCCAACTCAAAAGTCCGAGATACGAGCTGAACCTACAGACCCCAACGCTCCCCGAGCGACCTACGAAGATTTCCGAAGTTTGCCGAACATTACGTCACCGAGATACGTCAAATCACATCTACCGCTGTCACTTCTCCCGCCAACATTACTTGAGACTGCCAAAGTAAGCTGCTCTATATTTTATAGAAATGATTTTTGTTTTACGAATTCTTTGTAAAAGATTTCGTTCGCTGATTTTTAATAGGGTAGTATTTAAACGCAAATCAAAAAATATCCTTTTTCTATGCAATAAGATTCCGAATTCCCATCAAAATTACTGATTGCACAGCAAAATATTCAACTCAAAATATCACTAAACACACTACAATTTATTTTCGCAGCGTACAGCGATTTTTCCTAAAGCAAAAGCTTTTTCATCAATTTGTTTTCTATTCCCAACGAGTACCACATTTTTTAAATTGCGTTTTACCGAAATCTAGGGTAATCTAAATATAGGGTTAGGGTTAATAAGCTGGTCGACGGAGCCCCGCTTCGCGGGGCTCCTATTTCTGTCTAAAGGGTTTAAAGGAACCTAACCAACCGAACCTCGGGATGCCACTGACGTCGACCATCTAGGGTTAGTATTTTCGGGAACATTTATTATGTTTTCGGAAACTTAGTTCATTCTGGTTGATTTGCTGTGCAGTCAGTATTTAATTTGCTGTGCAGTCAGTATTTAAATGATGGAAATAAATTGCTATGTGATTATTTATTTGATGTGCAATTAATAATATCCCATTTTTAATATCCCAGAGAGTATACAGGGTGATTGGAAGATGGGTGCAAAGCTTTAAGGCGAAGATAGTACAGACAATTTAGAACCATTTAAGCCATGGTTGTCTTAGACGAAGTCTTACCAAATATTTTTAACCAAATTTTTAAGTTTTTTTCGGAAATTCTCAAAATTTAATGTAAACTGCATAATTATGGCCAAATTGAATGATACATGAATTAATTTTTTATTTATTTAATTAAAGTAATGTGTAAGCAATCAAGCAAAACATGTTTTAGGCTTCTGTGTCATTAGACATTTTTTTTACAGACATTTAAAGCTCAGAAAAAATAAAAAAATTGTACAATACGTCTTTTAAACCTTATTAAAAAAAAAAACGGAGGGTGCTTTTTTTGTTCAAACCTTTTTGAAGACAAGCTTGATAATTGTTCTTTCTTTTGAGGTATCATTTATGCGGATATCTGAGGGAGACATTTTTTATTTTAGGCAGACTAATTAAAACAACATTTGAATTAAAATTATTTATTTTTCATGTTCAAAATGACGGCCGTGATTCCTACTACAAGCACGGCCCCGTCTTCTAACTTCTGTAGTCGTTATTTTCAACATCATCTCCTGCTTCATTGTCTCAAACGCTGAATTTATTCTTTGTATCAATTCTTGTCTAGTGTTTATTTCTATGTTGTTATACACCAGTTCCTTGGCCCGGCCCCACACGAAAAAGTCCAACGGGGTCAGATCTGGGGAGCGAGCGGGCCAAGGGATGGGTCCATCCCTGCCGATCCAGCTATCAGGAAAGCAATTGTTGAGGTGTTCCCTTACATTTAAAGTCCAATGCGCTGGACAGCCGTCTTGCTGAAAGATGACTGTTCGGTCTCTTTCGAAGATCGGGACACCTGATTCCTCTACCAGCAGTGGTAAATCAATTTGCAGAAATTGCAAATAATTTTCGCCATTCAATGGATCAGGCAAAAAGTGGGGCCCAATCAATGTTCTGCCAATTATTCCAGCCCATACATTCACAGAGAATTTCATCTGAAATGACACCTGCTTCTTAAAATGTGGATTGTTGTCTGCGTCGGCCCATTCATGGATGTTGTGAAAGTTTGTAATACCTTCCCTTGAAAATTTACTTTCATCCGTCCACAAGATTGATTTCAGAAACCACGCATCTTCGATGTCTCTGTTGAGGAGGAAACGGCAGAACTGAATTCTTCTTTGAGGATCTTGCTCTACTAGACCTTGCACACTCCTGCCATGGAACGGATACTTATCATTTTGGTGCATTGTATGCCACACCTTCCATTGAGAAATGTTTAAATTTCGAGCTACTGCTCTAGTACTGGTAGTAGGATCCGCTTGAAATGCTGCTAAAATGTCTTCGTCGACGGTAGTTTCGTGTCTGCCCGGGTTGACTCCAGGTTCCACGCGGTGAAACCCATCTTGGGCAAGACGGCGAAACGTGTTGTAAAACACTCGGACATTCGGTATCCTGCGAATCGGATAGCGCTCTTGATACATCCGTCGCGCCAAAGATCCATTGCCGTCTGCTCTACCGTACATAAATACGATATCCGCATATTCTTGATTGGAAAAAGTAGCCATAGTCACTTAACAATTAAGAAAAACGGCGTAGGAGCGCACTAAATGTCAACTCAACACAATTAAGGCAAAAATCAACACGTGCAGGAGCGCGAGGCTACGACTGGACACGGTGAAACAAAAAAGTTCAAAACTAACGCAAACAACACGTGCAGGAACGCAAAGGGCTACAACTGAACACGGTAAATTGTGAATCAACACGACAACGTCCACTCACAAGGGCAGTAGTTTGACTAATAAGTAAAAGATGTAACGGCTTCATCACAGACCGACTGACCCTGACTAAAGAAAAACGACTTTGTTGCCTCAGTAACTAAGACCATTTTGCTGTAAAAACCAACTCTTATCGCTTTTTGCTATTCATTGGGCGTTCTACCTGGAAATGCCGTCGCACCGCGCTTGGTGGCCATTGTTTAGAGAATCCCCTCAATGGGTTCCCCTCAATTGGTTCCTGCATGTGCCAAAAATTCTTAGAATTGAACAATGTTATCATTTCGAGCACATAAAGTATTCTTTTAAGCAAAAATTTTGTGTTTGTTAGACTGCCTAAAATTTAAAATTTCTCCCTCGAATTGGTTTGTATGTCCTAATTTCAATAATTTGTAAGATATCCGCATAAATGATACCTCAAAAGAAAGAGCGATTATCAAGCATGTCTTCAAAAAGGTTTGAACAAAAACAGCACCCTCCGTTTTTTTTAAATAAGGTTTAAAAGACGTATTGTACACATTTTTTATTTTTTCTGAGCTTTAAATATCTGTAAAAAAAATGTCTAATGACACAGAAGCCTAAAACATGTTTTGCTTGGTTGCTTACACATTACTTTAATTAAATAAATAAAAAATTAATTCATTTATCATTCAATTTGGCCATAATTATGCAGTTTACATTAAATTTTGAGAATTTCCGAAAAAAACTTAAAAATTTGGTTAAAAAAATTTGGTAAGACTTCGTCTAAGACAACCATGGCTTAAATGGTTCTAAATTGTCTATACTATCTTCACCTTAAAGCTTTGCACCCATCTTCCAATCACCCTGTATATTACGTATATAATATATTGGATCCAATAAATTGTGACCCATATTTTTGACCGGATTCCATAGATTTGCTTTAAAATTCCTGTACAATATCTACTGATGTTCATAAAACATAATTTTTCATAACCATAATAGGAGGATAAAGTTGGTGGACCTTTTCGAGACTAAGTAAACGATTCTAGCCAATACAGAACCGTTAATTTACCGAAAAAGTAAATATTTTGCAATTCTGCCAGTATTTGTGAACAGTTTAGTTTCAAACAGATTAATGGAACTATTACCAAACAATACTGATATTAAGAGTAATTAACAAAACTGTTTTTGTCTCTTTCTTTTTATAGGTTTTCTACATAGCCCGGGACACTCGCGACGTGGCTGTCTCGAATCATTTCGCTCACAAGCTCTTCAGATACTTCGATGACAGTGTCGAATTCAAGGAGTTCTGGGACCTATTCAAGAAAAAGTTAAGTTAGTATCAATCAATCTTTCACCTCAGCAACAACACCTGGTTTTTCCGTCTCTCGTATCCAGTCTATCTCAGACGACTTTTAAGGTCTTCGGTTCATATTCTGGGCGTCCTATGCTGCTTAACAATTCATGGTATCCACTTAAGGACTCGTCTGCTCCAATCCATTGTTAGGATGGTCCTCGAAAGGCAAAGCCAGCCCACTGTAACTTCAGATTGCTATTTTGTATTGCTTACTCAGCAAGCTATGTCGGCAAGTACAACTGTAGGTAGATAAGGAACTGTAGGACTAGGAACTGTAGGTATATATTCTGTATGTTATCTTAAATATCTGATGTTATGATTTCATTTCTTTCCTTCAGTAATGAACACACCTATATTTCCGCATGTGGAAGAAGCCTGGCAAAAGCGTGACCACCCAAATATGATGTTCCTATTCTATGAAGATATGCAAAATGTAAGTGTTGTCAACAAAATGTAAGTGTTGTCAACAAAATGTAAGTGTTGTCAATAAAATGTAAGTGTTGTCAACAAAATGTAAGTGTTGTCAATAAAATGTAAGTGTTGTCAACAAAATGTAAGTGTTGTCAATAAAATGTAAGTGTTGTCAACAAAATGTAAGTGTTGTCAACAAAATGTAAGTGTTGTCAATAAAATGTAAGTGTTGTCAACAAAATGTAAGTGTTGTCAATAAAATCATTGCCATCGATTATTCCTTCCTTCATTTTTTGTTCCAATGACCAAGTGACAGTCGCAGGAATCTGCTTGATGCGGAAAGCACAGGAGTTATCGTTGTGACTATGCTTGGGGAAGGCCTTTGTCCAGCAGAGGAGTGGACGTTACTCAGCTGAATCTCAATGAGAATATTTTTGTAACTCACTTTTGACCACTATCTCACCTGATACTTAGTGATGAAACGGTGGACGATTGTGCATATTCACGCACAGTAGTAGATCTATTCAATCGTGACAAGAATGGAAGACTCTCAGGTTGGCATTTGGAAAACACAAACTTCAGCAAGGGATTCCATTTAGAAATGGAATATGTTAGCGAAATTTGAGTCACATCATCGTGACTAGTTATCCGATTTAATAGAAAAAGCTTAGAGGAAGTTCATTACAGTTTCTTTAACTCATGTACTTTTATTTTCAGGACTTACGCAGCGTTACAGACAAAGTATGCCTGTTCTTAAACAAGGAATACTCGACCGAACAGAAGCAACAACTCATTGAATTCCTCCATTTTGATAATATGAAGAAAAAGCCCATGGTGAAGACAGATGTTATAGAAGGAAATGAAAACACTTTCTTTAGGAAAGGTAAGAACTAAGACTGAACTATTAGTGAGTAACTTAACGTAATATGTTATCAAACTGCTTGAATGGAGACGATAGATAAACGATTCTCTATACCCACCTACCTACATTATTGTTACACCACTCTATCTAAGTATCTATATATATACAAATTTATATACAAGATCTTGTGCGTGTAATGCCCGTTTTATCTAAAACTGGGCGACACTTAAATGGATATACCTAAATAAAAGCGCGCTGTTCGATTTTCACAGTATAATAAAGTAAGCAGTATTACATCTCGGAAGTGTCTTTATAAATGATAAATGATAAATGATTTTATTTCTGTAAGTAGGTTTGTACAAACACTTTTACACGTCAATCATGTTTTTTAAACTAGATGAGGTCGGCGTTTCCTATCTGACTACTCTGAGAAGAAAGGCCGAAACAAACTCAGAGGTCACAGTCTCTTTTAAAGTCCAGACATAATCTTGGTCAGGTCATGCGAAGACCATGCAGATTGGTATCTGAAATGGTCTTTTGAGGAAAGAACCACACAGTTTGAGTGGACCTGTCCAGTCAGTGCACGCATTTGTCAGTAATCGTGCAGCTCGACTCAGGAAGTCAGGACTTAAGGAGCTCAACGATTCGACGAACAATACCAAAGAAAGGACATTTGGGTAGGCCGCATAAATTACTCAAACTGCCAGATCATAATTAAAATTAAATTAAAAAAAAAAAAAAAAAGCAATTACCCACATAGTCTTCACATTCACAAAATTAAAATAATATAATACTTTACAAGTAAATACTCATGTCATTGTATATATAAAATTTATCAATGTCAATGTGTATATATAAATTCGGCAATAATGTTTGAAGATCATGTAGATCGGTGTCTGAAATGGTCTTTTGAGGAAAGAACCACACAGATTAAGTCGACCTGTCCAGTCAGTGCACGCATTTGTCAGTAACCGTGCAGCTCAACTCAGAACTTAAGGAGCTCAACGATTCGACGAACAATACCAAAGAAAGGACATTTGGGTAGGCCGCATAAACTACTTAAACTGCCAGACCAAGAATAAAACTGAAAAAAAAAAAAATGACCCACATATTCCTCATATTCACAATAATGAAAATAACATAATACTTTTTATAGTAAATATTCATGTCTAAAAAGAGTTAGCAAACTAAAATCAACATTCACTGTGTAAATTTATTGGAGCAGCTCAATCCCAAGCCTTTTTGTCTTCAATATAGTCTTTCACATTATAGTAGGCTTTTTGGCATAATTTCCGCTTTATAAAAAATTTGAATTTATTAAAGCTTAGATCTTGAATGTGGCTAGGAAGTTTATTATAAAAACGTATACATTGGCATCTAAAGGAGCCACCAATTTTTTTGAGCCTGGTTGTAGGAACAAGAAATTTGTGTTTGTTCCTGGTATTGAAATAATTACCTACGAACGCTCGGTAGATAAACACGCACTGGGTTGCCCACTGACTGTATCTAGTACATACTAATTCCATGCTGTGTCTCTTGGGTTACGTATTTGTTAATGCTATATTAAATTGTCATACTATCTTTTCACTATTTCTTTCGTGGCGCATTCGCGACTGTTGAGTACTGAGTAATCCGAGATTTCGAAGCGCGGCGTTTCGGCCGTTTTACTGTTACTTTAATAAACTGTGTCTCAGCGCTGAGCCAAGTGTTGAAATACAACAGTACACATGTATTTAGACATTACCTACATTCAGAGAGCTCTGTTGTCTGCGCTTCACGTTTTGATCGACTGGCTTGTTTTACCTCCCTCGCATTACACAAAAAAGCTGTCAGTGTCAATATTCCACAACAATGATGACACTGACAGCTCTTGAACGCGGTTTTGATATGCTGATAGATAGAGTTCAGTTTCATTGGTAAAATTCACCCTAAATGACAGTCTTTTATCACATTCATAATAATCTACGGTAATCTTCAATTACTAGAAAATCCACCAAATCCTAGCTTATGTCACAAATATTTTAGGTTATAACCCCAAAAAAATTATGTTCACAGGAAAATCCGGAAACTGGGTCAAATATTTCGACGAGGGTATGACAAAAGAAGCTGAAGAATTCTTGCAGAAAAATTTTAAGCTGACTACTATGCGTTTTCCTGATGTCAGCAAATGAATGACGTCTTTCTTTATTACAACTAGCTTCAGCCCGCGACTTTGTTCGCGTGGAAGTCGTAACACACCACAATATACTAAAATATCAGCCAAATTTGAATAAAACTTTCCTGTATAGTACGTTTCTAGTTTTGCTCTCAGCAACCATAATATGAAGAGAGTCAGGACTGGTGATGCGGGAGCAAGTGTCCGTGTGAGAAGCAGCTCGTCCTGAGGTCGACACCCGCAGCCTTCAGTAGTAATTTCCCATTGCTTGCGAAGTTTTTCGTTTTTAGTAAATTAATGAACGCGTGTGTTCCCGCATATTATACTAATGCGAGCCCAAAATGTAGGAAATTCCACTCGCAGTCGCATGCCATATTTGGAATTGAGTACAAACATAAGGAATCTTCTGGTAAGGGAGATATTAAAGTTCACAGTTTCAACTTTTATTTACATTTTTCACGAAAACAAGTTTTAAATGTTATTATTGCCTAACTTTAAAACTCCCATAGGTCCTGTACCGTTGCACCCATAAGCAGAATGTTTTGTTTTAGTTTGATGTACAGAATGCGTAGATAACGGATATGTGATGGGTCTTTTTAACAGACTTCCAAAAAGGAGGAGGTTCTTAATTCGACCGTTTTTTTTTTTTTTTTTAGCTATTTCATAGCTTTTATCACGGGCTTTGAGCGCGGCGACCGAATCAAGAAATTCCGTAACGAAAATAAACGTTCGCTTAACGTGTACGGTCTTTACCTATGAAATTGCCGTTCTGCAGTACTGGCCATTTCAAATCAAAATAATTTTTGTTTGGCTATGAATTCTAATTTCAAATTAATTTTATTTTAAAAACATGGATTTTTTTTTCTAAAACTAGTCATTTCTTTATTGATTAGTGTTACATTTTCATCGCATTTCAATCTTTTTCGTCATCATGGATACGTTAAAAATTCGAGTAATTATGGAATATGAGTACCGTCGTGGCAGCAACGCGGCACAAGCGGCACGCAACATCAACGACGTTTACGGAGCTAACTCTACAAACCAACGCACCACCTGTTATTGGTTTGCTCGCTTCCGTTCTGGAAATTTCGACCTGAAAAATGAACCTCGCGGTCGTCCGAAGACTTTGGTCGACAATGACGAATTAAAGGCGATTGTGGAAGCTGATGATACACAATCTACGGCTGAATTAGCAGCAGCTTTCGACGTTAGCGTCAAAACAATATTGGTCCATTTGCGTCAAATTGGCAAGGTAAAAAAGCTTGACAAATGGGTGCCCCACGAACTCAATGATCGCCAGCGCGAAGTACGCGTCGAGACGTGCCTTGCACTGCTCAACAGACACACAAATGAAGGAATTTTGAACCGCATTGTTACCTGCGATGAAAAATGGATTCTGTTTGATAACCGTAAGCGCTCAGCAAGTTGGTTGGATCCTGGTTCAGCACCTAAACAATGCCCTAAACGAAAACTTACCCCTAGAAAAGTGATGGTCACTGTTTGGTGGTCTAGCGCCGGTGTGATTCATCACAGCTTCTTACCAAACGGGGTGAGCATTACTGCAGATGTATACTGTGAAGAACTGAACACAATGATGGAGAAGCTGGCGCATCTCCAACCAGCATTGGTCAATCGCTCGTCTCCGCTGCTCCTGCACGACAACGCGCGACCTCATACTGCACAGCAGACGGTCTCCAAGTTGCAAGAACTGGGGTTGGAAGCTCTCCGTCATCCGCCCTACTCACCAGACCTTGCGCCTACAGACTACTACTTTTTCCAGAATTTGGATAACTTCTTGGCGGGAAAAAAATTTAATACCCGAGAGGCAGTACAAAATGCCTTTGAAGAATTTGTTGCCTCCCGTCCAGCTGATTTCTTTAAGAAGGGCATCAATAAACTGCCACTGCGATGGCAAAGATGCATTGATTGCATGGGTGATTACTTCGATTAATACAAATAAAAAATTCATGAAAAAAATTCGTTTAAATTTTTTCATACAAAACGGCAATTTCATAGGTAAAGACCTATTATATGGTACGACTGTACTTGAATTAATATCAAAGAAAAAAAATACTGCATAAATACTGCATAAATAAAAAATTATAATTGCATAAGTTGATAAAAAATGCTATGCAATAGCTTTACCGCGGCAGTCCCCGAGTGCCACACGTGTTTTTTTTAATGTGTGTTCGCAGATAATTTCGTCGTTTATGAACCGATTTAGATGATTCTTTTTTGTTGGAAAGGAGATATACCAAGGGTGGTCCCATGATAAGGAAACCAGGATCTGATGATGGCATCCCAGAGAAATCTAGGGGAACCTTCGAAAATCGTAGGGGCAACTAGTGCATTTGTTAATTTTTTCATGAAGTATTTTAAAGCACTACAATGTAATGAAGATCTGGAATCGATCTGAAGATGTAGCCGAAAGACAGTCGAGGGAACTCCTCAACGATTTACAGCAGTTACCTTGTATTTGGGCTTGATTAATTTGTATTGATGAGAACTTTACATCGAAATGGGTTGTGACTATTATTAGGGGTCTGATAATGAAGACGAAGGACCGTTAAGGGAACTCCTTAACGGTTTACAGTAGCTACCTTGTGTTTGGACTTAATTCATTTATATTGATGAGAACTTTGCACCCATATGGGTTATAAGTTCCATTACAGGTCTGATGATGGAGACCATAGACTGTCGAGGGAATTCCTCAACAATTGACAGCTGTTACCTTTTGTTGGGCTTACTTCATACGGTTCAATAAGCCAAAATGTTCAGTTCGTACAAAAATAATACCTAATTAAGATTTAAGTTTTACATAAGACAACCACTACCTACTAGTCGTGCTGATGCGTCAATTTGAGACTGAATTTAAGTTGCGTAATCGCGTCATCTCTAGCAATGCTCTTTCGTCGTGTGGCCTACTCAATAATTTATTTGAATCTAAGTCCGACAACGCTATTCCTTCCCAGGTTTTAACACGACTCAGAGCAACATACACCTGTCCTTTGGCGAATTTTTTCTTGCCCAGATCTATAACAGCTTTTTCCAGTATAGTTCCCTGTAACTTGTGAACCGTAACTGCTCAACTTAAAATCAAAGGTAACATTCGGCGCTCGACATCTCCGTACCCTTTAGTTCCTTGAAATGTTGCAACAGTAGGAGTAATCGGTACCCAGCCATTTTCATCTTTAATTCTACTTCCAATCGTATCATCATCATATTTAACTAACACACATTCCGTTAATTCCCCTTCTTCAATTTGTTCTCTCCGAAGAGCAGGCCATTTCATTTTTTTAACAATACTCATTGCTCCGCTGACAAGTCCATCTGAAACCGATATATTTCGCCTTGCATAACGTGAGATTCTTCAGCTAACTTTAGCGTTGATAATAAACCTCCACAGTTATTTACATCCCTCGGTATTACGTTGGGCGGTGGCGTTTTTCCATAAGTGGCGACCTCACGAGACTCTTCTACAGCAGCTACGGTATAAACTTTATGTAATTTAGAATTTTCTGCTGTCATTAAATCACTATAATCGTCAACTTGTTTAACGGTGGGGAAGATTCGCACAGCAACTCCGTCAGCGAAGTCCCGTGTCAAACGTATTCTGCGTCGTTCACATAGCAATTCAAGTTGACTCGTAGTCAATTCGCCGACCCGCAAGTTATTCCACTTAGTTTATATTGATGATGTTTTAATAATTTGCTGTCGCTGATGGTTACATATCAAATAGGGGTATACGAATTTGTGTGAGGTAGGTACTACAACTAAAAAGTAATAAATAAAAACATTTTTACAAAAAAAAAACCACTTCCAAAAAAACACAAAAAAAGTGAAAAATAACTTTAATTTCGGAAGTCGGTGGCAAAAAACGAAAAACAAAACCAAGACATCGACTTCCGAAATTAAAGTTATTTTTCACTTTTTTTGTGTTTTTTTGGAAGTCGGTTGTTTTTTTTTTGTAGAAAAGTTTTTTTATATATGTTAGCCCAGAACTTTTTTCTAGGTAAACCGATTTGGATGATTCTTTTTATTTGACGGCTGGTGCTTCTCATGTGGTCTCATATAAATTTATTCAAGTTCTGACCAGGAGTTTTGTAGTTATCCTTGATACTGCGTATTTTTCCACTTAGTTTATATTGATGATGTTTTAATAATTTCCTATCACTGTTATTTACATATCCAGTAATGGTAGGTATACGATTTTGTGTGGGGTAGGTACCACAATGAAATAGTGGAAAACAACAAGTTTAAAAAAAAAAAACGAAAAATAACTTTAATTTTGGAAGTCGGTAGCAAAAAACAAAAATACAAAACCAAAGACACCGACTTCCGAAATTAAAGTTATTTTCACTTTATTAGCGTTCTTTTTTGGAAGTCGGTTGATTTTTGTAAAAACGTTTTTACATTACGTATATTGAAAAATTCTGTTGTCATAATATGTATGTCTGAAGCCGCTGTGGAAAAGAAAGAACGCGGAATTAAATGCACGCAGTTCTAAACAGCCGTTTCATTCCAATAATTCGACTATTTTAATGTTTTTTTTCAAAAGAAACCTGTATGACAACAATAGCTTCCCTGAATAAAAATCTATTATTTTCGTTACGTCACTCTTAAAACCGTATCAAATAAGTATGAAAAAGTGATTTTTCGAACTCGTATAACTTGACAGAGACTGTCCCTATAGGTTTGGTTTCATAATAAAAAAATAAAATAGGAACGTATTCTTTTGCAACATAACTTTTTGTTTTTTGGCCAGCACTTTCACATTTAGCCCAAAAATTTATGAACGGTGAATGATCTCCTTTATTTCGATAGGGAATTAACATTACCTACTTAAATTACCCTAGACAAATTCACATAAATATTTGTTTTATACAACTCTGTCACATTTTATCAATTTTTGAATTAACCTGAGCATATTTTAGATATGTCATATATAACGCTATCGCGGACTTTTTTATTTGCATTTTTATTTGCATTTTTCTATAGAAAGCTTTATATTTTTGAACTCGAATAAATGGATAACAATTATATTTAAATAATATAGACTATCCGAATGGCTTCGGCTGTTGTGCCGAGATGATTTAGCAAACAAACCGTACACCTCATGCTACCGGATTTCTGAAAAACATTTTAATGTACAGCCGATCTATTCTGTAAAAATGTCACCGTGAAAACATAGGTGAAGTGAACTGTCATTCCACCTGATGCTAGGGATTGACACTATTGACAGCTCACTTCACCTTAGTTTTCACGGTGACATTTTTACAGAATAGATCGACAGGACATACTATATTCAATTCAACTATGTATATAATACAGTTTTAAAAAAACGCTCTCCTTTCATTACATTTGTCGGACTTAAAAAGTACCTACAGTTACTGCCCAAGAGACACAGTCAGTTGGCAATCCTAGTGCATGTTTATCTACCGAGCGGCTGTAGGTAATTATTTCAAGGACACTGCTGAGACGTAATACTGCTTACTTTATTATACTGTGCCCTTGGGGAGTACAGACGTAATATTCTGTAGGCACGTCACTACAGTCCTACACTAATCTAAACTACATAAACAGATTCGGTCAGAGCTGCGAGCTTTGTACCTATCCTTTGTATTGTTGGTACATGTAAGTAGTCCTCAATTTATAAAAAGAAACGATTGTATGGCCCACTGTCAGTGAGCCACTAGCCAGTCTCTCTTGCGATTGGCCGCCCATGACCTCAAGTCGGTCAGGACGACATTATACTCGTATTAAGTGATAATTAAATACGTAAGAATGTGAATTTTGTTGAACTGGTTTTAAATTAATGCGGGTGGTTTAGTCTGGGCACCACCTCAGTAAATCGTGCATGTAAGTATTTTCATATTTATACATATTTAGTACTTAGGGCCACTTGCACCTACAGTCCGGCCGTCAAGAGATTGCGTTTTTGACACCCGTCAGTGCGACAATTCTAGTACCTAGCATGGTATAATAATATACTTCGCCAAGTATAGAATTCCGAGACACAGTGGTCACGTGGGTGATACAAGCCTACGTCATCACCGCAGTGTTACCAGTAGTGTGTAAGAATAACTCCCCAACCGCCTTTATTACCTGTGCGAATCCGATAAAACAATGAGGTTTTAACTAACAATTACGTTGGTATATGTTTAAATCGAAATGTTTAGTTTGATTAGAAAAACGAAAGGACAATTTAAATGGTTTATATATATTTTTTAATAGAATGGTGACTGAAAATGTTTCCATACTTCTTGTTTTGTTGCAATAAAGTGGCAACTGGATAGTGACGTAAGCATGTGTCACTCTCGGAATGCCGACCTTGTTTTTATAGACCATGGTACCTAGCTAATAAAGATCAAATTCGCAAAACACGTCGTATTTGTTTGTATAAAATTGACAGGTGTCATGACCTTATCATCTCCTCGATTACTTATGAATCTAAATTTGTTGAACTGATTTTAAATTAATGCGGTTGACTAACGATCCAGTCCCTCTTTTGTGTTCGTATAGTGTTTAGTCTTGGCACCACTTCGGTAAGTTGTGCATGTACGTATTTTCATATTTATATTTAATACTTAGGGCCACTTGCTCCGCAAATAAGTAGTTACTTTTAGTACTAAAGATATTTAAAACATCAATCAGTCCCTGCCGTCTTCAAAAAACATTACAAAAGCAAAACGATATTTTAATTAAAATTTGTTTAGATTTTACTATACTTTATACTGATTTGTGGTGCATGCGGGCCTAAGGTTGATATCTCAGTAGGACACCGTGATGGCGCAACCAGTCGCACTAACAACATAATGTATACAGCTCTATGGAGGGTACCTCACCTGGGTGTCTGCTTGGTTGCTCAACCAGCCACACATTTTTGACAGCGCGACCATGGTTGCGCCATCATGGTGTCCTAGTGAGATATAAGAATAAGTGTTTATCATTTAATCGTGCTGCTGTGTGTAATACATGATTTATTTATCTACGACTATCTTGTTAGTGTCAGTTTATCCCTCGTGCAGTGAGTTTGATTAAAAAGATTTGTAACAAAAGTGTGAGTAAAATAATAATTATGATCTCTTTCTTAATAATTATGATCAATTAGTCTTTTTCTAAACTAATTTGGTTGCTAAGTGAATTCAATGTTATTTTTCTGTATTCTATACCAGCGACCCGCCCCTGCGTCGCACGGTTTTTACGACTTGATACAACATTGTGATCTCTTGATTATGTGCAAGTTTAATAATAATGTATTTTAAACATTAAACCTACCGGAACAAATTCGCTAAATGATGGTGAAAACCGCATCAAAATTTGTTGCGCAGTTTAGAAGAACAACGCAGTCACACAGACAGACACGAAAAGTGACTTTAATTTATTATAAACTAGTTTTTGCCCGCGGCTTCGCTCGCGTTAATTTAGACTTTGACTATCAATTCGGGTTATAATTCAATCATGATTCGAAAGACACGTGGCGCCATCTATTATCATAAGGACGTTATTGTTGTTTTCCTCGGGAACAGTACTTTTTTGCGGGATGAAAGGTACCCTATGTCCGTTTGTGTACACATGACAACGTATATGCAAAATTTCAGGGTGATCGGTTCAGTGGTTTAGGCGTGAAAAGGTAACAAACAAACAAACAAACTTACTTTCGCATTTATAATATTAGTTAGGATAAGTGTACAGGGTGGCAGGGACCTCCACGCGCAACCTGTTACCATGGATACAGTACATGATTCCGAAGCGTCTGCGTTGAAATTTTTCACAGAATATTTTTTTTTTAATTATCTTTCTCATACATTTTGACGGCGTAGGTACTTGCACTTTGCAATGAAACAGCCTTTTTTTATAAGTAACTAATAATTATTTTTACGCTAGGGTATTTAGAATCATGTGCTGAGTTAATGGTTACAGTTTGAACGTCGTAGTCCCTGCCACCCTTATTTTTGTTTTTTGGGTGAGAAATCATCAAATGACTTCTCCCGCTCTGGGCGAAGCGGGAGGGCGTGTCAGACTTTTACTGACTAGAACCCACCCGTGTTCCTTCAGTTGAATGTGCGCCAGGACCACGGTAACTCTTTCGAACAATCCGCGACCCCGGCAGGCATCGGCCCTATCGGACCCCGTCAATTAGTGCTTTTGTTTTTTGGAGTGGGAAATCATCGTATGACCTCTCCCGCTCTGGGCGGAGCAGAAGGGCGTGTCAGACTCTTACTGACTAAAACCCACCCGTGTTCCTTCAGTTGAATGTGCGCCAGGACCACGGTAACTCTTTCGAACAATCCGCGACCTCGGCAGGCATCGGCCCTAGCGGACCCCGTTAATTGCTGGTGACACAGTGTCTCCAACTCTCTCTATCAAAATTACGGTGTTGCTAGTCTAAAAATACGGTAAATGGTAGCTTATTACGGTAGGCAAAAAAACAAAAATATGGTAGAAATACGGTAGTCTTTTATTAATAAAATTGTTCAAGAAAACTGATTTTTCTGTATTCTAAATAAGTATAGTATTATTTATTTATCATAAAAAATAATTGTTTCACTTAAATCAAGTTAAATACCTACTGATCCGTTTTTTTATACATCGACACTTTCTTTTTTTTAAATCATATCACAGGTGGGATGGAAATCAATACAGTTTTTGCCATGTCTCATAATAACCTGTTGCGTGAACAGGTTCCCAGCAATAGATTTTGTGGACAACTGATTCCTTTTTCTTCGTCTTCAAGTTCACAGTCGGCGTTTGAATGTGACAGGGATAGCATTCCTAACATAAACTGTGCCAAATTAAAGAATGGCGACGACTTTGCTTTCGTTTTCATCTCTGATACACGATGCCAAAATACATCTGCGGGATCATCCAAGTTCAACTCACTCGATAGTATCGAGCGGAGTATTGTTTACATAACTCGAGGGCATAATTAATAGAAACAGCTCTCTATATATGTAATTCCAGCATTTTGACGTATCTCATCATAATTATATCATTTCTTGGGGACTCCCCTATTCCCTATTACAGTAATGCTTTAATAAAATAGTAATATTTAA
Organism: Dryobotodes eremita; assembly: GCA_917490735.1. NCBI lineage: Eukaryota > Metazoa > Arthropoda > Insecta > Lepidoptera > Noctuidae > Dryobotodes > Dryobotodes eremita. The sequence goes on along the minus strand of OU823247.1, from coordinate 4,226,791 downwards.
CTAGATTAAGTGTTGCCATTATAGAAATAAGGACACGGACGAAATTACGGTAGAATGTGGCACCGTAATAACATGTCTACGGTAGGTGGTAGACCTAGAACAATTACGGTAGGTCTACCGTAATTACGGCGTGGTTGGAGACACTGTGGTGACATCTCTTTGAGGCGCGCGTGGAACACAACGCGCCATCGACTCGGGCCTGGTCCTTACCGGACGGAACGAACTTATTTATTGTTGGACGAATGCTTGTAAGCAGTGGATCAGACGATATCTTCATTACAGATGCCTCTTCAGATAGAAATCTAATGGGTATAATTGACAAATTCTGAACTATATCTGGTCAGTGTATAAAAAGTTTATGAAGAGAAGAAGGCATGTATTACCATTGGTACAAATCTACGTAAAGTTTAGCAGTATCAAAGCAGAAATTCCTTAATTTAATGTCATCTATCGTCCACCCTGATGAAATACACTGCAAGATCACACAAGTTTTGCTCAATAGCTCAGCGTCTATTCCCGTAAGTTCAGCAGAATTAGGGTTGTTTAAAAAAAATCGCCTTGCCGAGTTGTCATTGTTGGTAGATCTACTACCTTGTTTTACAACATCGAGAAGTAAGCCCGTTTCTCTTCTTACAGCCTCTTGGATCCTTCTTTTCCTCTCATCAACTTCCCTTTTTGCCATATCACCCGTCGCTTGCCACGAATTTATGTCTAATCTAGAAGAAATGTGGAGAAAACATTCCATTGATCGAATCCAAGCGTGAAGAGAGTTTAAGCCGTATTTGCACATGTCCCCGTTTACTGGTTTCCCTTTTACCAACTCCAAATTATTCATTTCTTTAGGACTAGCCATGCCTAGGACACATACTAAAGCTGCTGTATCAGATATAATTGACTGAATTTGGCCATCATTGTCAACAGCAGCTGGTGTGTAACACTAATTCCATCAATGATGGTAGATGGCATTAAGGCCTTACTCTCAGCTTCAATTGCAGCCAGCTCTGCCTGTACATTTTCTTTAGATTCTTTCATAAATTTAAACATTATGGGGCGGCAAAATAACATTGAGGATGGTCGGTTGTTTTCCCAAATTATAACATCGTTTGAGGCGAGCCGCAGACGCACAACACTTATCATGAAGTTACTAGCCAGATTACTTAGCTCACTTTTACTCGTCTTTTGATGATAAACCCTTTGGCTGGATGATCTATCAAATTCCCATTTGCTAGTCAAAACGAGCTGTTGATTGGAATCAACAGAAGTTTTTAAGGAACTTAAAAGTTCGTAGTCACGTTCATCAGAGCTTATAATTTGCTGAGTTTTCTGTAACTGTCAGATCTTCATTACCTGTATAACACTTCACTTTTTCTTTAACCAGAATATAGTAACTGAGGTATTTTAAAACTACTTCTTGATTGTTAAAATCTCTAAGTATTTTGTAACGCCATTTTGATAAATTTATCGAGATATATACAGGGTTACTGGTAACTCGACGTATTCCTTGCAGAACGTCATAGTAGGGTTAAAATGCAACAAATTAAGCCACCAAATGTTCTACCGAAATTCAGTAGTTTTTAAGATAATAAGGTTTTTAGTTGTTTTATGAAAAATCCAATTTAAAAATGATTTACGGCGCAACTATACTGGAATTTAAGTTATTATAGTAGCTGATGCTGTAGCAGATCTTTGTTGATATTTAAAAATCTAAAATGCCTAAAACTTTGGCAAAGATCACTAATTAAACATTTTATTTTTCGCATGTTTTGTCATTACTTTATTAAAAAATCACTCAAAAACTACTGATTTTCGGTAGAACATTTGGTTGCTTAATTTGTTGCATTTTAACCCTACTATGACGTCCTGCAAGGAAGACGTCGAGTTACCAGTAACCCTGTAGAGCCAATGCTTTCTAAGGAGTAATTTCCCTAACCTGAATTGTATTCCCATGAATGAAGGCTTTAATTTTGTAGGCCTCTTCTATATTTCCATCATCATCATTACATTAGCTGTGTAGATTTCTCCTTCTTTTCTAAGCGCCCTTTCAGCCGAAAACACGATTTCAGAGCTGCTGCTGCTACCACTGCATCCAATAGCATCTTCAGTGCGTCTTCTTTTCTGCCGGTTACCAAGACCCTCGAAACATTAATGAGAACTAGGATTTGTACAAGTTGAAGCATCTGATTTAGCCGCGGAAATCATGTGCTCAATATCTTCCCTTACATTTTCTGTAGAAGGGTCTATATTTTCGTTTTGTTTCGTTGGAAATTGTGGCCACTGAATTGCATCCTGCAGCCACTCTTCGTATTTCTTACGGAACTTATCCGTGCTTTTTCCAGATTGTGTTCATTTTGCAAAAATCTGGTGGTAAAATCGACGACAACAGTCTTTTAAACTTGATTCGGAACTACTACATAGTTATTCAGAACTATTCTCTTTTAAAACACTGAACAAGTAGTTACAGTCGCCTAAATCTTTATGTGCGCTTGCACATAAAGCAACGTAAATATCAAGATTCGTAATAAAATTTGGAAAATTCATTTCGAGATTAGCGTGACTATACGAAGTGTAAATCAATACTAATTTTAAAGCTACTTATGGTGACTTATTTATACTACGAGTATATCCAGGTACCCTCATTCATTGATTATTATTACACGGTCCTATTTGCTGATGAGACATGATAAATTAGTTTATTACAAGCGGTTTGTTACTGCTCATTACTACAACCATTAAGAAACCATTACCCTAATCACTTTACTTAATAACCTATATCTTCTTTAATTGGGTTCTCCGGAATATTATATTTTGTATCGATACTCTTAATATCTATTCCACAGTCCATGTGTAAATCATGTTATTATAAGTCTAACAAAACCAGTGTACATAAAATAATAAGGCCAAAATATGTTTTTTGTTAATATATAAATCAACCTGTATGTCAGAAAGTGCACGTCTGGTGCACCATGTTTCTTAGCACGAAATGTAGCTCTTGGTATGTGTAATAAGATAGTAAATACCACAACTTGAAATGAGGCCGAAATCAGGCGGTAGAGAGCTCGATAGAGTCATTTTCATAGTAATATTTCACATTTTCTCAACTAACTCCCGAAATACGAGAGATAGAAAGAAATTTGTCAGCGTAACATACCATACATTCGTTCCGCTGTGCGGTGGTGATGACTTAATCATTATCATTGTTCCAATGACTTCCGTCACGACTGTACTTATCTGTCTATTCGTCTGTCATAAGCGATTCATAAGTAATGAAACGGAGCATTAATATTCACATGTAAAAGCTTCGAATGAATCTTAAACGATTTCTGTGCTGACAGTGTTTAGGTTTCAGATTTACTTTAATTTATTATTATATGCAAAAGCGTTTAGATATCGCTGAAATATACCCAATTACTAAAAGAAAAAACCAGCCAAGTGCTAGTCGGACTCGCGCACGAAGGGATCCGTACCATTATCTATAAAAACGGCAAAAATATCATGTGTGTTTTATTTAAGCCCCCTTAAATATTTATTTTATTCTGTTTTTTAGTATCAGTTGTTATAGCGGCAACTGAAATACATCATCTGTGCAAATTTCTACTGTCTAACTAGCACGGTTCATGAGATACAGTCTGGTGACAGACGGACAGACAGACGGACGGACAGCGGAGTCTTAGTAATAGGGTCCCGTTTTACCCTTTGGGTACGGAACCCTAAAAATGTTACAGTCAAGTGATTAGATTTCCTGCTACTAGTGTTGATTACCTACTCTTAAGGAAACTATAGTTAATGACTTCTTCATTGCCCATCTAGCAGGTATACGCAATCATTGATGTTGAGTACAAAATGGTGTTTTATAAAAATATAAGTAATATTGTCCTAATGGCCCAGTCGTTAAGGCCTCGCCTCACATGAACGAGGTTGTGGGTTCAAATCTGGGCAAATACAAATGTGATTTTTTCGATTCATATGTAATTTATGAGATTACTAACTTTTGTCCGCGGCTTCGCTCGCGTTAATTTAGACTTTGACTATAAATACGGGTTATAATTCAATCATGATTCGAAAGACACGTGGTGCCATCTATTATCATAAGAAGGTTATTGTTGTTTCCCTCGGGAACAATACTTTTTTGCGGGATGAAAGGTACCCTATGTCCGTTTCTGTGCACCTGACAACGTATATGCAAAATTTCAGGATGATCGGTTCAGTGGTTTAGGCGTGAAAAGGTAACAAACAAACAAACAAACTTACTTTCGCATTTATAATATTACTAGCTTTTGCCTGCGGCTTCGCTCGCGTTAATTTAGACTTTGACTATCAATTCAGGTTATAATTCAATCATGATTCGAAAGACACGTGGCGCCATCTATTATCATAAGAAGGTTATTGTTGTTTTCCTCGGGAACAGTACTTTTTTGCGGGATGAAAGGTACCCTATGTCCGTTTCTGTGCACCTGACAACGTATATGCAAAATTTCAGGATGATCAGTTCAGTGGTTTAGGCGTGAAAAGGTAACAAACAAACAAACAAACTTACTTTCGCATTTATAATATTAGTTAGGAAGTTAGGATACGAAGTTACGAAGTTAGGATTAGGATAATGGTCATCTCTGTCATCGGTGAAAGAAAAACATCGTGCGGAAACCTGGACTTATAGTTAGTTTACTTAAGTCTGAAATCGCCAACTAGAGCAAGTATCAATGCTCGTGCCTTCTTTGTATGAGAAAAGGCCTTTGCCAGGCAGTGGAACAATTATAGGCTGGTTTTATTCACACAGCCGAAGCCTGCAGACACCTAACAGATATCCACACGATATTTAGACAGACGAGTTTAATTCAGAGTCACTTACTAATGGAGAACTATTAGTAAATGATTCTGAATGAAGCTCGTCTGTGCTCAGTCTTCATTTCATCAGCGGGAACACACTAACAGTAGGAATGGTTTTCATTTTGACAGTTCAACAACATTCATTGCTGCACTTGTTGAGCAGACAAATTTTTGGAACATAGAAAGCAATGGATTAGCAATATCCTTCAAAATTATTCAGATTGTGAATGATTGTGTTACGCAGTTAGGGTGAGGATCCAGACTGCATTCAAGTCATAACTCCTTAAAATGCAACAAGAAAAGTTTAGGAAGAAATAAGTGCATAAATTAACAGTGAACCGTCATTTATTTTTCAGGAATACAAAATGGCATCCCAAGAATTTCCGTATGAAATTAAAGATGTTACTGAAGAGGAGGACAAAATTATTAAAAAGTATTATAAAGGTAAGACATGAAACTCGTTATCCTTTTAGTATAGAAGTAATTTATATGCCGAAGATGCCTAAGTTCGACCCCGACGACGCCACTACCCTCCTCCAGGAGAGTAGAAAGGCCACCAGTATCTTAAAGATACACAAACACAGACCGTCGTCCTTCCGTCCTCGCCGCTGAGGCCCACCGCGACGCTCCAATTCATGTCCGCCCCGACCCTTGCCCGAGCCAGCCCGCGCCGCTGAGCCTGTAGCTTTAAATTCATCCCCTAATAATAATAATTCCGATCCAGCCTGTCCTAGGTTGACCTGCGAGAAGCCAATCCCAATTTTTTTTTTAAATATACCTCGCTATCTCGATGTCACCTCCACACAAAACAAATGTACTTATGATAATAGATGCGCACGCACATATCGAAGGACTGTCACTGCGATACATCGCGGGCTGCTTGAGAGTTTACCTCGATGCCTACGTGAAATCGAAATATTTTGTTTTTCATTGCGGTCAACGGCAAGCATCGATGTGATTTGCCTCGTGATGGGTTCGCCTCAGCTTATCGTGTAGACCGTTTCACTCAAACTCAAAGTATTTATTTTAATTAAATCATTTACAGGCACTTTTGAATTGTCAAAGATTCGGTCAGTTAGAAAGTTGAAGCTAGTTGCTCATTCAAAAACGTAGATCTCTATGGAGAAGAACTCTCGTGCCTCTTCCGTTCCATTTTTTACTTGTGTGTATTGAATTATGGATAAGGAGGTGCTAATGCTAATCGCTGCTTCCCTGCGTCTAGGAGCTCCTTTTTGTTCTCCTCATCGCTGTCACTGTGGAGAAGTAGTCAACAGCCTCGGACACCACGGTCTGTCTTGCAGCCGTAGTGCGTGTCGCATACCGCGGCACGCGAACATTAATGACATTATCCGACGAGCTCTTGTCACCGTCGGCGTTCCAGCTGTATTAGAACCTAATGGCTTGGCACGCGACGATGGCAAGAGACCGGACGGCATGTCTTTATTTCCTTGGAAGGTGGGTAGGCCTTTAGTGTGGGACGCAACATGTGTCGATACTCTTGCGCCATCCCATCTTCCTGTCTCGGCTTGCTGTGCTGGCGCCGCTGCTGCGGCTGCAGAAAACCTCAAGCGGCGTAAGTATAACAACCTTGTCGGTAATTATATTTTCGAGCCGTTTGGGGTTGAAACCCTCGGGCCGTGGGGTCCGAGTGCCCATATTTTGTTTAAGGAAATCTCCAAACGCCTGTTTGACACTTCTCGTGACCCAAGGGCTGGCTTTTTCCTAGGCCAGAGGCTAAGCATTGCCATACAACGTGGCAATGCCGCCAGTCTCTTGGGTACATTACCAGTCGACAGCGATGCAGTTTTAGTTAGGTTAGGTTAATTAATTAGATATAAGTTGTTATTCATGTACTCAATTAAATTTAACTTATTTCATTGTTCACAAAAATAAACAATAATTAAAAAAGAGGGTAAACATTGGGGATAACAGAGCTAAAAATCTTTATAGTTAACTTAGTTACAAAATAAATTTGGTGCTAATTGATTTGATTTTTAATATTCCTGTTTTGTGGGATAAGCGTGAGAAAAACTATCACAACAGATATGTTTTAACCAGAGAATGAAAGAAAGTTGCTTCGGCATGCGATTTCTGGAGTCGGTAGAGTACAGCACAAACGCAAGACTGAGCAAAACTGAGCTTTCCGAACGTCCGATTTTTTTTGAACCGACATCTTCGCACTGCCACCTACGTAGAAATTGCGAGTATCGACATCGAGGTATCGAGATAGCGACCGCGATCATGAGTATCTTTGACCTTCGGTAGGACAAGGGTATAACTGAACTTTTAGTGATTTTACAGGAGAGTCATTTTAAGTTCTTTTCACGCCAAGATAGTCAAAAAAATGCACCAATATGACGAAGACACCGTTGCCCTCTAGCGGCATTAAGCTGATATTGATGACTGCGTTGGGTTGCGACAGTCGCACTCTACATGCCACCATTCTGAACCATCCTGCGTCTGCGTTGAAATATTTCGTCAGTTATTTTTTTTTAAACTCCTGTTCCATACATTTTGACTACGTAGGTATGGCACTTTCTATGAAACAGCAGATTTTTTTTTTGATAATCAACTAAAGATTTCTGCTCTAGAATCATGCGCTGAATTCACGGTAACAGGTTGCGCGTCGATGTCCCTGCCGTCCTGTATACATACCTATCTATTTTAATAATATGTTATAACCATGTTACAGATTACGTGAGACCATTCATCCGAGCAGGTCCAAAGGGATACATAACAAATGCAGGCTACCGAGACCACGCCGCAGAGATCTACAACCTTGAAGTCAGACCTGATGATGTATGGATCACGACGTTCTCGAGATCAGGTAAAAGTTCTTCAGACGTATGATAGGAATAGCTCAACAGCACATAAAAACCCAATGCTGGATTTACGCCCATGCCATTGCTGCCACCCATCCTGTAAAAATGGTCACAGAAATAGCTATAGTTTTTGTAAACGAACAAGCTGAGTAATTTCTAAAAATGTAAAAATATACTGGAATTTATTATAAAAGAAGAAAAACAAAATAACATAATAAGATGATTAATTAAGAAATTCTCCGAAATCGTGCTTATTATGTAACTAACAGCAATGTTGTTAATATTATTTATTATCTGGTAGGTACAAATATCTATAGACAAATTAATGTTCAAATTTAGTTAAGCTTCAATACTGTCTTACTAATTACTAGGAATTTGACACTAATAAGGTACAATTATTGTAACTAGTAGAACAAATATTTAATTAATACGGATGAACGAACTTGGGGTGAGATTTTAACCGACTTCCAAAAAGGAGGAGATTATAGGTTCGGCTGCAAGTATGTTTTTCTTTATGTATGTTCATCGATTTCTCCGTCAATTGTGGACCGATTTTGAAAACTATATTTTTGTTTGAAAGGGTATGCTCTCGAGGTGGTCCCATTGTCACCAAGTCAGAGTCTGATGAGGGGATCCCATGGAAATCGAGGTTAATCCTCAAATTTTATAGGCACACCTAAGTGTGACTATAAAAATACTACACTATGAAATACTATACTATGAAAATACCCAAATCGCTAGAGAACGATTTGGGTATTTTTTATAGTAACTGGTGCATTTGCTCTCGGAAAGCACCATTCGGTGAAGTGGAACTGATGATGAAGACCAGAGGTGGCCACCGGAAATAATTAAAATAAGTATTTCACGGGTTGCGATTCGGTTACTTTAATATGGTTGCTAAGCAATTTATTCTCGTCACAATGCATATGGTGAAATTTAAGCTGTTGGTGAAGCCACCATCAGCTCCAGTTCTTCTGGTTCTTCCCAGGACAACTCCTCAACAATTAACGTCCCTGTAAGCAAAAAAAAAAGCAACATTTTGTAAAAAGCGATGAGCAGTTGACATTAGGCCATTTTAAATTAGATAAATCAATAACTGACCAACTTAAAAGAGAAAATAAAAAACTTTTTTACAAATAAAACACTACAAAGTGAAACATTACTTTTATTTCGGAAGTCGGTAGCAAAAAAACTAAAATACAGATCCAAAGACACCGACTTCTGAAATAAGAGTTACTTTTCACTTTGTAGTGTTTCTTTTTTAAGAAGTGGACGGAAGGCGTAACGTTTTTAGGCTCAGGTGGACCGACATCGACCGAGTGAAGGTTGCAGGAATCCGCTGGTTGCGGGAAGCACAGGACCGGTCGTTGTGGCGATGCTTGGAGGAGGTCCAGCAGTGGATGTGTTTGGGCTGAATAATGATGATGATTTAATGTCGTTGAGCTGCTTCAGTTCTGCGAATCGATGCGAGCACTGACTGGACAGGTCCACTCAAATCTGTGTGGTTCTTTCCTCATAAGACCATGTCAGACATTAATCTGCATACCCTTGGACTGTCTGGACTTAAAGAAAAACCGGTTGAGTTCGTGTCGAACCAGGCACAATGAAGGGTTCCGTAGTTGGGATAAAATAATCCCAAGAACAAACTTAACATTGTAGTTGGAAAACATGTTCTCCTATACGTTCCAACTGCAAATGTAGGTTGGTCGACTATTACTCGTAAACTTGTAAAGCCTACTTAGCTGTGACAGTTTCATTTTAATTTCATTATATATACCACTACCGTGAATTTTTTCACATGTCCAAAAGTAACCATTTAGCTGGCAGGGAGGGGGACACTTGACTCTAACAAATATTAGCAATTTAAAGCTTAATTTTACGCAAACGAATCCCTAAATCGAAAAATGGTTTTCACAGACCCGTAATATTTTTGAATGGCCTATCCTGAATGGATACCCCACACCATGAGATGGATTAGAAAAAAAAAACACATGTGGCACTCGGGGACTGCCGCGGTAAACTATTGCATAGCATTTTTTATCAACTTATGCAATTATAATTTTAAATTAAAATTAATTAAATTAATTCTAGTACAGTCGTACCATATACATACACGTTAAGCGAACGCTCGGCCGGGCTACATGGTAGGCGGAGTGGGGGGTGTTAGGTTTTATTTTCGTTACGGAATTTCTTGATTCGGACGCCGCGCTCTAAGCCCGCAATAAAAGCTATGCAATAGCTTAAAAACATCCCCACTTTACGTGTACAGGAAGGAGATACGCTAAAAAAATATTTTTTCATCATTTTATTTTACCACTTTTTCGGCGTGATTAATATGTATATCCATGCCAAATTATAGCTTTCTCATGCCAAATTATAGCTTTATCTAAGAGTCTCTGAGCTAAGCTGCGGACGAACGGACAGACGGATATGGCGAAATTAAAAGGGTTTCTTGTTGACTACGGAACCCTAAAATCTGTGACGCTTACACACCGAACCCAACTAGTTTTAAAATAATATTTATTTTTGACGTGTTTTTTTTTTTACTAGTTTTACTAAACAAAAATAAATGATTGATGTATCTTAACTCTACGTTATGTTTCAGGAACCACCTGGTTGCAGGAGCTCGTGTGGTTGGTTACTAACAACCTTGACTTTGAAACTGCGAGGGCCGTGTCAGTTACTAAGAGATATGCTTATATTGAGTAAGTTCGTATAGATACTCTGTTTTTCAAACAATTTCGTTAAGTGGTCGCAAAACGACTGCTGCATAGATATTGACAAACATTTGATACGCTACCGTCACGAGTGATTCCATATTCGAATAAATGCAATTATTGTATTCCAATTTTCAACTGATTCACCATTCAGCTATTTGTACAAATCCAGACGCCACTTTTTTCCGAAAAATTCCTGACGGAAAAACTCGATGACATTTTGCCCGAACCTGGGAATCGAACCCTAGATTCTATGCTCCGCAGTCATGCATACGACAACGAGAGCAACGAGGCAGTCGTAATATAAAATAGTCGTCCAATTACATAGACAAACCTGAAATCACAGGACTTTGGGGGTTCAAAGGATGAATCAAAATCTAAAACTGAAGTTTATAAACTTGTCACAGGCACCCAACTCAAAAGTCCGAGATACGAGCTGAATATACAGACCCCAATGCTCCCCGAGCGACCTACGAAGACTTCCGAAGTTTGTCGAACATGACGTCACCAAGATACGTCAAATCACATCTACCGCTGTCACTTCTCCCGCCAACATTACTTGAGACTGCCAAAGTAAGCTGCTCTATATTTTATGGAATGGATTTTTTAAATTAATTCTTGCACAAGATTTCGTTCGCTGATTTTTAATATCCCAAGAGGGTTTTATGTTGGATCCAATAAATTGTGACCCAAATTTTTTTACCGGATTCCATAGCTTCGAAATAAAATTGTTTTACTATATTACCTACTGTTAATTATCTTCTTAAAACAATATTTTGTTATCAATACTATAATATTAGAAAGAGGTATATTTGTTCGTTTGTAAGTTTGTGTGTTGGTGGTAATATCTGAAACTTCCGGTCGGATTTGAAAAATTCTTTTTACATTTGATAGCTCCATACTTGAGGAAGGCTATAGGCTATTTAACATCACGCTAGGACCCTTAGGAGCCGAGCAAAAAGAAAAAAAGTTAGAAAGAACGCTAAGTAAATACGAAGTAGCGCGGGCAGGCGATGCGATGCGACGGGGTAGGTCGGGGGAATAAGAAATTTCACGCAGACGAAGTCACAGGTGGAAGCTAGTGTTTGATAAAATAGGAGGTTAAGATTGCCGGGCTTTGTCGAGACACAACCAACTATTCTAGCCTATACAGAATCGTTAATGTACAAAAAAGTTAATATTTTGTACTTTCACCTTTATTTGTTTTTAACTATTGGATGTAACTGTAATTACCACCATACAATACTCGTACAGTTATAAAGTTTAATTAACATAACTATATATCTCTTTTTTTCATTTAAAGGTTTTTTACATAGCCCGGGACCCTCGCGACGTGGTCGTCTCCTATCACTTCGCACACAAGCTGTTCAGATACTTCGATGACAGTGTAGAATTCAAAGAGTTCTGGGACCTATTCAAGAAGGACTTAAGTGAGTATGCATTGGTCTTTGACAGGCATAACTGGCCTACTGCCACTGTATTGCTAGGTCGGTAACTCCAGTTCTTTTCCGGATAATTGTTAGATTTCGCGTCTTATTCTAGTAGAATGCAGGGAGCAGGGATAGAGCGATCAGTTGAAAAATAATAATACGGTTGGTATGATTTTCTCTCTTTCAGTATTGCACACACCTATATTTCCGCATGTGGAAGAAGCCTGGCAAAAGCGAGACCACCCAAATATGATGTTCCTTTTCTATGAAGATATGCAAAATGTAAGTATTGTCAATAAAATGTAAGTGTTGTCAACAAAATGTAAGTGTTGTCAACAAAATGTAAGTGTTGTCAACAAAATGTAAGTGTTGTCAACAAAATGTAAGTGTTGTCAACAAAATGTAAGTGTTGTCAACAAAATGTAAGTGTTGTCAGCAAATCATTTCCATCGATTATTCCTTACTTCATTTTTATTCCAATGACCAAGTGAAACACAGGAGTAGTCGTTGTGGCTATGCTTGGGGAAGGCCTTTGTCCAGCTTGGTTGAATCTCAATGAGAATATTTTTGTAACTCACGTTTGACCACTATCTCACATGATGCTTTGTGATGAAATGGTGGATGATTATGCACGTTTACTAAGAAGTAGATCTATTCAATCGTGACGTGACTGGAAGACTCTCAGGTTGGCTCGTGGAAAACACAAAAACTCCAGCAAGTGGTTTCATTTCTAAATAAAATGTATTAGCGAAATTTGTGGTATATCATCGTATCTGCGTCGAGTTAAGCTTAGAGGAATTTCATTACAGTTTATTTTTTAACCGACTTCACAAAAAGGAGGAGGTTCTCAATTCGACTCTATGTTTTATTTTTTATTTATGTGTATGAGCTCAGAACTTTTTCTGGGTGCACCGATTTGGATGATTCTTTTGTTTGAAAGCTGGTGCTTCACATGTGGTCCCATATAAATTTGATCAAGTTCTGACCAGAAGTTTTTGAGTTATCCTTAAAACTGCGTATTTTTTCCACTTAGTTTATATTGATGATGTTTTAATAATTTCCTGTCACGGTTATTTACATATCAAGTAGTGGTATACGAATGTTTGTGGGGTAGATACCACTTCTAAAAAGTGAAAATTTTTTTTTTTTTACAAAAAAAACTACCGACTTCTCAAAAAAAAAAACACTAAAAAACCTGAAAAATAACTTTAATTTCGGAAGTCGGTGGCTAAAAACGAAAATACAAAAACCAAAGACACCGACTTCCGAAATTAAAGTTATTTTTCACGTTTTTATTAGTGTCTTTTTTCCAAGTCGGTTGTTGTTTTAGTAAAAATGTTTTTTTTTTAACTTACGCTCTTATACATATTTTCAGGACTTACGCAACGTTATAGATAGAGTATGCCTGTTCTTAAACAAGGAATACTCGACCGAACAGAAGCAACAACTCATTGAATTCCTCCATTTTGATAATATGAAGAAAAAGCCCATGGTGAAGACAGATGTTATAGAAGGAAATAAAAACACTTTCTTTAGGAAAGGTGAGTAAGAACTCAGAATCATGATCTAAACTATTTGTAGGTATAACACAATATCACGCCTGTTTCTGCGAAGGTATAGACAGAGGTGTACCTTGCTTACAGAGTCAAGTTTTTGATTTTATTTCTACGAGTATATGAGGTACACCCAAATTTGGCCAGTAATGTTTAAGTCCCGTTTAATAGGAGGCGAGCCTATTGCCATCAATCAGGCACAAATCCAGACTCCGGGCTGGTACTCAGAAATTCTTAATAGTTCTTGTGACCCCTAGACCAGCTGTGTGCACGTCTTTCTACATTATTCTGACGTGTATAATTTCAACTTTAATGATGTAATCAATATCTTGTAACAATATATATTATTTAAGAGTATGCCCATCGAGTTTCTTGCCCGTTCTGCTCCGTAGGAACCTACTACGCTTTGGAATAGGCAACTAGCTTCATTTTTCTAACTGACCGATTCCTTGACGATTCAAAAGTTCCTGTAATTGGTTTAATTGAAATAAATGCTTTGAGTTGATTTTGTCTATTAATACTAATATTTATGCAAGATCTTGTGTGTAATGCTCGTTTTCACTAGAACTAGGCGACACTTTAATGAATGCCTCAATAAAAGCGCGCTGTTGGATTTTCAACTTTCAGCGCTAAACCGGGGGTTGAAAATCCTACAGTACACTGTTATTTAGGTATTACATTTAGATGTCGCCTGATTATAGTGAAAACGGGCATATCTAAGTATTTATTTATTTATGCAAGAATTTACGTGTTTGTAACAGTGTTCCGTTTTTTGCGTTTCACGTTTTGTTCGAGTGGCTTGTTTTACCTCCCTTGCATCACGCATCATCTGGGCAAATTTCGCTAATGAAACGGAACGCGATCAGCACGTCATCTCATACTGCGTTTAAAAGCTGTCAGTGTCAATATTCGACAACAATGATGACACTGACAGCTCTTGGACGCGGTTTTGATGTGCTGATCGCGTTCAGGTTCATTGGTGAAATTCGCCCAAAAATAACAGTCTTTTATCACATTCATAAGGATTCACATTTCTACGGTATTCTTCAATTACTAAAGAATTTATCAAATCCTAGCATATATCACAAACATTTTAAATAAGTAACTCCAAAAAAAAATGTTCTCAGGTAAATCCGGGAACTGGGTCAAATACTTCGACGAAGAAATGACAAAAGAAGCTGAAGAATATATGGAGAAGAATTTGAAATTGACTACTATGCGTTTTCCTGATGTTAGTAAATGAATTGAGGATTTCTTAATTAATTACTAGTTGACCCGATAGACGTTGACTTGCTCAAATGTAATAATCTTGTTTTGTTTACGTAATGGCGGAGTAGCGCCCTCTCTAATAAATTTTGTGTAATATTCCCTATACTCCCGATTTTTTTTCCTGGTAACTTTACTATAAACAAAACATAAAGAATTACCGTTCAGAATTCCCGAATATAAAAAAACCGAGGCAATTTTTCCATAAAAACCTAATTCGGGCTATTAAGAACATTTTAAAAGAAAACATAACCAAATCGGTCCAACGTTCTCAAGTGATACGCTTACCAACGAACAGCATTTAAATTTTATAAGCTTTTTTATTTATATAGAATAGTTGATTGTTATACAAGGGGCTAAAATGACCCATATATACTAAGTAGTTTTTTATTCCCGAGCTTTAGCAAGGAAGTAAATAGAAACCGAGTTATAATGGGTTTTTAGCATCGTGTGTTACTTGATAACTTTTCACTACGATTGCGAGAAAATTAAATGATCCAATAAAATATTAAATAGTTTACTTTTTATTTCTGCTGTAGCCGCAACGCAATGTACGCATTCTACCGAAGAGATCGCCGTTTCTAGTTCCATTTTCAAAAATAAAATGATTTTCTTTTTTTATGAAACAGTAATAAGTCGAGTCTTTATTCATGATTATTCTACTTATGAATAAAGACTTTTTCGGTTTTGTAGGCTCATTGGTAACACACAAAAAATTTATAATTAAAATTTTCCCCTAGAGGAATATATGCTATTTTATCCCCGCTCTGGTAAGCTACGATGACGTGCTTTTTGAGCAAGAGGACTGAAATGGATTATTTTGCACTTCACTGGAAATCATCAAATGACTTTTCCCGCTCTGGGCAGAGCGGAAGGGCGTGTCAGACTCTTACTGACTAAAACCCACCCGTGTTCCTTCAGTTGTCTATGCGCCAGGGTCACGGTAACTCTTTCGAACAATCCGCGACCCCGACAGGCATCGGCCCTATCGGACCCCGTCAATTATGCTGTCATCTCTTTGAGGCGCGCGTGGAACACGACGCGCCGTCGACCCGGACCTGGTCCTTGCCGGACGGCGAGCTGCCCATTGCTCGCGGTCCGCAAGCCCGCGCCTGCGATGGCCGGGAGTCGGCAATTGACTCCTGACGCCCAGGATGTCCTCTTCTGTGGCGACTAGGGGCGTGAGGGCGCAACCATTACTGCTTCGCAGAAGGAGGTGACAGCTTCCCATTCCCTCTCGCTCCGTACCATTGCCTGAACCAGTGCCGGACGCGAGAGATCGCCGCCGCCGATCGCCGCCACGAGGACACGGCGGTGCTCCGCCCAAGCCGGGCAGACTTCCACCGTATGCTCCACCATGTCCTCCGGTCGATCCACACAATGATAACGCCCGGGCGTTTCCTCCCGCCTTATCCGAAACAGGAACCTCCCGAAACAGCCATGTCCGGTGAGAACCTGCGTCAGGCGGAAGGTGAGGACGCCGTGGCGCCTCTCAAGCCACTTCTCAAAGAGAGATTATTTTGCACTTGTATTTCTGTTGTTGGCTAATGGCTACACACCAACTGAGCTAGGTTGAATACCGTGGCTGTTGACTGAACCATTTTCGGAATTATGAACCTTAGAAACTTATTTTTCTTGGTGATTTCCTCATGGATTTTTTGGTCAATTAGGCTGAGAATAGCTAAAGCGCGGTCACTGTCGGACTGCATAGAAAAGAAAGCGAAGCGCGATGACACAACGCTGGTAATTTATAGCAAAATATGAAGCAATTATCAATTTACAAAAAATCTATGGATTGGACCAAAAAATTAAAACACTATTACGTTAATATGTTGCTTGAAGAATAATCTGAAAAAAAAAATCTGACAGATTACATGTTGTTGGTTGGTTGGTTTTTAATTGTTAAAAGCAATTTTTAGAGGTATCTTCGTGATTTTTTTCCACCGTATCAAATTAATTGTAATATGTTTTCAACTCACTATCTAACGAGCATGTATACTGAAGAACATCATATATTTTTTTGATTTTGTTTACTGCAGTGGATCTTAGACTTTTAGGCATTGTAGCGGCATTTACAAACGTCACATGCAAGGTACACGTCATACTGACGTCACGCAAAATCCTGCATCGCGAAAGCAGAGTTTACTGCGCAACTAGCATATATACAACATCCCGACATCAATCGTCGGGCAGTTGCCCACCAGACACGACACCCGTCTGGTCGGAGGATCCTCCCTTTTCCATAGAGTATGAGTGAACTTTACACCCTGTTCCTCATACCTCTATAGGCATTATAAAACTTGCGTTTAGGTCCTGTAGTCCCCTTAACATCACTTTTTTGTAAAATCGAGTCGTAAAACACATTTATTTTACATTACTACAGCAAACTTGGTGTAACTACAAACATACATATTTTCTCGAATGAAAAAAGGGGTTAAACAAAATAACAAAAAATATATTGTGATTTATGCCTTGCAAAAAAAGCTCAATTATTATTATAATATTGTGATTTATTTATATTTACACGTAATAGTTAATAAGCCTTATTAATTTGAATCAGAAGGTAACTTTTTTAAATTAGGTACTAGCACAAATATAACATAACAAAACTTGTTATTAATTATAGGTAGTTAATAACAAGTTTTGTTATGTCTTTTTTGTTCAATTGTGATTGATTTAGCTATTAGTAGTTATTTCCATAAAACTTTTATTTGGAGAGTTTAATTATAAATGATGTAGGCACCTAATTCGAATCAAAATGTCAAATAGTCCGTAGATATGTGGTAAAAAACCTAAGAAATAAAAACCGAGGCGTAAAACTAAAATTTATACTAAAACCTCGTGATTTCTTTGTAATTAAACATAATTGCCTTATTATAATTAATTAACATAAAGGAAAATAAAGATATTAACTTCGGTATCATAAATTATAATAATATACAGGGGTAAAAATATGTATATTTTTCAAAATTGTATAGGTCGCGGCATATAAGTTGGGCGTTAGCATTGATTCTATTTTATCCATCATTTCATGATCATGCAAAATTTTCGTATTATAAATGAACATAATTCATTTACACGCAAACATTTTATTTATTTGTTTAACCATTTATGTAGACACATATATAAACAGACAAGAGGAAAGGGACAGAAAAATACGTACAAAGGTGATGCTTATTTCTAAAGAAATCTCTTCCAGCATACCTGCGATAGGAGAGTATATTAAACAGATGTAGACAACGTGTGTAAGAGTAGAAGGGAAAACAAAATACAAAAAAACTTAAATAATTTTCCAATTTAAATATAAACATACAATATGAGAATATACTTACATACTACTAAAATAAATATAACTAAAATATATAACAATATAATGTAATTCAAATAATAATTACATATGCAATTATGACTAAGTGGAAAGGTAGTGCTCTTTCACTCTACATTTAAATACTCCATCAGTATGGCAGTTCCTAATGTCAGGCGGAAGTGAATTCCACAACCGTACCGCGTGCACAGTGAAAGAGTAGGAGTAGAAGTCGGATGAGTGGGGAGGGGCTTTGAGGAGATTTCTAAGATGCGACCTGCAAGGCGCATCAAAAGGACGGGCGTACGAGAAGCGTTCCCGCAGATAGGATGGCGTTTTAGGGTTGTGAAGTATGTTGAATAGCAGACAAAATATCCGAGAGTTCCTGCGAAGTCGAATAGGGAGCCACTTGAGTATCTTGCGAAAGTTAGAAACGTGATCATACTTTTTAAGGTTAAATACAAAACGAATACAGATATTTTGCAAACGCTCAAGTTTATTTAAAAGCTCCTCGGTGGCATCCAAATAACAGGCATCAGCGTAGTCTATGATGGGCTGTATGAGAGTTTGAGCAAGGCAGATTTTGGTGTTCAAGGGCAAGAAGCTCTGGAGGCATTTCAACGAATGGAACGTGTAGTGCACTTTGCGACTGACTTGAGCAACTTGGGTAGTCCACGATTAGTAAGAGTCCATGGTTACCCCCAGTTTTTTTTTTCCTTTGGTTTCTAAAAAACTGGAATAATTATGAAATATTGAATAACATAACAATATAATAACATAACATATTATGATATCCGGGTCCAAGTTACTTGACGGGCCCTATAACTTATCATTTGTGATTCAATTATGTGCAGAATGTTCCTGTAAATACCTACGTATTGATTTTTAAAACCGTTTATTTAATTTTTACTCAACTACTCATTATTTATCTTATAATATCTAAAATCCATCCTTATTAATTAAATAATTATGCCTACTTATAAATTAAATTGATCTTAGAGTCATTGCATTAATATTAATAAGAGGGTGTATTTACATATATTTCGTATAAAAATGTTCTTTACAACTATAAAAAATACCCTTGTACCGGCTTAACCGGTTTTTACTGCAGACGTTTATTATCAGGCTATGCAATTATGGGTTGTATATAAAAAAATAGGTTTTCAGGGGTGTAAGTCCATGCTAACTTCATTAATAAACCTCGTACATAATTGTAATTAAATGAGGCAAATGACCGCCAAAATAAGAACTTCCTTTCTAGAACTGAATTTTGTAAGTATAAAAATAAAAGAGTTATTTAAGAAGGATTTTTTGTTTTTGTTTTTTGCTCATTGCCAAAAGTGTGGTGTTTGGAGTTACGCCGTTTGTATCGGAAAGCGTCGAATATACCAACAATACAAAGACTAGGTACAAAGCTCGCAGCTCTGACCGAATCTGTTTATGTAGTTTAAATAAGTGTAGGACTGTAGTGACGTGCCTACATAATATTACGTCTGTACTCCCCAAGGGGTCGGCAGAGATAGTGCCTTTATTTTGCTAGTTACGGTATAAGTCCTCGTGCCAAATAGACAAGCTTTTTTGCTTGCGAACAACTAGACGAGAGAGGTATTTACGTATCTTCCTATGCTTTATGGTATTTAATATAGTTGATACTTCCCAAAATGTATGGAAAATGATGGTTTTCTTTTTCTGCATTCAATACCCGGATATGAAGAAAAATGTGTGTTAATTACCTAACTACATCGTTATCTAATCCGCACATAAATGCGGCATAAATGTTTTATACGAAGATAATCGTGCGATAAGTGATAGGTACGTAGATACGAATATAATTTCGCTAATATAGGTATATAGAGGTATGGGGAACAGGGTGTAAAGCTCACTCATACTCTATGGAAAAGGGAGGATCCTCCGACCAGACGGGTGTCGTGTCTGGTGGGCAACTGCCCGACGTTTGATGTCGGGACGTTGTGTATATGCTAGTTGCGCGGCAAACTCTGCTTGCGCGATGCAGGATTTTGCGTAACGTCAGTGTGACGTGTAGCTCGCATGTGGCGATGTAGATACCGCTACAGGTACAACAATAACAATTACTACCCTTTGACTGATCGAAGGGGCTCATGGATAAATAAAAAATCAAAATCCAAAGTCATTTATACAAATTAGGCTGAGAATCAGCACTTTTTGAACGTCAAAATTACATATGACAGTCTGCCAAAACGACCGCCGTTCACCACTTCCTAGTGCTTTAGCTGGGAAGAAGAAGTGGCCCAACAAACTCCCCAGCAGCACAGCAGACTAATGTCTGTTAAGTTGGAAGAACTTGATTCTATGAAATTATAATAATAAATAATAATTATAATATAAAAACCTTTATTTTCTCCACCACATAATGAAAAGTTGGTACAATACATAATTGTGTGTACAAAAATACAAAAATACATTAATGTTGTGGAGACTGGAGCCTGTACTAGGAATACCTGTGTTACAGGTCGCCAGGCCTCCAAACGACACGGACAAGCGACACTGATACAAACGTCTACTAACAGATGACAATGATTTTCTGTGTTGCGATATGTCGTAATTTTTTGGGGGCAGTCGACTGACCGTGAGCTTATAATTAGGATGCAAAAAAGATGTGTCAGAGCGATGTGTAATATAAAAACAACAGATAGCTGTAGACCCTATTTTAAGTCTTTAAAAATACTGACCCTTCCAGCATTATACATTTTGGAAACTGCGTTGTTTGTGCAAAGGAACACACAATTATTTGAAAAAAAATCTTCCAGTAGAAAAATTCCATTACGTGCCCAATACGTAAATAAACTATGTCATCAAAAGTGTAAGACCACATTGATGCGAAAAAGTTTTTTTTGGTATGGCACCTAAAGTGTTTAATAAAATTCCTGATGACATAAAAAACATGACATTATATAAGTTTAAAAAAACCCTTACTAAATTATTAATTGACAGATGTTATTATACTGTAGACGAATTTTTGAATGACCAATTATTATAATAATGCATTTTTACCTTTTGATATAATAAGTACTATGACTATTTATTGATATTATTGTATTTGACGTTTTTAATAATTTTTCTCTTTTCTGTTCGTGTATTTAATTAATTAAAATATTATTTTTCTAAGTCACATAATGTAATGACACCTAATGTGTCACTTATAAATATTTTGTATGTCTTAATTACGACAAAACATAGCGCACCCCCTATTTATGTAAACACCTATGTAAACACCTATGTTTCACAAATAAACTGATTGATTGATTGAATGATAATGGGATGGAAATAAAAATTTATAAAAGAAAATAATGCAAAACAGGGAACAAAAAAAAACAAAGCAAATTAATAAATTAGACAGCAAAGTATGGTGTGTGGGTGTGGGTGAGTAGTGAGTGTGTGTGTGATATTCAAAACTTTTCTTAATATGGTATACCTACTTAGGAACATGCTGAGCTGCTATTCATGAGATGACTTCCAAACAAGAAAAAAAAGAAAAAATTGAAATGATTGATTTGAATTGAATTGAATTGAATTATGCAAAGTAATTCGCATTACTAAACAAAGAACCACGGATCAGGTTAAGCTACTCTTGCTGAGACCGTTCCCTCTTGCCGAGGATCTTTACACACAAAGATCCCTCGATGATCCGGAAAGCAAGTCAAATCGTTGGTCCTGGCTGTCATTCGTGGACTTTTGACTGAAGTTACGGTTCGGTAGAAGCCTGAAAGTCTGACGACCAGGTTTTCCAAGAGATGCAGTATTACCCAGTAACTGGGTTGTGGAGGTCAGATAGGAAGTCACTCTTGGTATTTAGCTGCTACTGGTAAGACTGAGAGCAGAACCCAACAGTTGGGAAAAGGTTAGGCAGCTGAAGGTAAGACTTGGAGTTATCAGAAACATGACGACTGAAAGTATCATCTCAGTAAATGCGAATCTAGCTTCGGTGGCATATCAACAAGAAACAGGGTACACACGTACCCTAAATACCTAGTAAAGCAAGCTACACACTGCACGGTTCTGCTAGTACGCTACTCACCAAGCGAGGCATTAACCTCTTGAATCCCGCGTAATGAGTCACAATTATTTTCTATTGTATCGCGACCTCGCCTCTAAGAGTTAAGCAAAGTTCCTTGTTGTGTGATTTTGGCCTAACAAATCAAACTCAAACTCAAAGCATTTATTTCAAATAAACCAATTACAGGCACTTTTGAATTGTCAAGGGGTCGGTCAGTCAGAAAGATGAATCTAGTTGCCCATTCCAAAGCGTGGTAGGTACTATGTATTATCTATTGCTGTTAGTTTTGCGTCAATCGTATTAATAATGTTGAATAATCTTAGATTCATATCTAGATAATCGCCTTATTTGGAAAATGTTTCTTTTGAACAAGGTAAACACTATCTTTTATCAGGTAATATTTTTTAAGCTATTGCATAGCTTTTATCGCGGGCTTTGAGCGCGGCGACCGAATCAAGAAATTCCGTAACGAAAATAAAATCTAACACCCCCACTCCGCCTACCATGTAGCTCGGCCGAGCGTTCGCTTAACGTGTATGTATATGGTACGACTGTACTTGAATTAATTTCAAAGAAAAAAAAATACTGCATAAATAAAAAATAAATAAATAATTATAATTGCATAAGTTGATAAAAAATGCTATGCAATAGCTTTACCGCGGCAGTCCCCGAGTGCCACACGTAACTTTTTTTTAATTTTTTGAGTTGGATTTGCTCTTGACTCTAGTCTAGGTCAGAGATGACAGAGACAAAGTCGACGAAGGAGTGAGCTTACCCAAAAGAAGCCTGTTCACTCCCACTTTGAAGAGATTTGGGTTGTATGCGTTCGGAAACACAGACGCAGGTAGAGAGTTCCACTCTTTTGCTGTCCGCATTATAAAAGATATTTGGAAGCGGTTAGTGCGAATTGGTGGAATAGCAACTAGGTAGGGATGGTAACTTGCAGTACGTCTAGATGGTATTCAATTTGCTGTTTTTTGTGAAAATTTCACTCCATTTTGTGCGAGATATAGCATAAGACTACTCAAGTGTATAGGATGGACATAATCATCTTTTATCCCTTGATAAAAGATGTCTTTAGGGTCAAATTAAATTAGCTAGCGAAACTCTGCCTACGTGATGGGTATCGATATCTAAACATGATAAAACAAAAAGAAATTAATTCGATTATTTTTTTTTTGTGGGGTCATTAACCGCTGTTAGTGTATTCACTTGAAATGTCGGTTTATAAAATCAGTTTCTTTTTGTGTAAACTTCACAGACGTGATTGGTATCGATATCTAAACACGATAAAACATTTTTTTCATCTTATAATTCATGTAACAAAACAACCAGCGGCCGTTGACCCCTAAAAAAACATCAAATCATTTTATTTTATTGTGTTTAGTTAACGATACCCAGCACGTCTGCGGAGTTTCGCTAGCTAATTTAATTTGACCTTGTATACAAACATGAAATACTACTCACTGACTAAATTACTGACTATTATCTAAATGGCACGTACCAAAAAGCAACCAACCGAGGTGGTTTTGACATTTCTATCTGAAATTTCAAAATCAATCAGGTTTGGCAAGTGAGTTCCGTTAGCAATGGTTTATTGACGCATCCGTTTCTTTAGATATTCGGCCTCACGCTCTCAGTCACATCTCTAAAATATTCTGTTTCTTTATTCATTCGATTTATCGGACGTTTTGCGGGTTTTTCCTAAACTTGTCCATTTTTATTGCTGTTAAATACCTGCCTATTATCGCATAAATTAAGTAACATGTTTTGATGATCGGCCGTTTATATTCAAAATATTTGTCACACATATCGACTGCTTATGTGGACTTTAGTAGGTACTACGCAGTTGTAGCGATAATCGCTTCATGATCCAAATAATCATAACATTTGAGGAATTCTGTAATTGAAAAGGCACAAGTATCTACTTAAGGCTGATGATACTGGCCGGTTGGAAGGAAAACGCGCGCAAGGCAGAGCACCGCCAAGATGGTGAAGCGCGAATAAGAAGGTTGTTAGAGGCAGTATGTAATGTCGGTCTACAATGCAGAAGACCGATTAACTTAGAGCCTTGTCGTATGTGGTCGCGAACGTCTGCATTGAGGGAACGTCAATGAAGAAGAATTACTAATTGTACTAGTAATGTAGGTACTAGAATTTTAATAATCAACATACACATACATACATAAACTCACGCTTTTTGCCCATGGGGGTAGGCAGAAACTACAGAACGCCACCTGCTACGAACCTTACATACTCCTTTTGCCTCGTTTACGTTCATACATCTGGTCATACACGCACGCTGGTTGCGAGTACTACGCACTTGACCTTTCTTAAGAACATTACCAATAAGGTATATGTCTTCCAATGGCGTCCCCTCCCGGCGACGAAAATTAAAATATATTATTATTATTATTTAATAATCAAACATGTCATTAATTGGTACCAAGGTTGCAAGGCTTCGTTCGGCAGTACAGTCACACTTGAATTGTACTAATAAAATTGTACCCAGAATTATTATAATCAAGATAATAATCTACATAAATATAGAAAGGTCAAATACCAAGCTGAAAGGATTACGCATGCAATATATTAATCTATTCGATGATTACGGGAGGGTATTTTGTAGTAGATATGAAACCTCGAATTGCTGAAATTATTTATGACGCTTGTTTAGCGTCATCTTTCAAGCAACATTATTGAAACGCCACCGTGATAAAATGGAATAATTTATTGAAATACCAGTCACTAAGCGTATTTCGCTGTGTTCGAATATGAATAATTTTGCTCAACAATCATTTAGTGCCTTTCGCTTCTTCGGCAAGGGTCGATATAAAGTTAAGTTATGCTTGCTGCGGTCGATTCGTGGATGGGCATCCATTACTCATCGAAACCCCTCCGTGCTTCGGAAAGCACGTTAAGCCGATGGTACTGGCTGTCATTCGTAGATGTCGTTACTGGTAGTCAAAAGTCCAAAAGTCTGACAACCAGTCTTACCAAGGGGTATCGTATTACCCAGTTACTGGATTGTAGAGGTCAGATAGGCAGTTGCTCCATGTAAAATTCTAGTATTCAGCTGCATCCTGTTAGACAGGAAGCCGACTACAAGATAGTTCAGTGTATGGGCGCAGTCTTTTGGTTTGCAAGTTAACCCTTCTAAATCCCAGGCCATGATCATAGGCAGCAGATTCGTTCGCAATGCGGCTGATGTTGCATCTCTGATGCCTTTATATCTCGGTGGTGTTCAAATTGACTATACCGAAACAGCCAAAGCCTTGGGTGTAATTATCGACTCCCAATCTTTCGTGGCGTGCTCAGGTCAATGAGGTCAGTCGAAAGGTACATTTTTCATTTCATTCGCTGAAATGCCTTCAAAGTCTACTGCCCTTGAAGACTAAAATTTCTTTGGCACAGACACTTATTCAGCCGATTATAGATTATGCCGACGCCTGCTACTTGGATGCTACTGAGGAGCTATTAAACAAGCTTGAGCGCTTGCAAAACTTGTGCATTCGCTTTGTTTTCGGTCTGCGAAAATATGACCATGTTTCTCACCTTCGCAAGGAACTCAAGTGGCTCCCGATCCGCTTACGCAGGAACACTCGGATTTTATGTCTCCTCTTCAACATCTTACACAACCCATCTTATCCTTCCTATCTGCGTGAGCGTTTTTCTTACGCACGCCCTCGCGACGCACCGTGTAGATCACATCTTAGATCCCTTCTTAAATCCCATCCTCATAAAACCAGCTACTATTCTTATTCCTTCTCTGTTCATGCTGTAAGATTGTGGAACTCACTTCCGCCTAGCATTCGAGATTTAAAATCTATTTCTCATTTCAAATACCGAGTAAAAGAGCATTACCTTTCCTTTTAACTGTGAGAATTTTATATATTTATATATATACGTTTATTTATTTTAGCATTATGTATTTATTTGAGTATATGTTATTTTTATTTTGCATTATATGTAAGTATATTTAATATTCTAGTTTAAGACGTCACAAATCAAATTCTTCTCTTCTTGTTCTCACACACTATTGTCTACATTTCTTTTTCATTTCTCCTTTCGCAGGTCTGCTGGAAGAAATTTCTTAAGAAATAAGCAGTACCTTTGTACTTAATACTAATATGCCGTATCTGTATCTATTTTACTGTGTGTACATAAATAATAAAATAAATAAATAAATAAATAAATAGTTGGAAAAAACCAGGCAGGCAGGCTCCTTTGGCGAGACGGTTTAAGAAGTTTTTTTTTTGGCAAGCTTCGTTTTGATCCCCAATTGTGTCATCCTTCTATGTTATAAAACGCTATGATTCTCTTTTTGAGATCCACTTATCTGATTTAAGTGTTTATTTAGTTCGCAGATTTTGGTCTGCTCTTTCTCTGAATCTCGCCTGGTGGAAAGCGATGGATGGGCTCTACGATCTTCTTCTTAGCGAATAGTATCGATGGCAAAAAGTTCAAACATGTTCGGCCCAAAATTCAGCTGCGTGAACTCCGCTCACTGGGGTAGTCATAAGATCATCAGCACAGGTTACAGTGTTACTCCGCAAAATGGAAGATGGGCCATTATCTGTGGGGAGATGCCGCATACGCACTTGAGATCTGAGCAGTCCATTAACCACCATCTGTGGAGATTGTCTTTGCTTCGGCCGATTTAGAGAGTACCCAGAAGTTGCCTTTATACTCTCGATTTGAAGGCTGACCTGTTATAGGTGATAGGGAACACATTGCTGGCAGGGAGTTCTACACTTTGGCCGTGCGCTTAATAAATGTTCGGGAGAAGCGTTTGAACTGAGTGGGTACTATCTTCAGTTGCAAATTAAATTAATATATTATTTTCTTTCTCTAATTTCACTAAGATTATACAAAGTAGCATTGTGTAGTCGCCAGGCGAGCTGGTGAGCTGGTCGAGGAACAACTATCAGATCTCGGCAGCCCGTATAATGAATACTTTAAATCTTTGTGCTAACTTCGGGATCTTTTTTCGTTTAAGTTACAAGATGGTAGCGATTTTAGGTAATTTTTTTATACGTTGTAATTTTAAGTGACAAAAAGTTAATTGTACATATTGTTTAGTAACTGAGTTGTGGAGGTCAGATAGGCGGTCGCTCCATGTAAATTACTGGTATTCATCTGCATCCGGTTAGACTGGAAGCTGATCCTAACATAGTTAGGACAAGGCTAGGCAGATGATGTAAAGGTAGGTATAATTTTCGAGTGTGCTGAAAGTACAGAAAAGAGACACATCAAAGTGTGTATTTTACCAGGGAAGCAGAAGGAATTATTGCCAAACTTCCTTGTCTTCAACGTAGTCTTTAATTTATAATATGCATTTTTGATAAGGATACGTTTGAAGTGGGTTTTGAACTTTCCATCTCTAAGTTCTGTAAATGTCTTTGGTAACTTGTTATAAAAGCGGATACTGTTTATAAGAAATGACTTGCTTGTTTTAGTTAATCTAAATTTGGGTATCACGATTTTATTTTTACTACGTGTATTTATATTATGGAAATCGCTTCTTATTTTGAAAAGTCCTAAGTTTTTGCGAACATACAAAATACTTTCTAAGATATAAAAAGAAGGTAGAGTTAGTATATCAGTTTCTTTGAATTTGTTTCTAAGAGATTCGCGAGGACCCATTTTATAGATCGCGCAGATCATCAGCTCAAACATACAGTCCTAAACGCACACTTGTCCAAATCAAGTGTGCGAGAACAACAAAAGATATAGGTACATACAAAATATTCAGAGTATTTATAATAACTGGTGGACCATATAGTAATCGAATACTAAAATTAACTCTAGGAAATCTTACCGGAAACAGGAACCAAGACAAACAACTAAATATTAGATTTCGTAACTATACCACACCAAATATCTTATTGTTTCAATGTGTAACACAATATAATTTGATATCGTAACAGTTACCACAGAACACAATACAACGACCGTGTACACTATTATTATCAGAATTCTGGTTATGGTGTCCATGTCATCAGGCTCAGTATGATGCTTTCTATTTCTTGAAAGAATAGACATAGCTACTTCTATACAAAGTGACATTTCGTTTCTCTATTTTTGACATCGCACCGTAAAAATCCTACTAAAGTCTGTCATTTTGTCTTTCGTGTCTACCGATCGTTGTCTAGGTCCTTTTTTATGTAGACTATTTCAGTAGAAAGGTTTCTATCCCAAACTGACACAATCACACTGACAACTGACAGTTGTCTAAGGTAGTGAAGACAATTTGATTTTGTAATCGCCATGGAAAAAACAGTAGAAAACTTCTTACTCGACGGCCACAAAGTATAAAAAAGGAATGGAAAAAAGGAAATTTTCACCTTTTGTAAGGAAAATGTGAAAAATTATTACCAACGTGTTGAGTTTTAGGGGTTTAAGTGTTTCATAGAGGAGGTCGAAATTTTCATTATTTTTGCGATAACACCATTTTCGAAATATAAGCAAAATAAAAGAAAAACATGAATAAACTACTGAATTTCGTAAAAAGTGCAGTTGACTCTTTCTACTTTGCTGCCGTCGTACTGTCTTCACGGAACGTCGTTTTTGTCTATTCTTCCGTCGACAAAACGGTGCTCGTGCTACGCCTTCAGTTCATGCCAGTATTCTTACATGAGGCAAAAAGAATGTCAAAAGGACTGTTTTTGAGTATAGAACATCAGACTCATAGATGTATCGATTTATTGATCATTTAAAAAAATTCTAAGTACTTGTTGACAGGTCTACACTGTCCAGCCATACCTATTGACAATGTAATTTGAAAACAATGCAAAAGCCAATTATTTTTAAAAGAGTAACCGTGGTGTTTCTTGCCGCCCCATAGGAAACGACCAATTGGAACCGTGTACCTAGCTTCTGACGTTTCATAAGTGCTCATGTCGGTTTTGAATTTGAATTCATTTGCGACAAGTCTCGTAAAAGACTTGTCAAAAAAATATTGTGTCTTTAATAAGTATCATACCTACACGTATTGATGTTGTTTCAGACATCTTTTTTTTTTTTTGGGTGGGAAATCATCATATGACCTCTCCCGCTCTGGGCGGAGCGGAAGGGCGTGTCAGACTCTTTCTGACTAAAACCCCCCGTGTTCCTTCAGTTGCCTGTGCGCCAGGGCCACGGTAACTCTTTCGAACAATCCGCGACCCCGGCAGGCATCGGCCCTATCGGACCCCGTCAATGGTGCTGACACTCTTTGAGGCGCGCGTGGAACACGACGCGCCGTCGACCCGGGCCTGGTCCTTACCGGACGGCGCGCTGCCCATTGCTCGCCGTCCACAAGCCCGAGCCTACGGTGGCCGGGAGTCGGCAATCGACTCCCGACGCCCAGGGTGTCTCCTCCTGCGGCGACTAGGGGCGCGAGGGCGCAGCGATTGCCTCTCCCTCACGCGCTCCGCCTCCTCCTTCGTGAGCATTACTGCTTCGCAGTAGGAGGTGACGGCTTCCCATTCCCTCTCGCTCCGTACCATGGCCTGAACCAGGGCCGGGCGCGAGAGGTCGCCGCCGCCGATCGCCGCCACGAGGACACGGCGGTGCTCCGCCCAAGCCGGGCAGACCTCCACCGTATGCTCTACCGTGTCCTCCGGTATGTTGTTTCAGTCATGTATTGTCAATGATGTATTACCATTAACTAATTTGCTGACCTTTTTGACATGTTTTTTACAAGTTTTATATACTAATAGTCTTTATTTGTTTTAGTCCTGAACGATTAACGAAAACAGTAGATACATGATAAAATTAAATGATGTTTATTTCTGTAAGTCCTCGTAGATCTTTTAAGACACTTGTAAACGTCAAGTTTTTGGTCAATATTTTAAAACTGGTTGGCACGTTTTATACCTTGGTGTAAACGCGGGATTAGTAGTGGATAGTTATAAAGAATTAGTAGTGTGGCACCATTCGTAACTTCTTTTAGACATCTTCTTCTCAATTTTCTGATTAACTCACCAAGGAGTCGTCTAGTTCAAAATGATTAAATTAACTATTTTTGCCTAAATCAAGCTTAATTACAGGAGAGGCTGGATAAAAGCCGCCTTATCTTTTAAGTAGGTGTTTCATAATAATTGTAGGTACTAGTAATATTAATCTATCTAAATTAATAGCATATGGCCGTGTCCTAACCAAAGTTATCGTCGCGCGAACCCGCGACCGTCTCGTTCATTTTGTTCGATGAACTTGAAGGAATACTGAAAGGCACCCTCTGTCGGCACAACCACGCGTTCCGGTTCATTGAACAAAAAGTGACATATGAACACGACGCGCGGCGATCGCGTGTTGGCGCGACGATCGCTTTTGATTAGGACGCGGGGGAACTTGTGTCGGGTATTAGACATTAAGGTGTCAAAAAACGCTCTGTATTTGGACAGCCACGAGCCGTTTTTTTAAAAGTAAATCGCTAACCGCTTATAACTTGCATGACGCCGTTTTAAAACAGGATTTAACAAAGTCAGACTTTCTTTGTTGCATTTCGGGGAAGTCGGGGTAAAATGCGTTTATTAAATTTGTTTTCACAATCGTTTAGGGGTAACGTTCCGAATTTAGTTCTGTGTGCTATTCTATTTGTCTGGATAAGTTTTAATACCTACTTTTATTGCATTCTCCAGATGCTTCTTGTAATATGAGAAGATCATATTATTAAATGACTCTTACTGGCGGCCTTATTTATTGTAAATATTGTAATGTCAACAGTATACCTACTTAAGGTAATAAATTGTGCATAAATAAATAGGTACATACATAAAAATAAAATAAATATATAAATCAATATTTTTGCTCCGTGATTTTATTTTGCCCCATCAAGCCTTATTAATAAAATAATCTTTGAAAAGAATAACCAGTCAGCGAGGTTGGAAACGGGTCTGACTGAACCGGGTGAGCGTCAAACAGCGTATAGTACCCGCCTAT
This sequence comes from Dryobotodes eremita, assembly GCA_917490735.1. Taxonomy (NCBI): domain Eukaryota; kingdom Metazoa; phylum Arthropoda; class Insecta; order Lepidoptera; family Noctuidae; genus Dryobotodes; species Dryobotodes eremita. Next base: position 4,195,914 of record OU823247.1, on the reverse strand, counting down.
GCGGACGAAAATACTGCGCGACATCAAGTTTTGCAATAAAACCGGCTTTCAAAATCAAAATCAAAATATTTTATTTCACATAAACCATGGGCACTTATGAAACGTCAGAAGCTAGGTGCACGGTTCCAATTGGTCGTTTCCTATGGAGAAGAACCGACAAGAAACTCCACGGTTACTCTTTTAAAAATAAGTGGCTTTTACAATGTTTTCAAATTACAGTGTGCATAGGTATGGGAGGACAGTGTAGGCCTGTCAACAAGTAACAGGTACTCAAGAAAGAAGCACTTTCGTTCTAAAGCTCTGGCTACACGAGCGAAATCCGCGCGGGTTGTGTGACCCGACTGCGTGCGTTGGTTGTTTTAAAGATTAGGAAGTCACGCGAGTGCGATTGTTCGTGCCATAGTGAACTCCTTCATAGGTAAAAGTTATTTGACAAAATCCCGCATCCCCCGCAGGATTCGCTTCAATTTGGCCCAAGATTTAACCTTTATCGATGAGTCATATTAACGCCAGGGTAATGAATGACACAAGCCTTAAAATCATTTGTTTGACGTCAGTGTTCTAAAATTAACATTTCATAATGAATCGACATATTATCATACCGTGGAATCATTGATTAACAAATACTGGTACAAACCTAATCTTTGTTTTGATTGAGGCCCGATAATTAGTGTTATCATTATTAATTACCAACGCCCTATTGATAATTAAAATGTTTTACTAGCGCGTGGTATGTGCCAAATATTTTCACGGCTGATTCATCGAATTAAGTTGATAAAAATATGTAGAAAGATAGCTTGATATTTGGAGAAGGTCATAATCTTAAATGTTACTCTTTAAGGGAGTTTGTCCACCGCAGCCGTCACCGGGACGTCACCGAGGACGAGATACATAATGTCAGCTTATAAATTGTGAACACCGTTAGTTTATAATCTATCACGCGAGTCTATAAATTGTGAACGTTATATTTTAAGCAAAATACTGCTTACAATATAACGTATTAATTTTTCGATTGTTTATAATCTTGCGAGATAGATTATAAACTAAAAACGTTCATAATTATTAGGTGACACATACATTTATTATGGCCGCGTTTCCACCGCAGGTCCGTCAACCGAGCGCCGTCTTCCCGGCTGACGAAGTTTCGAGTAGTTCGGCGCGACCGCTAGAACTCGGCCGGAGATTTTGACGGGCCGATGTGCCGGCAATACAAAATACGTTTTTGATCTTGCACTCACTGCCGTCGCACCGGCGGGCGCGGCGCCGCCGTTCTCCCGCGGGGTAATTACGTAACACACTAACAGTAGGAATGGGTTTCATTTTGACAGTTTAACAACATTCATTGCGTTATTTACGTTGTTATAGGCTTAAAAATGATTCAGATTGTGATAGATAGTGTGTTACGTAATTAGGGTGCTGGTTCCTGTTTTGTCTATCATACATAACATACTGAGTTTGGTCGCGGTGGACAAACGATCGCCCTCACCGGGACGTCACGTTCGGTTCGAATAATCTCGTTTCTCGGTGACGTTCCGGTGACGGCTGCGGTAGCAAACCCCGTAACGCTGGCACAGATTTGAATGGGCCGCAACGCATAGCAAAAATCCTCCAAGGCACACTGCTTTCGTACATTTTGTATGAAATATCGAATTCTACAGGCGGGCCGCAGCACCTTTGTTTGTAATTAAATGCGATGTGTGGCGACCCGATGCGGCTGAAATGTACGCTTAGCTTTAATTTAACAACATAAAAATCTCCTTCATCTTTGTTCACAATGCTTACAGATTCCCCCAAATGTATTTACCTGATAAAATGTACCTAAAGAGGCGACCCACATCCCATACACCCATTTACAAATATCTCTTTAGGTACCTACGCGCTTAAAAATGCTTACAAAAGCCCCGTAAGCATGAAATGGCACCTGATCACAGAGTGGTGTTAATTCGAGCTTGAAGCCTGCCTAACTGTGAAACCAGTGAGCAAACTGTGCTCTTATTGATTCGTGTATAATCTAATACTTTCCGTTTGGCCGACTTCCTTTAGCCATTCCGACTTAATCCGTGGATAAATCCTGCCATATTACCCATTCATTCAACCACACCCGTATTATTTACTGAATAAAGGTTATATTTCAACAGTGCAGTGTAAAGATAAGTTAGTAAAATTGTAACTTACTGCCTGTTACTCAGTCAAGTAATTCTCAATTGAATTTATTTGAATGAGTTAAAAGGTTCTCTGTTGATTTATACCTGTATTGTGTGCCGGGTTTTAATCACAACGCAGGAATATCAGATATTCATGTTCTAGTTAATTTAATTACGGGATTTTTGACAGATAAATAATTTTATCGGATTCTAGCAGATAATACTTGGTCCTATAATCGGGTTATCTGTAATCTATAATAATAATTAGGATTACTTATAGACTAGCGACCCGCCCCTGCTTCGCACGATGTTTACGATTTCGCAAAATATATAGGATTTTTATTATGCGTAAAGGGGATGCGGTAAGGAAGCCCGCGAAATTCAAGGGACAAGGCTAAACTGCTGCCCTAGGCATGTATAGAAATTTCTCACTAGCTCGTGACATTCAAATATTCATTAATTACGTGAACATGATTCGTGAAGTAATCAAATATTTAAAAGATTTTACTTGTCCTTCAATGATTTTTGTTCGACAAGAAGAACATAAGATTCTGACGTTTCGTTTTACGAAAGGTATTTGCGTAACCAGATAAAAACAGTATTAATTATTACATTATTTATTTTTGTACCTCTATACTTCTCAAAACGTTGATTCTATAGTATTTAATTAGTTGTGTTATGTTTTCAACACACTTTCTAACTAGCATATATCCTGAAGAATATCATATATTTTTCTGATTTTGTTTACTGCAGTGGATCATATACTTTTAGGCATTATAAAACTTGCGTTTAGGTCTTGTAGTCCCCTTAAAGAAAACAGTAATTAAACAGTTTCAATATTTAAAAAAAAGAGTACATACATGCCTTATAAAAACAGCGGCACGAAAATCGAAGATGTCAATACTGTTACTGTCTTTTGAAATTTTATTGTAAAGTCGACACATTCTAACGATAGGATTGTAATGTGAGGTGTTATTTGTCAAAGTGCAAAAGTTTTCGGTATCCGGGTGTTATACCTGGTATTGATGTTTATGAGGCACAGCAGAGCTGAAGAGTCCAGCTTGGAATGCAGGATCTTATGTAGGTTTATTAACTCTTGTTGTCTGCGACGAGCATGCAAAGGTTCCAAATTGAACTTAAGAGGGCGTTTGGAATAGCTTTGTAGCGTTCTAGAAAATCCGTACCGGTACGAGACCAACTTAACACATTTTCTTTGCACACTCTCAATTCCGTCAGAGTTATCTCAATTCTGTCAGAGTGTATCTCAATTCTGTCAGAGTGTATCTCAATTCTGTCAGAGTGTTCTGCGTTTATTGCTTATTATACAATGCTGTATTTATAAATCGCTTTATTGCTATTTAAAAACAAAGAATCATATTTCTGTCATTACGCCTGGTTTCCGCAAACACATTTGTATAGTACACCCACATAATGTATGTGCTTGTAAGCTTATATACCATGTAGGGAGCTAGCCTATTACCATTCACAGGGCACAAATTCAGACTCCGGGCTGCCGTGACCTGGGGATCGAACCCACGTTCAGTTGTTGTGCTTGCGTGCATTAGACCTCCGAGGCCGTCGATTTAAAAAAAAAAAATATTTTTGTTTATTATTTATATTATATAGTCGCATAATCCAAAGCTTAGAATAGGTGCAAGTACAATCGCGCTCACAAGTTAAACAGAAACAATTATAAACGAAGTATTTAATTAAATTTCTAAGTTTATATTAAAACATCGGATCAGTTCAGTCGCGTGCAGATGGCGTCCAGTTTTGTCTCTAAAATTATTTCTTAATTAAAGTTCGCTCCGCGAATTCAGGAGTGAATTAAAATTGTAATATTCATGCTTACTCAGTTGCTGGACTTGGTTATAGTTGAAATTAATGTTTTTACAACTGTTTCTTAGAGTTATAAATTGAAAACAAATGTTATTATTGGAAACAAAGGAGATTAACAAAGTAGGTATTCTAAGTTTTGCCTTTTACCTGGTAAAATGTGGGTGTACTTCAGGTAGACCTCTGCCCCGCCCTTCGGGGAAAAAAGTCGTTATGTTTATGTTACCCCTTGTTAAAATAACAGTTATTTTAAAATAGGTACCTATACAATACCTTATTTAAAAAAATCTAATTTAAATTTAAATTGTTTATTGAAATAATTGATGTACAGTCAGATGTTTTAGCATGAAATTTAATTTGATAAATTAACTGTTTGGTTTCTATTAATTAAATTAATTTTATTCTAAAACGTCCATCGGTATCTTACTAAATTTCAACTATATCCAACGATCCTGGTTACTTATCACTTTTGGTGACCTTACACAAATATTTACAATATTAGGGCCAGAACTAGGAATAAACCTGTATCTCAGGAATTTCACTCCAGGTATACATAAAAAATATTTTAAATTATTTAAACAAATATCTAGTAAATAACTTATCTCACTATAAACTACGGTTTTATTCAAATTATAATAGTTAGCTTACTTAACAACTTTTCTGCATCATCGTGGGCAACTAAGGCATATTTTTTTGCAAACATGTTCTATTATGAATTTTGCAATTAAGCAATTTTTAATGCATCCACACCATCGCATTTATTTGGTTGTACAGAATATGCCGTGTCAATAAAATGTAAGTATTGTATAATTACAATTTGTAATGCAAATTGTATAAACGAAAGTTATTTTTATGTCTTATAACTAGTACCTAAAGGACATTATACTTAAGAGGCTTATAACAGCTAAAGCGCGGTCACTGTCGGACTGCATAGAAAAGAAAAAGAAACGCGATGACACAACGCTGGTAATTTATTGCAAAATATGAAGCAATTATCTATTTACAAAAAGACTATTGATTGGACTAAAAAATTAAAACACTATTACGTTAATATGTTGTTTGTAGGATAATCTGACAAAAAATCAGAATGATTGCATGTATATTAGTAGGGTTTTTAATCGTTACAAGAAATTTTTAGAGGCATCTTCATGATTTTTTTCTATCGTATCAAATTAGTTGTATTAAGTTTTCAACACACTATCTAACTAGTATATATTCTGAAGAAGATCATATATTTTTCTGATTTAGTTTACCGTAGTGGATCATATACTTTTAGGCATTATAAAATTTGCATTTAGGTCCTGTAGTCCCCTTAAGAGTTAAGAATATAAATTAAAACTACTGTGTGTACATAATAAAATAAATAAAAAGGGCTTAGGAATAAATGACGGCACTCTACGTGACCTCATTATAATCTATAGAATTTATGTATCTAGTGTCCGCTATTTTCTTTTCAGGGCATTCTTGATCGCCTGTTTTGTTGTTGTTGTTTTTTTTTATACTTTATCAGAGTTAGTAATTCTTTCGCCATTTTCATCGTATAATATTAAAACTGGGTATGACCAAGGTTTACACTGGCCGACTATATAGTCGATCTCATAATTATATTACCACCCACAGGTTATTCACTTGCACGTCATAAAACGACTAGATATATTTCTCGATGTGGCAGTTAGATATTTTCAACGTTAGTGGGAATGGGTATTACGCCCATTTTTTTATTTAAAGTGTCTCAATTAGATTATGTAGTGCTAACGAACCACTAAAAAATTCACAAAATTTTTATTCAATCTTTATGTGCCATAAAAATGCAATTAAATTTTGCGTTTTCAAATTTCGCGCGTAATTTGACGAAAACGCTGGACGTAGTGGACGCCATATTGCTCTGTGGCCATGACGTCAGTTGGCTGTGTAAACAAATGCAGTGATATTGACACGATATTATATATTGATATTGACAGTTGACACTTCTAAGTTTACATAGCCATATGACGTAATAACATGGCGACTACTATTTATTTTTTATAAGTATTTTATGGCCTGGTTGCTAAGACCTTTTAGCCAAGTCTTTAGTTTATTTAATTTCCTTCACTAAATTTCTTCGAAAGTGTTTTTAATATATTTATATATTGCTCGATAACAAGTCTTATTTTTTAATAATTCTGTCAAGCGGCGGGAGGTATTATTTAGCACAACACTTTCACGACACAATTCACTTAATTCACTCGCTTTGTTTGGGCTTGATAATTTAGGTTTCTACTTTTCAAGGTACAAACTTGATACAAAGAACAAAGAATATTAAGCTATTTTAGGTACTTATTTTCATATTTCTTGACAATGATTTCCATGATGGTCAATTATTATTTATTTTTTTACTTAGGTTTTCGTTTCCTTCATGTTATTCCCGCCATTTTTTTTTCCGGCGACTACTATTTAAGGTGTTATGAAACAGATTAAAAAAGCTGAAACCCTTGAATTGAATTTTAAAATTTAGTTTGCTATTTTATGAACTAAAACTAACGTTTTCCGACTGCTTTTTGCCTACGCTATCTCAATAATATATTTTTAGGTTTTTTCTCATATAGAGTAAAACCCCCACCCTATTCCCCTATGGTTGTCATCAGTGGTAAAGCAATTAAGAGGTCGACTATAAGCGACTTCGTAACAAATTAAACAAACAATGGCGTATTAAAAAAAAAAAAGACAATATAGAACAAATTGATTTCTTTTCCGAGAGAATTTCGAATATCTGTCACAGTAAAAGACGGAGGGTTCTGTAGCGAACAGATCTGAGAGTAGTCCGTGACGTGGAATTAATTAATGTGTCTCGAGACGCTAATGAAGCCCCATTGTTACACCATTTATCACTAAACATGTGTAACCTGACTTGCTTCAGTTCGTGTACAGGGAGTAGGAAGATTGGAGAAGATGGTTTGCTTTCCTAGTTAAAATGTTTTATTGGTTTTTGGTAGTTTAATACTTTGTATGGACAATATTAAACGAGTCTTCATCTTCGAGTTAATGTTAATGTCATTTTATTATTTATAGCAAAAGTGTTTAAAGAAAGGTTCCTCGTCCCGATTTTCGATGTCGTAGCACGACTACGGCGTAGCACCGAAGCGTAGCACTATGTTATGAACAACAAGAGTATGGTACGCGTAGCAATTAGCACTATTCGTATCCTATTTTAATAATCATCTCCAGCACGGTAATTACGTAACACACTAACAGTAGGAATGGCTTTCATTTTGACAGTTCAACAACATTCATTGCGTTATTTACGTTGTTGAGCAGACAAATGATTCGAACTTAAGAAGCAATAAATTAGCAATAGGCTTCAAAATGATTCAGATTGTGATAGATAGTGTGTTACGTAATTAAGGTGCTAGATCCGTCAGAAAGTTAATATATTTAGAATCTTACAAGGCAGTTATATCTTGAACTGTAAAATCTTCTATAACAACGTATCCAACTTTATACACTGCTTCCTACTCCGCAAACGGTGCTACTTCTCACAAATGTGTCCATAGTGTGTACAAATTACATAGCTTTCTATACGATATATCATCTCTTTCCATGTACTGATATTACATTGTTTGTATATTTCATTATTTGGGTGTATGTTCTGATAATATTGTCTTAGGCTGGACGAAAATGTCAAATACACTAACGAAGGACTGTGTATTTATTTTATTTTGCTATAATACAGGGTGTAGACCTTTCATGAAGCTGCCGTCTGCGAATAATTGTTGGAAACGATTTTTGTCGTGAAAATTTGCTGCTTGAGGTAATAACAAAAAAAAAAAAAAACACGTGTGGCACTCGGGGACTGCCGCGGTAAAGCTATTGCATAGCATTTTTTATCAACTTATGCAATTATAATTATTTTTTAATTTTTTATTTATGCAGTGTTTTTTTTTATTTGATATTAATTCAAGTACAGTCGTACCATATACATACACGTTAAGCGAACGCTCGGCCGAGCTACATGGTAGGCGGAGTGGGGGGTGTTAGGTTTTATTTTCGTTACGGAATTTCTTGATTCGGTCGCCGCGCTCAAAGCCCGCGATAAAAGCTATGCAATAGCTTAAAAATCGTAACGCACGCAAACCATTGTGCTTTTGGGTGCATGCAACGGTACCGGGATCGTGCGTGTATTTAAAGCTAACTTTAAAGTACCTACATTTAAAACTTGTTTTCGTAAAAAAATATCAAAAAATTTGCAATTCAGACCTTCAATATTTCCGTAACCAGAAATGGTCCAGTACAAAAAAAAAAAAAAAAATAACGGGAAGAACAAGGGGCTCTTGGCTTCGTTAAGGGTATTTTTATACCCGGTACATAGATAATTATAATAAACTAGCTTTTGCCCGCGGCTTCGCCCACGTTAATTTAGACTGACTATCAATTCGGATTATAATTCAGTCATGATTCCAAAGACACGTGGCGCCATCTATTATCATAAGAACGTTATTGTTGTTTTCCTCAGGAACAGTACTTTTTTGCGGGATGAAAGGTACCCTATGTCCGTTTCTGAACCCCTGATAACGTATATGCAAAATTTCAGGATGATCGGATCAGTTGTTTAGGCGTGAAAAGGTAACAAACAAACAAACAAACTTACTTTCGCATTTATAATATTAAGTTAGGAAGTTAGGATAGTTAGGAAGTTAGGATTAGGATAGTTAGGAAGTTAGGATTATCAATATATTTTTGCGATAAGATATTATTTGACCTGTTATCATGTTTCGATGATAATTTTAGAGAAAATAATGGGCATACGAAAATATTTGTTAGGTACAATCAGTGAATTTAGCTGCTATCGATAAAAATCGATCGTCGAATCATCAATATGGCTCTGCTTCGTGCATATGTCACAGCATTACGGTGTACGATAACCGTTTTGCGTGGATGTGTTTTTTATTTTGTTTTAATTTTTTGTGCGTCGCTTCTACGCGATATTTTCATTCTTATATAGATATTGCTTCATAATTATGATAGTAAATTAACTGTAGATTTAGCTAAAAATCTTAATAGATGCAATATTAAATATTAAAAGCTTTTTATTTTATGTTATATTATAATTATAATAACCTAGCTAAGAGTTAAATACAGGTGACAACTAGCTGTACTCGTAAGTTTACCATCATCTTAGCCTGTACGTGTGTTCATTTACCATCAATAAATAAATTGATGTAGCAATATCAATTAGGCCCGTGTAGGTATACATGGTGATTGATGCTTGTTCCACCTATTAAGTGCCAGATGCTTTCTCCCATACACACTGTAATTGGAATTGTAGAATCGTTAATTATAGCCCCAAAATCTATGATGTTTGGGGGAAGCACCCTCTCTATTGAAAGACCAGAGAGTTGTTGAAGGGTTCCCCTCCCCCAAAACACATTAATTTTCCATGGATCCCCCTCTAAGTACCACCTCACTTCATTAACTATGTGTGGTGTAAGGAATAGGGTATCAAAGATCCATTGTATCATTATGGAAAATCATTACTGTAATTTGTAGGTGTATGAGGTGGTTCAAAAAGGTGAAAAAATATATAATATAATATATAATTACAAAATGGCGGAATTGCGCTCGTGGCTAAATGGAGCTCGGGTCGATCGAAGGAAAAGCTACGCTTGCCTCAGAAAGCACGTTAAGCTGTTGGTCCCGGCTGCCACCCAGTAACTGGGTTGAAGAGGTCAGATATGCAGTCGCTCCATGTAAAATACTGGTATTCAGCTGCATCCGGTTAGACTGGAAGCTGACTCCAATATAAGGAAAAGGCTAGGCAGATTAATATTTTTTATAAAAATTATGTTTTGGGTTATAAAAGTACCCAAGAATTTGTAATTTTTTTTACAGGCGCTACAATGAATTCCTTAAAATCAATTACAATATCAGCTAGGCTCAATTTAATTCAAACAAAATGTATGGCACAGGTGATTTGATTAATTAAAATTGCATATAAGTAGTAATTGAGTAGTGTTGTGTGTATGTGTGTGTGTGTAGTTCAGTAGTGTTAGTCAGTCTGGTATTTCCACTAACTTTTTGTGCTTTTTTGTTGTTTGTTTCTTAATTCATCCTTAGATAAGTATACTGTATTGCTATGATGGTCCAAATCATAGGCATCTAGCCGCGGGAGGCCCTGGTGACCTGTAGTACAGGTTTTTATATAAACCTACTTCAAGCACCAGTCTCTCACAAAGTTAGGTTCTTGTTCCTGTACTATTCTCGAATAATAACTGTTAGTTAATTTCTCGAATAATAAAATAAACGTTTTACTATATCTTATATATCTATATACTTTTCATCTTGGATCGCAGACAAAGTCGCGAGCAACAGCTAGTTTTATATATACAAATTGTTTAACATGCCAAAATAACATAAAATACTATAATATTCTTTATAACTAACTAACTAAGTGGATGTAGTTTAATGGAGAAATACACGTTATTTAATATATTTGAATATTATTTTATATCAAGAAATGAACGTGATACAGGGACGGGTCTAGCCCTACCTTCTTCACTAAAACAAATCTATTTTAAACCATTTGAAAGCTTATTCCAAGCTTGCTTGACTGTTCGAATATAACTAGAGTTAATTTACTACCAGCCTGCACAACATAAGGTTAACACCTCTTGACGCATGCAGACAACCTCTACAGTATTTTCTACCATATATTGTGTGAAAAAAAAAACTAGTGTAAAATAAAAATGTAGATTGTTACACGAGCCCTCGCAGCTCGTTGGAACGATTTGCTAAAACGGAAATGTTTTCATAGATATACACAACGTAATATTCATAAATCCAATCAAAAAAGTCTAAATCAACTAATTTAACGCAGAACGGAGGCCACTCAAAACTTGGCACTTTTACACAAACTTTTTCAGACACAAATCATTTGAAAATCATCTTTATGCTACCTACATAAGGTGTATATCAAGTGCAGAGATAATTTAGTACAAACATCAGTTGCTGGAACCCAAGGAAGTTTAATGACTAATTACCCCCCTAGGGGAGAATGGCCAAAACTGAATTGTGGATTAAGTCCAAAAGGGAAATTTTAAATTACCATGGGTAAACTGAAAAAGTCTGAAAAAAGTCTGAACTTTCAGACTTTTTTCCCCACTCTATTTATAGCGTAACGCTGGGTGCAGAAATAAAGAGGTTGATGCACTTTTTTTATTTCTCGTTGAAAAAAGTCTTGGAGGTGTGAAAGAAGCATTTGTCCGCAGTTTTCATTACGTTGTCCTGAAAGAAAATAAACTTTTTTTCTTAGTTTTCAGTTGATAAGTTGTAATATTCAGCTCATGAAGTGCTTAAAATACGCGTTTCTTGTTTTAAAATTGAGTTCGAAAGTAAAATTTTGTCTACTTAAAAACCTATTTACAAAAAAAAACTACTATTCAGAGCTTGATCCAATTTATATGGGACCACATGGTAAGCACCAGCTTTCAAATAAAAAAAGAATCATCAAAATCGGTTCACCTAGAAAAAGTTTTCAGGTAACACACGTAAAAAAATACTGTAGCATTGAGAAACTCCTCCTTTTTTTTGAAGTCAGTTAAAAATGGCTCTTATTGCTAAAAAACATAGAAGGAAGGAAAAGTAGATAATTGTTTCTTGTCTAGCACGAAAAGGTCTGCGAGTCACAAGTTAAGTGCAAAATATAAACATTGTTTACTCATAGATAAACGGAATGTAGTCATATATTTAGGATCAAACTTGTCATTAAATAATAAATAATGGAGATTACTGAGTGCATAACAATTGAGTGCAAAGTCTAAAGAAGTGCATTAAGTACAATCAACCGCATGTTGGGTCGCTAGGACACGTGAATGAGTAAGTAAATTCTTTAGTTTTGCTCTTGCTTCACAGTCACTTAGTCGTGTTAGACTGGGAGATGCTAAACTGATGTTAAGGGCGATCTATCAACTCAAACTCAAAGCATTTATTTCAATTAAACCATTTACAGGCACTTTTGAATTGTCAAAGAATCGGTCAGTTAGTCAGAAAGTTGAAGCTGGTTGCCCATTCCAAAACGTAGATCTCTATGGAGAAGAACGGGCAAGAAACTCCAAGGACACTCTTTTTAAATCAAGATATTACAAAATCCTGGGTACATTATTCTTGTTGCTTCTATATGCGAGAACAATGAAAAAAAAAATATTAAGAATAATTCAAAATATAAGATTAATAATAAAAATAAGCCGTGGCAGTTAAGAGATGACCAGTCTCAACTGACGGCACCCTTTCACGAACATGACGCGTGGATCAGCACCATCCAGCTCAACCATTTTGTAGGGAACCGAATGATCCAACACACGCGCCACCAACAGTGAGAAATTTAAGGACATTGACGGATCTCCCGTAATTTCAATACAAATGTAATCAATTTTCAATTTCACGGGCGACCTATGTTACCCAAATTTTTGCTGCACTGTTCTACGTTGTAAAATGTAAAAAATTAAATTTGCTGCAATAATCAGGCATAGGCTTTCAGTGCCCTGCGGATCCTCTACAATAATGGGTTTAGGATGCTGATGGGGTTGCCTCGGTACTGTAGTGCATCGGGGATGTTTACGGAGGCCAATACCGACTGCTTTAGAGCAACAGTGCGCAAGAGGGTGGCCTCCCTAATGCGTCGTGTCGGCAATACCAACGACCTTCTAAACCCCATAACAGAAAGGGTTGAGTACCCTATTGTGGGGCACTGGAATAAGGTACACAGTTCTGGTGGTGTCCTTTTTAATGTAAGATAAATGGTTAACTTGAGTAAATAGGTATAAGTTACTAACATAGTTTTAAGCTTTATTAACAAGTTTATATGGAATTCATGTTCTGAAATAAAATTATTATTATTATTAATAATAATGATAAAATAATTACTAAATAATCATTTTGAACATTAATATAGATCTGGAAATTATATTTGATGGAAATAAGACTATTTCATTTCGAGAGCTAAGTAATTATAATTCCCGCTTTATGAATTTTAATCAACATACATCGTAATTTCGCGGGCTAGATTGAAGGACACCATTAAAATATTTATAACATGAAAATAACTGTTCGAATCCATAATCTCCTTCTATGAAGTCGGTTAAAAGGAAGAAAATATCTTCCTGCCTTGTTTTTATAAATACTTACGAAGAATTCTACAAGTGTATTTAATTACGTAAAGAATCGCTATTTTTTGAATTTCATACACAAATACGGACTTCAGGAAATGGTATTTCGGAAAATTCTATATAGAATTGAATCGGCAAGATATGTTAATATCAACGAGAATTTATTAATTCCTGGAACTTTATTGACGTCGCACTCACACAAGCATAGGAAATTCTATTCTTGGAAATTCAGTCGATATTTATACGAAATCTGTTTTTTTTTCGTTTAAAAAATGCGTTTAATATAATATTGTATCGTTCATAAATGTTTCTTGAAATAAATCAAACCATATTTCCTATTTACAAAACGTAGTACATATATGCTTCAGTTTTAAAATTGCGTATTTGATATTTAATATAAACTCATGGACTTTAGAGGAACGCAAAAAAAGGTTCAATTTCTACTGTTGCTTGTTTTAATAGCTTTTACTAATGTTTGTGGCCAGTATACACACGATAATTACATTACGTTATCGTGCATTAGTAAATGCAATAAAAAAAGTTTTGGAATGTTTTTATTCCGTATTTAATTTGTTTTTATGTGATTATTGTGTAATATTGCGTTCTTTCATACTGCGTTTTTTTTTTGCTAAATTTTGAATTTCAGTTTTTAGGTTTGGTATTTTTTTTGCCTTGATTGCCTTGTTAATCGTGTTAAGTGTGAATTGTTACTACAGATAAATTGAGAATGCGAGATCTAAACACCACTCAAGTTGCTAGGTCTGTTACTTTAATTGAAACAGGGCACACCTACAAACATTTGGCCTAAACATTACGAGTATCAAAATCTGTGATACACCGAGTTGTCAAGAGATATTGGCAGACCGGACAGTGTACGAGACTCGCAAGACAGAGACGTAAACGGAAAACTGTGACCAGAGATGACCGGTTCACCGTTAGCAGCGTGCTTAGAAACCGGACCTTAACTTCTTCTGAGGTAAGAACGAAGCTCCAAGAAGTTCGAGGGATTACAAAAACTGTAGGAAAAAGACTGAAATCGGTCGGAAAAAAGTCACACTTGCCTGCCAGAGGCTTCCTTCTTGCCACATGCCGTCGATGGCAATTTTGCTGGTTAATTTTGCTCGCAACCACGAAAATTGGAATGACGAAGCTTGGAGTCAAGTTCTATTCACAGATGAGTCTAGATTTTGCCTGAAGCCAGATGACGGGAGGATTAAAGTGTGGAGACGCCCCACAGTGTTGTTTTTGCCTCGAAAAACGGACATCCGCTTTTTATCAACTTATCCCATAGAGCAGGTTATTTTAAGAGTAACAGTAAAATACCCGTGTGCCAATTTTACACCAAACACGAGTAAAAAAATGTTTAATCTATTTTTAAACTTATCTAAATTAATTAATTACAAAAACAACACGCATTATTTTACCCTTTTCTTTATTATGTCTAATAAAACTATATTAAAGCTATTTAAAAAAAGATACAAAAGAGTACTAACTAGTACAGATGTAAAGAAATATGCTTTTTTTGTGTTTTTAGATTTTGATTTTTCATGGTTGTATCTTTACTTAGTTGGATTCAATATTTATTGTAAATCATACACAGATCCCAACCAATCACTAAAAAAAAAAACGCATCCGGATCTCGCGGTATCTAAGAGTAATTCACTTCTAAAGTTTTTTCTGATAATTTTGATTTTAGGGTCATCACTTCACAAAAAATAATAATTTTTGTTTATAGGTATAAATTTTATGTTGGATTCAATTTAACATAGAATAACACTTATCTACGTATATATATTACCATCCACTCTCATAAATTTTACAAATAATGTTCTTATATCTTTTTATTTTTTATACATCGAACTAAACATACAACTAAAGTAAAGTAATTATTTATACTAATGTTTTTTCATGCTTTATTGCATGTCAAGCCAAGTTCAGAGATGAACAGGGTGAAGCACACCTTACACGAACCATTTCGAGCTACTTTCCACCACCTAAATCTATTAGACCTTTTTTTTTTTTTTCTGGGTGGGAAGTCATCAAATGACCTCTCCCGCTCTGGGCGGAGCGGAAGGGCGTGTCAGACTCTTACTGACTAAAACCCACCCGTGTTCCTTCACTTGCCTGTGCGCCAGGGCCACGGTAACTCTTTGGAACAATCCGCGACCCCGGCAGGCATCGGTCCTATCGGACCCCGTCAATGGTGCTGACATCTCTTTGAGGCGCGCGTGGAACACGACGCGCCGTCGACCCGGGCCTGGTCCTTACCGGACGGCGAGCTGCCCATTGCTCGCCGTCCGCAAGCCCGCGCCTACGGTGGCCGGGAGTCGGCAATCGACTCCCGACGCCCAGGGTGTCTCCTCCTCCTGCGGCGGCTAGGGGCGCGAGGGCGCAGAGATTGCCTCTCTCTTTCGCGCTCCGCCTCCTCCTTCGCGAGCATTACTGCTTCGCAGAAGGAGGTAACGGCTTTCCATTCCCTTTCGCTCCGTACCATGGCCGAACCAGGGCCGGAAGCGAGAGGTCGCCGCCGCCGATCGCCGCCACGAGGACACGGCGGTGCTCCGCCCAGCCGGGCAGACCTCCACCGTATGCTCCACCGTGTCCTCCGGTCGATCCTCATAATGGTAACACCCGGGCGTTTCCTCCCGCCTTATCCGAAACAGGAACCTCCCGAAACAGCCATGTCCGGTTAGGACCTGCGTCGGGCGGAAGGTGAGGACGCCGTGGCGCCTCTCAAGCCACTCCTCAAAGAGGGAACTTACCGCCGCAATTGTGGCGTGCCCTGCGCTGGGTTGCGACAGTCGCACTCTCCATGCTGCCATGAGATCCCGCTGGAGCTCTGTCCGCTGTAACGCGATTACTCGCGGCAGCGGAGTTACGCCCCGGCGTTTCGCCTCCAAGCGCCACTCCCAAACGTGCGCGAGGACTTTTGCCTCCAGATCCCACGGCGGCAATCCGGCAAGGAGGCTCGCAGGAGACCGTGCGGTATCCCCGTACCATCCGGATGGCCATGACCCTTTGGGACGCTTTCAACCGGCGGGCTGGTCGGAGCCTTAACGAACGCGCCCACACCAGAGCCCCGTAAAGGGCCATGGACCGCACGACCCCCGCGTAGAGCCTCCGGCAGGAGGCGTTTGGTCCCCCCAGATTGGGCAAGAGCCGCTTCAAGGCAGCCCCGGCCCGCTGCAGTCTGGCAGCCAAACGTCGGAAATGCTCGACGAAGTTCCACCGGCTGTCGAGGACGAGTCCCAGGTACTTCATCGTCGACTCGACGCCGATGTGAACCCCTCCTACCGTTATTTGGGAACCCGACAGTGGCGCGTTCCGAGGACCATGAAAACACATGGCCTCGGACTTGTGCAAGGCCACCTCGAGTCCCAATTGCCGGATCCTCTCGACGACTGTCGCAAACCCGCGTGTCATCAGTTCGGCCGCCGCCTGGTGCGACCTCCCCTGCGCCAGGACCAGCGTGTCGTCAGCGTAGCACACCACGCTGACGCCGCTAGGGAGGTCGGCGCGCAGCACCCAGTCGTAACCGATGTCCCACAGATGCGGCCCCAGGACCGATCCCTGTGGGACACCGCACGACATCTCTCGCCGGTTCCATTCTCCCTGGTGACCGGGGTAGATAACCGCCCTATCCGTCAAATAGGCCTCGACTACACGACAGAGGTAGGTCGGCATCCGGTGATACCGGAGTGCCTCCCTGATGCAACTCCAGGGCAAATCTATTAGACCTACGAAAATATCTCTAAATTGAAAAATAATTTTGACGCAACTAAAATTTTATTTGACAATCGCGACTCCACGTGGTACTTGTTTGCCCTACCCCGTGAATTTTTTTAGAGCCGGAGGCGCGCATAGGGTCAGCCTCGACGTGTTTTATATGGAATTTTCCACTTTTTGTATGGAAAATATGAAAAATAATAACCTACATGTAAAGTTTTAGGGGTTTATTTGTTTCGTAGAGGGGGTCGAAATTTTCATCAGTTTTGCGATAGGACACACCATTTTCAAGATATAAGCAAAATATAAAAAAGAGATACACTACTGTTTTTGCACCTGAAGTCGAGTTGTTGTGGTGAATTTTAGTTCATGACAACTAATTTTATTCCACATCTTTTTATTCGCGATTTTAAATAGTCAGATTTAGTTAGACAACCAAAATTGTTGGTGAATAATGTCAAATTCAGAATAGCAAAATTGCCACTTTCACTAAATCACTAACTCAGTGCCATCTTAGTGATGTCAAACTTATAGTTAAGTTGTGTTACTGTCTACTTCAGAATGGGAAATCGTCGTTTGACAGAAATAAACAAAATTTTTGTGATTTTTAGTCTAGTTTAGAGAATTTTGTGACAAGAGAATCGGCACCATTAGTAAACTAACAAATATCCAAACAAATATCTAAACGGCTAAAAAAATTGCACATTTATAAAACTAGTAGGATTACTAGAATTATAATTCTGTTTATTCATTTTAATTTAATTTGTTTTTAATTATTTATAAAATAATATAAAAATAGTTGGATTTATCATAAACAATGTGAAAATCAATGATATTGTACCTTCTTTCAGATAACAATGTTATTATGTCCTTTATTTATTTTTACACATATTATTTTACATTTATAAACATTTCTTAAAAATAAATACATAAAAATAATTTTAAAATATAAAAAAATTTTAGCCCACCGGTATCGGGAACGGGGCCCCGTTATTATGTTGTTGTTTTTTTCAATAATAAAACATTTTTTTTAACTACGACTTGTGTCAACCCTAGCGCCAAAATTTCGGAATCCTGTAAATTCTAGATACCATAAGATTTGGATATGATATTTTAAATGGGTACTTCTTAGTGCCAAAGCAACAGCTTGTCTTGATATTGAATCCAAATTCCATGAAATAAGCCCATAAAAAAATAAAATCGATAATATGTAAAATTCGATGTTACTCACTTCCGGTTAACGATAAAAATTGAGAGTTTGCTTGATAATTTACTTAATATAAAGCATCAAGTAATTGCAATCAAAGATATAACAAAAACGGATTGGATCTAAAGTTATTGCAATTTCTATGGTTTTTATGGAAACCATAGAAAAAAAATGAAAAATATTATATCTCCAGATTGGGGCAAAATTGTCACCCAGGTGTTCTAGTCTTGCTTTTAAAATGACCTGTTTTATCGAATAAGCTAATAAAATGGGGATGTCCGTTTTTTGAAGCAAAAGCAATACTGTGCGCCCGGGAGAGAGGTACGCTCAGTGCAATATCATTGGAAAAGAGAGTCAGTTATGGTATGGGGAGGTATTTATATGGACAATACAAAAACAATGAACTCCACGTCATTGAGAATGGGTCACTAACAGCGGCACGATATGTAACTAAGATTTTGGAAGACATTGTAGTGCCAATTGCTCCTTTTATAGGATATAGATTTGTTTTTTTGTATGATGATGCACACGCCCATATTGCGGCCATAGTTGTTGAATACCTTCGAGACGTTTAAATCAATGCTATTGGATGGCCAGCGCGCTCGCCTGACTTAAACCCCATAGAGCATGTATGGGATAAGCTTGAAAGATAAATTAAGAAAAGAAATGTTGCCCCCTTTATTTGAGAGATCTCAAAAACGCATTCAATATTTCATTGATAACATGATTAGGAGTATGCCAAGGAGACCGGAAGCAGTTCGGAGAGCTAGAGGGAGCAACAATAAGTACGATTATAGCCCACGTTATAACCCTTCCTGAGCATTTATGAAAAAAGAACTGTTATTACAAACATGTTTCTTTCCTATATTTTTAATTTTATTTGTTTGGTTATTTTTTTTCATTTGATCGTTTGTTTTCTTGACGTTTGCAATTTTGAATTAACGACTTAATTGTCACAAATATCCATGACATTTTGTTTTTTACACACTTTTAGCGTTACTCGTTAAAATACAGAAATCTCGTTATACCATATGTAGACACCAGGGGGCCTCGTCCCAGCTCGCCGTCCAGTAAGGACCAGGCCCAGGTCGACGGCGCATTGTGCACCACGCACGCCTGAAAGAGATGTCAGCACCATTGACGGGGTCCGATAGGGCCGATGCCTGCCGGGGTCGCGGATTGTTCGAAAGAGTTACCGTCGCCCTGGCGCACAGGCAACTTCAGGAACACGGTGGGTCAGTAAGAGTCTGACACGCCCTTCCGCTCCGCCCAGAGCGGAAGAGGTCATTTGATGATTTCCCACCCAAAAAGAAAAAAAAAGGGGGCCTCGTCCCTAAGCACGAAGTCCGTAGTTTCGACCAAAGTGACTGGCAGTTCCTACACCGTATCACTTACGGTCCTAAGAATAGTCCGAGGCTTGAGCTAAAAATTAATGACAACACGATTTGACATTTGCCCTTACTCCCGATGTGCTTTTGCCCGTCCGAAAAGTTAATTAATCCGGATTAGGGTTAATTTCTAAGTAATGAACTACTTTTGGACGGACCCGTATCTTTTTTGACGGACTTAGAGAGTACTAAGGCTGCTTAGGGCTAGAACGAACGAATTCAGTTAAATATTTAGGCCCTTATTAATAAATGTGGAGTAAAGTTACGCCAGCGAGGTAATTGCGTAACACTCTAACAGTAGGAATGGCTTTCATTTTGACAGTTCACCAACATTCATTGCGTTATTTACGTTGTTGAGCAGATTTTTTTTTCGAACATATGAAGTAATGGATTAGCAATAGGCTACAAAATTATCCAGATTGTCATTGATAGTGTGTTACGCAATAAGGGTGCCAGTTAAATGCTATTTATTTCTGTAAGTTGGTTAAAACACTTTTTGTACGTCAAAAATAACTTATGTTTTAAAACTAGATGAGTTCGGTGTTTCCTATCTGACCACTCAAATCGAAACTCAGAGATCATTTATTTTTTGTTTTTTTTTGTGGTGTACATAATAAAGAGTATTCTATTCTATTCTTTTATAGTCCAGACATAATCTTGGTCAGGCCATATGAGGGCCATGCAGATTAATGTCTGAAATGGTATTTTGAAGTAATAACCACACAGATTTGAGTGGACCTGTCCAGTCATTGCACGCATTTGTCAGTAATCGTGTATTTTAGCTCAACTCAGAACTTAAGGAGCTCAACGACTCAATTAACAATACCATAGAAAGGACATTTGGGTAGGCCGCATAAATTACTCAAACTGCCAGATTATTATTAACACTAACTTAGAAAAATCTTTTAACTTTTCTTCACTTTAATTAGTATGTTATAGCGACTACCAGCGAAGGAACTACTACAAAATCTTATTTAAATGATTTCGGAAGAAGACAATGCTTGTTTGTTTTACATATTGTGAACACACGTAAGGGAACGCCGGGTTTGGAGTGGCAACCTGAAGTGTTTATTGATTAAGTGCTGGAAATAGGTAGTTATGATAAGGCAACAATAAATAATATGAGCCTACTAACATCCTACTGCGGGGCAAAGGCCTCAACACGAATAGAAAAGGCACGAGCATTGATCACCACGCGCGTTCGGCAGCAGCGACCTGCACGCGTAGCATGACCATCATAGAAACTGGTTTTGTCGACGGAAGAATAGACAAAAATGACGTTCCGTGAAGTACGACGGCAGTACAGTAGTAAGAATCAACTGCACTTTTTACGAAATTCAGTAGTTTATTCACGTTCAGTAGTTTATTCACGTTTTTCTTTTATTTTGCTTATATCTCGAAAATGGTGTGTCCTATCGAAAAAATAATAAAAATTTCGACCCCCTTTATGGAACTCTTAAACCCCTAAAACTAAACACAAGGTAATGATTTTTGAAATGTTCCTTACAAAATGTGAAAAATTCCATTTTTCCATTCCATTTTTATACTGGGGCCGTCGAGTAAAAAGTTTTCTACTGTCTTTAGCATGGCGATTACAAAATCAAACTGTCTTCTCTACCTTAGACAACTGTCAGTTGTCAGTGTGATTTTGACGTTTGGGATAGAAAACTTTCTTCTGAAATAGTCTACATATAAAAGGACCTAGACAGCGATCGGTAGAACGACAAGGAACGAAAGACAAAATGACAGATTGTAGAAGGATTTTCACGGTGCGATGTCAAAAATAGAGAAACGAAATGTCACTTTGTATAGATATAGCTATGTCTTGTCTTCCAAGAAATAGAAAGCGTCATGCTACGCCTGCTGTAGGCTAATTCCAGCACCCTAATTACGTAACGCACTATCTGTCACAATCTGAATCATTTTGAAGCCTATTGCTAATCCATTGCTTCATATGTTCGAAAATTCGCTGCTCAGCAACGTAAATAACGCAATGAATGTTGTTGAACTGTCAAAATGAAAGCCATTCCTACTGTTAGTGTGTTACGTAATTACCCCGCTGTTGCCGCACAAAACGCGCGCGCAAGCATCAAGCTACCAATCAGTGTTGTGCTTTCTACATGATAGTATGTGTGCGAGTTGTTATTTTATCGACAGGTATTTAAGTATGGCGCAACGTAAATGTAAAAGGAAAATAACGCTGAAAATTGATAGTGAAGATGATTTGGATACAAAAGTAAGAGCAATTTAAAAAAAATAAAAAGCTTTTCATTTCAGAAAATCAAGGAAAAATCTAAACCAGTGGACATGTCCTCGAAAAAGGTGCTAAGAGAAGAAATTGCGCACGGTGCTATGAAAAGCTATGACAGACATTAGAGTGCAAAGAAATAAAAAGAAAGTAAAAAAAGCAAAACATTTTGCAACAAATGTAAAAAATCTCTTTGCATGCAGTGTTAAAAAGAAAGACACGTACCAAATTAGTTCACTATTCCTGTCAGGCTCATGTGATTTGCTACATACAGGGTTTTTTTATTTCTTCTATAATAATTCTGTTTTATTTTCGGTAATCTTTTATTTTTGTCTGTCCCATCACTATAAAAAAGTACTTTCTAGTGCGGTATCAGTCCTTATCGGCCTGACACTTTCCTTGGTTGGTTTCTCATTTCCTGTTTGGCCGATCCAGGGGCGAAACGAACGTAAAGAAATTGGGTTCAGGATCATTTTAACAGTATAAAAAAAAAAAACAGTGTACACCATGTAATTGCAAAATTATAGCGCTTTAATCTATCCTAGTGGTGTCAGGCCAAAAAGGACTGATAAGCACTGTCGAAAAGATCGATAGATGCGCATTTCGACCGCCACCGCACTAGACGAAAGTTTATGATTTTTTTGCCGCAGCTAACGTGACACAATTAGGGTGCTGATCGGCGCATCATGAAATTACGTGAATCAACCTACTGTTATTGGCCAAATACCCGTCAAATGCATAACCTCCTCTTTTTTCAAATTCAAAATCATTTATGTGCAAATATAGGTGAACAATATGCAGATGTTCTAGCTAGATTCAAGTGATAATTGTATATCACAGTCTTGGTATCACCATATCTTGCCTTTCGGCATGCAAAGTACATAAATAAGAAAACACATTTTTATTTTAAACTAAACGAAATAAAATTAAGAACGAGATTAATAAAACTACATACTTAGTTTAAAATAATTCCCATAGTATACCATTATTTACTACCCAAAGTATACGTGTGCATTTCATTTAATTGTATTGCTGGACATTGTTTATGTAATTTTAATGTGTATGTGTAGTTTTGAAATTTAATTTAATTTGCTGTTGATGATTATTTTAATGTAATGTGTTTTTTATGATTTAATTGTTCTATAATGTATGGACTATGTCTGAAATAAATGAATTATTATCACAAAATATTAAATAATAATAACAATAATAATTCATTTATTTACCCCGCAAGTATTCAGATATACTGTAATATGATTTATTTCTCAAAAAAATAACATTTTAAATATTATTTTTGAGACAAAAAGTAGCCCGTGTCCTTCCCCAGGATGCCATCTATCTCCTTGCCAAATTTTATCGAAATCCGTTCTGTGGTTTAGGCGTGAAAAGGTAACATACAGACAGAGTTGCTTTTGAATTTATAATATTACTAGCTTTTGTCCACGGCTTCGCTCGCGTTAATTTAGAATTTGACAATCAGTTCGGGTTGTTCGGGGAATTATAGTTAGGAGGATGAAAAACCGGTCTATCGACACTATAGACTTACAAAATGTATTAGGTACTTAAATTTAAAAAAAAACCCTTTCCACACTACTAAAGTTTCTATAATAATATAATTCCATCATGATTCGTAAGACACGTGGCGCCATCTATTATCATAAGAACGTTATTGTTGTTTTCCTCGAGAAAAGTACTTTTTTCAGGATGAAAGATTCCCTATATCCGTTTCTGTGCACCTGACAACGTATATGCTAAATTTCAGGATGATTGGTTCAGTGGTTTAGGTATGAAAAGGTAACAAACAAACAAACAAACTTACTTTCGCTATAAATGCGATATTAGTTAGGATTAGGATTAGGATTAGTTAGGATTAGGATAGTTAGGATTATGGATTGGTGATTCATAGATTTTTAAATATTAGGCGATGATAAGCATCAAGGCCTAGTATTTAAAAATCTATTAAATATTTAGGTAGGTGATTGTATACACGGGGAATCACGCAAAATATACTATTATTTAAAAGAGTTGTTTTATTATTAGGACAACAAATTTTACCAACGTGTGGTAAACTTTTTTTTTCAAAGAAATTGTTATTAGATCTTACAAAATTAATAATTTCGTAAATGTGAGGTTGGGTGAGTGAGTGATTGACCGAGTGAGTGATTGAGTGTGTGTGAGATTTCAAAAATATTCTTTGCAACTATCTGTTTGTTTAAGTTTACATATTAATCGGACACATCTCTTCTGAGCCTTAAAAGCATCATCTTTATGTACAGAATGTCTCCAGAACATTATTCAATACTTTATTATGGATTCCACATAACCATGGCATGCAGACAATATAGTCGATATATCGGCCATTTTGGAAAGGATAATGTAAAGTATACGATTGTTGATTTAATGTTAAGCATAAATTCTCAAAGTGAGTTTTCCTATTTAATCTGCAGTCAACATTTAGACCCAAAAATATTGTAGTGTCTACGTGAGTGACTTTTTTACTTTAGTATTTTGTCTACAATCGTTTTTTTTTGTATTGTGCGTGTTGTTTATGCAGAATAAACAATTTTTCTTTCTTTCTTTTTCTTTATATTTGATGTTAATATCATTAAACTGTGCAACTCTATTGCTACTCTATTTTTGTGTATTCAGTTAACATACAGTGATCACCAACCCTTTTCCCAAGCATGATGATAATCATTATGGGATAATCGCCGGATAGACACAATTTACCAGAAACAGTAATCGAACAGAATTTGTATCATATTCTTGCTCAGACAATGGGGGCTATCGTTTTTGTGCTCACCAGTTGGCGCCACTGTCGAGTAAGGTCCTGTTGCAGTACTTTTATTTGATGTTTTGGGTATGTTTTAAGTACCCTTATGTTCATAGTATGTTTATTTTATTACATTTTAAAACTTCAAATTAATATTTAGATTATAATGTTTCTAAAATTGGCAAGCATGAAGCAGATAAATCTTATTCTTCCTTCAAGTGCTACCTACCAAATTAGATCCTAACTTTTTACTTAAAATCTAAAGCCATAATTAATCAAGAATGGCACAACCATTACAGCTATTATGAATCATTCGTTAAAATCCGTGATAAAAAATCCCGCAAACAGTGAACGTTCAGTACATATTTTGACATCTAGAGACCTTACTTTACACTAGCGCCTCTAGCGGCAAATTCAAGCGCGGTAGCTCTCATTATGTTAATAGTAACTTATCCGAAGGTGATGCAGCATGTTAGATTAAATACTTGTAAAGTCTGTCTACATGACATTAGAATGTTCTTGTCTGATCTATGGTCACTGTCATTTATATAATTTTTTCTTAAAAGTGCTATCTCGCTCGTTCTTTTTTGCACGTCCGCCATTGCAAAGTTCGCGTGTGGCGCTCTTGTATTTTTACTTTCATTTATACTACTGTTGGTTTATCAAAATCTCGTTAAAGAAAAAAAAAATTGAACTGTTATTTTGTTCCTAAAAAGATAATACGATTGATGTATGCCAAAATACTTTTAAAAGCGCTTGTGAGCTTAAAGTAAAGTAAAAAAGTAAAAGTAAAAATTCATTTATTTTCCACACTAATCTAAACACAGTATAGGTACATAAAATAAATGGAGTGGACTGGAGCCTAAACTAGGGCAGCCCTGTATTTCAGGACTCCAGGTCTTCCTCCCGCGGCGAGTAAGTTGGTACCAATTACAAATTACAACTAGTTACAATTACAATTAATAATTATATTGTTTGTGTTTGGGTGAGTGGGTGTGTGTGTTGTGAGTGTGTTCGTGCGTGTATGTTTTGTGTGTGTGTGTGTGTGTGTTGTGTGTGTGATGAGTGAGAGTACGGTTTCGCTCATCTGTGTTTGTGGGAGTATGTATATAAATGTATGCGTGGTTATGGATAAGTGAGCTTTGATTGCTCTTGATTTACTGCAGACAGAACAGAGATGTTATTTAGAAATTATAAGTAAGGATTCCGTATCATTGTAATTTAGATTCAGAAGATAATTTTGTATAATAGACAAAAATATCTTCTGAATCTAAAGTAAAAAGTCTAAAGTAGTTTGTGGTTCTTCCTATATTCTCTTAGAATAATTTTAAGTAGCACCGCGCCGACGACGACGTACGGTAATATTGTTACCAACCGAGAGTTTGCCTCATAATGTACGAGCATTATAATAATTATGCTTTATTTTCGTCTTCACTATCTAAGAATGTCTGTAGATCAAATAAATCTATGGGGTTTATTTCTGGTGGATTTATCGGGAATTCGTAGAAATGTGTATCATGTTTTAAGCTAAATAAATTTAGTTCGTTATTTATTAATTAACTAGCTGTGCCCCAACTCCGCATGAAATAAAAATCAAGTCGGAACCTGTATTTTAAGGATGTACCATTTATAAACATAATTAATCAGGAATAGCACAACCATTAGAACAATTATGAATCATTTGTTAAAATCCATGATAAAAATCCCGCAAACAGTGAACGTTCAGTACATATTTTGACATCTAGAGACCTTACTCTATACTAGCGCCTCTAGCGGCGAACTCAAGCGCGGTAGCCCTCATTAGGGTACAGGTCTAACCAACCTGGTATAAGTTTTTACATAAATCTAGTTATAATTGACGAGACAATCCCAAAAATATATTTGTCTCTTTTCTATGCCTTTTCTCAAGTATCTGGTAACGCAGTGAACGTGTTAAAAATCAATTGAAAATTCTTATCTCTCTCACTCCTACCGTTTTGTCATGCAATTTACAATACAATTTGCTACAATTTGCTTTGAAGAGAAAACTGTCTTCTTTCCTGCCGTAGCTTCAAATAATTTTTAGTGTTAGCAAACTAAAGTGGCAGTTCACCGGCCCTGTTTTTCGAAGTGCCATGGCCGTTGGAGCAGAAGAGATCTTGAGGGAACAACAAGTACTATTGTACTATGTAAGTACAGTAAACGACCTGCATAACCCGACCCCTCTTCCCCTCGTCTTCTTTGTAAGAAGGGTCAAGTAATGCAGAGTACTGACCGTACTATTCGTATAGAATCAAGTTCTTCTAACTTAAGAGGCTGACAACAGCTAAAGCGCGGGCATTATCGGACAGCATAGAAAAGAAAGAGAAGCGCGATGACACAACACTGGCAATTTATTGCAAAGTATGAAGCAATTATATATCTGTTGATTGGACTAAAAAATAAAACACTATTACGTTAATATGTTGCTCTTAGAATAATCTGACAAGAAATTAGAATGATTGCATGTATATTAGTATGGTTTTAATGGTTAAAATAATTTTTTAGAGGTATCTTCGGGATTTTAGCATATATCCTAGCATATATTACTATACTACACTAGCATATATCCTGAAGAATATCATATATTTTTCTGATTTTGTTTACTGCAGTGAATCATATGCTTTTAGGCATCATAAAACTTGCGTTTAGGTCCTGTAGTCCCCTTAATAGGCAGCTGTACTGCTGCGGAGATTGTTGCGCCACTTCTTCTTCCCAGCTAAAGCACTAGGCAGTGGTGAAAGGCGGGCGTTTTGGGGGACTGTCTTATGTAATTTTGACGTCAAAAATGTGCTGATTCTCAGTCTAATTTGAATAAATTTCTTTTGGTATTGATATCGAAGTGGACAGCGTTGGGACACCCTCCAACTAGATGGACCGACTATGAACCTCAAAAAGACGGCTGAGACAGACTGGATGCCAAAATCTGGGAACCGTGTGTAGTGGCGCAACTTGGGAGAGTTCCTATGCAGCTGTGGACTGTGATAAACTAAGTTGATTGATTGACTATTTATAACACAGGTAATCAAAGATTAAAGGCAAGCCGTTTTGAGGGCTGTCTTATGTAATTTTGGCATTCAAAAAGTGCTGATTCTCAGCCTTATTCGAATAAATGACTTTTTATTTTGAAACTGAATCCCACAAAATCTCAGTACAGTGTCTGGAAAATTCTTGTGTAAGTTCTTACAATTACGATGGGACGCATACCTACACATTGAATCATTACTTTATTCCAAGGTAGTCCCATACTGGCGTGAAAGCAATAAACTGAATTAACAGCAGTAATTTCCGAGGCCTTGATCTAATAACGTTACCTTACCGAGACCCGCTAATTTTAGGTGAAAACTTCATTCTCTTGATGACGTTAATTGTTCTAAATGTACTGATTAACTGAGTCACTGATTGTATCTATTTGCAGGTATGACAGCTAGCATTTCCCGGATGGAAGAACTTTAATTTTTTTTCCATGACGTAAGTTTTTTTTAGGTTATTGAGTTCTTCGCTTAGCGAAATAGAAAAATTAAGTAGGTATGTATATACGTTTGATTTTTTTTGTGTGGGACACATCTGTCTCAATTTATTTCTCAATGTTCACACGAGCAGAATAGAGGTCTTGAATTAAGTGAAACAAATGCTTATGTTAGTAATGTACTGTCCGTTTTTTTTATTGTCTGTCGAGTCGTTGCGCACTGCGCACGTAGTCTTTTTGTGTCTTGACACAGAACATACAAATAAAAGTTTAAAATAATTAGGTAAATTTATACCATCCAATTATTTGTCCTACTGAAGAACAAAGGCCTCTTTGCATACAGAAAAGGTATGTCTGAATTTTGTTTTTAATCCGGTTCAGTCTATGTATTATAACTATCTAAGTATTGCAATAGGTTGGTTTAAAAAAAAAAAATGTAAGAGTTTTATTCGTTTTTTTATACAGTTCCTGCATTCATCATTTTTTAATACACTCCTCTACCATTGTTTTGACACATCAGTACAGCACCCTAATTACGTAACACACAATTAATCACAATCTGAATCATTTTGAAGGATATTGATAAATCTATTGCTTCATATGTTTGAAAAATTTGTCTGCTCAACAACTTAAATAACGCAATGAATGTTGTTGAACTGTAAAAATTAAAGCCATTCCTACTGTTAGTGTGTTACGCAATTAAGCCGCAGCAGGTTTATCATGACGCTTTCTGTTTCTACGAAGAATAGACATAGCTATTTCTATACAAAATGACATTTCATTTCTCCATTTTTGACATCGCACCGTAGAAATCCTTCTACAATTTCTCATTTTGTCTTTCATTTCTACCGATCTTTGTCTAGGTCCTTTTTTATGTGTAGATTATTTCAGAAGAAAGTTTTCTGTTCCAAGCTGTCAAAGTCACACTGACGACTGACAATTGGGTAGGGTAGTGAAACAATTTGATTTTGTAATCGCCATGCTAAAAACAGTAGAAAACTTTCTACATGACGGCCACAAAGTATATACGGTTATATACAAAATCATGATTTTATAGGAGAGCGTTTTGAATGCAAAACGTAACTTCGAATTGTTTTACATGGAATTTTTCAGTTTTTGTATGGAAAATATGAAAAATTATTACCTACATGTTGCGTTTTAGGGGTTCCATAAAGGGGGTCGAAATTTTCATTATTTTCGCGATATAACACACCATTTTCGAGATATAAGCAAAATAAAAGAAAGACAGGAATAAACTAAATTTTGGAGATTTTTGTCTAGTTTAGAGGCATTTGTGACAAGAGAATCGGCACCATTACCAAGGAAATAGCAAAGGTCATTATTGTAATATTTTTTGTTCCAGAACACGGTACTTAGACACCTGGAGAAAAATTGTTGTAGTTGTCTTTATATAGGTACGTGACTTAATAACAGTAAAAATTGAGAATCAAACAGAAAAAGTAATCCTATGTCAAAACAAAGAATTCTGAGTTGAATTATATAAAAGAGTGAATTTCGTAAAAAGTGCAGTTTACTCCTTCTACTTTGCTGCCGTCGTACTGTCTACACGGAACGTCATTTTTGTCTACTCTTCGTGTCGACAAAACGGTGCACGTGTTAAGCCTGCAGGTCTACCTATGAAATAATACGCTTTCAAAAAGTGAATCAACATACCCAGGATTATATTTGGTCAACAATAAATATAATTTATATGGTAACAGGTGTTCTCTATAGCGCATGGTGTTATTTATTCGTCGGTTTGTGTATGGGTGTCCCACCCTACACCTGGCCATGGGGTTATGGTTCTAAATGATTTTAAATCAGATTTGTTACAGTTGTCATGTCATTTGGTTTAAATAGGCTTTAATTATTTAATTTATCTGTTTTATAGATTCTTCTATGTTTTGTGAATGCTAGTACGTTGTACGCCTACCTTGTAGACTGTATATTTGTAGACATTTTTCTATTTTGTTGAGTACCTGATACCTGTTGGCAGGCCTACACTATCCTCCCATACCTATTAACAATGTAATTTGAAAACATTGTAGAAGCCACGTATTTTTAAAAGAGTAACCGTGGGGTTTCGTGTCGGCTCTTCTCCATAGGAAACGACCAATTGGAACCGTGCACCTAGCTTCTGACGTTTCATAAGTGCCCATGTAGGTTTATGTGAAATAAAATATTTTGATTTGATTTGATTTGAATGTAGTTTACATATAAAAGGATGGGCTGAAACGGCTTTGTCAAAAAATGTAATTCATTCATTCACTTACTGATAGACAACGCTCTGCATAAAACGCTGGGTCTAGCAGCATGAAATTTTGCAGAGGAGTTTTATATGACTGAGAAGGTACGTCTATCTCGTTATCATCAGCCATATTTTAATAGTCTGTGGGCGTACTATGGGAAGTGTTGGTTATTGCGCAATAGAAAAACCGTTTGCAGTTCAAATCAAATTATAATTTACGAACAAATTAATCACACTAGCCAATCATGTCAATTAATCAATGGAAACTTTTACGAAAATTTAATGTACAGCTCGACCAGAAAGTTCTCACTTCATAATTATGTTTTAGTTTCGATTGCTGTGGCGCGTACCCCCGCGATCGAATGTTGGATTTCGGCTGCCGCCTTACTGACGATATTATTTATTGTGTTTTTGAAGAAATTGCATGAGTTTAGATTTTAAAAATTAAAATCCCTTTAGACAGTAAGTTATATTAGTTCAATCTCAGATTTGACGCCACCAAATGCATCAGATTTCTTGAAAAGTGAGCTTGTTTTGAATCTCAGCTGCAGTCGGGTTTTTGATTTTGTATTTTTAACACTTTAAGGGGCCCTTTGTTTGATACATAGCTAAACATGACCAATAGTCAATTTAACAATTAGTCACCTGACAATAGTCAATAGCTGTCAAAGTTTAACGATTCTGTCTGCGCATGGTTAACTGTTATAGCAAATTGTATTTTTTTTTAACTGTAGTCAGCTTAACCATTTGTCAAACAAAATATTTCTGTCATTTATAACAAATTGTTAGTTTAACTAACGCATTTTAACAATTAGTATGTTTGACTACTGATCAAACAACTTGCCCTAAGTGTGTTATATTTTTGGAATCGTCACAAAAGACATACAGTTAAAAAAAATCTGTGTGTAAATAATTATGAATGAAAATAAGTATGAAACTGCACATAACTAGGTATTCCCCATCTATTTAATAGTGTCATAAACAACTAATTCGATGATCGAATTGGTTTTTATTATCTCGCAGTAGGTGCGAAAAGTAGAATATTCTCCTCGGGGATAAAGGTGTCTTCGTCTTGGGCGAGCTTGAATCCCTCGCTGCACTCAGGATTCTAGTCTTAACTCCCTCGCTTCACTCAAGAGTTAACTCAAAGCTCCCTCGCTGCGGTCGGAAGCCCTGGAATCCTTCGTTGCGTTCTGGATTTAAAATAATGGCCGCGACATTAAGACACTGCTTAAATCCCTTTTTTCTTTTTGGTTGGGAAGTCCTGAAATGACCTCTCCCGCTCTGGGCGGAGCGGGAGAGCGTGTCAGACTCTTACTGACTAAAACCCACCCGTGTTCCTTCAGTTGCCTGTGCGCCAGGGCCACGGTAACTCTTTCGAACAATCCGCGACCTCGGCAGGCATCGGCCCTATCAGACCTCGTCAATGACTGCTTTATCCCCTTAGTGCATAATCTATTATTATGTAGATTTCGACTCCACATTCCAAGCCCATCTGTTGTTTCTCCAAGCAAGGAAGTAGGAAAAGACACACATTATTCTTCAGATATATAATTACTAATAACTAATTTGACTATCATA
The DNA here is from genome assembly GCA_917490735.1 of Dryobotodes eremita. Classification (NCBI taxonomy): domain Eukaryota; kingdom Metazoa; phylum Arthropoda; class Insecta; order Lepidoptera; family Noctuidae; genus Dryobotodes; species Dryobotodes eremita. Next base: position 4,164,139 of record OU823247.1, on the reverse strand, counting down.
ATAATGATCTCGTATCTGTCACGAGCGAAAATAAATAACAATAAGGTAAAGAAGATATTTATAGCACATAAATAATTACTTATATATTTATAAAATAAAGACTTGGGTGTAATTATCGACTCCAATCTTTCGTGGCGTGCTCAGGTCAATGAGGTCAGTCGAAAGGTACATTTTTCGTTTCATTCGCTGAAATGCCTTCAAAGTCTAAGAAGTCCTTGAAGACTAAAATTTCTTTGGCACAGACACTTATTCAGCCGATTATAGATTATGCCGACGCCTGCTACTTGGATGCTACTGAGGAGCTATTAAACAAGCTTGAGCGCTTGCAAAACTTGTGCATTCGCTTTGTTTTCGGTCTGCGAAAGTATGACCATGTTTCTCACCTTCGCAAGGAACTCAAGTGGCTCCCGATCCGCTTACGCAGGAACACTCGGATTTTATGTCTCCTCTTCAACATCTTACACAACCCATCTTATCCGTCCTATCTGCGTGAGCGTTTTTCGTACGCACGCCCTCGCGACGCACCGTGTAGATCACATCTTAGATCCCTCCTTAAATCCCATCCTCATAAAACCAGCTACTATTCTTATTCCTTCTCTGTTCATGCTGTAAGATTGTGGAACTCACTTCCGCCTAGCATTCGAGATTTAAAATCTATTTCTCATTTCAAATACCGAGTAAAAGAGCATTACCTTTCCTTTTAACTGTGAGAATTTATATATTTATATATATAAGCTTATTTATTTTAGCATTATGTATTTATTTAAGTATATGTTATTTTTATTTAAATTTTGCATTATATGTAAGTATATTTAATATTCTAGTTTAAGACGTCACGAATCAAATTCTTCTCTTCTTGATCTCACACACTATTGTCTACATTTCTTTTTCATTTCTCCTTTCGCAGGTCTGCTGGAAGAAATTTCTTAAGAAATAAGCAGTACCTTTGTACTTAATACTAATATGCCGTATCTGTATCTATTTTACTGTGTGTACATAAATAATTAAATAAATAAAATAAATAAATAAATTAGCGATTAATCACGATTTAAAATAGCTCCATTCACACTAATTAGATTAATAAGATACCTGGTCTAGGCTTAAAATATTTTGCTCCATAAAAGCTAATGTAATTTGTTGTAATTTAACACTGTAATTTGAAAACATTGTAAAAGCCAATTATTTTTAAAAGAGTCACCGTGGAGTTTCTTGCTGGCTCTTCTCCATAGGAAACGACCAATTGGATCCGGCACCTAGCTTCTGACGTTTCATAAGTACCCATGTAGGTTTTATGTGCATTTATTTTTATTTTGTATGGCAACGAGGAAAATCTGCGAAAGTAATTATGAACAAGAATATCTATTTACGTCATCATTATCTTTATTAAGATCATAAGTACATTAACACAATGCGGAGTGTAATAATATACACCTATACCAGTAGGTATCTATAACTATCTATACATATAAAAAAATTATAACGAAGTCAAACCTGTAAATAGGATATTTAAAAAAATAATATTGCTCCTTCTCCCTTTAATCCATCTAAAGGTTGTCTGTAAAAGATTGCTTTTAGCGATAAGACCGCCCATTGTGTCGCTTTAAGTAAAATTTCTACATTTATATCTGTAATTTTGATGGTGTACATAATAACGAGTATTCTATTTTATTCTAATTGCTATAAGGTGTGGGAGCGAATCTGATGCCGAAACTATAGTTTTTAGAATTTTTGTCTAGTTGTTTGGATGGATGTTCCGGATTGGCCCAAAAACGGCTGAACGGATTTGGATGAAATTTAGCACACAGATAGTTTATAATCTGGATTAACACATAGGGTACTTTTAATCACGGTAGTAAACCGTGAGACATGTTCCGACACCCACGTGGGCAAAGCCGCGGGCAAAAGCTAAGAATAATATCTACATTATAATAATGGCTTTGGTAATAGCGATGAGCGATAGTTATTATTCAGAAATAGATTTAATTAAAAAGAAAAATTAAATCGAACATATAATATTAAAAACAGCTTGTAAGAACAGCTCCTCTAATGCATAACATACTTTTCATCACAATTCGAAGTATTTCGAAGGAAATTAAAAATCAATTGCTTCATAATGTTTGATAAAGGGAAATATTGAAGTAATCCTCTAAAACTCATTGACCTTCTAATGATTATTTCATTTTTTTAAATTAATGAACTTTGAAGAATTTTTTTAATAATTGAGCCTTTTTTAACTTTCTGGCCTTTTCTCACAGTTGGTCACGGTAACAAAGCTAGGATAAGCTGACCAAACGAGTTTCATAAAAAGAGGCGCCATCTTAAATTAGAGCGTTCAACAATATATTAAGCAGCGCAAAATTAGAATTATTAAAGATTCGATTAAATACATGCCTTTGAAAAAGTCATCTGCTCTACAAAGTAAATAGAAGAAATGTTGTAACGCAATTATCCCGCAGTTTCCTCCATATAATGATCTTTTTCTATATATCATTTTATTATAGGTAAATCAAATATGTTTTTTTTAATATATTTCCCTTCTATGTACATTTCCTTAGGAACTGCTGTCTAAACGTGAAGACAATGCATATAGGTAATGGGGTCTATCGTTTTTGGGCTCACCAGTTGGCGCCACTGTCGAGTAAGGTCCTGTTGCAGTACTTTTATTTGATGTTTTGGAAATTTTTAAGTACCCTTATATTCATAGTATGTTTATTTTATTACATTTTTAAACTACAAATGAATATTTAGATTATAATGTTCCTAAAATTGGCAAGCTTGAAGCAGACTAATCTTATTCTTCTTTCAAGTGCTACCAAATTAGATCCTAATTTCTTACTTAAAATCTTAAGCCATAATTAATCAAGAAAGGCACAACCATTACAGCTATTATGAATCATTCGTTAAAATCCGTGATAAAAAACCCGCAATCAGTGAACGTTCAGTAGCCGTATGTACTAAGAGGTGTTAATACCATCATGGTTCCATTGCGAAAAAGGGATAGTGCTATCGGTCATAATATATAGCTCCGTCTCTCTTTCACGCTGGAACAATGATGGTTTTAACACGTCATAGTAAGGCAACAGTACATATTATTTTGACATCTAGAGACCTTATTCTACACTAGCGCCTCTAGCGGTGAACTCAAGCGCGATAGCCCTAATTACACCAACGTCACCTATATCCTTCAACCTAGGACACAAGGAAAGTAGTAAAAACTAAAAAAAATTGTAAGCGGAGATCCGCGGGTAATTGCGTAACACACTAACAGTAGGAATAGCTTTCATTTTGACAGTTCAACAACATTAATTGCGTTATTTTCGTTGCTGAGCAGACAAATTTTTCGAACATACGAAGCAATGGATTCGCAATATACTTCAAAACGATTCGCACGCAATACGCAACGCAATTAGGGTGCCGGGTGTTGACGTGCAATTTGTGAGAGGCCTATGTCCAGTGAACTGCAATAGGCTGAGTTGTTCGTTAATTGATTAGTAATAAAATTTGCACAGATTTAGATAGATTTACAGTAACTCCTGTATTTGGCTATAGATAGTTAGAGGAATCCAGGTACAGATATTGGTAAGACCAAATGGATCTGAAAGTGGAACTGAACATGTTTATTAAGTATGTCCATTACAATCTCAAGGTCTCTACGACAGAGACGGTCGGTGTGACCACTCCCTAAAGCGTAATGCTTAAATTAATGAGATGTGGTTTCGTTGAATGTCCTTAACTGTACAGGGAAATTAATTGTTTGTCTAATTGGCACATTTCGCCAATTCGCCATGTTATAGCCACTTCATACAAATCTCAAAGGATGACTGTTGTAATTTTAATTTTCGGACAATTTAATTGGTATTCAATTTAGGGAGAGAATAATTTCCTTAACTTTATATGCACGCATCACGAATCCGTTCAGACCGATTTAGCGAACATTTATTTCGCCTTAAAATCCGTAAATTGTGGCTGTTAAGGCTCTAAATAGCTACACACGTTACGGATTTAGATGAGGACAGACGTGGAACTGTGGTAAACAGAATCCTTTGATTTCCAAACGTGGAAGTTCAGTCTACCCTAGAGAGACATAAATGTATCACAAACATGCCAAAGACAATTAACTGACAACCTAAAATTAATGGAAGCTCGTATCACTCTGTTGTAGGAATTGATATCACTGGTCTCAAGTTTGGTAGATACAAAGGGATATGGCAATGATTAATTTGTATCTGCCTACGTGAGTAATTAAGGCATCTACATCTGTCAAGGTTAGCTTAAGTTTAGGTATAGAATCCTAACTATCTTTGTCCTAACTAATATTATAAATGCGACAGTAAGTTTGTTTCTTTGTTACGCTTTCACGTCAAAACGGCTAAACGGATTTGGATGAAATTTGGCACACAGATAGACCATGCCCTGGGTAAGGACATAGGCTATTTTTCATCCTGGATCGCAGACAAAGTTGCGGGTAACAGCTAGTATAATATAATATGTAATATATAAAAATCTCATGTCACAGTGTTTGTTATCGAACTCCTCCGAAACGGCTTGACCGATTTTTATGAAAATTTTTGTGTATATTTGGTAGGTCTGAGAATAGGTCGTAAAGTATTTTTCATACCGCGGCGGCTGAAACTGTGGGGCGCAGCTAGTATATATATAATAAATGCGAAAATGAGTTTGTTTCTTTGTTACATTTTCACGCTTAAACGGCTGAACGGATTTGGATAAAATTTGGCACATGGGTACACCATGACCTAGGTTAGGGCATAGGATACTTTTTATTTCAGTAGTACGTTTCCGTGGGATAATTTTTGACTACCACGCGGGCGCAGTCACGGGCAGAAGTTAGTAGAATATAATTTACTTCTGAGAATAGATAAATGTTTCATAGCACCATTGGAAGATTAGTAAAATTGTTGACTTATGATTTAGTTAATGATCAGTAATTTAAAAAAAGTTGAAGTAAAATTTGTCGGTGAAGCAAAAGGAGTATGTAATGATTGTAGTGGGTGGCGTCCTGTTGTTTCTGCCTACCCTCATGGGAAGAAGGCGTGAGTTTATGTGTGTGTGTATGTGTATAGTTATGTAGGTACCTATATTTGTTTTTCTATTTTCCCTCAACGAAGTAATGACAACTACAAGGTGGTGAAGTAACTGACAACCTGAAAAGGGGTTTTTTATTCATCATTACGAGAAAGAAATCGCAAAAAAAAGTGACCGTGCCATACGTTTATTTACGCATGAAGGTTCTTACAAACAGGCGCGAAACGCGACGCGACACAAAGGCACCGACTGCCGCGCGACGAGCGGCCCTTTGTATCACGTGCGATTCGCGTCGCATGTCGCGCCTGTTTGAAGGAGCTTTAACTCGACAAAATGTAAGGATAGCTGCGGGGTGATTACGTAACACACTATCAGTAGGAATGGGTTTCATTTTGACAGTTCAACAACATTCATGGCGTTATTTACGTTGTTGAACAGACAAATTTTTCGAACATATGAAGCAATGGATTAGCAATAGGCTTCAAAATGATTCACATTGTGATGGATAGTGTGTTACGTAATTACGGTGCAGATTTTACTTTCGATATTTCAGTGCTGGTCCTTAATAAATTTATTCATAATAAATAAATAAATAAGTACTTTTATTTTCAAGTAACATGGACCCAACGCGTTAGTAACAATTTCCTTACAAACTATGATATGCATTCTATGATATAAACTTTGGTACTTCAATGATCCCTTTTCAGGTTTCAGTTATTTTATTTACAACTTGTATATTCCTTAAATAAATATAAAACTTTCACACTTTTTTAAATAGCGTACAATCGCCTTATCGATACGTTAATCACTTTTGGACTTTGTCTCTTTGATCTCTTCATTTGTCAATGAGGGCTATCGCGCTTGAGTTAGCCGCTAGAGGCGCTAGTTTAGAATAAGGTCTTTGGATGTCAAAATATGTACTGAACGTTTACTGATTGCAGGATTTTTTATCACGGATTTTAACGATTGATTCATAATAGCTGTAATGGTTGTGTCATTCTAGATTAATTATGGCTTAAGATTTTAAGCAAAAAGTTAGAATCTCATTTGGTAGCACTTGAAGGAAGAATAAGATTTGTCTGTCTGCTTCATGCTTGCTAATTTTAGGAACATTATAATCTAAATATTCATTTGAAGTTTTAAAATTTAATAAAAATCACACACACATACTATGAATGTAAGGGTACTTAAACATATTCAAAACATCAAATAAAAGTACTGCAACAGGACCTTACTCGACAGTGGCGCCAACTGGTGAGCACAAAAACGATAGCCCCCATTGATGTGTTTGACATCTTTGGCACATCATTTTTGTCAGTATTTAATAAGTATGTCAAGGTTATAATTACGATTTCCGTAGGTCGACAACTCGACTGTCATTAGGGATAGATTTTTCAATCGTCGAATACCTAACTTCATTCGGATCATACTTTTGACTATTTTCCTATAATTACTTAAGCACAAAATCTGTCAAACGATACTTTAATTCTTCGGATAAAAGCTGATATCTGACGAAGAAAAAATCAGGCCTTGATTGAATAATCAATAATTGAATACGCAACTAATATTTTGTCACAGCTTTGCCCATATTTGGCATGTGTCATATTATATATCATCGTAAATAAACATTGTATAAATTACTATATAATCGTCGCCTGTTAATCCCATCAAGTACTAATTCCAAAAAGACGCAAACGCCATATCTTTTTCACCCGTACTTAGTTCTAACGCTATCACCACAATTCTTATCGTACAGCGTCAAAATTCGTACGTTCCCGTTGGCTAGTCACTGTTATCAGGGTAATAGATGAATCGATACAATGATTAGATTAAGTACAAAAGATACATTTATTGAAAAGCCTTGGTATTGCCAATTATTAACACAGTGTGTGATTGTGCGTACGTGAAACAGCAAGGATGGCTCCATGGTTAGAATTGCCTTACGAAATGAAAAATGTGACAGCGGAAGAGGACAAGATTATTAGAAAATGTCTTATAGGTGCGTGTAGTGTTGTGTTTTGGAAATTTGTTCTTATAATGTGTTCAATGGATGTGGTTTGTCCGGTTTCGGGAAAAGCAGTATGATATTTTCTTTTTTTTCTAAAAAAAAAACGTTGTGAAGTTGACAGCATACAATTTTCAAACTTACTTACTGATAAGAATTTTTTAATTAAACTACAAAATCACTATTGTTCAAATACATATTCTGGTGAGCATTAATTGTGAAAATCAAACTATTCTCATTAATTGTAATTAAATTTTCCACAGCAAATACTTGGAACAATACAATTAACTGTAACTTTGAATATTTCATACGAGTGTGGGCTGAATTTCCACTACATTTCATTAATTAATATGCATGATTACTTGTGATTATAGCCGCAAAAGTTACCTGTAATTTGGCAATACAATAATAATTTGTAGGAAAATAGATATTAACGCAGTTTTTTCATAAAATGCAAGCCTTATATTAATTTTATCATTCATGAATAAGGAAAAACAAGTAAAAATTATTTTCGGGTTTATTTGAATAGGTAGAGGTTTTAATGGAAGGTGTACAAAGGTCAAAGTTCTTGAATCATGGAACGATAATCTTTGTATGAAACGTCTAGGTGTTGAAAAATTAAATACCTCTTATTATTGTCAGATAGGAAACGCCGACCTCATCTAGTTAAAAAAAATATGATTGACGTGTAAAAGTGTTTGTACAAACCTACTTACAGAAATAAAATCATTTGTAATGTAACTTTGTTTATAGCCGTGCCTAACTTATTAAAATCAGCCTGATAACCTTCACTGCTTGATTTTTCTTTCTCACTTATTGCATAACTAATAAAAACCTAATCAAAATCCTAAGTCAAAAAATAGACAAAAAAAAGGAAAATACTTTTATTTGCGGTAAACATGACGCAGACAAAAACACACAAATTCAAAAAAGAATGAGTTGGGGGAAAATAAGCGTCACATCCACGCAAAACGGCAATCGCTCAGCATAATGCTACGATCTTGTGCGAGACAAAGTCCCAGCGCTGGTTTTCAGCGACAGCCGGCGTTGACGTGATGACGTCAATCAGTGCAGCATACGAAAATATAAACATAAAAAAAAAACTATACCTAGTTCTAAACCCTAAATACAACTAAGTATGTATTAGATGGATCTTAAGCCTGTTTTTAAAATATAACATCGACAACACACGGTAAGCAAGCATGACAATAATATCGCGGATTGTTCGAAAGAGTTACCGTGGCCCTGGCGCACAGGCAACTGAAGGAACACGGGTGGGTTTTAGTTAGTAAGAGTCTGACACGCCCAGAGCGGGAGAAGTTATTTGATAATGTACAGTCACCAAAAGAGATAAGTAACCAGGGTCGTCGGATACAGTTGAATTTTAGTAAGAAACCGATGGATGTTCTTGAATGAAATTGAATTTGCTAAACTAACTGTTTGTTTTCTATTAATTAAATTAATTTTATTTGAAAACGTCCATCGGTTTCTTACTAAACTTCAACTATATCCAATGGTTACTTATCAATTTTGGTGACCGTACCACAAAAAAAAAGCATGTCAATAATAAATCAATGCTTATGCTTTCTTACGAAACCAGAGGGCCTAGTGCGAGTTTTACACATACTCGATCGCGTTAACATAGACTCCAATTTATACTGAAATTGATGAAGCGCCGTCTGGTGACTATAGTGGGAAACCCAATAATTCCATACAAATTGACGTAAGTGAACGGTTACGTGATTGAGTAAGTATGAAAACTCACAGTAAGGCCACGGGCCTTTGCCCTACGGTATAAATTACAGCAGGCTTAGCATGACGCTTTCTATTTCTTGGAAGAATAGACATAGCTTTTTCTATACAAAGTGAAATTTCGTTTCTCCATTTTTGACATCGCACCGTAGAAATCCTTTTACAATTTGTCATTTTGTCTGTCGTTTCTACCGATCGTGGTCTAGGTCCTTTTTTATGTAGAATAGTCAGAAGAAAGTTTTCTATCCCAAACTGTCAAAATCACACTGACAACTGAAAGTTATCTAAGGGAGTGAAGACAATTTGATTTTATAATCGCCGTACTAAAGACAATAGAAAACTTTCTACTCGACGGCCACAAAGTATAAAAATGGAATGGAAAAATGGGAATTTTCACTTTTTGTACGGAAAATGTTTCACAAATGTGTCACACCGTTTTCGAGATATAAGCAAAATAAAAGAAAAACTTGAGTAAACTACTGAATTTCGTAAAAAATGCAGTTGACTCTTTCTACTTTGCTGTCGTCGCACTGTCTTCACGGAACGTCATTTTTAGGATTCCGTACCCAAAGAGTAAAACGGGTAAATTTCCGTCCGTCTGTCACCAGGCTGTATCTCATGAACCGTGATAGTTAGACAGTTGAAATTTTCACAGATGATGTACTTCTGTTGCCGCTATAACCAAAAATAGAAAAAAAAGAGAACAAAATAAATATTTAAGGGGGCTCCCATACAACAAACATGATTTTTTTGCCGTTTTCATAGAACCCTTCGTGCTCGAATCCGACTCGCACGTGGCCGGTTTTTGTCTACTCTTCCGTCGACAAAACGGTGCTCGTACTAAGCCTGCTCGAGGATATAATTATGATGTCACACATTGCACGTAAAGTTGTACGTCGGTAGATAGCTAATCATTTAAGATATTTATCGCTTTATCGCTCCTAGATCACTTTATCGTGGCTCGACGATCACTCAGTGCTCTTGTACTTATGCAATTATTTTTTTACGATACAATTTATAACCTAGTGACAAGTGTTAATACGTTACGTTTGTTGACGTTTTGTTGCTACGGGAATATTGTTTTAATTGTAGGGTTGTGGGCTGTACTATTGTTTCACACTACCTAATTAGTTTTAGGAACATCATCGCTATATAAACTGAACTTAGCGATAGCTATCCTTCGTATAAGTTGATACAATACGACAATAATAGTTTCTGCCAACCAATAGCCAATAATGAAAAATAACTTGAAGTACAGACAATATAATTGTTTAGTTTAAAATACTTTTTTACAAAAAAAGGGCTTCCAAAAAAAAATACACTAATAAACTTTTACTTTTCTAACTATTTTTCACGTTTTTTAGTGTATTTTTTGTAAGTCGGTTGTTTTTTGTAAAAAAGTTTTTATTTTTAACTTTTTCGTTGTGGTACCTACCCCACACAAATGCGTATACCACTACTTGATATGTAAATAACAGTGACAGGAAGTGGAAAAAATTCGCAGTATTAAGGATAACTCAAAACTCCTGGTCAGTACTTGATCAAATTTAAATGGGACCACATGTGAAGCACCAGCATTCAAATAAAAAAGAATAATCCAAATCGGTTCACCCAGAAAAAAAATCTGAGCTAATACATACAAAAAAAAACAGTCTAATTGAGAACCTCCTCCTTTTTTTGAAGTCGGTTAAAAAGATGAAAAGTAGATAACTACAGTTCTATGTACAGTCACGAGCATAATATGTATACAGTTGGCTAAATTCAAAAGCGATTTTTTCCTTAATTTTTTAATAAAATTTTACGTTGTTAAGAACATAGTATTTTCGAACCCATAGGTTTATACAATATGTCGCATTTCAAAGTTGCATTGTTATTTGACGAAAAAATCGCCATTGAAAGTTTTCAAGTGTTGACATATTAGTGCTCGTGACTGTACACTATAAACAGACACATTTTTGAAGATTACACACGATTACAGTTTACAGCAATCAAAAGAAAAACATTAGGATTAGAGTAGTTTAGGCCAGTAACTAGATAATTGTAATTGAGTTCTTAGATAAACAATCAAATATTTTAAAAAAAATCATATATAAGCCATTGTAGACTAGCCTTATAAAAATGTTTTACTTCGACAAATTGTAGTTCGTTTACGTCTAGCAATGTTTCTGACATCCACTAATTAATTTAATTTTCACGTTACTTTAAAATAGTTTCGTGCTAACAGAACAAATTTTAGATTTTTCACTTTCATTTTCACATTTTAAATGGGCGTTGAAAATGACAAGGTGGTGGTGTACACACCCACACGATTGACTTCGCATCGATGCAGATCAACGTCGATCTCGTGGTGGCTCACTATGACAAACGATCGTGATTAATTTGTAGAACACAACGTACTAAAATCGATTATATTATTGTGTATAATAGATGGATATATCTGTTAAACCAAACCAAATTTTTTATCGATTGGATCGCACTTAACGATCGACGTTGATCAATACCATTGATCGATGTTGTACGTATGGGTGTTATCACACCCTGAGAGCTTACTTCAAAAGGATAGTGCCATCACCGATTCATTTGACAAGCCCATGGCAGTTCATTTTCTGCAAGTCCCGTGCTTTATAATCGAATAAATAAAGTGCTTACTATTTATCCATGTACTTTACGGGATTGCAGAAGAATGATTGATCAATGGCTTCATACTCTCAAATACGAAGAATTGGAGAATTTAGTCAAACCCTAAAGACTTTCTTTCGTAGACACGCACACCAAATACACGAAGCGTAGAGTGTGCTCGTGCTCTCCACAAGCATACTCTACACTTACACCCCACAGACACGCACTACACTCACATACAACACTCCCACACCCACAACACTAAGCACTTAGGTACCTATTAAAATTTTTACTATTTTTACTTTTTTTTTAATTTTGTGTTATTTTTTATTGCTTTTTTTTACCCCTACTGTATTCATCTCTAGAATCTGGAACGCTGTCGTCTCCCTCTTGGAGGTGGGCGTTATTAGCTGCGACACAGTTTTTCAACTAATGTAGCTATTTACGTACGCAACCAATTTGTAAAATGTGTTTTTGTTCCAATAAAGATTATTATTATTACTATAGTTCTGACTGTAATTGTTCCTTCCAGTAGGACTCTCACAGTAGGGCTCTCGTAAGAAGTGCTAATCCGTAATATTGTTCATAATGACATTCCATAAATAATATTATCGTGTTACACAACTAATTATAAACGTACACTTAATCACTGATAAATGATAATCTGTTTACTATATTATTTACTCTGTGGAGCAAACAAGTGCTTGAGTCAAATTAAACACAGCCCATGTACTCAGTGTACTAACGGGTGCATAATTATCTTTTAATTACCTATAAATTTATTAATATTTCCACAATAATGTTTTATCAATAACTTCTGATTGGTGAATGTCACAATATATAGAAGCTACTTGCATATATCTAGTTGTAGAAGAATCTTTTGGCGCGTGACAAAAATCGGAAGTAATGTTGCCATCATGTTTTTTCAAATAAATTTCACAAATATTTACCAATAATACCCCCCTCCCCCGCTTTCGTAAATGTTATTCAAGCGCCAAAAAAAATTTTTTAACTGTACTTTTGTGTCAATTAAAGCATGTGTACTATATGCTTTCAGCTCCATCTCAAGCGCGAGCATTCGTTCTCGAGTATTTATTCTAGAGTACGATGTTCTTTTGTTTTCATGTTCCATTGAGCATCGTCCTTCTAATGACAGTCATTAGTTCTTAAACGTATGATTGACTTGCATTGGGCAAATGTTTGCGGTGGGATCGCACCTTACCCCTTGGCCACGACCTACATGCTCAAGCGACACGCGTCTTGCGACAGCAACTGCGGAGAAAACAAATTGTTTAGAGCATGCCACGAGGTACCGCGACGAGATTTGCGGTGGGAGTGTGGGTCGGATCATGGTCTAAAAATTAAAGTCTGGCATTCCGGGAGTGACACATGCTTAGGTCACTATACAGTTGCCACTTTATTGCAACAAAACACGAATAATGGAAACATTTTCAGTCACCATTCTATTAAAAACTATATATAAAGCGTTTAAATTGTCGTTTCGTTTTTCTAATCAAACGAAACAATTCAATTTAAACGTAATTGTTAGTTAAAACCTCATTGTTTTATCGGAATCGCACAGGTAATAAAGGCGGTTGGGGAGTTATTATTGTACACTATTGGTAACACAGCGGTGATGACGTAGGCTTGTGTCACCCACGTGACCACTGTGTCTCGGAATGCTATACCTAGCGAAGTATATTATTATACCATGGGGCGGATGAAAACAGGTAACGACGCCAATCGCGTTGCAAGTTGCATCACCCGAGGCCTTGAAAGGTAGCTTAAATTTTCATGATGTATGCAAGTTGACTGCTTAGGTTCAAATTACTGCATTTTACTGCTGCTGATAACTTTAGCTCCCGTAGTTCAGATATCATGTACGTGCCACCCACGCAATTAGCATAAAATATTAGGTAATATCAAAAAATCGTAATCTTATCATTGGTAGGTACCATTTATCTCCTAAGTGATACATAGGAGATATTTTGTTAGTGTAGTAGAGAAGTATCTAAAAGTATTCGCTGTTTAATATCGGTACTTCAAAAAAACTTGATGAAGAGTATTTGTAAACAAAATATGGAGTACCTAGTTTAGATTATTCAAGTAGGTAGGTATCATAATTTTGACTGGATGAATAAATACTTGAATAGTTTGAAATATAATGCAAATAAATGCTATATCACGCTCCAGTTTAAAAAAAGAAAAATTATGATGATGATTCTCGAAAGAGATCTCATGCAGTCTCACTATACATTTTTTTAATTCATAAAAAATCCACACCAATGCGCTCACTATATGAAACGGGTGCTTTTAGTGGAATCGTATTTGTATATAAAACATTGCTTTCACTTTGCACAGGCCTGCCAGTATGAAATATGGTAGAAATTCCACAACATTGAATAGGTCTTTTTAAATGTTTCCTTTTTTACATATTCGTAAGTGCTTGTGCTTGTAAAAGCAAGCTTGAATTAATTTTTAAAAAGTTTTTTTTTATAGAATACGAGACCACTCCAAAAATAGAACGTTAATGGATTAAGCAGGCATTGTGGGTTAAGTTCGAAGAGACAATTCTTTTTTAAATTGTATCGTCAGCGTCATCATTGGCAGCCGTGTTCCACCCATTGTTGGGTATAGGTCTCCTCTCTTCAAAGACCAGCGGGGTAATTACGTAACACACTAACAGTAGGAATGGGTTTCATTTTGACAGTTCAACAGCATTCATTGCGTTATTTACGTTGTTGAGCAGACAAATTTTTGGAACATATGAAGCAATGGATTAGCAATAGGCTTCAAAATGATTCAGATCGTGATAGATAGTGTGTTACGTAATTAGGGTGCTGGGTCAGTGCGACTTTCAGTCAGGTTTTTCCCGCGATCATTTGTGGCTCGGTCCGCCCAATAGCTGTTGGTCTGCCAGAATTGTAAATTAATTTAAGATAATTGATTACAGGCTATACACGGCCCTTCATAAAATGTGGAGAAAGCGGGTATTTGATGCCGGGAGCCTTCAAAAAACATGCGGAAGCTATATACAACATGCAAGTGCGACCCGATGACGTGTGGGTCATCACATTCCCTAGATCTGGTGAGTACAAGATTCTTCTTCATTCATTTTAGGTTGAAGCTACGATACACGGTCTGTTCTACCTCTAGAAACGTCTTATCTGGTCAAAATCCGTACCGTGTACCTGTTACAGCCCATAGCCTACGACCAAAAACTTATGCGATCGTTTCGTGCCCGCATGTAGTCAGACTGATCCGTTCAGATTCATCTGTTCAGATTGTATACTTCGATTGGTATATGTTTTGGCTTTTAAGCAGTAAAATCCGAACTTTCAGGCTTTACCACCAGAGATCGGATATTCGGATGCATATTCCCTTAAAATTGTGATGTTCGCTAACACGGAACGCGCTTTGTATCGAAAAAAAAAATGTTATTTTTTTTGTTTAATTAACTTACACCACCCCTTCTTACACCCTACATACACATATTTGCATTTGGGGTTAAACATTAATTTTAAATGAATATTTTTTAGAAGCCACTTCCATAATATACGCCCGATTAGTTTTGCATTCCCTGTGTTTCTGGCATCCCAGGACTTTATTTACAAAAACAAAAAAACTCGCTTCCATACTTTCATAGCTAAAAATTAACTTTTAGGTAAATATGGATCCGAATATCCGATCTCTGGTTATCACACTTTATCAAATCTCTCGGCGAGCATATTCAGCAACGTGATCGGTAAATGTGCACGACGCGTATGCGCAGCGAGCATGCCGCGTGAGCGTACCTAACCGTACCTACCGTGTTTGGTGTTCGCCACGAATGCTTGACGAGAGCAAGTGACGCATGTATACAAGAATGAGCGAGATGAATGGATGAGCCATGGTGACGACGTTCGCGTTGCGGTGCCGCAAATATCGCGTCAGTGTGATAACGCACTAAGGGGAGATTCTTTAGGGCATTTTAAATAAGTTCATTAGTTTCGATTACAACATGGATTAGGTATGCGACAGGATGTATGGTTGTAGGTTAACGTATCACGTTTCGACGTCAAAGTATTAATTAGCATGCCATTGATTTCCGTTAGATTTAGATAGCAAGGCTTACAGTCGAACTCAATAACGTATCTATCACTAATTTTGGCTTACTGGAGATAGAAAAACCTATCTATCTCTGGTTTTAACATCCCAATAATTTAGCAGAGATTAAGGAATATTACCGGCCCACGTTATCTCTCAAAGGGAGGTATATCGCTTACTATGGATGGCTATGTATTTGTATGAAAAAGCCAATGTATGCGTCCCTGTAATATGTTGACAGCTATTTGTTTGACGGGACAGTTACTAAAGATTATAAATATGGATATCCGCCGAATTGCAGGGATAGACTATGCAATATTTACTTTAAAAAATACGCTTTATAAATAATAATTTAAAACATATCCGATTCAAGTGAAAGTACGTTAAGCGAAACTGATTTAGAAATCGTAACAGGGTTATCCGATTGGAAAAATGATTTTGAGATGAAAAAGATCTTCAAATCAAAAGAGCTTATAAATGCTGCTTTGACCATAATAATATATAAGCAAATTAAGTTTTTATGAATTTACATATAGATTTCGTTCAAATGAAACAGTAGTGAGTAATTTACTCACCAAAATATAACCTCATTTAAAAGTAACGTCAAAAGGTCTGGTGTTTCTTATCAGCTGGAGAAGAGCGCCTCTCCAGCGTTATCAATTTGTTCAGTAAAATGCAGTAAAATCTTTTATAACGTCTTACACTTACAGACTTTTAATTTAATATAAATTATAACTTAGTCCAGTCATTTAAGAATTTAAATTAAAAGATGTTTTTTTCATAAAAATGTCTAATTATACACGTATTTTAAAGTTATAACGCACGGGAGGGAAAAGTATAGAACCATATCTTTTGTTGTCGTTAGATAGATAGTCTTTATCGATGATTGTGAGACGACATTCAAGGACAGATAGAATTATACTGTTTATCATTGATAGCAATCTGTCTTTCACTGAAAATAGGTTATTGGGATCGGCCGTTAGTACTGAATAAGCATAGATAACGATTGACTTCAAAAAGTTATCTAAAGCTCTGCCTACCAACTATTAAAATCGATCCAGCCTGTCCCACCTTGCTGTCCTCCCCTCAGTGACGCCCTAAGCCGAGTTCTGTACCCCACAGGGGGTGCCCTTAGCGTGCGGTCACCTAGTAATATAAGAAATTCGTCCCTGGATGGAGGCTTTGAGTTCGCTTCCACAGGATAGTCCGGTTAAGTAGCGACTACCTCTAAGGGTCAGCTACGAGATGACGATGATGATGATGATGATCAAAAAAAAAAACTGATCTCACTATATAGCCATTGCATTTTCTGAGCCTTCCAATGAACACGGTTCAAGAGTAAATGGCCGAGCCAGCGAAATGTATTTGTCTCTTCGCTCATTTTATGTTATAACTAAATCCTCTTAATTGTCAATATAGTTAACAAAAGCGAGCACTAAATATATCCAAAAAACAATGCTACTAATAAAACCAAAAGATTTTAATTTAGCTGTCAAATATAATGGTCAGATCAAACGTCAGGTCAGGAGTTTGTTACTGAAATGTTTTGTTTTATTGTTTTACTCGTATTTTGTGGCTTTTGTTATCACGATAAACTCAATCCATCAGATAAATGCCTATGGGCGTATGTAATCCTGGCACATTTTACTGATATTGGTTACAACGGCTTAGGTAACGCGAACATGTTTTTTTCCAAAATGTTTCGTGACTCAGCGGTTACTTGTGTGAGTCACATGATAATGAAAAGTACTTTAATTTTGATGGCAAGATAAACGATATCGAAAAAATCATCAAAACAGGCTGAGAATCAGCACTTGTTGAACGGCAAAATTACATGAGGCAGTCCCTCAAAACGCTCGCCCTTTACCATTTCCTAGTGCTTTAGCTGGGAAGAGGAAGTGGCGCAACAAACTCCTCAGCAGCACAGCTGTTTGAAGAAGAACTTGATTATATACAATAAAGTGCATAAAACACAACAGCCCCCTTTTAAAATATAAGTGCAACATGTAGTCAAGAAGGTTCGATTCATTGCAGAGGTTAAATTCGTAAAGGTCGTTCCTCTCAAAATAATGATATCCCTCAACTGGTTTATGAATCCGGTCAGAAAAACGTTACAAAAAGGCTGAATGTAACATGGCTAATGGCAGGGGATCATATTCTGATCATAAGGATGGAGGTACCTATACAAGACGAATAGCATCATCCCATTTTCGGAACACGGCGGTGGCTTAGGTACGGTTAGGTAGGAACAGGGTACGACCCTAGTATGTAGTTCTGAGTTACACACTAGGGTACGACCCTAGTATGTAGTTCTGAGTTACACTCTAGGGTACGGTCCTAGTGTGTAGTTCTGAGCTACACGCTAGGCTACGGTCCTAGTGTGTAGTTCTGAGCTACATACTAGAGTACGGTCCTAGTACATAGTTCTGAGCTACATACTAGAGTACAGTCCTAGTGCGTAGTTCTGAACTACACACTAGGGAACGGCCCTAGTCTGTAGATCAGAGTTACACACTAGGGTACTAGTATGTAGTTCTGATCTACACACTAGGATACAGCCCTAGTATGTAGTTCTGAGTTACACACTAGGGTACGGCCCTAGTATGTAGTTCTGAGCTACACACTAGGGTACGGCCCTAGTATGTAGTTCTGAGCTACACACTAGGGTACGGCCCTAGTATGTAGTTCTGAGCTACACACTAGGCTACGGCCCTAGTGTGTAGTTCTGAGCCGACTGAAAAATTACATATAATCAGATGCAGATTCAATTTACGTGTACCTACTTGTCTTAATGAATTCTAACTTCATTTTCCAGGAACAACATGGGTTCAAGAACTAGTATGGCTGGCAGAAAACGATTTGGACTACATGACGGCGAAAGAAACACCTCTGTTCAGAAGATTCCCCATGCTTGAGTGAGTACCTATTTGTTATGTTATCTTTTGAATGTTAATAACGTTATTTCACAACGAAATAGCGACATGTATAATAGGTATGTACGCAGGATGAATTGGTTATTTTTCAAGTATTGTAATTTCTTACCTGCATAACATTTGGAGAGTCTACTTATTAAGAATTAAACTGTCGAAATGTAAATATTATCAGAATAATTATCATAATTATCGAAAAATAAAGTATATCTTTCTAATATATTTTTAACCAGCACCCTAGGTTATGAAAATCTGATTAAGATCATGTTTCAGTGACAAATAAAGTTGATGTTCGAATGTCAGAATGTCCAGAAATGCCTTCTCACACGGTGGACAAATATATAAACTAAATTTATGTATTTTTCCACCATGTCATTCAATGTAACTATGTAACAAATGAAGGAATGGCTAATGTTTCTTCAAATTCAAGCATTCCTTTGATAATATTATCTTTGAACTGTATTATTGTAACATATCATACGATGCTCAAAGTATTTTTATTGCTGAGTATTTGCCTGCGGATATATATCGAGTACCTACACTTAGATAAAATATTTATCTTTTATTAACAAAATATCTTGGATCATAAATTTGAAAAGACCAAGTCACTTCGTACATCAATAATGATAATAAATAAGCAGTATCAATATTAAATGTTTATAATATTTATCGATTTATGAGTAATTCGTTTTTGAAGAAATAGCGTTTTTGCTTACAGCCTTGATCAGTGCTAACTTAGTGCAGGAATACCACACTTTGGAATAAAATAAACAAATAACCAGGGGTCGGCAACCTTTTGGTCAGAAGAGTCAAAAATTACAATTTACAATATTTCAAAGTTTTTAAAGAGCCACAATTTTTTTTCTTGCCAACAACAAATAGTATCTACTTGCATAAATAAAGATTTTTGTTAAAAAAATTAATCTATTTATTCATATATAAATAGTGTTTTCTCACAACAAAGTAGATAATATATATATGGTATAAAAATAAATAATATTTGCGTATGGAACTAAAGAGCCGCAGCTTCACATCCAAAGAGCCGCATGTGGCTCGCGAGCCGCAGGTTGCCGACCCCTGGGCTAGACTAAAATAATTGATTACCCTAGGCGTGCTATATACTTGTTCAGGTATTATTCGGCACGATTCGGTACCTACAGTCAGGCGGCAAAATATATCATGTGTACCTGAATTAATGCACATTATGAAAGTAGTTTGTTCAGAATCGTTTACTGAATCGATTTCTGTTGTTTTTAATAAGAAGTATTTGTTTATCCAAAAAATAATTAAAACTACGTAAATTGCAGTCACTTCCGCTGTACCAACAGCTAAAACAAACCAAAATGGACGAAGTACCTACTACGCTAGACCCTTATACGTGTACGACTGTGTGCGTGCGTAGATTTGTAATGTGACCACAATTTTCGCCCACGATCGGTATAACTAATTTAATAAATAAACAATGTTTTATACATAATAGTAAAAATTCAGTGTATCGCCTCTTTACAAGAACAACGTGATATTTTTTAAACGACAACTTTACAGGAGAGAAATTTTAAATATTTATGCGTTGATAAATTCTAAAATATTGATAATTTTACCGTCGAAAACATTTAAATTTTTGCGGTAATTAATGTGCTTTCTGAAAATAAGCAAAAATAATTCAGTACAATATGAAATAAAAAAAACGTTTTTATGAGATGTCACGTTGCTCTTGTAAAGAAGCGATTATATTAAGATTATAACATAATATTCTAATTGGGGTGATTGGTGGTGTGCGTTAATTCCGGACATATTGTATATACTTACTTACCTATACCTTACCGATGATAGTATGGTAAAAATAACTAGCAATAAACCTGAATTGTAAGAATTTGATGTCAATGATGCGGTCAATTCATTATCTTGGCTTAATAACAGTAATGTAAGAATTAATCTTGGAAAAACCCAAATAATGCATCATGGCCATAAAAAACTCAGTTCGAAAATGGAGGTCCTATACGAAAGTAACAAAATTTACGACGTAGATAGTGCAAAATTGCTACGCTTGATTATATTGACAGGCAGCTCAACAGAAAGGGTCACATTGAAGCGCTATGTAAAAACTAAATAGTAGTTCATCCTATGCCCTCTATAAGTTTGCTCCAACAGTTAACACAGATGCACTACTCACAGCTTATCATAGTTTTGTGGCATCTGTATTAAGATACGGTATAATATTTTGGGGTAACTCTAAAAACAGAGAAGCCGCTTTTAAAGCGCAAAAGCGATCCACGATCCATCACAGCCATGTTTGGTCTACAAGTAACGAACAGTTGTATACCATACTTTAAAAAATACAAAATTCAGACAGATATGTATATATATATACTGTTTCCGCACCTGTCAGATATTGTTAAACGAAACAATCGGAATGATATGTTACGAGGACGGAGAGCCAAAACAGCACTAATGTGGAAAAGCATATTCTGCATAGCTCCGCAAGTTTATAACAAAATTTCAAAATTAGTCACAGTTAAATTTAAATGGATTTAAAAATAAACTTAAAGACTTCCTATGTGATAAATGTTATTATAATTTAAACGACTATTTGATTGATGATGTAACGGCATCTACAAACGCCACATACGAGCTACACGTCACACTGATGTTACGCAAAATCCTGCATCGCGCAAGCAGAGTTTACCGCGTAACTAGCATATATACAATGTCCCGACATCATTCGTCGGGCAGTTGCCCACCAGACACAATACCCGTCTGGTCGGAGGATCCTCCCTTTTTCATAGAGTATGAGTGAGCTTTACACCCTGTTCCTCATACCTCTATAATAGTTTGACATCCTAAAAGTAATCTTTCATATTTTGACATCTTACTCTTTGATACTCTGACATTAAATGATACTTTGACATCCTAAATAAACTGTGTGTTTATGATATTATATTATTATATGATATTTTTAACTGACATACCTCAAATTGTAATTTTAATTCGTAATTATACAATCAATAATGTTAATACTAACCTAATAATCTTGGTCCTGTAATAAATGTATGTTCCTAATATTTGCACGCCACACTTGGCAGAATGTTATCATACCACTGACTAAAAGACCATATAATGTACAGTCGCCAGAGCAGGTCAAACTACACGAAACTGTCAAATTTCTCCAAACGATTTTAAACCTTAAAATGTTAATAATAATAGTAATTTATTTTATCTCAAAAAGGTAATATTTTGCTACATCTTTAAATATATAAAAATTACGTGTCACGTTGTTTGCCCGCGATGGACTCCTAAACTACTGAACCGATTTTAAATTTGATTTGCACACCGTGTGCAATTTGATCCAACTTGAAAGATAGGATAGCTTACATCTCAATTTATAGTCGCAATATAATTTTATTGCAAAATATTTGTCTATTATTTGACAGTCACAATTATCTGTTAGCTCCAAACGATTCTAACAGATGGCGATATCTGTTAACTGGATTGAGTAAGTATTCAATAGATGGCGCTATGTTAAAAATACAAACTTTTCATATAAGCTACAATTTAATAGCATAACCACCACGTGTTGCTGAGGCTAAGGTATAACCTAAATTTATTTTGTATTAAACGAAATACTGTGAAATAATATTATAAAGAGAAAAGATATGATTGTTTGTTTCTACTGAATAGG
Source organism: Dryobotodes eremita (assembly GCA_917490735.1). Taxonomy (NCBI): domain Eukaryota; kingdom Metazoa; phylum Arthropoda; class Insecta; order Lepidoptera; family Noctuidae; genus Dryobotodes; species Dryobotodes eremita. The sequence goes on along the minus strand of OU823247.1, from coordinate 4,142,025 downwards.
CTCCGAAACTGCTAAACCGATTTCAAAAATTCTTTCACTGTTGGGAAGCTACACTATCTCCGGGTGACATAGGCTATATTATATTATGCTTTGCTACCCGGGCGAAGCCGGGGCGGGTCGCTAGTAGTATATAAGTTACAGACAGATACAAACCTTTGTAAGATCTGGAGTCTATACTAGGTTCAGGACCTGTATGACAGATCTCCAGGCTCACACCCTTAAAATTACAATATTAAATTGCACTTACGTACTACAACATTATAAAAGCTCCAAGTACTGAGAGGAAGAGTATTACTATAAAAACAAAAGGAGATTTGCTATGTGTGTCTTTGGAGAGTGTTGTGTATCCGTGAGTGCAATAAGTCCTCACGCCCAGTGTCCACCAAGGGACGTGAGATGACGTGTGACGTGTTGATGGTTAAGTTCAAAATCGAATGAGAAAATCTGACACTTTGTGGTAACTTGATGTGCAGGGCCGGCAGTCTCGACATAGATACCTATAGATTTTCAACTTTATTTCCAAAGCATAAGGTTGAAAATCTATTAAATAAATTTGACATCGATTGGACTTAACGACCGATTTTTGTCGCTATCTAATGTCGAGACTGCCGGCCCTGGCGACTGTACCATATTCTGACAAATAAATGATCATGATTATGATTGGAATACAGACCCGAGCAGGTGTGTAGTACTCCTTAATTAATATAAAATATTGTAAATTTGTTTTTCTCTTTACAGGACTACACCTATCCTCCCAGAAGTAGCGCATGAACTGATCAAAATGAACTTCTTCAATCTAGGAAACTTTCAAGGTCTTGACAAGGCAGTGAGGGAATACAGTTGGAAGACAATAGAAAAGGCACCTTCACCTAGGTTTATTAAGACTCACCTTCCTTTGTCGATGCTGCCTCCAAGCCTGCTATCGACTGCCAAAGTGCTGTACGTGGCAAGGGATCCGAGGGATGTGGCGGTCTCAATTTATTACCTACATAAGATGACCACGAAGAAACTGTTGAGGGCGAATTTCACTCACTTCTGGGAAGCCTTTAGAAGAGATTTGTGTAAGTAGTTATTGTTTTCTCTAGCATACACCGCATAACATAACGCCTGTATTCCCCGAAGGGTTAGGCAGAGGTGCACCTATAGTACACCCACATTTCGCCAGTTATGTTTAAGTCTCCTGTATTAGGGGGCGAGTTTATTGTCAGCAACCGGGCACAAATCCAGATTCCGGGCTGCTATTGAGAAATTCCAGATGGAAAAACCCAATAACACTTTGCCCGACCCGGGAATAGAACCCAGGACCTCATGCTCAGCAGTAGCGCTTGCGACCACTAGAACAACGAGGCAATCACAAGACCACCGAGGCAATCACTAGACCACCGAGGCAATCACTAGACCACCGAGGCAATCACTAGACCACCGAGGCAATCACTAGACCTACGAGGCAATCACTAGACCAACGAGGCAATCACTAGACCAACGAGGCAATCACTAGACCAACGAAGCAATCACTAAACTAATGAAGCAATCACTAAATCAACGAGGCAATCTTTATCTGGTTTATTTTCTTGTAAATATCTCGTCAGTTAACATGATTTGTTGTTGGTATGTTATATCTCTTGTATTGTATTTGTTTCCAGTACCGTGGACCCCGATAGTGGCGCACACAAACGAAGCCTACACAAAGAGGCATCATGCAAACCTCCACTTTATTTTCTATGAAGATATGAAAAAGGTATTTACTACGCAATACAAAATACACTCACAGTACGCCCTTATTTATCTAGTTAAATTTAAGTCCCATGTAAAAATGGGGAGCGCTTTAACAGCCTTTAAACATATTATAAGCAAATGAATGATATTTTAGAATGAAAGTACAGTACAACTATTTTATTAGTGTCCCTCGGGAATCATCGCATTTCCGAATAAAGTTAAATGCTAATAAAATTTCCATGTCCATCAATTATTAGATTTATCGTGTATAACAATTTGAATTCAGAACTAAGTACTCTATTGTTGTTTTGTTTTAACTTAACAACAATTAAAGTTCTGAATTCAAATTATTATCCTACTATAATATTATAAATGTGAAAGTGTGGATGTTTGGATGTTTGTTACTCAATCACGCTAAAACGGCTGAACGGATTTGGATAAAATTTGGCACATGGATAGACTATGACCTGGATTAGGACATAGGATACTTTTTATCCCGATATTCCCACGGGATCGAGATTTCTGCGGGTGAAACCGCGGGGCGCAGCTAGTACACGATAAATATAATAATTGATGGACATGGAAATTAGCATTCGTTTGTATTCGGAAATGCGATGATTCTCGAGGGGCATTAAGAAAATAGTTGTACTGTACAAGTATCTTTTAGCCCTTAAATGATATTGACTTGAGTGAAAGTGTATAAAAAAAACAAAATGGCGGCGTTAGTTCGGATTTTTGCCACGCGCGTTAAGTTCCTTGTTATACCAACGTGTCTGCACCTCATTTTGTATGGCGACTATTCTAGTTAAAAGCATTCATTAATCTTTCAAGTAAGCACATAAGTTTTCTCCTAAACTTTACTTATCATAAATAATAGGGCGCCCGTAGCTAGGTAATAACAGTCACATGGGTCGATCGATAAGGGTAAGTTACGCTTGCCGCGGTTGGTCCGTGGATGGGTGACCTTCTTTACATACCGAGACCCTGCCGTGCCTCGGATAGCACGTTTTTGGTCTCGGCTGTCATCCGTGGATTTTTGACAGTCGTTTCGGGTTGTCAGAAGCCCGAAAGTCTGACAACCAGTCTTACCAAGGTGTATAAGTGTTGCCCAGTAACTGGATTGTGGAGGTCAGATAGGTATTCAGCTGCATCCGGTTAGACTGGAAGCCGCCCCAAAAAAGACAGACGATCACTTACAATAAGTATTAACATAAATTTATAATTTCAGGATCTGATAAAAGAAGTTAAGAGTGTATGCAAGTTCTTGAACAAGGAGTACTCGGACACTCAAGTCTCGCAGTTGGCAGAACACCTCAGTTTCGACAGCCTTCGAAAGAACAAGAATGTCAACAACAAAGTTGATGAAAACATTCAGTTTATCAGAAAAGGTGAGAATTGTTTAGCATTAATATTACGCTTGTATTATTAAAAAAGGTAGATAGTTATGAGTTCTATGATAAAAAGAGCGACCCCACAGATATATGTTATAATCAGAGATCGGATATTCCGATGCATGTTTACCTAAAATTAATTTTTCGTTATGAAAGTATGGAAGCGGCTTCATAAAATATTTATTTTTTGTAAAAAATAACTCGGGATGCCAGGAACATCGGGAATGCATAACTAGTCGGGTGGTTAGTATGGAAGCGGCTTCAAAAAAATATTTATTAAAAAGAAACCCCTGGGTTTCTTGAATTGCATAATTATTCAGGTGCATATTTATTTAAAACTAGCGACTCGCCCCGGCTTCGCCCCGGCTTCGCCCGGGTAGCAAAGCATAATATAATATAGAAACATTTGTATTTTTAACATAGCGCCAACTATTGAATACTTACTCAATCCAGTCAACAGATATCGCCATCTGTTAGAATCGTTTGGAGCTAACAGATAATTGTGACTGCCAAATAATAGACAAATAATTTGCAATAAAATAATATTGCGACTATAAATTGAGATGTAAGTTATCCTATATTTCAAGTTGGATCAAATTGCACAGGGTGTGCAAATCAAATTTAAAATCGGTTCAGTAGTTTAGGAGTCCATCGCGGACAAACAACGTGACACGTAATTTTTATATATATAAAGATTAATGTTAAACCCCCGACGCAAATATGCGTATGTAGGGTGTAAGAGAAGTGGTGGTGTCAGTTAGTTAAAGTTAAGAATTTTTTGATACAAAAGCGCATTATATATTAGCCAACATCTCAACTTTAGGTGAATATGCATCCGAATATCCGATCTCTGGTTAATACTATCTCTCTACCCTCTGTTTAATAGGCACTCTTTATTGTACACGTTAAGAAAAAATACAATAGAATTTGACCCCGTTGCTTAACGCTAACCGTTAGAAATTTCCTTTGGGCTGCAACTCAGAGTTCCTTAAATAGACACAATCGAATACTTTGCCCGACCGAACCCTGGACCCCAAGCGCAGCATTAAGGCTTGCGACCATATTACTTCCGAAGCGCTCTTAATATGAACTTACTAATGCATATTTAGGCCGTACAAGACCTCGCTGAAAAAACAGCACCCTTAAAATTACTGGTTGACGGTTATAGTATTTTTTCTCAAACATGCTTGGAAATTCGAGCATTATTTGGACAACCTTTTTCGAGATAAATTGAAAATGCAGGACTGCCCAAATCATGCGAGCCAGCAATGTTACTATGAAAATCCATATCTGTCGTGTTTAGCGGCCGGCAATGTTAGTATGAAAATCCATATCTGTCGTGTTTAGCGGCTGGCAATGTTAATATGAAAATCCATATCTGTCGTCTAATTTAAAAATGGAACGAACTTTGTATTTCGATCCATGGCAAACAAGGAGGTAACATAACAAAGATTTTATTTAAATTTCGAACTGGCTTAGCAAATAGAGCTGTTTAAAGTGAAAAAGAAACAAATGAACATATAGGAGCGAGAAAAGTTATCGTTGTTCGTCATTGATTCTGAAATTTATAGGTAATTCATTTGCTTAGTTGAAATTCCGCGAATTATTTGAGAAAAGTACTATACAGGCCTTGGCCGCAACCAGGCATTGATGGACTCACGTATGTGTGCCTCGGCTTCGCCTCGGCCTACATTTTCACGTTCGTCCACCAGTGCCTCTGTTGTTGGCCGCTGCAGTAATATACTATTATCTCACGAAGCGACGCGCTTTACCAAGTGTACAAATACGCTGTGAATGTGTGTGTAAGCGCAGGACCTCTCGGGGTCTCGGTACCGTCCGAAACAATGGCGAAGTCGGATGTGTGTGTGTTATGTGCTGACGCTAATGTCTTCATGCACATATCCACTAGCTGTAAAAATACTGTAGCAGAAATTATCAATGAAACTCAAGTCTTTTACCCACTTTAAAGAATATTTTAATCCGACGTAGGTTATAGTGATATCAGTATTGATAAAACCGTTAGCAAGGACTGGTACAAAATATTGGCGAAATCGGCGTCAATATAACTATGGACAATTTAGAGAACATTGTCATGATCATCAACGTTGAAAGACGTATTTTTGTTAGTTTAACTGCAGTCATTTTTAATGTTAACAATACCAATGTTTCAAATGTTTTTTAAAAATGACAGTGACATCATATTAATTGTTAAATTTTAAAATTATAATATATTATATAGTTAATGTTGAAAATTATTACTTTAACATATAAATTGTTAACGTTAAAAATGATAATATTAATTTCTGAATTGACTTTATGTATATTTCTGAGTTTTTTAGCAAATTGCCGCATCTGTCTGTAGTATCATCGTATGTTGAAACCTTTGAAAATTAATGATACATTTTATAATGAATTGTTTTATTTTTATTTTTAGGTGAGGCTGGAGGTTGGCGAGCACATTTTGACGAGAAAATGCAGCTTCAGGCCGAAGAGTTCCTCATTGAACGACTGAGAGGTCTCCAGCTGTCATATCCCTCCTTTCCTTTACACGAATTTACCAGGTTATAATATTTATTGAAGAAAATGAGCCGGTGTTCAAAAACTTTGTCATTACAATTAGTTATTTTAAGTCATGATTGTGAATGTGTGTTTATGATTGGTCCAGTTTTTAATGTAAAAACCGACATTAAGTTTGTATTTTTCTGATTGAAAAGTTCTTAGTTTTTTTAATTAATGAATGGGGCTGCCAAGTGCAACTTAGACGGGACGTACTGTAAATAATAGTTTGAGGCCCATTTGCACCACATGTAACGCTAAATAAATTTAAAATATCGTTCTGTTTCTGTCAAACGTTTGGAGGTGATAGAGACAGAATGATAAATGTTAGGCGCGAATTATACAGAAACGGCGTAAGGTGAAGGCGCGGAGCAGGCATCTTGCCGCTTCAAAACGTTTCAATACAAAATGTAGGTAGGCGACACGATGTGAATGGCGTGGCGAAGGCATGTCGTTTCGTCGCATGTTCCGCGTCGCTAGCAGTCGCGACTGGAGAGGCGCGCAAGCAGCACGACTTTTGTTTATAAAGTAGATGCAGAAAAATGCGTGACGATAGTGAGTTTAATGTAGAGTTCTGCGAGATAATTGAACAATATCCAGCTCTACGACTATACTAAGACTAGTTGCGGCGTCTCTTCGCCTCTTTGATATAATTTAAATCGCGTCCGTGCCTTATCTGTTCCACGCCTGCTCTGCGCTTGCGCCGCGTCTTCACCGTACGCCGTTTCTGTATAATTCGTGCCTTAAATGTATTTAGTGATTGGTGATGCAAGCGGGCCTTAATTTTCAATATAACGTTAACTCATATTTTTATTTAATTCTATTTATATGATTAGGTTAATGTATTTATAGATGACTTATGTGATTTTAGATATAGTTAATTGTACCCTTTTGGTTTGGATTCCAGTAACGGCAACAAACTATCCTTTAGTTGAAGAAATAGGGAAACAGTGAGAACTCATAAACAGGTAGTGGAAATAGTGATGTCATAAAAAAAAATTCTTGCCACATGCCCGTATCAGAAAATACCCAATGTATGTACAGTCACGAGCATAAATATTTTTACACTTGACTAAATTGTAAAGCGATTTTCTCCTTAATGTTTGAATTAAATTTTATGTTGTTACGAGCATAGTATTTTCATACCCATAAGTTTATGTAATATATCGCATTTTAACGTTGCATTCGTTATTTCACGAATAAAGCGCTATTGAAAGTTGCAAGTGTTGACATATTAGTGCTCGTGCCTGTACCGCGATTCTTGATTATTATCGAGTTATATATTTTTTTATAATTCCTTGAAAATTATTTCGGAACCGCTTTCAAAAAATTCTATATTTATTTTTAAACGGCTTTTCACGTATTTTTTTTTTGCTATTTTCATTTTTATGGAATATTCGGTCAGACATAAAATAATTATCTTTCTATCATTAATTTAAGATACAACATTTTTAATCGAATTGGATTGAGAAGATTGTTAGATACGTATTATCTTAATAAACTTAAACTCTTAAAAATAAAAAGTTACAAATGTCTTAAACTGACAACGCCCGTCCCAGGCTCTGCAGTCTCGACATAGATAGCGACAAAAATCGGTCGTTAAGTCCAATCGATGTCAAATTTCTTTAATAGATTTTCAACCTTATGCTTTGGAAATAAAGTTGAAAATCTATTAAAGGAATTTGACATCGATACGACTTAACGACATATTTTTGTCGCTATCTAATGTCATCATCATCATCTCAACAACCGGTTTATCGACTCTGTGTCACTCGAATGTAAATTCTTCCTTTACGATCAAATTTTTTGTATCTTAAATTAATATGTATGTTATTATTTTGTTGGACAGTGGATACTGTCCAACAAAATAACAACATACAGAATAAACAATATTTTACAAAAGGATTTTTGTAAAATATGGTTTGTTCTCTTCATACCTGTCTAAAGCAACAACAGATAAAGTATACTAACTCTACCTACATATAAGTATTTAATTTTGTGGTAATTAGTTTTATGATCAATCGAACAAACCGTCCTTATCTCGCTCCATTATTAATAAGTTTAAATTATTTTTATCACAGGCTAGATAATGAATGATTAAAGTACCAAGTGGTATTTTTGAATAAAATAAAAGGAAAATGCCAGCAAATATAATATTTATTGAATATAATATTTGGAGGAGAATTTAATGTTCTTCCTATATTGTTAACTATTTTTTACATGGCTTTCCGAAATTGGTATTTATTTACCATTCATCTACTTAATATTTTGAAGTTAGGTTCGAGAATGTAACTGATTCGAAATGATGGAGTTGGTGACAAATAAAGTGGCAATATCAATCATGTTTTCGTAATGGATGATTATAAAATACATCACACATAGTCAATAATCATTCTTGTTGTCAGTTTTTAATGTAAGTAATATCAATAATCATGTAGGTACTCGCAGTAAATGCTGCAGGTTTAGCATGACGCTTTCTATTTCTTGGAAGAATAGACATAGCTATTTCTATACAAAGTGACATTTCGTTTCTCCATTTTTGACATCGCACCGTAAAAATCCTTCTAGAATCTGTCATTTTGTCTTTTGTTTCTACCGATCGTTGTCTAGGTCCTTATTTTTGTAGACAAGTTTAGAAGAAAGTTTTCTATCCCAAACTATCAAAATCACGCTGACAACTGACAGTTGTCTAAGGTAGTAAAGACATTTTGATTTTGTAATCGCCATGCTAAAGACAGTAGAAAACCCTTTACTCGACGGCCACAAAGTATAAAAATGGAATGGAAAAATTTAATTTTTCACTTTTTGTATGGAAAATGTGAAAAATTATTACCTACATGTTGAGTTTTAAGGGTTTAATGAAAATCTCGACCCCCTTTATACGGGTAAAGGGGGTCGAAATTTTCATTATTTTTGTAATAGAACAAACCATTTTCGAGATATAAGCAAATTAAAAGAAAAACGTGAATAAACTACTGAATTTTGTAAAAAGTGCAGTTGACTCTTTCTACTTTGCTGCCGCCGTCCTGTCTTCACGGAACGTAATTTTTGTCTATTCTTCCGTCGACAAAACTGTGCTCGTGCTAAGCCTACAGCTGATCGGCTAAACAAGCATTAGATTTTCTACTGCGTTTACTAATTCATAATAACTTGAAAACATAACATACTCGTAACATGCCTGTTTTCCCAGAAAAGTTATGCAGAGGTATATTTACCTAGGTATAGTACACCCACATTTCGAACTTGAAATCTTAGTAATAATAAGGTATATCAGAAATTAAAAATGTAGATATGATTAATTAATTCATTATTTATTCATATTTACATAATGTATAAGCCCTCGACCACAACTAGGGTGGAAAAAAGAAATGTACCTACGAATAAAACTATATCCGCAATGAAAGATGGCGTCGATCTCATCCAGCAAATAAGCAGTGATTAGCAGTCCCCACTGCTCGTGTATAGATTGCTGAGTCACAGTTTTGGGAAAAAAAATAGGAAGAGCCTAGGTCCAGCAGTGGACATATTTTAGCTTACATGGCCATTTAATACGTTGGCCGCAAACTCTCGTTTGTGTATGATTTTTATTTAAACCTGTCACTGTAGCCAAGTGTTTAATATGTAGAAATCACAGCCTTTTTGTTCACACACTTTTGTTAGTTTGGTGAAAATCTGTTCACAGATCGGTGAATACATGTGTGATATTGGCTGTTATTTTTGGCTAAGACTTAAATGTTTTATAATAAAATGTTGTAAATAGTAATTTAACATACAATTATGCCTGTACTCTCCGAAGGGTAAGCAGAGGTATACTTATCTATGAATAGTTTTTTTAATAAATGAATATTCATATTTATTACATAACTTTTTTTTGGTTTTTTGTATTTCCTACTCCAACGCAGAAATTCTCAGAAACATCTGAGAATTTCTAGATATTTTATTTCTAGGCAATAGATAGAATGCTATTACCAAATCATTCCAACATAATCCATCTTTCTTCACGAAAAGCTACAAACGATTGTTACTACACTACTGTCCGACTATCCACTTAGTTATTCGAGATATAGCCAAGCGGTTGGCCGACTCTTCAAGTGACCAGAGGGCTGGCCTATTTTTTGGCCAAATAATCAGTATTGCTCTACAACGTAGCAATGCTGCCAGCCTTGTGGGCATTTTTCCTGTTGACAGCGATGCAGACTTTTTTGATGCTCTATGATTCTTTCCCCTCCTTTTTTACATACATGTTTATTTATTTTTATTATTATTTTAAGACTGTTAGCTTATATTGTGTAAAGAGCTGAAAATCATAACAGCATCTTCTAAAATAAAGCAAAAACCCGCACAAGTTTATCAGATACCGTCATTTATATCTAGATTAATACGAATGATTAACGTGGCGCAGTTTTATTATCCCGCCCGCCCTACATAGTGCGCCGCCCGCCCTACGCAATATCAGTCTATTGTCTGCCCCGATAAATTAGGCGGAAGTACTTTGAGCCTGTGTTTAGCGCATTATTACGTGGCGTTATAATCTTCCATGATTTTGCAGGTGGGATATATTGGAAAAGTTTTAAAGGGTCACGCAGTGATGGTGGGAGCGAGGCACCAATCCCAATTTTCAATATAATAATACCAGTCTATTAATGTCCCACTACAGGATAAATGCCTCTTCTCATACAGATAAGGCACGAGCATTGATCACCACGCTTGCTCAAGACGGGTTGGTGATTTCAGCCATATATTAATTATAAAGATGATGTAGATGCAGTGACAAAAATTTAAAAGAGTATGTTGAGATGGTTTGGTCATGTTGAGAGGCGAATGGAAGGCGACTAAGAAAAGGTATTTACAAGGCAGATTTAAGTGTAAACGCTGGGAAGGGACGCCCTATGAGGACATAATTAGTGACCTTATGGATGATGTTCTTCAGAAAGGTCAGGTGCGTAGTACTCGCAACCGGCGTGCGTGTATGACCAGATGTATGAACGTAAACGAGGTAAATGGAGTATGTAAGGATCGTAGCAGGTGGCGTTCTGTAGTTTCTGTATGTATTAACAATAAGTCCAGGTTTCCTCACAATGTTTTCCTTCACCGATGTCAGTAATGTCTAGGATAAAATTGTTTTTTTAACAAACTGCCTCGTTGGTACTTGGCGCAAGCGCGACTGCCGAACGTTGGGGTTCGATTATCCGGTCGGGCAAAGTGTTAATAGCTTATTCCATCAGGAATTGCTCATTAGTAGCCCGAACTCAGGAGTTGTGACCGGTCGATGGCAAAATGGCCCTTTTATGATATTGGATGGCAAACACGCCGAGACACCGCCGCCAATGGACATCTGCAATAGCAGAGGTTTCGCAGATCTGTTGCCATACAACAGACAAAGCTGAAATGTCTGACGTCACTGTAACTGTACACCACCATACCCTTCTAACTGGAACACATCAACGCTGCTTGATGGCAGAAGTAGGTACCGATAGTGGTAGTACCGAGCAATCTCCTTGACAATGAGCTCTACCACAGTGTAACTACTCACAGTAGTTCAACGGGAGCGCTTTCACGGGACAATCGTGCGGAGGGCGTAAGTGAGCAAAGTAGATGTATAACTGTTTAAAATTTTATAAAAATTTTGTAATGTTTTATTTTATATTAAATAAAGTAGTAATGTTTCTTACTAACCAATGGACCAATGTTGTCAAATTAAATAAATATATTATTATTATTATTTTTATATGTTAACACAGCTCGGGGTCATGAGATCCCGGTCCTTTGGAAGGCGTACGAGGGGCCGAAGCCAACTCGCAGAGGCCCCTTAGACAATTTTAAATGGAATGAGGCACCAACCGACGATTATCCCTGAATGCACTGTGCAAGTGCACCCAAGGACAATCCCCGGTAGGTGTTGGACTATTGCAGGATATGGAACAAAAACATTTATTAAACTATGGGTTTCTGTGGCTAAGATGGACTGGTTACCAAGAACTATGGAACGGCTATGGCCCCTGCCTGACCAATGTTTTATATATAAAATACACGGATAAAATGGCAGGGGGTGACTTGCACACTCAATAATGGGCTCCCGGAAACCGTCGCTAGCACATAGTGACGTAGCGACAAGGAGGCAACACTTCCTGAGGTGCTTGAGGAGTGGAGAGGTTCCACGGCTATCAGAACAATCCCAGAGCCCGGAAGATGGTCAAGATCCAAGACCAGCACTTACTGAAATACTTCCTTCCTCCGAGCACGTTTGCTCTTGCGAATCTCCACTCAAGCCAGCCAATAAAGGCAAGAAAGAGGTGGGAGCTCTGTTCCTCGTCATTGTTCACTCCAGCCGGCCAATAAAGGCAAGCCAGAGGTGAGGAACAAGACTTCTCCCGGGAGACAGGGTCCGTGGGGTCGCTACTGCCCAACAGCTCGCCACATGCTGCCCTGCGGGTTCCTGTATCTCTTTTGGTCTGGCTCCTCACCCTAGACCTGTTTCAGCAAAGTAAACTCTACCGTTACAGACCTAGAGTTCAGGAGCGCGCAAGCCCCACCACGACGTCAACGTAGAGATACGGCGGTGGGGTTATTATTATTATTATTATTATTATTATAAGGTACTGAGGTATTGAGAAATGTATATTTTTTGACATTCAAAAATCAAAATCTATAAATTGTATTACACATATACCTACATAGGCATTTACGAAACATCAGAAGCTGTATGCACGGTTCCAATTGGTCGTTTCTAATGGAGAAGAGCCGGCAAGAAACTCCACGGTTAATCTTTTAAAAATGATTGGCATTTACAATGTTTTTAAATTACAGTGTTAATAGGTATGGGAGGACAGTGTAGGCCTGTCAACAAGTAACAGGTACTTATTAAATTAAGACCTGTCAAATGTATGCTCGAGGAAACACTGCAATGATGGCTGCACACTAGTGCTAGATGACTCGCTAGCGATGTCAAAATCTAACGTCCACACGCAGATTGAAATTGTTAGTAACAAATTGGCTACAAAATGTGTGTGTGGACGTGATATTTAGAAATCACTGGCGAGTCGCTCTTACTCTCTGCGTGTGTAGCTAGCTTATGCTAGCTACTTATGTAGTTATACTGTGGCTCTACTATGAGCACAACGTGTAGGTACTAAAGTGCTATGTTTAATATTAGGCAAACTATTGACAAGTTATGAACTATGACGATCACAAAGCCCAAACTTAATTATTGTGTGTTCACAGCCTCCATCGCTGCTTCAAATGTTGCTAACTGAAATTGATTTCCTTGGCAAGTTTTCGGTGAAGGAAATATTGGCGGTAATATGCATTATGGTCCAATTACTACGACGAAAATGATCGGGAATATATATTATTAACGAAAACATACCTCGACACTGTCAGTTGAAACTATGGTTTTCACTGAAAACGACATTTGCGTTTTGTTTTTCAAAGGTGTCTTAAAAGTGGGGTCAATGGATATAAATGATGTTAAACTCAAACTCAAAAAACTCAAAGCATTTATTTCAAATATACCAATAACAGGCATTTTTGAAATGTCAAGGGGTCGGTCAGTCAGAAAGATGAAGCTAGTTGCCCATTCCAAAGCGTGGTTAGGTACCTATGGAGAAGAACGGGCAAGAAACTCCACGGGCACTCTTTTAAATCAAAATATGGTTAAAAAATATTGGTTACAACATTCATGTTGAAATGGTGCATGTGAGAACGATGCAGAACGTTAAAAGCGTCCGTAATAAAAAGACAACAATTCAAATATTAAATTAAATTAAAATAAGCCGTGGCAGCTAAGAGAAGTTAAAGACTCTTAATACCCATCGAGATAGCAGCATTTTCCAGGATCCTAACAACAGCTTTGGTTACCTACATTGTGTTACAAAACTGCGGGGTAATTACGTAACACACTAACAGTAGGAATGGGTTTCATTTTGACAGTTCAACAACATTCATTGCGTTATTTACGTTGTTGAGCAGACAAATTTTTCGAACATATGAAGCAATGGATTAGCAATAGGCTTCAAAATGATTCAGATTATGATAAATAGTGTGTTACGTAATTAGGGTGCTGGTCGTAATTTTTTCTCTGTTGTATTTAAAAGAGATCTATGACATAGTTTCTTAGATTTGATTAGTATTTTAAGCTAAAATAGCGAAGCCTATAGTTTATAATATAGCATGTTAGTTACGTTAAAAAAAAAAAATGTGATACCTTACGTTAACGAAATTTTAGAAGAAAACTAATAGCGTTGATATTAGGAATGTTTGGGAAATAACAAACTCTATTTTTTCAAAATAAAGGTCTCTCGATGGTGTACTTTTTATTGCACATTAGTTTACTAACTAAGTTAATTGAATCTATCATAATTACATATGACACACTATATCGACGCAATATACACTGGCGTGCAATAAAATCGACCCACCACGCTCTTCGATTTGAAACAATATAATTCAACAAGGTTTACTAAGAATTACCTAATATATTGTATACTAAAACCTTCCTGAAAGTATGTAGATTACGTTAGTTAAAGAATTATCAAAACTGATTTATAAGTTTATGAAAAAATCACGAACTTACCAACATGGGGGTTCGAATAAAGAACCTCCTTTTTTTGAAGTCCGTTAAAAAATCAAGTTAAATTTTCATTAAATGAACAGAAATAAACAAAATTATTCTTTTGTCAATTTCATTGGCAAAAAAAAAGTCACGCACTTTATCCGAGCAAAAGTGAGCGATGAGGACATCTGAAGAATTGAGTCGATCTTGTCAAGAATATTGCTTTTATCCAAATATAGTGTTTGTGCAAATAGACTGTACCTTACCTGCCTTTACACAATATAAATTAATTAATTATATTCATTAAGATTTTTGAAATATCGTCTCTCAAATCGTAAACACGGGGTGGGCCGATTTTTTTGCACGACAGTGTATTTTGTTGTGAAGCATACATATAGAAGTACTTAGTAATACAAAACTTAACTTAAGAGGCTTACAAAAGCTAAAGCGTGGTCACTGTCGGACTGCATAGAAAAGAAAGATGCGCGATGACACAACGCTGGTAATTTATTGCAAAATATGAAGCAATTATCATTTTACGAAAAATCTATTGATTGGATTAAAAAATTAAAACACTATTACGTTAGTATGTTGCTTGTAGAATAATCTGACAGAAAATCAGAATGATTTAATGCATAGTAGTATGGTTTTTAATCGTTATAAGAATTTTTTAGAGGTATCTTCGTTATTTTTTTCTATCGTGTCAAATTAGTTGTATTATGTTTTCAACACACTATCTAATTAGCAAATATCCTGAAGAATATCATATATTTTTCTGATTTTGTTTACTGCAGTGGATTATATACTTTTACGCATTATAAAACTTACATTTAGGTCCTGTAGTCCCCTTAAGACTCATGAATCACAAATCAACACAATTTTCAATGATCAATACTGTGTTACTCTCAGGTCGAAGTCTGTTTAGGTTAGCAAAGAAGATAATATAATAACGTTTGGGGCTGGTTGACTACCTATAACTTATTGCGGGGCAGGTTGACTAATAAAGAAAGGAAAGAAAGAAAAAGAAAAAGTATTTATAAGTATTTATTTATTTCTAATACTGATTCACTCGCAAGCTTCTTGGTAATTTTTGTCAAAAGATGCGTTATCAAAAATCAAAATATTTGTTTCATTCCACATAAACCTACATGGGCTCTTATGAAACGTCAGAAGCTAGGTGCACGGTTCCAATTGGTGGTTTCCTATGTAGCAGAGCCAGCAAGAAACTCCACGGTTACTCTTTAAAAAATGATTGGTTTTACAATATTCTTAAATTGCAGTGTTAACAGTTATTGGAAGTTAAAACGGCGATAAAAGCATTTGACATTAAATAACTTTTAATATTTTAAATATATTTTAACTTGAGAGACGTGTCAAATGAAAAACAAATAAATGAGTCTAAGATAAGAATATGAGACTCAATTAAGTAGAAGTCAATATTTTTGGTATAGACGTTCAAACGTGAGAATTGGTTTTAGTTGTAAAGTTTATTGAAGCTAATTTAATAATAATATTGTTTTGTTACTTATCTATTGTCACGATTTTACACTTCCTTAAATATTTTTAACTTAATTACTGTTTAGGTCAACCTACTTCGGACATACTACATAGTGTAGGTTGACTAAGAGTTCGCGTTCTAAAACGCAAATCCAGTATATAACCAAGACTGGGTAAGATAAATTGTAACAATTTTAGATAGATGTTGATTATTTTAAAAGGTTAATTAACCTTTTTTACAATTGTATCAGTATCAAACAATGTCGTTGACGTAAGCGAAGGATTGCGGTACCTTATTAAAGTTCATTATGATGTAAAGCACAGGTAAATCGTTTTCAATGCTAAAAAAATAACGTTAGGGTGAATATTGAATGTGACTATGATAATTTAAGTCACAATGACTCACAATACTAGTATATATCGTAAGGGACATGCTATTTTTCCTGGTCAGAGACTACTAATTTATGGTACAAAACTTAACAATAACCGAATTATGGAGTAACTTAAGTGGTTGTTAAAATGTACTCAATTGTGTTTGATTTAAGAAAGAGGCTTACATTGATTTTTATACAAATACTAAATGTCTATAGGCCCATGGAAAATATGTGATGTAAGGGACGTTTTTTTTGGATATCAGGATTTTAAATAATTATACCAATATGGGCTATCGTTTTTGTGCTCACCAGCTGGCGCTATAGAGGTATGAGGAACAGGGTGTAAAGTTCACTCAAACCTCCATAGAAAAGGGAGGATCCTCCGACCAGACGGGTGTTGTGTCTGGTGGGCAACTGCCCGACGGTTGATGTCGGGATGTTGTATATATGCTAGTTGCGCGGTAAACTCTGCTTGCGCGATGTAGGATTTTGCGTGACGTCAGTATGACGCGTAACTCGCATGTGGCGTTGTAGATGCCGCTACATCACTCCCCCCCGGAGACCGGAGGTCGATAGTGGGCTGAGTCTTGTATCTTGCGATGATTGCCAGGGCCAGTTGAGGTTCCAGTGAGTCGGAACCGGGTGTCGCATAGTTCGCGGTGAGTCGGAACTGTCATGTTGTACAGCGCCGGGTTGAGGCTGACTGCTGGCGTCGACCAGGAGAGGGTTTGAAGGCTCTGCTTGTGGACCGGCCGAGAGTGCAGTGTGCTGTGCCAAGGTTGTTGATGAGGCTGAGGGTGATGACCAGGTATGCGCGGTCGCTGCATGCTGGTGGTCAGGATACCCGTTGAAGCCGTGGGTGCTGGCTGGCTGTGTGACTCGCCGCTCTAAAGCTTGCGGAAGTGATGATGATGACGTCACGCTGAAGTAGTTGCACGAAGGCTGCGCTGACGTTCATGTTCGGGGTCACCAGTATAGAGGTATGAGGAACAGGGTGTAAAGTTCACTCATACTCTATGGAAAAGGGAGGATCCTCCGACCAGACGGGTGTCGTGTCTGGTGGGCAACTGCCCGATGATTGATGTCGGGATGTTGTATATATGCTAGTTGCGCGGTAAACTCTGCTTGCGCGATGTAGGATTTTGCGTGACGTCAGTATGACGCGTAACTCGCACGTGGCGTTGTAGATGCCGCTACAGCGCCACTACCGAGTAAGGTCCTGATGTAGTACTTTTATTTGAAGTTTTGGATGTTTAAGTACCCTTATATTCATAGTATGTATATTTTAATACATTTTAAAACTTCAAATGAATATTTAGATTATAATGTTCCTAAAATTGGCAAGCATGAAGCAGACAAATCTTATTCTTCCTTCAAGTGCTACCAAATTAGATCCTAACTTTTTACTTAAAATCTTAAGCCATAATTAATCAAGAATGGCACAACCATTACAGCTATTATGAATTATTCGTTAAAATCCGTGATCAAAAATCTCGCAAACAGTGAACGTTCGGTACATATTTTGACATCACACTTTACACTAGCGCCTTTAGCGGCGACTCAAGCTCGATAGCCCTCATTGATAGAGTATAGATTTTCGACGAAATATCCCTTACGTTATTTCATATTTCCACTATCGATATTATCAAACAAATGAAAAACCCTAGAAAGTTTCTTGCACAATCTGAAGTTCTCAAAAAAGACGTAAAACTCCAACTGCCAAAGCCAAACAAGAACAAACTAGTGGTTAAAATATGAATGGCTTGGCACGGCATAGCTCAACTCGGCAATTTGGCGAAACGGTAGTTGTAAAACAAATGAGTTGTAAATAAAAATGTCAGAATGCAAATTAAATTGTTCTGTGGTGACGTATATCGGCGTTATGTCATGTTCGTGTCATAAAATTTTCATATTTTGTATGGAAATGAAAAAAGTTTTGGATAGTTTCTGTGTTTGAGTTTTATAGAATGGACTGTTCTGTGTGTAGGTAACTTTTAAAATGGCAATGATTTTCGTTTTATTTATTAGCCTATAAAACGTTTGAACGAGTTTTTGTATTCGGAATGATAAACATTAAAGGCACCTGTGAATAAACAAGGAAATCGGAACAATTTATTAATTTTTCTCTGAAATTAGTCTGTAACTAAAAGGTACTCCTTTTTCAGTCCATTACAATATTTTCGCCTACAGAATAAGCAAAGCAAAATACTGCGAGTGAAATAAAATAGAATGCTAATCAAAACGACTAGGCGCTTTGTATTAGGTACGTTTACTCTGGCTCAGCACAGATGGCGCTGGCGATTAATATGGCCCTTCTTAATACATTTGCATTAATTATGTGGACGTTATTGGAATGAAGAATTGGGGGAGTATTAATGTTAATAATGTGTTCTGTATAAAAATATAGATAACTGACCATCGAGTGTTTAATATTTCAGGGTTTTTTATTTTGTAGAAGTTTTTGGGGAAGTAAATAAGTAATTATTGAAGGATTCAATAAAATCACCAGTATCGATCTAAATCGATGGTTCAACAATCGAAATTTTGATACAGATGTGTGAAAATTGCGTGTAAATAAAAGTTATAAACTATTTCGTACTTTTTAATTTGATCTAGACATAATTAACACGATAAATATTTAAATTACTGTATAAGTAGATTAAGTATGTAGGTACTCAGAAAAACGGAATGCATTCAGAATTTACAAAAGCCAAAGTGGACAAAACAGAGGTGCTATTTTGTCCATCATTAAAATCCATACTATAATATTATAAAATCTCTTCGAAAGTAACTCTATCTGTATGTTACCTTTTCACGCCTAAACCACTGAACAGATTTCGATAAAATCTGGCAAGGAGATAGATGGCATCCTGGGGAAGGACACAGGCTACTTTTTGTCTCAAAAATAATATCTAATATATAGTCCCGCGGCGGTAGCACGTTCCCGTAGGATAATTTCCGATATCCACACAGGCAAAGCCGCGGGCAGAAGGTAGTTATACATAAATACGGCGAGTCTACGAAAGATTCAGGCATCAATTTTATTTTAAACCGCTTTTGTTTATATAAAATTATTAGATTGGCAAGGACCTTGACTTGCGAAACTTATCTAGGTATATTTTTAGCGAATGATGATAACACTGCAGTTGAACTAAAGCTCCTACAAACAGCTGCGACACGCGTGCGATTCACGTCGCGTGTCGCCTGTTTGCAGGAGGAGCCTTTAGAGTCGGCGATAATATTAGGTTAATGAAATATGTAGGTATCAGACCAGGGATTACTAATTAACTTTAATTAGGAACCCTGTAGGTAGTTACAAATTTATTTTTACATGAAAGAAGTTAATGCCATTGAATAAGCCGCTTAAGTTTTAGGTTATATGATGTTTTATCTTATGTTTTAAGGCTCCCACAGACAGGCGCGACGCGACAGCGCTACACGAAGGCGCCGCTCGTCGCGCGACACGCGGTGCCTTTGTGTCGGGCGTCGGGTCGCGCCAGTGTGTACGAGCCTTAATTCAATATTCCGAATATTAATTAAATTTAAAAAAATACAGCGATAAAAATTAAGTACCTACCTAAGTACTATCTAAAAAGAAAATTTGAAAAACAGATTTGTTTTAGAAATCTATAAGCTTTTATTATTTTATACGTCTTCAATATAAAATAGATTAGATAATAAATTACAAAAACAATAAAAACACTTTATTTAAGACTGGACAAACAAGTGTTGTACCCATATACGAATAGGTATCTCGTATATGTAAATGTTGATCGAAAACATAATGTTTGACATAACGGCACAAGTGTGTGGTATTTGTTAAATAATATGATAATGAGATAAGGACGGTTACACACGACGACAGTGTTGCTACAGGAGTTGTGTTGTTGTTGAGGGCATAATTTTAACGAACGTGCGTTTTTTTTTTTATGAACGTAAACAAGGCAAAAGGAGTATGGAGTATGAAAGGATTGTTGCAGGTGGCGTTCTGTAGTTTCTGCCTACCCCATGGGAAGGCGTGACTTTTAACATAACTGACGAAATGTGAATGTACGTACTCACCTTTGCCTACCACTTCGGCGAATATAGGTGATATCATGGTCTAAAAAAACAAGGTCTGGCACTCCGAGAGTGACACAAGCTTACGTCACTATCCAGTTGCCACTTTATTGCAACAAAACAAGAAGTATGGAAACATTTTCAGTCACCATTCTGTTAAAAAATATATATCAAGCATTTAAATTTTCGTTTTGTTAATCTAATCAAACGAAACAATTCAATTTAAACTTATACCGACGTAATTGTTAGTTAAAACCTCATTGATTTATCGGATTCGCACAGGTAATAAAGGCGGTTGGGGAGTTATTAGGACACACTACTGGTAACACAGCGGTAATGACGTAGGCTTGTGTCACCCACGTGACCACTGTGTCTCGGAATGCTATACCTGGCGAAGTATATTATTATACCATGGGTGATATATTATATTTTTCGCTCGCCCCCTATAAATGTATATATATATCCTATCCCCCCTATATATATCCCCTCGGACTTAAATATAACTGCCAAAATGTGGGTGTACTTATAGGTGCACCTCTCTGCCCAACCCCTCGGATAGACAAGGCGTGAAGCTGTGTTTGTTGTTTTTTATATTTTTAATCCTCATATTGATATTGTGAGATTGGCAATAGAAACTATACACTATAACCTTGTTAGTTTTACGCTGTTTTAGACAAATATTGAGGTTTTGTTAATGTCTCAAGTCATGGGAGTGTGTTGTGTTCATTGTAGGAGCTTGAATTTACTTTATACTTTTTCTCATACAGTTTCCAACATAATCTATGTGATTTATACTCTAAATAATTTTATAAAATAACACCTTTATAAAATAATGGTCAGATTTGTTATGTAATCTATAAGATTTTTGCCACGCCTTCATTAATTACGTTGGTCATTCTACAAATGACTCCCACTATGTTCATGTACAGATAGCATTATTGATATTACTATCAAAGCAACGTGGCCTGACCTGGACCAGCCGGTTCAGTAGCGTTGCGCGCGCGCCGGTTAAACAACGTGCGGCTAAATAAAGAAATCCAAAATGGCGGCTCGAGGCACACAGTGTTTTCTAACAGTGACCAGGAAATATAGCTCAGCTCCTGACAAAAATGTGGCTTTCCTCGGCCTTGGAAACATGGGCGGCTTTATGGCTGCGAACCTGGCTAAAAAGGTATTTATTAAAAAGTACTGGCTGGAATTTAATGTCAAATACGCTTCTGTATTCAAATCAGCTTAGATGAATTTGAAATTGGAATTTATAAATAAATGTTCGGTTGATTTAAAGTTATTAAGCCACGGTATGTATTAAAAACTTTTAGCAAAAACCTATTTGGTTAAGAAAATATGTTTCAGAGTAAATTTTTAAAAACGTGGTTCATTCGTATAATAACTTAATACTTAACATTGTGTATTTGCGTATGTATTTGAATTTAAATAAATTAAACTCCAAGGTTTCCTGTTGATTCTTTGATTATATAATAATAGGTATATTTTGTAGATAATAGTAACAGTTAGGTGGATAGGTGAGTGACAAACTGGATTTTACTTTTAAATATTAGGAAACCATATTCTGTAATAAGTACGTGACAATAAGCAAAGGCAATATAAGTAATTATAACAATAAAAGCTAAGTAAAGTACATAGAAGGTGTGTTTAATTAGTTAATTACACATGCATTTACTAACAGAAATTAAATCCATTCCTTGTGTGAAAGTCAGCGCACTGTAAGTACAAATAATTAAAGAATTTCGTATGCAGGCCAGCACACTAATTACGTAACACACTATCTATCACAATCTGAATCATTTTGAAGCCTATTGCATTAGCAATAGGCTTCAAAATGATTTTTTTTTTGACAAATTTTTCGAACATATGAAGCAATGGATTACCATTGCTTCATATGTTCGAAAAATTTGTCTGCTCAACAACGTAAATAACGCAATGAATGTTGTTGAACTGTCAAAATGAAACCCATTCCGACTGTTAGTCTGTTACGTAATTACCCCGCAGGAATAGGCGAATAATCGTTGCATATATCACATGTTCACTTTCAAAGACTTAGGTAATTAGGTAGGTACCTACCTATCTATGCAGCACACACATAACATGACTTAAAAAAAAAATAGTTGAAGTAACAACTCGAACAACAAAACTAGTCAAAGTCAAATAATTTAATTTCAATTAGGCCATTAAAAGGCATTTTTGAACGTCAAAATGTACAATAAAATATAATTGATTCTAGGCGCCCTTTCCAAGAAAGAGCGTTGGTGGCCTAGTGGTATCGGCCTCGACTTCGAGTTGTAGGTCGGGAGTTCGAACCCAGGCAGGCATTTTACTTTTTGTATTTAATTACATCACCACTGCGCTCAAAACGGTGAAGGAAATCATCGTGAGGAAACCGGCATGTCTTAGAACCAAAAATTCGAAGACGTGACATCCACCAACTTGCACTGGGCCCGCGTGGTGGATTACGGTCCACTCCCTCTCACAGAGAGGATCCCTGTATCCCAGCAGTGGGAAAATTGTAGGCTGACTATGCCCCTTCCAAACGATAGTTTCGAATAAAGAAGAATGAGCAAGAAAGTCAATGGTTAGATACTTTTTTTAAATATTTTGTAATGTATAGATTAATTATAGTTAAAATTTTAAGACGATGTACTTACCCAGATTAAAATTACTGTACTACAATCGGTAGAAGACTGACATTTGTAAAAACCTATTAGTTTTCACGAATGTCAGTTGAGAGTATAGGTACAGTCTCCAAAAGAGTTAAGTAACCAGGGTCGTCGGATATAGTTGAAGTTTAGTAACAAACCGGTGAATGATATCGAATTAAATTTAATATGGTAAATGAACTGTTTGTTTTCTATTAATTAAATTAAATTTTATTCAAAAACATCCATCGGTTTCTTACTAAACTTCAATTACATCCGACGACCCTGATTACTTAACATTTTTGGTGACTGTACTTATCTTTTCTGTTGACCGTACCTATCAGTTAATGGCTATTACATAATAGTGATAGTGTGACTTATTACAACACCCTATTATCAATTATTGTTCAACATTGAACCAGAAGAGCTTGACATTATATTAAGTAATCTCTGATCACGTGTGATCATCAGTTATTGTTTCATTGTATTTATCATTTTTATACGGAGCCGCTTTAATTAAAGCTCAAAATCTCAGCTGATAACCTCTGATATGACTATCAAGATTACTCAAGTAATCAAACGCCATACAAGTCCCAAATTACTGAAAACAATTAGTTAATTTGTCTTGTGTATGGTCAAAGAAAAAGTAATTTTTATAATTTTTCAAAAGTTGGTACTAGAAAATGGTACATTTGAATCTTAAAAGATTAGTAAATAATATTAAAATAGCCTATTTTATAAATCAGATATAAAAAATTAAAAATGATACTCTTCGTAATTTTCATCGATCAGTATAAAGTACCAGAAAAATCGGCCGTATTCATGATCATTGTCGATCAAAAATGATAAGAAAACAGGTTATCGACATTACCATCTAATTTCAATCACTATTATCAACCAGAAGAAACACGCCCCCTAAATCTACATAGGTACAAGAAATAGTCTTCACAAACAACTTACTATCAACGAAAAGTCACGCGTACATTAAACGCGTCGTTGTATTAATAAACACTTTGACATTGACCCCACACATTCAACTGTAGTCCACTGTACTGACCGAGTGCCCGATTAACTGTCTCACTCACACACGGGACTATCGTAACGGGTGTAAGAGAGAGCGAAAATATTTGAATAAGAGCTTATGATAAGCTCGATCGCGTTATCATGCTCTCGGAATACTTGATTAGCAGGATTTTGTTGAGAAAACATCTAGATGTTTTTGAACAAATCGGTCCTAGTATAAATGTTTAGTATAGAATATCTCGATTGATTTGATAGACGGCAGTCAATTAAAATGTTTAAATTTGACGTGACGAATGAATGCATGAAGATATCAATTTAAGATAGATCAATCAACTCAGGCTATCGCAGTTCACTGCTGGATATAGGTCTCTCCCAGGCTGCGTCACAACACCCTGTCCTCCGCCTTCCGCATCCAGTCCGTCCCAGAAATCTTCTTAAGGCCGTCGGGCCGTCTAGCTAGGGGGCGTTCCAATCAACGCATGCCGGATACGCGGTCTCTCGGGCTTGATAGATAGGTAGATTATATTCTTCACCAAAATTCAATAAAGCTCATTTACAAAATCATTAATATTCAGGGTACAGCGGCGATGTTCATTATCACTAACAGCAATATCCAACAGACAACCTTTGGATGGACAGGGAGACAATAAATTACCGAACGGTAGTCCGTGGAGGTATTACGAGTATAAATACATACATAAGATGAATAATTATAAAATAATATACCACACATAAAACATGATCTGCCCCAGATCGGTCTGACTGACCGGATGCGTCCAAATGATATCTGTGTAGTTACGGAGAACAACAATATTTGTACTGATCGTAAAGAAAATAGACTACATTTAAGTAGAAAAACCGGCCCAGTGCGAGTCGGACTCGCGCACGAAGGTTTCCGTACCATTATCTATAAAAACGGCAAAAATATCATGTCTGTTGTATGGGAGCCCCCTTAAATATTTATTTTATTCTGTTTTTTTAATATTTGTTGTTATAGCGGCAACAGAAAAACATCATCTGTGAAAATTTCAACTGTCTAACTATCACGATTCAGCCTGGTGACAGACGGACGGACAGCGGAGTCTTAGTAATAGGGTCCCGTTTTACCCTTTGGGTACGGAACCCTAAAAATTAAACCAAGCAGATCTAGACGTGTAAAAACTCAAAGGTCTCAATATGCATGTAAATACATCAATATTCATCAATACATTACCAGAATCTTATCAGAACAGCCACAAGCTGGGTTTTTAATAAGTGCCAAAAAGAAGATAAAATCCTCTTTCACTGGTTAATGGTACATTAACTGTAATTTAAAATTAAAATCCTTTCAGTTGATTCAAAGATTATGCTAAGTTATGTAGATGGCTGCTTTTTACGTAAACCATTTTAAGGTTCGAAGGGATTTGCACTGAACAGTTCGATTTAAGGGCACGCCCTGTTAATTCTGAAAGGGATTTTAAGACCTTCATTCGGCTTGTATTTTTAAGGAAATTGTGTTAATGTATTTTAAAGGCACCTGGGTTTTAGTCAGGTGCAGAATCGTGGGTTGTTGCGTTGTAATTTTACTTTTAAAATATTCCTGGTCAGCGCGACAGGGTGTCTAGAATACGGGCCAAAGTTTTTATTTTTCTTTATTTGTTTATAGGGGCTGTTACGCATAGCGTATGTCAATCCCATCGTATCCTAAACAATTGTACTTGCACTAGACGTGGGCCATGAATTTGAACAAACCCTTCGCATCAACGCCATTTCGTTGGGATTGAATTATAAGGAACATGCCTAAGTCAGTTCTGTTCAAATTCAGGGACCTTACTAAATTATTTCTACTGGCCTCATATTAGACACATTCCATGAATAAATGTTGTAGGTCCTCGACAACTCCACATTCCTCACAAAACCGTGGCATAACCACCATGACACGACCCTATAAGGGCCCGATCACACCTACCACAACCACACCACAACGATAACACGTGGACGAGCGCTAATTTGTATGAAAATGCATAATTTATTCACACGTACCACATTTGGTCGTTCAAATTAACCGTGTGGGCGATATCGACCACATCAAGACCACGTCGCAACCGCAACGCAACCACCAGCAAGCATCGCATTCACAACGATCTGTCTCTCTGCAAACTCTAGCCACAACATAACCGAATAGAAACTACTAGCGACAATGCGATCACAACGCAACTGTAAGAAGCTGCAGCGACACTATTCACAAGTAACCACTATTTACCAACATGTTGTCGCTGCGATGTGGTGTGGCTGTGGTACTTGTGAAGGGACCCTAAATCGTCTTCAACGATTCAGGGGTCTATTCTTAGTCCAATAGCTATAAAATAGTCCCAAATTCTTTTTTCCTGTCCAAATTGGATGAATGAAATTCTAAGCAAAAGCCATATTTTGGGTAAATCATGTTGAAAAAGTATTTTATCAATAACTTTCAACGTGTCCGTTCGTTCGGTGATTTGGGTTGGAGCCGAGAAGCCTTGTTATAATAATGTGCCTATTTCCCATTGGGCTAAACCGGTAACATTGACTTCTTAATATTTTTCGTCTACTGGTTATGTGGCACAGGATATAAATGTGTTATCGTATAAGTTGACGTATAAAAACTGACTTTTATTTTTTTGTTTTTTATCAATATTCCCATAACATTATGCCAGGATAGTTTATCTAGGGTATTATTTGCTTAGATTTTTATTTCCAAACCTGGCCCTGCAGTCTCGACATAGATAGCGACAAAAATCTGTCGCTAAGTCGTATCGATGTCAAATTTCTTTAATAGATTTTCAACCTTATGCTTTGGAAATAAAGTTGAAAATCTATTAAAGGAATTTGACATCGATACGACTTAGCGACAGATTTTTGTCGCTATCTAATGTCGAGACTGCAGGGACTGAGCCTGGTCCAGATCGTTTAGTATTTTTTCATAGGCACAAACGTGAACCCGATGAACCGTTTTTTTTGTTCAAATTGTGTTTAAAACATAGGCTTTTAGGTTTTATAATAACAGCCAAAAAGACCCAGTATTGTTGCGAAGTGGATAAAGTTATTCCGTGTTTTATTATTTTTATCAACCTTTCTCACCAAAACGGACAGTAGTTGACGGCTGTCATAGTGTATTATATTGCTAGACAGTATTTGTTGTTACTAAATGCTATTAGGTAATAAATGCTGAAAGTAAATAGGGATTATTTATGTTTTCCTTTGTATTAAAACGATTAATAATTTTATGATTTACTAGCTTTTGCCCGACCCTTCATCCGGGTGAAAGTCAACTAAACAATGTTGGGGTTATCCTTAAATATATTAAATTACAGATCGTAGACTTTATTTTATCACTAGATTTTTACGTCTCCCATACGTCACCTCAGCGTTAGTGCTATAAATAGAAGAGGTCGTCAAAGGTTAAAATAACGATATGTAGGTAATAAACCAAATAATCCATTAATCTAAGCTAAGCCAAACATTGGTACATCCTAGTGAATGTCTTTATGATTTCAACGAAAATCCCCTTTCTTTGACAAATGACGCGAATTTTTAGCTCGCAGGAGATTCGATGGCAAAGCGAACGACAAAGCGAAAGTAAACCAAATAGTTTTATTTTGTTGGCGTATCAGCTACGGTTTGAATATTTGTAGTTTACGGTATTTTTTTTCTTTCCTTGTGTTGTCTGCCTTATGGATGGTCATAGGCAGGTGTGTTTACCCATCAGTCGTATTAATTTACTCTACTGTGGACGATGTAGCCAGGATTTGAGTTGTCGTTACACAGGATATGTAAATGAAAAACAGTCGGGTTCGGAGTCAAAGCCATGTCCTTCAAACATATCTTAAAGGTAGGGTAATAGAGTTGATTCGAGGAATTTTTCGAAACAAAGACTTGAAACGTTTATGGTTTCGCAGAATGGTGTTTAACATAGGCATTTGATATTTATACTTCAGGATATTACTGCTATTGACGCATCAATAATGAAATAGCATGATCAGCCTTTTGAAGATCCTACGTTCCTTAATTCTACGGTTTACTACAAGGCCTAATCTCACCTAACGCATTGATACAGAAAAGTAGATAGGTATAGATACCTGAAATATACAGAGTGGGCAAATAACTTATTTATATTTTAGTATGACCTTCATCGGCTTCACTCAATCCCCGTTTCCGAATTGGCTTCCTTATTTAAACATGTACCATTCTTTCCAGGGTTTTGCAGTCCGAGGCTACGACCCATCCAAGGAGGCTCTAACAGCGGCCGCCAAGAACGGCATCACTGAAGCTTCCTCCATCGCCGCGGCTGTAGATGGCGCTGATGTCGTGGTCTCCATCCTGCCTAGCAACAAGGTTGTGCTGGACGCGTACCTTGGCAAAGATGGTGTGGTTAAGCATGTGAGTATTTGCTTTATTCTGTAGGGAATATAACTGATTCTATGTAGGTAGGTTACCTACAAGGTGGATCACAGAGCACTGAATTGATGGCTCTAATAACATTCATGGCGCTGAAAATTCGTTAGGCGCACCACTTCTGTCACGGACACCCTTCAAAACCGTGAGTTTCTATATTTCATTTGTGTCGTAGAGCGAGTAAACGATGAAATACTTGGTTTGTATGGAAAGTATTGGCAAAGCCGCCTCTAACAGTAGTCGCCAAGGTGTCTCCGTACTCTATGAGGTGGACCGACCAACTGGTCTGTATCGCGGGAATCCACTTTGGATGCGAGAAGCAAAAGACTGGTCGTTTTGGCGATGTTTTATAGAGGCCTTTGCCCAGTAGTCGACGTTTTTCGACTAAATGACTGTGGCGGCATCTACAACGCCACATGCGAACTACGCCTCACACTGTCACTCAAAATCCTGTATCGCGCAAGCAGAGTTTACCGCGCGACTAGCATAAACCTATACAACGTCCCGACATCTATCGTCGGGCAGTTGCCCACTAGACACGACACCCGTCTGGTCGGAGGATCCCCCCTTTTCCTATGGAGGATGAGTGAACTTTACACCCTGTTAGTATTCTCTATATGACGGTGAATCTTGAAATCTTTAATTAAATTTAGTTTTGAATTGGAATTTATCCAAGAGAAGGGTATCATTGGGTGATGATTTTGTAACTTATAATATCGTAGGAAAGTTTATGGAAATTATATATACATGGTTAATTAATTATACTCAATTTACTAGAATCACTATAAAGATCTTCACTAGATTTCTAACGAGACTGTGCGAAAAGTTTATAGAAAATGGAGCACTGAGGAAATATAATATTTCCTTCAGTGAAAGTTGAGATCACGTCTAACTTACCTGCGGTCAAGTAATATGATATTTACGGAAATATAAGTTCTTGTGGGACTAAGTTACGAAGCCCTGACCACAATACAACTTTCCTAAGTTATTAAACTTTTGACAAACAGTACTTACCTCACTTGGAACATCAAACAAGTCAAAAAGATGAACTTTAGAGAGAAAACAACTTTGTCATTCAGTTGTAAGAGCTTATGTTTAGGAACTATTCGGTCTTTATGGCCAAACTTTTGGGTTTCTTCCCATTTTGTTTTGATGGAATCGTGAAGGTTTTCTCGGTATTATTTACCTATCATTGTCATTTGGTGTTAAATGAGAGCACTAAAAAGTGAGGTTGAAAGTGGTTGCCAACATACCATTTGAGCTATACGATAGGGTGGTGTTCACTTAAAAAATCTCACTAAATAATGCTCAGAACCACTCGGATGTTTGCTATATCTAATTTCAAGAATTAATAATTCTGTGAAATAAATCTACAGAATCCTTTAAAATGTATTGTGTTTCGTGAAATTGGCACCCTATAATTACCGTAGGTATTTATTATTGTTACCTTCTGAATTTCAGACTGGTGTAAGTCTGAAATTCTGTAGGTTGCTTACTTACAATAATTGTTTTTGAGACGAGTTTAACCTAATTTTAAACTATTTTTGAATTGGTTTCTTGTTGTTTCTAGGCACGGAAAGGAGCTCTACTTATTGACTCCAGCACCGTTGACCCCAACGTGCCCAAAGAGATCTTCCCCGTGGCTCTCGAGAGCGGCAAGGGCTTCACAGACGCACCCGTTTCTGGAGGTAAGCATTCTAATAAAAAGAAAAATTATTTCATCACCACTGCGCTCAAAATGGTTGAGGAAAACATTGTGAGGAAACCGGCATATCCTAGAACCAACAATTCGAAGACATCCCGCACTGGGCCCGCGTGGTGGATTATGAAAGAAAGAAGAAAGAAAAATATTTTATTTGGGACACGCACAGGAAATACAAAGAGTAAAAAATAAAAAAAGGAGGATTTAAAACTAACAAAATTAACAATAAAAAGAAAAAAAAAAAAAATAAAAAAAAAAAAACAACAATAAACAAGTAAAAAACCTGTGCGAGGCCAAAAAGGCTCCTATCTCAGCATAATGCTACGATATTTAAAAAATAAATACCGCAGCGCTGGTATTCTGATAGGGCCCGATAGGCCCACTAGTTCTCACAAAGAAAATGCCTGTACCCCAGCAGTGGGAACCAACCACAAACTAAGAGGACTAACTCTGAGACATTGAAAAAAAGTTGATTCATAACTTTTGATCGTGTTGGTGTTGCATATTTGTACGGAAAAGCAGTTTTTTTAGATAGTGGAGTTAGTAATGTTATATGCACTTTCATTTAAGTTGTTTCGGAGTGTGACTGTCACAATTGGTTTTTTGATGTACTTTGGTTGAAGTAAAAATAAGTTCCTTATGTAATGGAAAACAAGTAATAAAGGCTCCCACAGACAGGCGCGACGTGACAGCGCGACACAAAGGTGCCACTCGTCGAACGACAAGCGGTGCCTTAGTGTTGCGCGCGATTCGCGGTGCGTGTCGCGCCTGTTTGTAGGAGCCTTAAGTGCTGCTATTTACTGTTGTCTCGATCAAAATGCTAGGTATACCGATTATCTTTCAATCACATAGCTTGGATGAACCAAAAATGGATTGAATATTTAATCTTTCGTCTCACCAACGCGCTCCAAAGTAATTGAAACCTGTCAAGTGGAAAGTAAGAAAAAACAAAAAGAAAAAAAGAAACGTTGTTCATAAATATTTTTTTAATTAAAATGCTTTTTTCGGAAAAAAATGTGTGGTCGCACGCGCTACTATTGAGCATGAGGTCCTGGGTTCGATTCCTAGGTCGAGCAAAGTGTTATTGGGTCATTCCATCTGAAATTTCTCATTAGCAGCCCGGGGTCTCGATTTGTGCCCGGTTGACAGCAATACGCTCGCCCCCTATTAAAACGTAGGACAACATAACTGGCGAATTGTGGGTGTACTCTAGGTACACCTCTGTCAATCCTTCAGACAACACATGCGTGATATTATGTTATGTATCTTTTTGCAAAGTTCAGCAACAAAATAACTGATATACAGGCTGTAAAAAGACCCCTCACATAGCCGTCAACTACGCATTCTGTACATCAAACTAAGTAACATTGCACAAAAATAATTGCTGGGAAATGACTTTTATTTTTGGTGTGAAAATTTGCTGTTTGCGTTAGTGCGCTGCGCAATGTAACACGCAAAACATTGTGCTTATGGGTGCATACAACGGTACAGGGGTCATGGGGGTATTTAAAGTTGTGTTATAACATTAAACATTTGATTTCGTAAAAAAAAAATCAGTAAACGTTGGAATTTTGACCTTCAATACTCAATACTTTATTACATTCCATAATGTGTTTATAATAACAGTTGGTATATTAAAACATCGAATCAATTATGGACCCTGTCGGGCACAGCAAAGTTTATTTTTAATAGGAGAGTGGATGATGGCGCTTTTTAATAAGAAAAAAACATAAGTTAAAATAGTATCATTTGCTTTTCTGGTATCTCCAAAAAGCATAAAACTTTTTGTCATGTTCAAATCCACCTTCAAATGAAATCTGCACCAAATAACATGTACCACGTGCTGTTTTAAAATAAAGATTAGAACATACGTGCATCACACCACAATTTATTTATCGTCAATTTGATAACGATTAATATTACATTTAAAGTATTTACCGAGATTGACAAGCGTGATTTATTTATCAAATCTTTTGTTGCATCATTTCTGTGGTACTGATAACCTTATCACAGCAGTTAACCTTGACTGAGGATGTGTATTTAATAAACAAGTTAATTATTTGCTTGCTAAATTGTCTGACTTTATCGCTTTATGAAAGAAAGAAGAAAGAAAATAAATTTATTTGACCCAGGTATACCCATATTCCATAAAAACAAAAATAGAAAAATATTTAAAAACAGTGTTGTGTGTAAGTTAAGAAACCGCTGTTAAGAAATTTGGGTTTTCGTAAGCAAATGTTAATGCTTTGACGCCAAAAACTGCATGTCCTTCTGCGCCGGTAGTTAGTTAAAAAGAAAAAAATAAGCCGAAGTTATGGATTCGAATCCGGGCAAGTGCCAATGTGACTTTTTCAATTCATATGCACTTTCTAAGTTTATCTTCGACATTATTGACATCGGTGAAGGGTGAAGGGAAAAACATGGCGAGGAAGCTTGGACTTATCTATGTCTTAATATAATAAAATAGTAACAAAGTCAAAACTGTACATAAAGTTTTTGAAAAAAAGCAATTACTACGAGTTGTGGGAACAATTCTGATGCCGAAAATAATTATACTTTTAGAATTTTTGTCCGTTTGTCTGGATATATGTTCCAGATTGGCGCAAAAACTTCTGGACGGATTTGGATAACATTTGGTATACGAATAGTTTACTAGATGCGCCCCGCGCACTCGCATAAATCTCGATCCCGTGGAAATAACGGTATAAAAAGTATCATAATTATGTCTTAATCCAGGTCATGGTCTACCCATGTACCGAATTTCATCCAAATCCCTTCAGCCGTTTTAGCGTGAAAGCGTAACAAAAAAACATCAAAAAATCAAATCTTTTCTCTTTATAATATTAGTTTCGATAACCTGGATTAACACATAGGGTATTTTTAATCCCGATAGTACGTTCCTGGGATATTATCCGACATCCACGCGGACGAAACCGCGGGCAAAAAGGAAATTGCCAACCCACCTTGCGCAAGCGCGAGGATCAATGCTCGTGCCTTTTCTGTATGAGAACAGACCTTTGCTCTGCAGTGGAACAATATTAGGCTATAGGCTACAAGTTTTTTTATAATTCGGAACACATTCATGATTGGGTTGCGCAGAACGAAAAACGATCACAGTTTGCAGCAGGCCTGTCGGTGGACAATATCGGGAAAATAAAATCGCCATATCAACTAATGAGTCTAACGTTAATAATTATCATAGCAACACCTATTTATAGGCATGAGATTATATCACGTAAAGTGGCCACGTTAAGCTTATCATTAGATAACGAAATCTTGGCCAGTCTTATTTATCACGCCAGCGCAAATAATTGTAATAATCTCTTTGTTACTAAGGAATGCCACGTGATGATTTTTATAATGGCTTTGTAGAGATTTTGGAATGTTTTAAAATATTGTATCTGACCTACAATTATTAGTCCCATTTATTCACTAGTGGCTCTGTGAGCTGTAGACCTCGCGAGTCTGTCTTTGCATAGCTTAAAACTGAATAAATGTTCACCGCGCACCTTAAAACAAAATCCTTAAAACAAAACAGCGCAAAATGGCTGATATGTTTGTTTTACGTTTTCAATCCCCATATCTCTCTCATTAGGACAATTCCATATCATTATCGAAACAGCTCACAAAATTTTACGAGAATCGGTTTA
This sequence comes from Dryobotodes eremita, assembly GCA_917490735.1. NCBI lineage: Eukaryota > Metazoa > Arthropoda > Insecta > Lepidoptera > Noctuidae > Dryobotodes > Dryobotodes eremita. The sequence continues at coordinate 4,108,442 of OU823247.1, read as the reverse complement.
GATGTGCGACTTGTAGAGGAAAACAGCCATCAGCCGGTCATCCGGACATACGAAAGCATTTTTGCCCAAGCTGAAACGGACACGCTTCGCTTGCATTTCGCGCTCGCTCGCTCAATAACACGTCATAAACCCAGTATTCCCCGAAACGTTAGGCAGAAGATTATAGTACCTACACCCACATTTCGCCAGTTATAGTGAGGTCCCATGTAAAAAGGAGCGAGTCTGTTGCTCAAAATCGGAACCAGAAATAAGAAATGATTCACCCTGGATAATCAGATTAATCAGAAAATAAAATTGTACGAGTAAAAACACAATGTTGATGCTTTGTAGGTGAAAAGGTTCCAATATTTCTATCAAATGACCAACAATATACCCTAAAAAACTCTTTTCCCCATTTTCAGGTGTAATGGGCGCTCAAAACGCAACCCTAGCTTTCATGGCTGGTGGTCGCAAAGAGGACTTCGAACGGTCGCTGCCCTTCCTCAAAGCGATGGGCGCCAAACAGTTCCACTGTGGCGAGGTCGGCTCCGGCCAGGTCGCCAAGTTGACCAACAACATGCTCATGGGCATCACTGGCATGGCCACTGCTGAATGCATGCATATGGGTATTAAGTAAGTAGTTATTTCTTCCATAGTTCTTCATAGACGAATGAGTGTGAAAGCTTAGACTGGTATTGTCCTGACGAGCCATGACACCACAGTGTAAAAGCGACCATCTAGTTCTCAACATAAATTACAAAATAGCATGACAGATGGCTGACGGAACCGACAAAGAAGTATAAAAAGTTGGCTGGAGTGGCGACGGCGTACTGTAGGCCCACAAGATAGACCGAAGACCTGGCAAAGATCGTAGGAAAAGATGTCTGGTCTATGTCCAACAGTGGATATCATTTGGCTGAATGACGATGAAAGTCGCCGTTTTCAATATGTGGAACTACAGTTTTGACTTTAGAACACAGCAGTACTTGCAATCCTCTTGACGTTCAACTCATCTTTTTTTTCCAGAATGGGTCTCGACCCTCAAGTGCTGTTGGATGTGCTAAACAACTCCTCCGCTCGCTCGTGGTCCACCGAAGTATACTGCCCAGTCCCCGGCCTGGTCCCCACTGCACCTTCCAGCAGGAATTACGATGGTGGATTCAAGAACGAACTCATGGTTAAGGTAAGGGGTTATTATTTTCCATGGGCTGTTTTAGAATCGCCAGCAGAAAGGATAAGTCCAGCGCACATTGGTCAGTCAGTTCTGCTACCAATTTTGGTGACGGGCAATCTTTTGTTTTTGCTTGACCTATTCTTGTGAGACTTGAGCTGACAGGAGGACGTAAATAACAAAAAGATGCGTGTCCCTACTTTGTAGCGAAAGAGATTACAATGACATTAAGACCTTACAGGCATATTGGTTACCGGGAAGTCCATTTCGTACTGTAAAATACCATTGTACACGTTTTTATAATAAACTTCCTAGCCACATTCAAGATCTAAGCTTTAATAAATTTAAATCTTTTATGAAGCGAAAACTATGCCAGAAAGCCTATTATACTGTTAAAGACTATATTGAGGACAAACAGGCTTGGGGTTGAGCTGCTCCAATAAATTTACGCAGTGAATGTTGATTTTTTATTGTATATGTTAAATATTTTACTTCTTTTTTTTTCTAGAACCATACCTTTTTACACATACAATATTTACATGAATATTTAATGTAAAAAGTATTATATTATTTTAATTATTGTGAATGTGAGGACTATGTGGGTCATTGTTTCAGTTTTAATCATGGTCTGGCAGTTTAAATATTTTTTGCGGCCTACCCAAATTCCCTTCCTTTGGTATTGTTCGTCGAATCGTGAAGCTCCTTCAGTTCTGAGTTGAGCTGCACGATTACTGACAAATGCGTGCACTGACTGGACAGGTCCACTCAATCTGTATGATTCTTTCCTCAAAATACCATTTTAGACACCAATCTACGTGGTCTTCCCATGATCTGACCACGATTATGGTTGGACTTTTAAAGAGACTGTGACCTCTGAGTTTATTTCAGCCTTTCTTCTCAGAGTAGTCAGTTAGGAAACGCCGACCTCATCTGGTTTAAAAAAATATGATTGACGTGTAAAAGTATTTGTACAAACCTACTTACAGAAATAAAACCATTTATCATTTATTAGAAATCTGAATATCAAAGTTCCTCGACGAATCTAAAATATGTTGTGTTTTATTCGTTCTAGTACACACATGGTAATGGATAATGGAATAACAACTGAATTCTAATCCTCTACGTAAATTGATAAGATAAGAAGTTGTTTTTCTATTCCTCACGAGTAAATACGAAGCTCTGACGTCATAATTATATCAATGTGTTATATTTTATTTGAACGTTTTGTTGTTCTAGTCAGCTAGAGGTTCTAAATGTAAATTTTGAATGAGAGAGTTTGTATTTGACAGCCGTATTGGACGCAAGCGTGACTGCTAACTGGTTTGTCCATAATTCAATTTGTCAGTAGCATTCTGGAGTCTTGATTCATATCGGTTGATGACAATAGTGTTGGCTCCTTAGTCCTGAAACTGTGTTAAGCGGACGCCTGCGCGGTTCCATTCAAAAGTGCTCAGTCGCGGGGACCCGCGCGGGCGTCGTCGCGGGGAGGCAGGCCCTGCGCTAGCGCAACTGGGCCAGACTCCGTGTGATGAAATCTATTTTGGGGGCACGCACGGGGCCCTAATAATAATAATATCCCCACCACCTTGTCTTTCTTTATTCTTCCCACGAACCCCACCAGCGTGTCCACGCGCGTAGACACGCGACGGGTGCCCGTTCCGGGCGCCCGCTTAATGCAGTTTCAGGTCTTATAACTTTAAAATATCTGACGACACCTTTTTTTTTTACGGCATCTGGAAGTACGATTATACGCTACTGCCTAACACTTCGGGACAACTGGCATAGTATTGTGATATGTAAGTAATATTCTAAAATCTTTCTTTTCTTCCCCAGGACTTGGAGCTAGCCAGTACAATGGCGCTCGGCATCCGCTCCCCCATCCCGCTCGGCGCTGTCGCGACGCAGATATACCGCATCGTGCAGTCCCGAGGATACGGCCAGAAAGACTTCTCCTACATCTTCCAGCTGCTCAAGGAAGATGCCAGCAAAACTAAATGATCAAACTAAAGTATTAAGTGAAGTTTTTGCTGTTTTATTTTAGACCCAAAAAGATGGACCAGAGGTCCTAGACAAGTGACGTGGCAATTGCTTTCAAAGTGCTTCGTTTTTCTTGTAAAACTTTTAATAGGATTGACCTAAGATCTTCGGTAGCATATGTCAATCCAACGCATTACTTTTCCATCATCGATATTACTGATCTAATTTCACTTTTTCTATACCCTAGAATTAAGTTCTTAGAAATTGACATACAGCACCAAAATAATTAGTACAAATCATCATCATTCAAGTTTTTTTATGAGTTGTATCTTGCTTGCCATAGAAAGCAAAAATAAGCGATGATCTTCGCAGGCTGGCTGGTAGCAGTTATATGAGAGTCGCCGAGGATCGAGTTATATGGCGATTGGATAGACCTATGACCAGCACTGGACTGCTATAGGCGAAACTGATGATTTAATTGGTTAGCCAGGTCATAATTATAGAGCTTGATCAGTTGATCGTGTAAGACATCCACTATCAAATTAAAATGACGTATTTATTACAACATTAAAGGTCATGTTTGCAACTGAACCGTGGGTTGATAAATCAAAACAAAATTATTTATCAACAATAATTTCCTACATAGTACAATATTTGGAGAAAGATGGTTATCTTATTTTTGTTACAATGTTTCAACTAGGGATTAAAATCTATAATCAGAACTTTGAAAAAATATACTGATTAGATTCTTAATCAAGTTACAAAGAGAAATGGAAGGATTATTTTGTATGTTTTTGTTTTGAAAATTTCTCAAGGAATAGTAATGCAATTAATACACTTCGGAGAGCACTTTTTTATGCTTGTATCTGGCTTTTTAATAAAAATACATGAAAACGACTTTCTAGAAAGGGATTACCTTTCTAGAAAATCGTTTCCATGTATTTTGTTGAACTCATAAATATTAGTGATATACACTCGGTTTTTGACTTGATAATTTGAAATAGAGAATTACAACTCTAGCATTACTAAAGGTGAAAGACGGCGAAATTCCAAATATCTGTGCAAAGACAGTTTTTTTTTTTATTTCACTGTCTACAATGAGAGAATCCCCTAGCCTAAAGTAATGCTAAATTAGAGGATGACAAGTTCTCAACATCAAGTTCCCTACATAAAATTCTTATCATAAGGTTCTAAATAAACAGAATCTTTAGACTATCAAGAACATCATAATATTTATCTACTAACATGTTATGGACCAGCAACACCGACAAAGCTTGCAGACCAAGCAAGCTGAAATGGCAGTGGGCTGGCCATGTTTGTCGAACTGCCGATGGTCGTTGGAGCAGACGAGTCCTGGAGTGGCGACCGCGTATCGGCAAGCGTAGTGTGGGACGCCCCCCAGCTATATGGAACGACGACCTCAAAAAGGTGGCTAGGATAGGCTGGTTGCTGAAGGCGGAGGACAGGGTGTTGTGGCGCAGCCTGAGAGAGGCCTATATCCAGCAGTTGACTGTGATAGGCTGAGTGGATTGATTGAACATTTTTTGCCCGTTCTTCTCCATAGAGATCTACGTTTTGGAATGGGCAACTAGCTTCAACTTTCTGACTAACTGACCGACTTTTTGACAGTCAAAAGTGCCTGTAAATGGTTTAATTGAAATAAATGCTTGGAGTTTGAGTTTTTGTCCTGGTATGGACGTGGGGATTGGCATAAGAAAAGAGAGGCTTCCCGTTTCTTACGCCAATCCCCACTCCCATATGCTTAGCTGTGGATGAAGTGGTGCTATGGATGATGATGAGGATCATGATGAACATGTTAGATAAACATTCTAAACTACCTACGTGTTACACAAAATAGCAAAAGTCGTATTCGTATCGTAAGTCAGTTTGTTTTGCAACGCGTTCGAGTTTAGGAACCAGACGAAACTAGTAATAGATAGTTAGTGAAGATGGACTAGTAATAGATGGAAGATAGTTAATGTGAACTAGTCGGTAGTTCTTAACTTCTATCTTAGTTACCTATATGCTAGTTTCCACGTAATTGGTAAGCTTTAAAGGCGTACAAAGGAAAACGAACCTGTAAATAACCTCGAAAATTCAATTTCATAACATACCAAACATCTAGCGGCTGGATACCTCGAGAGGGTAAGCAGAGGTGACGGAAAATTCTGATGGAAAACCCGACAATATTAATTTGTCTGACCAGCATAGGTATTCACAACCCTACGACCGGTTGTCGAATTGAAAACTGACACATTTTCAATTACTAATTTACCCTGCCGACGACAGCAGATAGCCGTCGGAAGAATGGCGGTCGTCGATGTGATTTAAACTGATAAAATTTTCGGGTTTAGGATTTGTGAACAGCCTTTAAAAGACTCTTTTGATAACATTCATTGATGTTTGAGTCGGCACGGAAACGTATGGAAAGTTTGTGGGGAGGGTTCGATTCGATCCCCAGGATCCACCAGACCAACAAGTGTTAGAATTTAATTAATAGATAGACTATTGATGTTAGAAGAGTATTAATCTATTAATGGTTGTTGTGTTGGTATGATTTTTACATGACATTTTTACGTTGGACTTGGATATGACTGTCATCTTATCCTAATAGATGGCGTTACTTGTGGTGTGTTTAATATCCGTTTTTGCTAAAAATTTATTTTACTTTTAATATTACGCATCAATTGATTCCTGTATGTTATGTAATGATAAATATATTTATTTATTTTATTATTTATGTACATACAGTAAAACAGATACAGATACGGCATATTAGTATTAAGTACAATGAATGAATTAATATATAATGTTTGAAAGAATTGTAGAATTGTTTCAGATTGTATTTAAAATATAAATTTATAATACTGTTTAACAAAACGTGGTGGCGCGCCACATCCAGTCCTCACTCTTGTCAGCTCTTAGAGACAGTCTGTTGCTAACCGTGTTACAAGTAAGTTGATTAAAGTGGATTTTATTTGGGTATCCCCACACAAGGGAGTTTAGTATTATATTTTACTAGCTGCCCGCCCCGGCTTCGCACGGGTTGCGGTACTTATCTACGGCGTACCCTACCTACCTACCCTACCTACCTACCCTACCTACCTACCCTACCTACCTGCCCTACCTACCTACCCTACCTACCTACCCTACCTACCTACCTACCCTACCTACCCTACCTACCTACCTACCCTACCTACCTACCCTACCTACCTACCCTACCTACCTACCCTACCTACCTACCCTACCTACCTACCTACCCTACCTACCCTACCTACCTACCCTACCTACCTACTCTACCTACCTACCTACCCTACCTACCTACCTACCCTACCTACCCTACCTACCTACCTACCAAAAAAAAAAAAAAAAAAAAAAAAAAAAAAAAAAAAAAAAAAAAAAAAAAAAAAAATTGATGTTGGCCGATTCTCATAGATACCGGATAAGCACAAAAAATTTCATCAAAATCGGTTAAGCCGTTTCGGAGGAGTATGGCAACGAAAACTGTGACACGAGAATTTTATATATTAGATTTAACTATTGAAAACTTCCGAACTCGTTGTACTGCAGTAAAGAATAAATATTTTAATAAAGCGATCTTATCCTGAAACCAAATGCGGTAATAATATCCTTCCTTATATCCTTTTAGACGTTGCAGTTGCACGATCTTCTATAACGTATATTTCTATTCTATCTATTTGTATCTGTATGCAAAATATGGATGATTGTATAATTGTGATACAAAATATATTAGTTTGTTGTATCGGTTCAATTCGCTGTTGAGTTCCTTCGTTTTATATTTGCTGCTACGTGGTTTAAATAAATGTTTCAGTACACCTTATACCAACGCTGGAGCAGAGCGGATGCGGAAGGTAGAGAATTGGGTGTTGTGGTGCAATTTTTGTGAGAACTATGTCCAGTAGTGACCTGCCAATTTGGTGGCGAAATTCCACAGTTATTTTTAAATGAAAATTGAGCGATTTTTGGTAGGGGCAAAACTTATGGGTTGGCGTCACCGACATGCTAATGTGACAGACTGGCGATGCGACGCGCGGCGGCCTGTGTACATTATTGGGTTTTCACTTCTGTCGGCAGTCCCCAGGACTTTCTACTTTTTTTAACTTAATTAAAAAAAAGGAAGAGGTTCTCAATTCGTCTGTTTAAAAGAAATGTTTATTAGCTCAAAACTCTTTTCTACCTGAACCGATTTAGACGATTTTTTTATTTAAAAGGTGGTGCTTCTCATGTGGTCCCATATTAATTTAATCCAGTTCTGACCAGTAGTTTTTGAGTTATCCTTAATACTGCGTATTTTTTCCACTTAGTTTATATTGGTGATGTTTTAATAATTTCCTGTCACTGTTATTTACACATCAAATAGTGGTATGAATTTTCGTGGGGTAGGTATTACAAATAAAAAGTGAAAAATAAAAACTTTTTTACAAAACAACTGACTTCAAAAAAAAAAAAAACACAATGTGAAAAAAGACCGTTAGTAGTAGAAAGTTGTAATTTTGTAGGAGTGTGTATATCAATTACGCTGACAAAGTGGTAAAATATTTTTTTTAAGGTAGCTCCCCTACGTGTGAAGTGGGGATGAATATGTTTTTCGTCGTCTACCCCATCGTGTGGGGTATCGTTGAATAGGTCTTCTAAAATGACTTGGAGGTTGCTAAAATATTTTTAGATTTAATGCTCCATTTCGAAATATTAAACTTTAAAATGCAAATTTTTGTTTCAGTAGGGCGTCCCCCCCCTCTAAAAGCTAAACAGCTGGCTTGAAAAATCTGGAAAAATTCACGATGATAGTGCATTTTATGAACTTGTAAAGGAAAATTGTAGCGGTTAAGATAACTTTATTAGTTTAGCAGTAATAGTCGTTGAACTTGGGTGTTGGATAATTTTAACCAAATACAAAATCCTTAGCATTAATCCTTTAAAGTGACTAAGATGAAGTAGTGCTTGTTTCTAACGGGTAAAGACTTGTATTGAAAAACAAAATATGAAATAAAAAAACCATAATAAATTATCATAAGTTTCACAATACTGCCGCTAGATAGCGCTGTACCAACGGGTTACGTTTTCATTTGAGTACTATAGAAGTCACAAATGAACTTTGTTTAATTTTCGAATTACAATTTTGTGAATTGAAATAATAACTTGGCAGCAATCGTACTCTTATTTTTCAGCTTTAGCAGGAAGAAAGTGGTTATTATTAGTTAATGTCTAATCTGTTTAAATAATTATCTTCGAAAATCAACATTTTGTCATTAGTTTAGTATCGATATTCGATAACAGATGGCATTGTGCCGTGACGTCACTTTTGTAGATCGCGGTGTTAAGCTTTTCTTACAAGGTATGACCTCCGTGGTTACGTTACGTGTTAAAGTTTTGTTTTACTCTGGACACCCTTATCATGTATTTTATCTTTACCATAACTTATATTCAGAATAAAGAACAACAGAATCGTACTAAATTGTGATAACGGGCTACTACGGAACCCTACACTGTGCGTGGCCCGACACGCACTTAGCCGGTTTTTTGTTTACTCCTAATTGAATGTACCTATTCTTAGTTGTAACATAATCTATCTAAATTAAATTAAATCACTTATAGTCTATTAGGCGAGATTGTAATCAATTGTTACGAACGTTAGTTCTTATAAACAAAGGAAAAAAGAAAATGTCAAGTGGGGATTTATCTGATTACGGGGTCATTAGTAATCGATGCCCTTGACATCTGTCGTCAGGTCACTTAATTTGACCTTGATAAAAATGCTGCCAAAGAGCAATTCACTATTACAAAATAGTGCATTGCTTATTTTCAGCACTTAGATTGTTAGTTTCTATGCTGTTGGCTTCGTTCAGTAATAAAACTTGGAAAAACATTTTTTCAGTAACATAAAAGTTTGATTTCTTCATTATTTCCAAGGTTTCCACTTAGTAGAAATTGCGACGTAGCAACGCAATTTCTAGATATTTTTTTGCTTCATTGAACAAATAAAACAAAGGAAAACGATTTCTCTCAAAAAATATTTATGAAAATAAATGACAGTCGAAAATAATTGGGATTTTAATTGGTAACAGAACAATGGATGACTTCTAAAGTTTAGGGCACCCTTTGACTTTTACTTACTTTGATGAATTTATTCATTTATAATCTAAACTTCGAACAGGACAATCAAGGACGCTCATTTCTCTTTCTTTTTTATATCTCAACGCTTGAGAATTCTGCTAATTTGCACTATGAATTGTTGAAACGCTACAATAATTAACTTAATGGAGCTCAACAACAAAGGTTTTGAGTGATAATCAAAAGGTTGTAAGTTTTGTAAGTTCTGGCTTAGTATTAAATACAAGAGTACTGTAAACTCTTTTAAAAAGCTCCTTAAGTTTTGAGTTGAGCTGCACGATTACTGACAAATGCGTGCACTGACTGGACAGGTCTACTCATTCTGTGTGGTTTTTCCCCAAAATATCATTTCAGACACAAATCTACATGGTCTTCACATGATCTGACCAAGATTATGTCTGGACTTTAAAAGAGACTGTGACCTCTGAATTTGTTTCGGCCTTTCTTCTCAGAGTACCTACTCAGATAGGAAACGCCGACCACATCTAGTATTAAAATATGAGTGACGTGTAAAAGTGTTTGTACAAACCTACTTACAGAAATAAAATCATTTATCATTTAAAATATAAATATATGTAAAGAAGCATAATATACATACCTATATTAGGCTTATTTTGAATCCTTCAATAACAGACACAATACATTTTCTATTGTAGATATTTCGCGTGTTTCGCGTTTCGCATATTAGCGTTTCTATGACTGCTCTTTGTCAAATGAATGGGCCGCTTTTCAATACCACAACTTTTCTGAAAACTCGAAAGAAAACATCACAAGCAAAAGCAGCTCCTACTCAAAGAACACCCTAAAAAATCTACTCTGTGCGCAAATATATGTTTAAAAATCTCTAAGCGCTTAACAAAATGTAGTACACCCAAAAATATCACATAAATAATTCTGTTGAAACGGCATTAGGCGACGGTCGCCAGATTTCGCCAAAAGTCGCACAGCCGCACACATGGCGCGGGCGAAGCGAAAAAATGAAATAAAAGTAATTTTATTCAAATTTAGATCGGATGTCGGTCCAATTTTGCGAGTGCCGCCGGGGGGTGAAATGTGCGAGCGTACAAATGTTACACCTAGGTAAGTACCTATCTAATGTGATAGAACAAGACTATAAAGAAGTACCAGATGCTCATTACATGGACATTATATTTCCAATAGTCAGGTTTATACTTCATTCAGATTATGATTACATCTTACATAATCAAAATCTTAAATTAATTCATTCATTCACGGAAAGACAATGAACAACTTTAATCACTGGGTCTAGAAGCATGAAACTTTTCACTAGAATTCTTTCAATAACCAAGTGAGCACTAAGGAAGGATTTTTTTTTGATTAATCCCCCTAAAGTGGTTAAATAGGGGATGAAAGTTTGTATTGAAGTTCGTTATTCTTGCTGATAGGCTAACCCATCAGGCACATACTTTGTAAAGTGCGCGCACGTGTTTGACCTTCAAGACTATATCCCTGTCAGCTCTTTTAATCACTTTCGGCATAATGATGGCGATTATTTACTTTGGAAAACACGGAACACAGCACGCTCTCTTGACACTTGATATAAACATTGAGATGGCGGCAAACGATTATTTCTGATTTCGGCCGCGTGCAGACTTATTTTGCGCGCACTCTAGTACACACGGCTACATATCAAGCTATACATTTCCAATATAACCTGACCTCTGATTGTACAAAAATCCTATACATTGCAAGATCAGCTTATAATGGAAATGTATAGCTTGATATGTAGGTGTGTGTACATAATATTCAATAGAGTTAACACGCCGATTGCGAACCTAAATATATTGGCACTAGCTTTTGCCCGCGGCTTCGCTCGCGTTAATTTCGACTTTGACTATCAATTCGGGTTATAATTCAATCATGATTCGCAAGACACGTGGCGCCATCTATTATCATAAGGACGTTATTGTTGTTTTTCTCGGGAACAGTAGTTTTTTGCGGGATGGAAGGTACCCTATGTCCGTTTCTGTACACCTGACAACGTATATGCAAAATTTCAGGATGATCGGTTCAGTGGTTTAGGCGTGAAAAGGTAACAAATAAACTAACTTTCGCATTTATAATATTAGTTAGGATTAGGATTAGGATATGGAACCATTGCAGATGCGCTGCCATCCCAGAGACATAGCTAGCATGTCTCATTTGTCTGTAACAACATCGGCACCCATACCCTTCAAAACAACGATGCTTGGTAGTAGCTTGGTTGGTGCATTTTTTTGCCTGGGAAATCATCAAATGACCTTTCCCGCCCTGGGCGGAGCGGGAGGGCGTGTCAGACTCTTATTGACTAAAACCCACCCGTGTTCCTTCAGTTGCCTGTGCGCCAGGGCCACGGTAACTCTTTGGAACAATTCGCGACTCCGGTAGGCATCGGCACTATCGGAGCTGGGTTGGTGCTTAATAAAATTATAAATGGCAATAAATATTTGTTATGGATTAATGTTAGAAATATTTATCGCAACCGGCGTGTGTGTACGTCCCTAATGTATGAAAGTAAACGAGGCAAAAGTAGTATGTAAGAATCGGATTAGTTGGCATTCTGTAGTTTCTGCCTACCCCCATGGGAGGTAGGTGTGATTTGTGTGTGTGTATATTTTTATTGAATAGTTAGTTTCACACCTATTAAGGTAGGACATGGTTTTAAGAACTTTTGTTGTAATTATGTATCACATTATGTACTTACCCATATTCAAGCAAATAAATGATTTGATTTGGTTTGAGAAATAAGTAGAAATTGTGGTAATCTCCGACCGAGCTGGCGAGTTGGCCTTCTGTTTTTACGTTACTCTAATACGCAGTGATTGGATTCAATCAATGCTGGAAAGTAAAATCAGATGGGAGTAATAAAGATTTGTTAGGGTTCCGTGTAAAAAACGTAAAACTCCAGCATTGATTAAATTTTGAATCGGGGGAAATGGATGATTAATTGAACAACTTTGTTTGTATAATTACGCCCCTTGATGTTGAAGAAAAAACGGTGTTATAAAAATTAAAGTGACGCAGACGACTGTAGTATTGTTAAAACAGAATAACTTCCTAAATAGTAAGAAATTGCGAGCGAAGACATTTTAGAATTACTTATAATAATGTCCATTGTATTTCACCAATAATTCAATTAAAAAATCCATTGTTTTATGGAGGATGAATCAAAGGTCACTCATTATTTCTCGATAGCAGCCCAGCGGGGTAATAACGTAACACGCTAATAGTAGGAATGGGTTTCATTTTGACAGTTCAACAACATTCATTGCGTTATGTACGTTGTTGAGCAGACAAATTTTTCGAACATATGAAGCAATGGATTAGCAATAGGCTTCAAAATGATTCAGATTGTGATAGATAGTGTGTTACGTAATTAGGGTGCTGGGTTAAGATTTGTGGCCAGCTAATGGCCATAAGCTTGTCTGAAAGTACATGAGACTTAAACAGACGAAGCGTGGCTACCTACTCCCACTACGCATCTCTGTCTACTCTTTGATCATCATCAACATCATCATCTGTGATCATTTCATGTTTTGTTGTCATTTACTAGTGTCGCAACGCATTCCGCAATGAGTATTATTTTATTGTCTTTGGTTTTGATCTGCTCTGACATCAAGCAATAGACAACATTGTCAAATTTTTAACGTTTTGAGTGCGAGGCTTTTGGCTATTTTTCATTAGTGTATGTATTTTGTCTAGTTTTTTTGTAATGTGCGTCTTGTTTGTGGAGAATAAACAATTTTTCTTTGTTTTTCTTTTTCTTTCAGTAAATATAAATATTATATGATTGTATACGTTTTGTTTTTCTTGTTGTATTTTTATGGTGTACATAATAAAGAGTATTCTATTCTATTCTATATAGGCAACATGTTTTGGGAAAAACCCTTTTTTTAATGATAGGTATGTAAGTTGATAACTATGAAAGTAGGTAGCTGATAATTACATTGTAAAAGTTAACCGAGGGAGACGAGTTCCACATCTCGTCATTATATAATCGGCAGAATATAATCTCTTGCAAACATTTGAAGACTTGCGTACACACGGCTACATATCAAGCTATAGATTTCCAATATAAGCTGACCTCTCATTGTGCGGGAATCCTATACAATGCGAGATCAGCTTATACTGGAAATGTATGGCTTAATATGTAGCCGTGTGTACAAGATGAGCTGAATTGTTACAAGGGCTAGTTTTTTTTTAAGCTTTACAAAGTAGGTAGCTTCAGACCTATCCGATGTATCGTGCATTTGCGATTTTTATCCTACTAGTATTAAAAAATGTGAAAATTTGTATATTTGGATGTTTGTTACGTAATCACGCAAAAACGGCCGAACGGATTTGAATGAAATTTGGGACACAGATAGTTTATAGCCTGGATTAACGCTTATGATAATTTTTATCCCGGTTGCAGGTTCCGGTGGGACAATTTCCGAACTCAACGCGGGCAAAGCCGCGGACAAAAACTAGTTTATGATAATTGTCAAAAACCGTAATAACAAAGTGTACATAACCAAAACACTTTTAACAATGCAATAGGTGCACAAACTCTATCAACAACGAGAAAATATAAAAAATCATAGTTAATAAACTGTATGGGTCAACACGTCTCAAACAGAATAATCTATCATGTAATTTGTTTCCTTTATCACGCTGTCCAAAAATCCGCCACGCCACGAAAATTCCCGCGCAAAAAATCTCGTCCTCGTAACACGAAGGGGAAAATAAAAAACCATGCTTTATATGGTCCTGACTTTCATTTATTACCAGTTCACATTAACGTAAGAACTCTTTTGTGCGACAAAAATATGATTATGACATGGACCGGCCTTCCTATTGTCCTTTATTCGATTTTTTTCCCTCCAAAAACCTCAATATGGCGGACCTTTTTGCTGTTTGTGGGCAGTAGGGGAAATTAAAAAATACCCATCGCTGTTTATGGGAAAGTATTTTCTCATACAAATACATAACATAACGCCTTGTTTCCTCGAAGGGTTGGACAGAGGTGTACACCCGCATTTCACCGTTATATTCAAGTCCCATGTAATATGGGGCGAGCGTATTGGCATCACCATTATTGAGAAATTCAAGATAGAATTTCTCAGTAGCACCCAATAACACTGTGCCCGACCTGGGAATCGAACCCAGTACCACTTGCTCAGTGGTAGCGTAGTGACCATTAGACCAACGAGAGTCAAGTATTTTTTTATTCTGTTTTATTGTTAATCCAAAATTCCAGATACAGTTTTTATTACTGACAAATGCGTGCACTGACTGGACAGGTCCACTCAATCTGTGTGGTTCTTTCCTCAAAAGACAATTTCAGACACCAATCTACATGGTCTTAACATGATCTGACCAAGATTATGTCTGGACTTTAAAAGAGACAGTGACCTCTGAGTTTGTTTCGGCCTTTCTTCTCAGAGTAGTCAGATAGGAAACGCCGACCTCATCCAGTTTAAAAAAAAATACGTTTGAAAAGTGTTTGTACAAACCTACTTACAGAAATAAAATCATTTATTACATACATACATACACATACATACATACACATACATAAACTCACGCCTTCTTTCCATGGGGGTAGGCAGAAAGTACAGAACGCCACCTGCTACGATCCTTACATACTCCTTTTGCTTCGTTTACGTTCATACATCTGGTCATACACGCACGCCGGCGCTGGTTGCGAGTACTACGCAAATGACCTTTATAATCATTTATTATTTATCATTTATTTAATAATTGTCAATTTTCGTGACGTGATGAGGGAAATTTTGAAATTGCACTCTCCGAGGATGAATATTGATGGGATTTTAAGGTTGGCTGACGTTTCGTTCGGTACCGTAACTCGATTTAATCAGACCCCGACTTTTTGCGAAACGAAACTATACTGAGATTTTTATTTTAAGACTTTTATTTTTGATTGACGTTTCCAATTATATCGGAGTACGGTTTTACAGCTAAATATTTTGGAGAGAAAATATATTTTAAGGGTTAGATTTAAGCTGAACAAATACTTTGAATTTTCAATTGTTATTTAGTATACCTTCTTACCAATTAAATGTTATTACGTTCTTTTGTTTATCAACCAAGAAAAACAAAAACAAATCAAATATTCATAAAAAGAACTCTACAAAACCTCAAGAGGTTTTTAACCAACAAAAAAGGCGTTATCAACTTACGGAATTAAATAAAAAAAGTACAAAAATAGCGAATCCCGATCTCAAGGAAAACACTATAAGTATTACGATCACGTTTTTCCTTCCCACAAAAGAAAATTAAGGGGGGACCGTGTTAAATTTTTCTGCGTACTACAGTATATAAAGTGTATCTATCGAAGAAATTCAAATGCTATTCCTGTCACGATCGCCCATTACTTGCCGACAGTGACTTCCAATTTCTAACAACACAACACTATTAGATCTAAATTCCTTTGCATGCACAAACTAAAACAAACTTTAGTACACCGAAAATAAAGTTCTAAATAAACAAAGTGTTTTTGGAACATGTAACGTTGTTGCAGAGTGACGAACAACATCGTAACGTGAAAATTTTAAATTTCGTATTTAAGTGAATTTTTATTGGGAATCCTTATTTTTATTGGACGTAGTCCAAAACGTTGGCCGGATAGTAAAGGATACTAAACCGTATTAGAACCACTACTATCTCGTATAATAAGGCATTAAGTCTGAAAAGTAGGATTAACTGGAATTTATCCTAGCTTTATTCGTATTTACTTTACCTCTTGCATCTAGAGGTAAAATAGTTATCGTGTCGTTATCGTCATTTTGCATTTATGTTTTAAACTTTTCAGCCTATAATTCTCATCCCCCATGGATTAAGGGGTTGTATATAATAAAATGTAAGAAATAATCCTACCTATACTCCATTTGAGATAAGATTAGAAATTTAAATAAACCTTTATTACAGTCCATTCAACCGATTTTGACTTCTATTGCGTCGGTAGCATGACAAATGGCAGCTGCAGAAAACAGTTGGTATTGTAATCACGTTTTTGCTTTTAATGCTATCCTTATGCTTACAGAATAGAAGTCAAAATCGGTTGAATGGACTGTAAAAAAGGTTTATTTAAATTTTGTATCTTATTTCAAATGGAGTATAGGTTGGTAAGATTATTTCTTACATTATATTATATAAATAGAACCTATTAGTATGAATCGATTATGGGTTGTAAATGACACCATATCCTTCGTCGATGGCGACAATATTAATGTAGGAATTATTTTAAGAGCTCCATGTAACGTATTTGAAAAAAAACTTGAAATGAAAATAAAATCATTACAGTAATATTATAAGGTCTTTTGTACATATACATTTTTCACGTGTTTTCTACGGCGCGGTTTATACGCTGTACCTTAAAGAAACCGTGCCATGTACAAAGAGCCTTAGTAGGTACTCTTTTTACGGTGTTTTATTATATAGTATTACATTTTTCACAAAGACCCAATATTATGTTTAGGTTTTTTCATATTTAATATTATGTTAATATTTTTTTAAATATTTTATTCAATATTATGTTTAGTTTTCTTAAATATTATTCATGTATTTTTTTTAAATTTTTTATGAGGTTCAGTAAAATATAAAAGAGATTGTAATGTGTATATTTTCCAATAGAACGGGCACTGGAATCTATTGGAAAAATCTAAAAATCAAACAGACATTCAATTACTTACTATCTGCCATTCTCAATAAAGTTTAGTTTCAAATATTCTTTTATATGATTTTAATGACCACCTCGTTGGCTAAGTTGTCGCAAGCACTACTGCTGAGCATGAGGTCCTGGGTTTGATTCCCGGGTAAGGCAAAGTTTTATTGGGTTTTTCTATGAGTAATTTCTCAGTAGCAGTCCGAAGTCTGGTTTTGTGTCCAGTTGATGGCAATAGGCTGGCCCCCTATTACATGGGACTTAAACATAACTGGCGAAATGTGGATATACTATTATAGGTACACCTCTGCCTAACCCTTCAGGAAACTTGGCATGTTATGTTATGATTTTACTTTCATTCCAAAGGTACAATACACACAAAAACTCACAATTCAATAGGGTGTAAATACACACACAGTGTATGTGTGTACAACAAACATGGGAACAATACTAATACACCCACACTTCGACGAATCCGGTTCGCACCGGTTACATCCAGCCAAGTTTAGAGCTGAGCTCGGTCGGAATTGGAAATTTTGATTAACTTTTAATAAGGCTGCCTGGATCGCTGATCAGTTTGGTGTAGCGGGAAATTGACGTCAGAATTATCGATTGTTTTAGTTTGATAACCTTTCAAGCGACTTATTAGCCTTTTGGAACTGGTTATGGGTATTAAGGCGCTGGGAAACTGGTAGAGAATTTTTAACAGATGTGGGCAGCGTGTGATAGTTTGGGTGTTAAGCATCTCGAGTCGGTGCTAATGCGACTATTTGGACTGTTTAATATAACTGACAGTGCGACTTATTTGTCAAAAACTGCCATACCTAATAGTCAAATTTTACGACAGGTAATAAATATATCGGAAAACTATATAGAGGTATGACGAACAGGGTGTAAAGTTCACTCATACTCTATAGAAAAGGGAGGATCCTCCGACCAGACGGGTGTTGTGTCTGGTGGGCAACTGCCCAACGGTTGATGTCGGGATGTTGTATATATGCTAGTTGCGCGGTAAACTCTACTTGTGCGATGCAGGATTTGCGTGACGTCATTGTGACGTTTAGCTCGCATGTGGCGATGTAGATACCACAACAACTATAAAAAAATTGGAAAATTCAAAAGTGCACGCCTCGTAATCTCATTTAATTCTACAAAAAATAACAAAAAATTTAGACAATAGAGCATTCATTAATTAAAAGAGAGGATGAGATGTAATATCCAGCTACTCAGCAATTTTATTCTGAATTTATAACTCTACGGGTTTACTTATGAAAACGATGAAAAGTAACATTAAAAAAATAGTTAAAAGTTCCTTAAAAATTATTTCTATACAAGGTCTATCTATTCATACACGAAATATGTTAAGGGGTATTCACCATTACAAACAAGTTTTACTATGGGACCAAATATGAAATCTCAAAAAAAAAATCGGCTGCTCCCTATATTTATGTTCGCAGAACTCGTCAAAATGTATGGAACAGCAGATTTTTGTTTTGCAATTTCACGTTTTGTCCTATAGTAATAGTTGTTCATAATAATGAGTACAATGACCCCTTCAGATACTTCGTGTATGAATAGATACACCTTATATATGCTAGGCGCACGTGCGAGGCGTCAAAAGACGCGTCTCCGCGCGGGCTAGCGACTTAAAGAGTGACTGAAATTTACGCGGAACAAAAATTTTGAATTTTGGTCAAAAAACGTGTTTTTCGACTGAAAATTTGTAAACAACAATTACAATTAAACTACATTGAATTAGAACGTGATTTTCGAAAGGACTTCGTTTTCGATAATACTGAAGTGTTTAAATTTTTTTTTGTGGATTAGTTAAGTTTTTCGGGAGTTGTTGTGACCACGCCAGGATCCATACATACAGACACACGGACGTCCACAGAATAAATTTTTGAAACAGTTTTTTCATTATTTTAAATAGCAAAATGTATTTTGAAAATAACATGAGTGTTGAAACTAATGTTTTTTCTTGACGATTGTGTGTGAATATTATTCTACAAGTGCGATATGAAGTAAATAGACACATTTTTAGCTCAAGGAATTACTTGTTTTTTGTAAGGCGAGAGTAGAGCACTACCTCAAGCACTTCCCTTATGAACGCCTGCAGTAGTTTTAGAGATAAGGGGGGAATAGTAAATTTTCACATATTTTTTTAAATAACCTCGGAATATTTTATTTTCAAATTATACAAAAATAAAATATTAGTGACCCTCACAACAAGCCCTTTCATGTCATATGTCACGCGGTACAGTTTGCAATACTTTTTGTTTTTAATTTTCTAGTATGCCCCTAAAAGTGACCCTATATTCAAAATTCATTTATTTACATTATGTTATTGGGGATTGGAGCGAAATGATACCAACGCAAATGATGAGTAAATACTGTCTTTATTAAAATGATGTTACGTTTTATACTGTAAGACACGTTTATGAACTAATAATATAAAGGTACACACGACAACGTTACACGTCCATGTTTGGGTCACAGAAATTCATGTGCACCAAATTTCAATTTAATCAGTCCAGTAGATTCGGCGCAAACTGGCTGTGACAGACGGACAGACAGACACACGAGTGACCCTATAAGTGTTCTGTTTTTTAATAAGGACGTACGGAACCCTAAAAACGGATTATAATATAAGTCGGATTGTCGCCTGTCATTTGTTGCCTGTCGGTTATATTAAATATGTATACCTATAGTCTGAGATAGCATACGCAAATGGTAACTCGCTTTAATTAAACCTTATTGTTTCTATGTTTACCTTTGTGGCTGTGCTGCCCGGATGATAATTATTGCCTATATTTTAATTGACAGATTTATCGATAACTCATTTCCGCACTAATTCGATAGTATAAATATTATAATGCAGAATGTTGGTAAGTAAAATTATTTTAATGGTGATTAACTAAATCTACCGATGAAAATGTAACGCTACTTAATTATTAGTTGAAAAACACAAAATAATTAGTTGATTTAAGTTATCGACACGATTTAATTATGTGTCCGTGTTAACTGCACTACAGTTTTAATATTTAGGTAATAGTTTATCCAATTTATAAACATACAAAGAGTTCTCTTAATGACTAATAGAACTGTGTATTAATGTCTTTGGTTTCGATCTGCGCTGACATCAAGCAATGGACAACGTTGCCAAACTTTTAATGCTTTGAATACGAGGCTTTTTGGCTACTTTTTAATAGTGTCTTTTGTCTAGTTTTATTTAATGTGCGTATTGTTAGTGCAAAATAATAAAAAAAATCTTTTCCTTTCTTTAATACAAAAATACAGAATGCATCCGAAAGGTGTGGTCAAATTTAAGGGTGTGATACGGACCATCAAACTGAAGAACTTCTCCATGGGACCAAAATCGTAATCGCGAAAAAATATTTATTTAATACAAAAATACAGAATGCATCCGAAAGGTGTGCTCAAATTTAATGGTGTGGTACAGACCATTAAACTAAACAGTTTTCTCTATGTGACCAATATCGTAATCGCGAAAAAATTATCGACTGTCCCTTCCAAACCTTCAATACCAGCTCGATTTTTTTTCCGCGATTACGATTTTGGTCTCACGGAGAAGTTCTTCAGTTTGATGGTCCGTAAAAGTCCGTGTATCAGAAAAGTGTGGTAAAATTTAAGGGTGTGGCCCTTAAATTTTACCACACTTTTCTGATACACGCTGTATAGAGATACGAGAATGTATTATTTAATCTAAGTTTTATGTAACTGTATATCTTTAATCTTGTATCTTACAGTCTATCAGTCTATCTTACTTGTATCTCCGTAAAAGTCCGTGTATCAGAAAAGTGTGGTCAAAACAAGGGTGTGGCCCTTAAATTTGACCACACTTTTCTGATACACGCTGTATAGAGATACGAGAATGTATTATTTAATCTAAGTTGTATGTAACTGTATATCTTTAATCTTGTATCTTACAGTCTATCAGTCTATCTTACTTGTATTTCCGTAAAAGTCCGTGTATCAGAAAAGTGTGGTCAAATTTAAGGGTGTGGCCCTTAAATTTGACCACACTTTTCTGATACACGCTGTATAGAGATACGAGAATGTATTATTTAATCTAAGTTTTATGTAACTGTATATCTTTAATCTTGTATCTTACAGTCTATCAGTCTATCTTACTTGTATCTCCGTAAAAGTCCGTGTATCAGAAAAAGAAAAGTGTGGTCAAATTTAAGGGTGTGGCCCTTAAATTTGACCACACTTTTCTGGTACACGCTGTATAGAGATACGAGAATGTATTATTTAATCTAAGTTTTATGTAACCGTATATCTTCAATCTTGTATCTTACAGTCTATCAGTCTATCTTACTTGTATCTCCGTAAAAGTCCGTGTATCAGAAAAATGTGGTCAAATTTAAGGGTGTGGCCCTTAAATTTGACCACACTTTTCTGGTACACGCTGTATAGAGATACGAGAATGTATTATTTAATCTAAGTTTTATGTAACTGTGTATCTTTAATCTTGTATCTTACAGTTCGCGCAAAACTTTATGAGCTCTTGGATGTTGCAGCGAGTAGCTGCGTAGTATGCATAATATAGATTTCTGAGGGAACTTTGTCACTCTCACTCAACTGTTCCATGCGCGGTTTCGTTCTTGGGCCTACGTTCAGAGGGGTCATAAAGTTTTGCGCGAACTGTACTAATCTTGTATCTTTACTCTTCTGTTATAGTAACATTAGGCACATTAAACATTTATGCTGTAGGTATACGTTTACACTTCAGAAATTGGATTTAATTATTAATTCGTTGTATTTTAGTGTTAGGTATTTATTGCCGTCTATAAATGAGTGTACTAATAACAACATGCTACAAGCAAGAGCCAGGAATATTGCGGCTTGTATTATTAAATAGATTTTACGGTAGATTTTCTGGTGTAAAATAAAGTATAAATAATTAAATAGATGAACATAACTTTGTTACGAAAAGAGCCACCAACTTCAAACAACACAAACAACAAAATAGTGAAAAATAACTTTAATTTCGGAATTCGGTGTCTTGGGCTTTGTGTTTTCGTTTTTTGCCGACTTCCGAAATTAAATTAATTTTTTACTTTTTAGTTATGGTACCTACCCCACACAAATTCGTATACCACTACTTAATATGTTTAGTATGTTTAGTTTTTAAAACATCATCAATATATACTAAGTGGAAAAAATATGCATTATTAAGGATAACTCAAAAACTACTGATCAGATCTTGATCTATATGGGACCACATGAGAAGCACCAGCTTTCAAATAAAAAAATAATAATTAAAATCGGTTCACCTAGAAAACCGTTCAGTAAAACACATTAAAAAAAAACAGTCGAATTGAGAACCTGCTCCTTTTTTTGGAGTCGGTTAAAAATACAATAATTTAGTGTTCTTCCTGCTGGGGCTCTGTGGCCTTACTATGACGTGTTAAAACCATCATTGTTCCAGCGTGAAAGAGGAGCTATATATGACCGATAGCACTATCCCTTTTTCGCTTTGGAACCATGACGGTATTAACACCTCATAGTAAGGTTATAGGCCTTGCTTTCTGTAAGAGGGAGTGGGTCGTACCATAATCCACAAAGATACGGGCCGGTCCGAAAGTAGATTGATATTTGGAAGTGAACCCTACACCAGATTAATTATTTTTTTCGGACGGGCAGAAACACATCGGGAGTAAGGACAACTGTCAAATCGTTTTGTTATTAATTTTTAGTTCAGGCCCAAGACTAATGTTATGTCCGAAAGTGATACGGGGTAGGAAACATCCGTATCTTCGGCCGAAAGTACAGATTTCGTGCTTAGAGGGTAGGCCCCCTGTGCGGATTCGGCAATAAAAAAAAAACATGTTTATGCATTATGTTTTTATAAACGTTTAGAAGTAGGCGTAGTGTATTTATTTTATTTGTTATGGTTTTTGTTATTTTTAATTTTCTTATGCTGAACTGGTTGACGTCATCACGTCAACGCCCCGGCGTTGACGTGATGACGTCAACCGTCGCTGAAAACCAGCGCTGGTGCTCTGTCTCGCATAGGGTCGTAGCATTATGCTGAGCGATTGCCGTTTTGCGTGGATATGACGCATATTTCCCCCAACTTATTCTTTTTTTTGTGTGTTTTTCTCTGCGTCACGTTTGTTGCAAATAAACGTATTTTCTTTCTTGTCTTTCTAATAATCCGTAGCAACTAACATGCTTGATGTAGTTTCGGTTGCCCCTATAAAGTTTATATCTCACAATAAAGATAGCTAGAAAACGAAAGGGGATTAGTGCAGGAATCTTCCAACAGTTTTTGACTGATAACAGATCTCTTTGTAACGGATCTCGTCCGAGAAATGACTATACCACAACAGCTGTTTCTGCTGTCAAGCAGCGTTGATGTATTTAGAGGGTATGTAGTGCCGGATTAAGCCAGCTCAGGGCCTGTAGCAAATTCTATTAATTCTTTGTAAAACTTGGATTGTTTTTAGGAAAACAAAACCAGGAATAAAAAAATAAAGGAGATAAAATAAAACAGTACTTTCACAAAATAGTTTTTCTTGATATCTTCTTCTTTCCGAGTCTCATTCCTTCTCAGTCCTTTATTTCAAGTAAACATTAAAAAGCACTTTTGAATGTCATAAATTAAATGTGTTCAGCTCAGTAGGTGGTTTCTCGATATACTACTAACAAAAAAACGTCATTTTGAACATTCATACATAATATTCCATTGGACGTATTGGTCCAATAAATTGAAAACAATGCTCCGGCTATTTTGTACGTCCAAGCGCGGGGCCTGTGGCATTTGCTACAGCTACTGCGAGGCTAATCCGGTCCTTGGGGTCTACTCGCTATACACGGTATTCGTAGTTTTGGCTGAAGTTACGGGCGTTTCCTTTTCCACATCACCTACGGACATAAGATTAGTTTGGTGCCCGAATTAAGAATGATTGCCATCACGATGTGACAGTTGTCTCTACTCCCGATGTGGTTTTACCTGTCCGAAAAAGTTAATTAATCGGGTGTTCACTCCAAAGTTACACACTACTTTCGGGAGGGCCCGTATCTTCGTTGACGGTCTTAGAGAGTAGGCCCCCTGAGTGTGTGTGCTCGTGTTTACGAATTACAAGCACACGATACACTAATTTATACGTTTTAATTTGACAGTTCACTGCTCAGTGACCTCTGAGTTTGTTTCGGCCTTTCTTTTCAGAGTATTCGGATAGGAAACGCCGACCTCACATATTTTTTAAAATATGATTGACGTGCAAAAATGTTTGTACAAACCTACTATCAGAAATAAAATCATTCATCTTTATAATTTATCTTTAATCTTTATCTTTATAATGTATAATTTATCTTTATAATGTTTATTTTAACTTTATATTTTATCTTTATAATTTATCTTTATAATTTATTTTTATAATTTTTCTTTATCATTTACCTACCACTTGCTACGTAGGCTGTGCACCGAGAGGTTTGCCACGATAGCGGCGCGGTTGATTTGTTTGCCAGCCACGTCACGTGCGTAGCATGGCCGTGAGTGCCCGTGAGTCGCAGCGGACGATCCCGCCGACATTTTTCTATATAGGGTGGCATCATCATCATCATTTCTCTATGCACATCGACGCACAACCTGTTACCATGGATTCAGTATATGAATCTGAACCCCCTGCGTTGAAATTTTAAGAAGGTTATTAAAAAAAAAGTTGCTGATCCATACATTTTGACCGCGTAAGTATTGCAGTTTTCTATGAAACATCAGTTTTTTTTTTTTGAGATGTGCTGAATTCATGGTTACAATTTGCGCGTCAATGTCCCTGTCATCCTGATAAAAAGTATGTAGCCGTGTGTACCTAACTGTAAATGAGAAATAATAAAAGAATTTTAAACCTCCATTTTCCAATATAATAATTAATGATATCACTGTTATAAATAACGCCTCCAAGTATCCATTTAACCAATATGTGGTCGAAAAAAGATAAATTTTGCGATGCAGCATCCCAATGGCCTCGGGGTCTTAATTGAATTAATAGTCTGTGGCAAGTATATAAAGTGGTGGCTACATTATGTATCGCTCGGAACATATTGTTTATCCTTGCCGTACGCAGCGTAAATTTATTAGGCAGAAACGGCCGGCGGATGCGGAATATTCAGGTACCTAACAAAAGCGTCATTATTATTATTTGGGAGGATAGTAAAGGCTCCTACAAACAGTCGCGATAAGCGACGCGAATTGCGGGCGACACAAAGGCCCTACTCGTCGCGCGACGAGAGGCGCCTTTGTGTCGCATTGTCGCGTCGCGCCTGTCTGCGGGAGCCTTGACTGTTATCGGAAAAAATATGCCTAATAATCAAAATAATTCATGTTGTGGCCTTTTCTTAAATGGTCAGAAGTTGTTGGAAAAATTGACAGAAAATGGGTCTTTTTTGCACCACGATTAATAAAGTTGTTAGGAGCTCATGGCTAAGTAATAACAGCCGCACGGGGTGATCCATCAGGTTAAGCTACGCTTGCTGCGGTCGGTTCGTGGATGGGTGACCATCTTTACATAGCGAGACTCCTCCGTGCCTCGGAAAGCGTACGTTAAGCCGTTGGTCCCGGCTGTAATTTTTAGATCTTTGGCAGTCGTTACGGGTCGCCAGAAGCCCGAAAGTCTGACAACCAGTCTTACAAACGGGTATCGTGTTACCCAGTAACCGGGTTGTGGAGGTCAAATAGGCAGTCGCTCCATGTGAAATACTGGTATTCAGATGCATCCGGTTAGACTGGAAGCCGACTCCAACATAGTTGGCAAGAGGCTAGCAGATAGATATTATTAATAAAATTGTCAACACTTTGTGTCTTCTATAGAAAACTTATATGAAAACGTTTCAAAATACGTTTCAAGGGTTATTAAACATCGTAGGGCATAAACGCAGGGTGTAAATAAATGAGCTGTAAAACAATGTGAAAACTACTTTATTTTCATATGCTCGTGAAATTTGATAGCATTCTAAATAAATATAACTTCGCAGCATAAAAACACTTTTTCATAAAAAGAGGTTATACCCGAGTGTTTTAAAAAAGTACAGTTACTCTACTCTACCCTATTAACAAAACCTTCATAAAATCTAAGAACGTCATTTATCGTTTCGCACCAATTTTTTTATTATAAACCTGCTTAGTCCGTGGACATCAATCCGTGTCGGGGCCCATTCATGTCACGCGCTATTTCTTTTGTCTCCTTTGAAAAGGGGGAGGATGATGGTACCCAAATCACAAAATAGATAGGTACAGAAGGTCGGCTCGATACAACGAGCGAAAACGCACGCATGCATAGACGCGTACAGATAGTTCAACTCCTCTGTGCGGGTGGCGCTATGTGTGGGTAGGTCCTGTATATACCACGTGTTGCTCGAACGACGACTACCGCGTCACTGCCACGCAAATTAAAGCTGTATAATTAATACGTACGGCGATCTTGGTCGAATGCCAATAGTCCGGTTAAGTAGCCATGACCTCAAGGGTCACAACGACATGACATTAAAAAAGAAATTTTTGAATGCCAGTCGCGAGAACGCTTGCACTCGCCGTACGTAAAGCGCGTCCACAGGGTCAACTTAAACTAGTTAGCGAAACGCCACGCGCTGCAGTGATGGGTTTGGATATCTAAAGCTTTATAAAAAAAGGAAAACATAGAGTAAAGACTGTCTCGTTGGTCTAGTGGTCGCAAGCATGAGTTCCTGGGTTCGATTCCCGGGTCGGGCAAAGTGTAATTGGGTTTTTCCATCGGGATTTTCTCTGTAGCAGCCCGGAGTCTGGATTTGTGCCCGGTTGATGGCAATAGGCTCGCCCCCTATTACTTGGGACTTAATCATAACTGGCGAAATGTGTGTGCCCTATAGGCACACCTCTGCCTCACCTTTCGGGGAATACAGGCGTGATGTTATGTTATGTTATAAAAAGAAAAAACTTTTTTGGTTTCAACGACTGTAGTATATTCTAGTTACTAGAAGTATGAGTTTAGAAAGTCAGTTTGTTTTGTGTAAACTTTGCATACGTGAAGTGTATCAATATTTTAACACGATAAATAAAAAAATACAAATTTTCTAAATTCAAAGATATTTTAAGTAACCACACTACCTGCTTTCGTCGACTCCAATAATAAAATCATCAATTGTTTTTTTTGCATTTTGTCATATTTCGATATCGATACCATCACGTCTGCGGAGTTTGCTAGCTAATTTAATTTGACCCTGTATAATGCTGAGTAAAGCAGATTCTATCGTGCAATGAGCAGACAAATAAGGTGACGAACATATTTTGAATGTGACTGTACGTGAGTTATGTCTAATATTATGTGTGTGTGAGTTTTCGCTCATGGTATGGAGCTGGCCTTCTGTGCTCATCCATTCTGTGCCCAGAGAGTAAAGGAGGGGTGAGGAGGGAAATTTTACGACGTGCAAAGAAACATCCTCGCGCCCCAGCCTCGCATGTCGGGAATCACAATTGAATTCTTTTTTTAAGTTATTTTTTAAATTTTAGAATTGTGGACGCAGATTCATTGCCGTTATTGTTCTGTGGAGTGTAAGTTATTACGTTTGTGTTGAAAAATGTAGAGAGATAATTTAAAATGTTTCGTAAAATTATATTAAAAAAAAAAAAACTCATTTAGTGCATTATAGCTAAGATACTTCAAAGTAATCATTCAATTATGAAGCAGTTCAACTTGATTTCTTTAGAACAATTCTTAACTGCAAATAAAAAGAAAAGAAAAAAACAATTTTTATTTACGACTTGAAGATCACGTCACATGATTTTGTTCCCTCCAGTTTTATGTTCTCGCGGGTTTAAGGGAAATCCCTTTTTAGTGGTTTTCCACATCATAAAAACAACCACTGAATATCGCGCTTCTGGGAAAAGCGCGTTTGGACTTGCAACACTAATCTTCCCTTTAGTATATAATAAAAGGGAATGATTAGTGTATCTTTCTCTTTCATTTCACTAAAGGGAAAATTTAGCCCTACGCTTTATCCTCTTATATCTTTGAAATATTAATCTCTTGAGCTCAACACGAAGCAAAGCCGTTAATAATTTGAATATTCTAATATCTCAAATCCCCCAATAAAGATAAACTAAGGCGGTATCTCTGCAACAGTGGAACAGTATATAGAATCCGCTGTGTATGACAGTTCATATTCTCAACGGCATTTCGGAACTCAATAAGGTATTTTCCTCAAGAAAACTGTCGCGAAGTTATTTCAGTCACGGATTTACGGTTCCTTGGAGTAAGACAAACGGCTCGTAGCGTGTTCGCAAGCAAATTTTGCGGGTAACAGAGAAAAAAGGAAATCATAGCTACGTGCCGCGTTGATTTTCGACGTGCGCCCTCAAAGAGATGCCGTTGACAATTGAGGAGGTGCATGACGAATGACGGAACGATTTTGAATTTGGAATGTTTTGTTTACTCAAACACAAAGCATTCGTTTTAATTAAACCATTTACAGGCACTTTTGTATTGTCAAGGGGTCGGTCAGTCAGAAATATGAAGCTAGTTGCTCATTCCAAAGTGTAGTAGGTACCTATGGAGAAGAACAGGCAAGACACTCCATGGACACTCTTTTAAATTATATTGTTAAAAAAATATTAGTTACATCATTAATGTTGAACTTATAATTATAAATGTAAGAACGATGTAAAAAGACGTACACGTTAAAAGCGTCCAGATTAAAGCAAAATAAAACAAAAAAAAAACTATCCTAAATTAAAATAATTAAAATAAGCCATGGCAGCTAAGAGATGACCAGTCTCAACTGACGGCTCCGGTTCACGAACATCACGCATGGATCAGCACCATCCAGCTCAACCATTTTTATGGGAGCTAAATGATCTAACACACGCACCACCGTCGTCAGCGAGACATATTTTGAGTGAGCATGACACACTAATGCCGATTCCCTTGTACACCGATCTAAACTAACTAAACTATCACTAAAATTCCTTACTTTTGGCTATGAGAATCTTAAAGCTATTCTGCCAAAAAATATCTCAAAATTTTAAAATAATTTTGAGGCAACTTAAATTAAATTGACAATCGCGACTCCACGTGGTACTTGTTTGCCCTACTCCGTGAATATTTTTTAGAGCCTGAGGCGCGCATATGGGGCAGCCTCGACGTGTTTTATATGAATTTTTCACTTTCTGTATGGAAATTATGAAAAATGATTACATACATGTCAGTGATAGCCTAGTTTACAGTAAGAAAAATACCTTATGAATTTTGTTTGGTAGAATGGAAGGACCATTCTACCAATCGCACCAAGTGGCTTGCTCTCTAAGTCCGTCAACAAAGATACGGGTCCGTCCGAAAGTACCTCGATACTTAGAATTTAACCCTACTCCCGATTAATTAACTTTTCGGACGGGGAAAAACACGTCGGGAGTAACGACAACTGTC
Source organism: Dryobotodes eremita (assembly GCA_917490735.1). NCBI lineage: Eukaryota > Metazoa > Arthropoda > Insecta > Lepidoptera > Noctuidae > Dryobotodes > Dryobotodes eremita. The sequence continues at coordinate 4,079,089 of OU823247.1, read as the reverse complement.
AAATCGTGTTGTCATAAATTTTTAGGTCAGGCCCGGACTAATCTTATGTCCCTAAGTGATATTGAGTAGGAACCACCCGAAACTTTGGTCGAAACTACGGTCTCCGTGCTTTACAAGTAGGCCTCCTGGTTCTGTTTGGAATCGTTTTATGTCGCATAATGGCCGTATTATTTTATTGCGTTGACTAATAAGCTTGATTTTTTTAGAACTTCAAAAGACCGTAGGCAAGTATTCGATATTAATTTCAACTTGGTACCTCCACACATTCCCGAGAAAAAGGGTCTTGATAGACTGTCAGACGGACGGACGGACGGACAACGAACTGATCCTATAAGGGTTCCGTTTTTTCTTTTTGATGTACGGAACCCTGAAGGTGAAATTAGTGAAATATTCATATTTTGAGCAAAATAACCCACAAGGAACATTACAACAATTTACAAAAACTGTCTACTAGCCTATTGGGTACGAATCTAGACTAAGCTGCTGCTAAGAAATGGGATGTATTTAATAGGACTTTAAATTTGATGAAAACTGCTATAAAATTTTATATCAGCACTTTAAAATAATTATACATCTATAATTTAATATTATCACTTTAATAAACATGAACCAAATTTATAAAATAAATATACACTATATTATAGTAATAATTTCATAAACAACATAATTAATTTACCTACAAAAATAATGGTTTGCACTATAACTGTGTCGAGAAATAATAAAGCGTAGTCGACGGAGCCCCGCTCTGGGTGCTTTAAAAAAAATAACCAGGAAGAACCTTCCAGGTTAGAACCTTCTAACCTAGCCTTACTTTTATAGCTTGAATGTGAGGCTTTTGACTATTTTGTATGTGTGTATTAATTATATGTGTATTATTGTCGTTTTGTTTGTGCAGAATAAACTATCTTTATTTTTGTTCTTTTCTTTTCTGTCCAAGTTGGGGTACCCCAAGTCCCTAGCTCTTGCTTATCCATTAAACCATTATTTTTATAGTTAATTAAATTAATTTTAAAGCTAAACATTTTAAAGTATGAAACATTATTTAAAGTGCGTTTATATGTTCCCCCTAAGAAATATCTGATTAAAAACCTCACTAATTACGTAACACATTATCTATCACAATCTGAATCATTTTGAAGCCTATTGTTAATCCATTGCTTCATATGTTCGAAAAATTTGTCTGCTCAACAACGCAAAAAACGCAATGAATGTTGTTGAACTGCCAAAATGAAACCCATTCCTACTGTTAGTGTGTTACGTAATTACCCCGCTGGTCAACAGTCGTGGGGTAGGCTTAATAAGGCTCATTCTTGGCTATACGCACATAGAACCAATTCTTAGTCACAAGACCAGAATAATAAATGGTGAGCAAATTTAGTTAAACCAAGACCAAATCTAGACCGAAAGAAAAAAGTATTGTAATACAAATTGAAGTTGATTTAATAAGCTTTTCTCTGGGGTAAAAACGGTGTCAGTCACAGACATTATTATTCTAAAAGAAATGCCTCTACGTATTATTTCATGTATAAATAATTTTATTTAATCAAGTTTTGGATCTGACTATCACACCGTTTTGAACGCGACCGAATTTCAGCGTCTCACTCTAACGTTGAAATTTCGTTTCCGAGAAAGCTCTTTCAAGATTTTGGAAAACAGTTATTTGTGATAAAAAGTTGCTGTAGCATCTGGTTAACTTAAATTATAGTTTTAAAGAATAACAATTTTGCCTGCACTGGGTCGACTCGTCTATTCTAATGGATAAATAATGGTATCTTTTTCTAAACTATGAATCTTTCTTACCATTATTGGAGAAGATACAAGGGGACTAACTGGGTATCAACATTTGAATTAATCACTTGGTCAGAAGTCCTTTAATAGTATGGTCAAAATGAATCGACTACTGACCAAGTGACCAAATAAAAGCTCCTTCAAAGAGGCGCGACACGCGACGCGAATCGCACGCGACACAGAGGCACCGCTGGTCGCGCGACAGGCGGTGTCTTTGTATCGCGTCGCGTGTCGTGCCTGTTTGTAGGAGCCTTCACACGTTGATACCCAAAGCACTTCACAAGGATGCGTTCCATACAACAGTAATGGAACAACTATTAAAAAAAAAATTATTCATTCTGAATCTTTATCAAAAATAACACTATTTCTAGTCTGCAAAACTGCATAACAGTTTGTGGGCATAATTATTAAACGACTTAATTATGGTTTACCTAAAAAAAGCTTTTTATAAATATAAGATTTCGCAACGGTGTGATAGACGGCCACTTTTTATTGAATAAACTCGTTAGGCGTTTGTTGGAAACAATTTTTTTTTCCGAAATGTTCAAATTACAATTTAATTTATTTTCCTTTGTCTTATTTTCTTTTTGTGATGGTAACAGGAAGTTGAGTAAAAAGGCATCATGTCTAATTGTTTTTTCTTTTTTTACTTAATTAATTTGAGGGGAACGAGAGAAATATAAAAAGTGATGGCTTTTAACGTTTTCGATTTGTTTTTCTGAGAATGAACGGAAAACAAATGGAGCTCAAATTTCACTCGTTTTTAAATATTAATTAGTTTCAGGTTTCATTAAAATAAAAAAGGTGCGTCCTGATTTCGTAAAAACATTAGATTTTGAACGCGCGTTTTCGATAAGCGTTTGACGCGCGATCTAATTTGAAATCAGCCGCAGGGCAATCAAATCTGGTATTAAAGAACGCGAGGGCGCTCCTTAGATTCGACAGATATTTGCTCATTTTAAGCAGGATTCAACTTGGCTGACTTGGAAGTTGAGAGAAATTGTTATCTGCAATCAGCTGTTTATGAAGAGAATTTAAGGCTTACCTCAAATAAACAGTTTTATGGTATTATAACGACGTAACATATTCTAAAGTTTATATTTAATTAGAAAAACAAGACGCAGTGCACCAAATTAATGGCAGGAGATCGATGATATATTTTTTTTTGAAGAAAAAATTTATACTTTCGTACTTAAACTCACGCCTTCCTCCTATGGGGGTAGGCAGAAACTACAGAACGCCATCTGCTACGATCCTTACATATTTCTTTTGCATCGTTTACGTTCATACATCTGCCCTTGCAGTCTCGACATTAGACAGCGACAAAAATCGGTCGCTAAGTCGTATCATATCATATATTCATATGATATTCTTTTGATAGATTTTCAACCTTATACTTTGGAAATAAAGTTGAAAATCTATTAAAGGAATTTGACAACGATACGACTTAGGCGACCGATTGTTGTCTTTGTCTAATGTCGAGACTGCAGGCCCTGGTCATACACGCGTGGTGATTATTGCAAGTATTACCTGATCTTTTTGAAGAACATCACCAATAAGGTCACTGTATGTCCTTCCACTCACATCCACCGCCTTTTGTTAGTCACCATTCATTCATCCTCTCAACATGACCTAAGCATGCTGTACGGAACCGTACATTACTTTACCGACTTATGCACCGTGCATTCTGCACACACAGCATTTGTACAAATAGAGATGTGACTTATCTAAGATACAAGTATCTGAAATACAGATACAAGATACAAAATACGTATTTTCATCTTATAACTAAAAAACTTTTTTTTTAAATTCATTTCGTATCTTGTATTTAAATACCTTTTGTTCGGTATCTTAGTATTTTGTAGATACTGTGTTTGCTAAAATAATTTTAGTAATAGATAGATAACTAGATTCTATTGTGACATCTTTACATGTCAGTGTTGTCGTTGATAAAAACAATATATTAACGAAGATTCACGGCGGTTGGTATTATTTATTTCATCATCCCAATATAATCGCCTCGTTATCATATCAACAAGTGTTGGGATCCCAAACACATACACTTTTAAATTTTTGTAACTACATTTTTTTTTTATATCTCGAATCCAAAGACGGAATCCAGTTAACTTACTGCAAAACATTTGAGTGGTACGTCTCGGAAACCCTTCGAATTAAAAGTTGTCAATCTCAATCCCATGTCACGCGTAAATCGGCCAGACATCCAATTTGGAGCCGTTACGTGGTGTGAACACAGCGCAGCTGGAATACAGTAGTATTGTTTGAGATAATTGTCGTACAAAGTGTCGGGCAATGTTTTGTTATAGTGCGGTGTCGTTGGATTAATGACACAGTGTCATACATGGAAGTGAATTGTGATGGCTTTTCGGTATAACGTGGTTGTATAATTATTTGCAAATAAACAGATTTCTTTTGACATACGGTTTACCTTTGTACTTTGCTTTTCTCTTTCTTTGCGTTTTTTTTTTGCGTGTACTTAAATAAACACAGCACAAAGTAATGTTTATTCAGTTGGAAATATTGTAAAGTAGTAGGTTGGTTATAAATTAATGAAACTTTTTTCACACAACTTCATGTTTATAGAGGTATGAGGAACGGGATGTAAAGTTCACCCATACCTCCATCGAAAACGGAAGATTCTCCGACCAGACGGGTGTCATGTCTGTTGGGCAGCTGCCCGACATTGGATGTCGGGACATTGTATATATCTTAGTTGCGCGGTAAACTCTACTTGCGCGATGCAGGATTTTCCGTGACGTCAGTGTGACGCGTAGCTCGCATGTGACAATGTAGATGCCGCTACATGTTGAATAAATTCTATAAAATAGAAATACTAAACCAAATGGCATTCTATAAATCCTAAACACTTTTAAAACGTCTTGCATTACTGCTATTCTTTTACAGGGTGAAAAAATTGAAAATAAATTGATCGTGCGTAAGTCGCGCGTGAAGTGAGAGCAATCGCTTAGAAAGAACGCGATTACGTCACGATGAGCAGCGAGCAGGCGCGCGGGCGCTGGTTACTGGGGCATTCACCCTATCTTGTAACCCGGAGGGGGATATGCACTGTTGATATCGTTTGAATATAATGTAGTGGCATGTAAATCCGTGAATTGTAAGGTAAATAATGTTAATATACTCTTGAGTCACTCGTTGTCCTATTTGGTTCGAAGTGCGACTGCTGACTCTTAGGGTTTTTGGGTCGATTCCCAGGTCGGGCAATGTTTAATCATTAAGATTGTCTTAGTAACAGACCGAAGTCAGCGAGTTAATTGCGCTTAAACTGGCAATGCCTTTCATTACGTTATTTAGGTTTTTGAGCGGACGAATTTTCAAACATAATTATGAAGCAAATTCGGAATTTCCTTCATTAAAAGATTGTTACGCAATCCAGGTGCTAGATTGGCGCCCGGTTAATAGCAATGGGCTCGCTCCTATTACCTACATGGGACGTAAACATAACTGGCGAAATTAAGGTGTACAATGTACAGTCACCAAAAGAGATAAGTAACCAGGGTCGTCGGATATAGTAGAAGTTTAGTAAGAAACCTATGGATGTTATCGAATGAAATTTAATTTGATAAATTACCTGTTTGTTTTCTATTAATTAAGTTAAATTTTATTCGAAAACATCCATCGGTTTCTTACTAAACTTCAACTATATCGACGATCATGGTTACTTATATCACTTTTGGTGACCCGTACATTGCTATCAAATCCGCAAATCTAGATTCCGAGTGGCTATAAAAAATAAACTTAAGCCTAACCTGGGGATCGAACCTAGGACCATTCAGCAGTCACAGTTACCACCACTACACCGTTGAGGCACCAGACAAGAACTGTAACCTTTTAATCCGATAAATATTGAACACGAAAACTTCAGCCTTACACAGAGTAGGCTCTACTAACTCCAACTACCCGTTTCGTTGCGAAAAAAAGAACTTTTAACTACTCAAGTTTGCGCATCCTTTGTTTAAGTTGCGCTAAGTTGTGCTAACGATTGAACTTAGCTCGCTCATAGTGCTTCGATGTTTGTCCTCCATTTTCTAAGTTACATCAATCATTTTTATTATGAGAATAAGTTGCGCGTCTTGTTGTGATAGCTTAGAAGAGTTGTTTCTTGAAGTTGTTCAGAGGACTCTTGAGGGGAATCGGAAAATATGTTATAGGAACTATGAATAAATATATTGACTTAGAAAATAAGTGGATTTAATGGTCTACGAGTATTAATACCCCTGGCTGTTTGTCAGAGATAATAACTTTAGCAAATTGATACCCTACGTCAATTTGGCATATAAAGCCAACCGCACATTACAGCCGCAACGGGCCGCGGCGCAACGCAATTTCATGATAAAAAATTGCGGTGCGCCTCGCCTGTAGTCTGCGTTGCTTCAGAGAAAATATACGAAAGTGACGATTTGACGAAGAAGGATTTTCGCCCAACTCGTTCTTTTTTTGTGTTTGTGTGTTTTATCTGCGTCCTGTTTACCGCAAATAAACGTGTTTTCTTTCTTTCGCTATGCGTTGTGTTGCGGAGTGGCCCGCCCCAACCTGCGCTAGTCTTTAAACCATTTCATACAACTGTAAAAAAATTACAAAATGTGTTTTTATTTTCTACTTGTTTATTGTTGTTTTTTTTTCTTTTTCTTTTTTATTGTTAATTTTGTTAGTTTTAAATGCTCCTTTTTTATTTTTTACTCTTTGTATTTCCTGTGCGTGTCCCAAATAAAATATTTTTTTATTCTTTCTTTATTTAAATATACGGACAATTTAAGTTGGTAGTCAATTTGCTTAATTTCCATGACTTTACCTACCTATTGTTAAAGAAAGAACGAAAGGAAAGAATAAAGTTTATTTGGACACATTCGTGAAACACAAAATACAAATAACAAAATAAAAAAGTGAAAGTAATGTTTAATAACAACAGTGTGTGCCTCACGGCTGCGCCAAAAAGGTTCATTTCAGCATTAATGCCAGACAGATGCTGTCTGAAGCTGGTTTTCTAATGAACCCTTGTTAAGAGTTGGTTCCAAAATTTCTAATGTGGAAAATAGACCACCCATGACACGATAGTGAAACTGTTACCTATCTATTATCGGCTGATCGATCAGAATTGATGATTGAAATTTTCAGCTATATAGGGCGGCAGGTACATTGACACACAACCTGTTACCATGGATTCAGTTCATGATTCTGAACACATCAAATGACCTCTCCCGCTCTGGGCGGAGCGCCAGGGCGTGTCAGACTCTTACTGACTAAAACTCATCCGTGTTCCTTCAGTTGCCTGTGCGCCAGGGCCACGGTAATTCTTTCGAACAGCCCGCGACCCCGGTAGGCATCGGCCCTATCGGACCCCGTCAATGATGCTGACATCTCTTTGAGGCGCGCGTGGAACACGACGCGCCGTCAACCCGGGCATTCTGAACACACTGCGTTGAAATTATTCGTCGTTTATAATAAAAAAAATTGCTCAGCCATACATTATGACCGCATACATATTGCACGTTTCTATGAAACAGCAGATTTTTTTGTTGAAAATCTACTAAGAATTTCTACGCTAGGGGATCTAGAATCATGTGCTGAATTCATGGTTTCAGATTGCGCGGCGATGTTCTTGCCACCTTGTATAACCGCTGTTTACACAACTGTCTACATATTTTACAAAATACGCCAATAGCCACAAACATTAATATTTCAAAACCCACACAGCTCATCTCTAATTATAACTATTCTGAAACCATAATTCAACACACACGGACAACTAATGCCCGAGATACACAGGGCTAGTTATTAAAAGCTAGGATAGCAAGCTAGAACCTCGGTATACTATCCTGGCTTGGCACATGCTAGCGCTGTTTACATGATGCCAGAAGATTTCAAGCCAGTACAGTACAACACGTGGTTGCGGTCGGAAAAACAAAACGCTTAGTCACACACTAGCCAACAGTCAGTGCACACTAGCCAATCGAATACTAGTTTCGCTAATCGCCAGCCGCATGAAGTTGTTGCACAAGCCAGGATAGTAAAATCTATAGTGGGGATGCTCCTAGCTCAAAACATAGAAACCATCCTATTAAATTATCCTAGCTGGAGACGCTGGCTTACTAGCTTTCTCATTAGCTTTTACACGACAGGATTTGCCCGACAGGGTCCATAATTGTTTCTATATTTTTTTTATTTACCACCTGTAACTGTACATTATGGATTGCAATAAACGATTTTAGATTTCGAAGTCAGAGTTACTAGCTTGCTAGCTTACTAACACTAGCCTACCATCCTTTTTTTTTTTTTTGTTTGGGAAATCATCAAATGACCTCTCCCGCTCTGGGCGGAGCGGAAGGGCGTGTCAGACTCTTACTGACTAAAACCCACCCGCGTTCCTTCAGTTGCCTGTGCGCCAGGGCCCCGGTAACAATCCGCTGGCCTACCATCCTGACTTGAGAAACTAAGCTCGTGTGTCTCGGGCATTATATGGCTCGGCTATAAACACGGCCCAATAAACACCGCAAAATGGTGTCACAGTGGAATATTAGCACAAACGAACTAAATGCATAAATTAATTAAAACTTTGCTGTAAGTTCGCCTCAGTGTCGTTATACTCGTATTAGAGATACTGCCGACTTTGTCTGTGCTCCTGGACTGAAATATGTGAGGAGTATAATATTTCCCACATATTTCAGTGGGGCTCGTGGCTAGATAATAACAGCCGATCGACACGGGTCGATCGAAGGGTTAAGCTACACTTGCCGCGATCGGTTCGTGGATGGCTGTGACATATCGAAACGCCTCCGTGCCTCGGAAAGCACGTTAAACTGTTGGTCCCGTTTGTCATTCGTAGATCTTTGACAGTCGTCAGAAGCCTAAAAAGTCTGACTGAGTAACTGGGTTGTGGAGGTCAGATAGGCAGTCTCTCTATGTAAAATACTTGTATTCAGCTGCGTCCGGTTAGACTGGAAGATGCCCCCAATATAGTTGGAAAAACGCAGGCAAATGCTGCAAATGATGATAATATTTGCAGCACAGCCTAAAGCCTGATTAATACGGTGTGATTGTATAGTCTGTGGTGGTATGCCATCAGTCAATCAATCAATCAATAATTATATAAAACACAAAAAATGTTTCTACCTATGTCCGTTATAGACTTTAAAACCATTCAACCGATGTGTCCTAAACTGCGGGGTAATTACGTAACATACTAACAGTAGGAATGGGTTTAATTTTGACAATTCAACAACATTCACTGCGTTATTTACGTTGTTGAACTGACAAATTTTTCGAACATACGAAGCAATGGATAAGCAATAGGCTTCAAAATGATTCAGATTGTGATAGATAGTGTGTTACGTAATTAGGTTGCTGGTTTCATTAGAAAGGTAATAATGCGAAGATTGTTTTTAAATACAAAAAAAAAAGTTTTCCAACAAAATGTATTTCTTTTTTAGTGTAATAGCACACTCCGGGTACCCGCTAGTACGCAATGAAATCGCACCGTGTACATTGAAGCAACAATAAAAGTTGCACCGTTTAAAAATGTTTTGGCGTGTTTACTACAAGTCATGTGTTGCTTAATTTTTTTTTGTAAAGAAGCAAGAAATTTGCGATAGTAATAGGTACCTATGTATTGTTGTAAACTATGACTATAGAATAGAATAGAATAGAAAACTTTTAGATTAGTAGACCTTTTTATATTTTATTGAGTGCCTGTTACTTGTTGTCCGGCCTAGACTGTCCTCCCATTATCAACACTGTCATTTGAAACATTGTAAAAGCCCCTTATTTTTAAAAGAGTAACTGGAGTTTCTTGCCGGCTCTTCTCCATAGGAAACAACCAATTGGAACCGTGCACCTAGCTTCTGACGTTTCATAAGTGCCCATGTTGGTTTATGTGAAATAAAATATTTTGATTTTGATTTTGATTTTTAGTTCAGACATGAGTCCATAGCGTTAGTGACAATTTTACTTAACTTCTAGTGTTAGTAGGTTACAGACACAAAACAACATACTACAATTAAAAATCAGCGTGGAGCTGCATCCACCTACGCAACATCGGGGTATCCCACCGATCTGCGAATACTGTTTGGTGCTGCCGCGAACACGCGCTAATAATGACGGCAAAGCCATTAATATTATTATCCGCAAACTTCCCTAACGCACTACAAAGCCACGGCAGCCGCAGCAGCACTCTCAGTGCATTATTGTATTGAACGCGTAGGTCGCTGTATGTCCGCTGAGTGAAGTTGACCCACAGGCTGCACGTGTAGAAGGACTGACAGTAAGCTTTGAAAAGCGTTACTTTAACTGGCTTCGTACATCGTGCAAATCTGCGGGCGTCGTGCAAACTATACGTAGTCTTGTGATCTAAAAAAGAACAGCCTTGAATAGGATTAAAATGCCATCGAAATAAGAACCAAAATATCCATGAATGGGTTCTTAGTACTAGCTGTTGGCGAGGCTGAATTCTGGTCAAAACTCATTTATAATTTAGAAAAAAAAAAAAATATATAATAATAATAATAATAATAATAAGGTGTATAGAACTTGGGAGCGATCTGAACAAAATGTGACAGACGAGTGCCGCCCGGATGATGCCGCCACGAGTACATTCTGGCGCAGCATCTGGTCAGTGCCCGTCTGTCACTCTGAGGCTAGCTGGATATTGGATGTCGGGCGAGCGTGTGAAACTGTACCAGAAATGGAAGCAGTTTTAATTACGCCATTAGATGTCGCCAGAGCAGTCCGTCCGTTACCGAATTGGAAATCACCGGGACCGGACGGATTGCAGAACTTTTGGTTGAAATGGCTAATTAGTTCACACGCCCGCCTGGCATCTCAGTTCCAGTCATCTTTAGAGTCTGGGTCGCTTCCGCAGTTTCTAACAACAGGCGTTACCCACCTGCTCCACAAGTCAGGTAGTCCCACGGATCCCAAGAATTATAGACCGATCACGTGTTTGTCGACGGTCTATAAACTTCTTACATCCATTTTGAGAGCGAAAATTAATACGCACATTGAAAGTAACTCGATTATGTCAACCTCTCAAAATGGATGTCGGAACGGGTCCCGCGGTACTAAGGAGCTACTCCTCATCGATATGGCCATAAGCCAACAGGTTCGTCGATCCCGCAAGGATCTGTCGACATGCTGGATAGATTATAAGAAGGCCTATGACTCGGTGCCACATACATGGCTCATGAGGGTGCTGGAGTTGTACAAGATAGATGCAACTCTACGCACCTTCCTTAGGTCATGTATGGGGCAATGGAGAACGGTTCTTCGCTATCCAGGGTGTCGACAGATCCAGGGGAGCGATGAGCCTGTATGGATTAAACGGGGAATATTTCAGGGCGACAGTTTGAGTCCACTTTGGTTCTGCTTAGCCCTGAATCCTTTAAGCTCACTACTTGAGGATTCAGGACTAGGCTATCGGTTGAGGAGAGGTGGTCGGGTCATATCTCACCTCCTCTACATGGATGACTTGAAACTCTTTGCCCCCAACAAATTGCAACTGATGAAGCTACTGAAGGTAACTGAAACTTTTAGTAGCACCATCAGTATGGAATTTGGTGTGGACAAATGTGCAGTCATGCATGTAAAGCGAGGTGAGATTATGGAATCCGAGGGAATTCAACTTTCGGATTCTATACACCTTAGATCTCTCTCCTCATCCGAAAGATATAAGTATTTGGGTATGTCAGAAGCGTTAGGCATCAACGTTGCTGACATGAAGCAATCGTTGAAGGAGCGCTTCTTTGGTCGCCTGAGGAAGGTATTAATTAGTCTTCTTTCAGGCGGAAACAAGGTGCGCGCCTTCAACGGTTGGGTCATGCCGGTTTTGATGTACTCTTTCGGCATACTCAAATGGACTCAGACCGAACTCGACGCCCTGGATAGGAGAGTCCGTACATTGCTGACCGCAAACCGGATGCATCACCCACGATCATCAGTAATGAGACTGTACATACCGCGGAAGTGCGGGGGTCGAGGCTTTTTAAATGCGAAGACCTTCCACAACCGCGAAGTGTGCAGTCTCAGGCAATATTTTTTAAATTCCGAAGTGGGTATGCACCGTGATGTGGTTACAGTGGACAAGGGACTCACCCCGCTCTCCATGGCTAAAGAGAACTGGCGCAAACCTGTAGTACTTACTACCGATGACCGCAAGGAGATATGGCAAAACAAGGAGCTTCACGGGCGCTTCTATCGGGCTCTTCATGAGTCCGGTGTAGATTTCTTAGCGTCCGTATCCTGGCTACGTTTTGGTGACCTTTTCGGGGAAACTGAAGGTTTCGTCTGTGCAATTATGGACGAAGTTATCTTGACGAATAACTACCGGAGACATATTATGAAGGACGGGACGGTTGACGTGTGTCGGGCATGCCATCGTCCGGGTGAGTCCATCAGACATATTATCTCTGGTTGTTCTCGTCTAGCTAACGGCGAGTATTTGCACAGGCATAACCAAGTAGCCAGGATTATTCACCAGCAACTTGCTTTGAAATATAAACTAGTGGATTCTGAGGTACCGTATTACAAGTATGTGCCCGACCCAGTTCTCGAAAATGACCATATCACGTTGTACTGGGATCGATCTATCATTACTGACAGGACTATTGTCACCAATAAGCCTGATATAGTGGTGATAGATCGTTTAGCGCGTCGCACAGTGATTGTCGATATTACCATTCCGCATGACGAGAACCTCGTGAAAGCTGAGAAAGAGAAACAAATTAAATATCTCGACTTAGCACACGAGGTTGTTGACATGTGGAATGTTGACTCGGCTATCATTGTGCCGATTGTCGTATCAGCCAATGGCTTGATGGCCGAAAGCCTCGACCAGCATCTCTCGAGACTCTCGTTAGACGGTTGGATCAAGAGCCTGATCCAGAAGGCAGTACTCCTCGATACGGCTCGCATTGTGAGGAGGTTCCTATCTCTGGAGTCCTAACCACCGGTAGCTTGGACCCTGCTCCCGATACCGGCGGACCACTATTTTTTATATTTTTAAATGTTTTTTTTAATGTTTTTATAAAAATATTTAAAAATGTATTTAATAAGTATATAAATAAATAAATGATAATAATAATAATATTTATTATCAAAAGCCAAATACAATTCGTCCATCTCAATCAAACATAAAAAGAAGTAGGTACAATGCTATGCAATATTTGAGACAGAGTGAACGTCTGTGTCTGTGCTAGTATAAACTGTGTTACAGACACAGGCGCCTTCCTCTTACAGTTCATTGAATATTTGCTGCGCTTCCTTGGAGTTTTGGTAAGCCTAAACCTTAGTGTAACATATTTACTTAACACTTATTAAAATGTATGTATGCAAGGAATGTGTGTATGTGTGGTGTGGGTGTATGTGTGGTGTGGGTGTATGTGTGGTGTGGGTGTATGTGTGGTGTGGGTGTATGTGTGGTGTGGGTGTATGTGTGGTGTGGGTGTGTGTGTTTAGTTGTGAGTTTCGAATATAACAGTATAAAATAGAGAATAAAGGAGCAATTTATATCTGAATTTAGATGCGTTAGTAGGATTTTTTTGCAAAGAGTTGTTCAGTCTCATCGTATGTCAACTTTTGAAGAAAATGACCAACTACAGTCTTACATTTAAATCTAGGTAAAGAATATACGTTGCAGGTTTCGTTTATAGCGTTATAAAGGTGGCTGCTAAGACACGGGTAGCTTCGCCACGCCAGAGCAGTTTTGGTGGTGACAGGTGGGCATACAGGGTCTTTGCGTCGTTTATTTTGCTGCAGTAACCTTGGGTCATAGGTCAATGATGAGTGTACACGTAAAGTGATGTTAAGTGCACAGAGCTGTCGGACAGTGAGTACAGATGTGTCTTTATAGAGCTGGGTAGTCGGGTACCGATAAGGTTTGTGAAGCATGACTTTCAAAACAGCTCTTTGTGCCCTTTCAAGGCGAAGCAAATAGGTTTTATATGCACCACCCCAGACAGATATGCAATAGGTAAGAAGTGACTGAGCCAAGGCAAAATAAATAGTTTTTAACAGTCGGTCGGAAACTACTCTTCTTAGTTTTTTCATAGGAAACATTAGCTTACGAACACGTGTAACTGCCACACTGATATGCTTTTGCCAACTCAATGTGTTATCGATGTGCACCCCCAAGTATTTAACACAAGAGCTTCTATGTATAGTAGGGCAGCTGCAAGAAGTCAGTGTAGGGTGACAACTATGGGCTTTAACGTCGGGCATACTAGGCTGTGTAGCAGAGTTCGCTGAGAAAGGGACATAGTAGGTTTTAGAGACATTTAGCGTAAGTAAATTTAATGAAAGCCAATCCATCACTATGCCAAGAGCATTTTCAGCTGCGTGGTGAGCAGATTCCCAGGTTTCTCCACCTATGATAAGCGCAGTGTCGTCTGCATATACAAATATCTTGCAGTTTGGGATTGACAGCTGACACAATCTGTTTACAAATAGAAGGAAAAGGGTGGGACCAAGCACGCTACCCTGTGGTACGCCAAAGGTTAGATTCACATCGTCACTGATGTAGTTGTCTACCTTAACTCGTTGGTTACGGTTTGTGAGGTAGTCACGGAAGAGGTTTAGAGCGATATCTCTTATTCCCAAGCTTTCTAAACCACGTAGAAGGATGGGAGTAGAGACCGTGTCGAAAGCCTTGGCTAAATCAAGAAATATACCTATAGTTTTAGTCCTATACTCAAGATTCTTAACAATTTGGCTTGTCAGTTCAAGAACAGCATCCTCTGTTGATACGCCTCTCCTAAAACCGTATTGGTTTGGCGCAATTACGTTGTTGCATTCAAGATAGCTAAGCAATCTTTTGTTCAAAACCTTCTCCATAATTTTGGACAGTGTGGTGAGTACAGATATAGGCCTATAGTTTTCGACACGGTCAGCATCCCCACCCTTAAATACTGGTGTGACTAATGCCTTCTTAAAAGTGTCGGGGAAAATACCTTTCACGATACATAAATTACAGATATGCGTAATTACTGGAACAAGTACATGTCTGGCAGACTTAATAACTGAGGCTGGTATTCCATCGTGACCTACTGCACAATTAAGTTTTAATTCTACAATTATATTATCTATTTCTGAGAAATCCGTTTCAAGTAATACGAATGAGTTACCTTGAGGATTTATTAGGCTGTCAAATTCAAAGTTTTGCCGAATTATCGCTGACCCTGCGCAACCTGCCTAGCAAGATCCGCTCCAACGTTTGCAAAATACTTATTTATAGCATTGACAGAGGAGTTTGGATCCATGCACATACTAAGGTGTTCTCCCGACTTACTTATGGGTGAAGTGTTCTTGTAGCTGATAGTTTTTATGACGTCCCAAGTTGCTTTGGGGTTACCATTGGCCTTCAGGAGTTCATTTTGGTCAAAATTGCATTTAATATTCTTCAGTAAATTGTTACAATAATTTCGGTATCTAGAATATATTAGATTAGCAGTAAGGTCTTTAGGATTTTGCATTGCTTTTTTATGGAGTTGATCCCGATTTCGCACGCACCTCAGGAGGCCAGTGGTCATCCATGGTTTAATAGTCTGCTTCCGGTTAGGGATATTTTTTAGTGTACTGTGTTGATTTATTGCGTCTGATATAATGGAAATAAGTTGTTCCGCACTTTGATTGGGATCTGTGCTAGTTAAGACAGTCGAAAAATCAGAGTTTTCTAAGCAGCCAATAATAGCTTGAAAGTTTAAATGCCGTATCATAGTTTTAGGTTTTGTAGCATTGAGAGGGTTTCGTTCAGTGCAAAATAGGACAGGTGCATGATCAGTAAAAAATGAGTCGAGAACCAAAGTTGTGGAGGGTCTATCTGTTTTTAAAAAGACATGGTCCAGGCAGTTTTCAATGCGAGTGGGGAGAACGTGGGCAGGGAGGAGCCCATGAAAAGCCATTGTATTTAAATATTCTTCAGAGTTTGGGTCCTTATTATCTGGTATAATATTTATGTTTAAATCTCCAATCACTACTACAGTTGTTATTGACGCCAGGGACTCTAAAATATTGTTTAAAGAGTTAAGAAAATTTTCTATATTTCTGACGGAGGGTGAACGGTATATTGCAGCAATAGCTGTATCTAGACCTAGCCTCAAAATAAGACAGTTAGCGTCCTGGAAAACCGGTTCAACTAACTTATGAGTCACATCAGAACTCACATAAACTACCACCCCATCATTTTGGTTGTTAAATGAGGATCTAGCTGAGGTAAAGCCAGTTAATACAGGAATATCTGTCACTTTACTCAACCAGCACTCAGAGAGGATTACTATATCACACCTGACATCCATGGAATGTATTAAGACATTGAGGCCATCAAAGTTGCGATTTAGACTTCGTATGTTAACATGCAGTATGTTCAAAGTAGGTTGGGTAGCGCCTATATGCTTTAAACATTGGTCCGGCAAACTCACATACGACCGTGAGATATTAAATGATTCTACAGAATCAATAAATTTATTTAAGTTGTCCTTATCGAATTTATAATTTTAAATGTTAATGACCAGTTTAAGTTTGTGCTGCAGAGTATCGTTTGTGTAAGTACTATAGTGTAGAATTTGGAATTTTGTGTGTTTAGTCTATTTATAATAAGGGGGTTGTGGTAATGTTTGGCTTGATTATTTTGAGTGTGTAACTGCAATTGTGTTGTGTTGTGATTAATAACAAATTTAGTTTTATACGAGAAATTACATAAATTACGGTTGTTTACAAGGTGAACCATATCATAACACAGTGAAATACTGTGTAAGACAGCTTCTACAAGAACAGACTTTGGATATAAGTAACAAATAATTATTAAATATTGGCTAACTATACTATTGAGATACACCATACAAGTTACCAGCGAATCAACAAGACCATTGACTCTAATACTAAACTTAAAATAGAAATAGTGTTTATTGAATAAACTGTGAGACATGACATTGAGGTAGTTTGTACAGTATAGTCAGTTTTTAGCTAAGAGTTTTAGATTTGTTGCGGATTCAATTCGAATTTGAGGCTCACCTTCGGTTTTACGCAGGAATATGGAACCACGTTAAGTCCAGCAGTACGTGTAACCATTCTCCTTTGCAAACTGTCGAGCTGCATAGAATAGTTTCTGCGCGTTAGGTGTTAGGGCTTCTGATATAAGCACAGGTTTGACAAGTCCGGGTATACTGAGGTGTCCAGTATTTAATTTTTCTTCATTTAGTTTCTTTTTGTTGAAATTCTTGACCCCCTGTATTATTTGGTCCTTTTTTAGGACACTGTTCAGCTCAACTATGATGGGTTTACTGCCTTCTTTGTGGGTTTGGATTCTGTATATGTCTTTTATGTCACAGTCCTGAATATCCACCTCGACAGCTTTCGACAAAGTTTTCACTATCAAACTGGCTTCTTCCTTCGACTCAAATTTCCTGTCATCTCGCAAGCATATTGGTACATTCCGTATCTCAAAGCTAGCCGACCTACTTTTACGCTCAAGAACTTCAATCTTTCCTTCCAATTTCTGAATGGTCTTCTTATCTTCTACTTTATCCTCTTGCAGGTTTTGAAGTGTTTTAAAAATTAAGTCATATTTATCTGACATAAATTGTAAACTTTCTTTAAGCTCTTCATTTTTCTGCTTGAGTTCAAGGAAGCTTTGGTCTACCTTAGATGATAAGGACGAGATCAACCCTTTGAGTTCCTTGATGTCATCATCGCCATGTCTACGTTTTTGTCTAACACTGACATTTCTGCTACCGCTTCTCTCAGATGCAGTATCCGATTCACATATCTCAGGCGCACATATCTCAGAGGTCGTGGGGCCGGGCTCAGGGGCGGGCGCGGGAGCGGGTGTGGTAGGCGGTGGGGAGCGCTGAAGAGGCATGTTGGATGGTTCACTCGGTGTAGAAGTACCAGGCGTCCAATACTTATGAGCAGGTCTCACCGGTGCAAAGTGCGTAGGGGTCACTATACTGGTCGACGATCGAGGATTTAGTACACTTTTTGTATCCGCCAGCCTAACTTGACCCGTCCATATAATGGGACGTTGTTGTATTGCAAGCAGCGGAGTAGATGATGACGCGCGCACTCGCGGATGTTTTACTCCGAGTCTTGCGCAGCACCGTCGTATTATGTGCGCCTAGTAATTTGTGAATTTTATAGCGATTTAATTTTATGCCAAAATCAATTGTATTTAAAAAATATTCAAAAAACTGTATACGGGATTCACGTCCGTTCGCTTTCGCGGTCCAAAGGGATGGGAAAAAATGAGACGAAGAACATTGATTTGTCTTTGTAACATCACTTGTATTGTAATGGGGGCAAACGTATAGTCACTAACCGGCCACAAATCTGAACACAGGCCTGCTACCGAGCCGGGGCTACGGATTGTTCGAAAGAGTTACCGTGGCCCTGGCGCACAGGCAACTAAAGGGACACGGGTGGGTTTTAGTCAGTAAGAGTCTGACACGCCCTTCCGCTCCGCCCAGAGCGGGAGAGGTCATTTGATGATTTCCCACCCAAAAAAGGCCTGCTACCGAGAATTCAGACCTCACGCTTAGTAGTCGTGCGACTGCTGGACCAACGAGGCAATCATCCATTGGTATCTGCTGCAATAAGTAGTTAACCGGAAAAGATAATACCTGATTGATTTCCCATAATAATCTGTGACAGATATCCCAGATGTGCTTCATTACCACCGCTTCCTCTTCTGCCTACTCTCTCGCTACGAGTACCTATTAAAAGCGTACATTACGCAGTATAGGCTCCAATTACGCGCGCGTCACGTTTCGCGTAATTATTTATCGCCATTACGCGAGGCGTAATCACCGCGGCGGATGTCGTCGATAGCCTACAAATATAACCTTTTTTTTAATCGTCCATGTAAACTGCCAGCGATTTAGACGCCTTCGCTTTAAAAAAAGTAAACTCTGATGATCGTTGGTGACAGTTGGCGCCCGTGTTTATGATTCGAAATTTGAATGTTGAAAATGGCTGCGGGCCATGTTGCGGATGGTAAAATGCTTTTTTTAATAGATGATTTTGTAACTACGGTAATCAAATTAATGTATTAGAACAGACTACGTATGACCATGTAATGGTACAGAATATACAAATTCTCGTTAGTCTACAATAATGAGAAAGATACCTACTTACCCAATATTATGTAAGTATCCCAATATAATTATTTGTACCGATGTAGGAATAGCTGAAGCCAACATACGGCTTCCGTAATGTTCATTTAGCTATAATAGTTTGATGCGTAGAATTCAAAATATATTTTGATTATTTCGAGGAAATAATTATACTGTATCATAATGTTTACCTACGCATAAACGTTCTATTTCCGTATAGATGTTGCCACGTAACATAATGTTTAATTATACTTAAACATATTTTCCCTTGCCCTGAGTTGCTTCGAGACAACTCGACAAATACCTGCGAAGTGTCCATTTACCGCTTGCTTGTCTTTTAATAATACATTTCAATAATTTTAATTAAGAGTGACGCGATACCAAAACATTTCATTTCAACTTGTGATTCTGAAATTCTCTCCAATTAGAGATTGACAAAGTCCTAAATGACATCATCGTATTGTAAGTTTCTCAAAAACAGAAACACTACCATAATTGCATCAATACAGAAGCTCACTCTGAAAACGAATTTCATCTACACGCAGTGTGCATGAAATTGTTGTATAATGAAACAGGCACCCGAGGGACGTCGCCGAAATACGGAACGTGTTGTCACCACGTTGATTGAATTTGTCACGCCAAAGAGTACATGCGTGTCACTAGAAAATTTGGCGAAATGAAACATTTTTCACAGCCCGGACTATCTAGGGATGTCCGTCAAAACTTTTTGGCGTTCCTTAATTGAAGGTTCGTATTGAAGTATGTTACAGGACTTGTTGGTTTGATGAACTGTTTTGTTTTTGTTTTTCGAATATTGGATAGCCTGTTTTTTCACTGGATACATCGGGTTGAAAATTGAGATGCATTTTGTTAGTTTTGGTCGTATACACGACTAAAACTCCATCATCCACCATCATTCATCATCATCATTCATTCCATCATTGATGTTTAGGATGTACATCCTAAACAATATTGAGTGTCTTGTAAATTCTTGTGTGACGTCAGGAAAAAAAAAATCTGATGCAAAAAATATAACACGCATGTTGTTGACGCATTTCGGTTTTTTCATGACTTACTAGTAAGTATGTTTAAGTTGTAGGGATCAGTTTTTGCTGTAATAAGTACAAAGGAAAATTGTTCTTTTTCACGCAATTTTTAATTCATTCTTAACGAAAACTTTGTCTAGAATCTTATCCTTTTCAATGCTAAACCTGAGAACCAGCATTGCTTTCGTAAATAAAACACAGAATATTTCCCGTAAACAACGGGTCACAAAAACATGACTACTGCGACACATCTCTTGAAACGGACAAAAATCTGTTGTGTCCTGTCACAAGCCATGGCTACTCGTTACACCCAATTCTGTGTAGTGGAAATAACTGGAAACTTGTCTGTTTTTCCCGACCATACATATTGGATGGACCATAGACAGCTTAATATTTACAGTGGTATGTCATATTGGGACTATGAATATGAATTGCACTATAACTATCGGGCCGAATAAAGGTGTGAGTTATGTATGACAATTCTTTTTGTTGTTTTGATTAGCTGCGCTACAATTTTGCCTTAATTTTTGAGCAAATGCAGTTGGTATATTATAGAAAGAATTTCGTGAGATTGGCAGATATAATACTCTTTATTATTTATTTATTTATTTAGGTTAGCCAACAACTGTTTACAGAATACATTTATAATCATTTCCATAATAGTATATACATTTATACGTGCAACAATCACTTACAGACTAACACAACATGCACCATAAAATGGTTTTACATAATGATACAAAGCCAAAAAGGATATTTACAATTAAAATTATTCAATAATTTTGGTGATTCGCGCGTAACAATAATGATAACAAAAATTTCATTCAAAATAATATAACAAAAAGATTAAAACATTAACATTAAACAAATAAAAATGATATAAATCTAACATAATTAAAATTAAAATCAAAAATTAACATTCTCTCTTTTGATTATTGGTTGTGGGAATAGTACTCAATAATTATTTTATAAAATTTTCCTATACTGTCATGATACATCATGACAGTATAGGAAAATTATAAACAGTTGCAGTGATCTCTCTGATATACATATCAGAGAGATCACTGCAACTGTTTATATTTTTACAGAGGCGAGAAATCGGTGAGTTAGTACCCAGAACCATTCTGCGCAAGGGTGGATATAGTGGCGTGATAGGGTTTCGCGGATATCGGGCTGGGGCACGAAACTTCAGGACACTCAGTAGGTTTGGGCAGTCAATTTTATTTCTAAGCAACTTATAGAGAAACAAGGCATCAATAACTTCTCTTCGAGTCAATAACGAGTGCATTTTGAAATATTTGAGACGAGTATTATAGGAGAGAAGTTGTTTACTTTTTCCTTTAGAAAATGCGAGGTGCCACAGAAACCGTTTTTGAACTCTTTCTAAAAGTAACTTATGTGTGGCGTCGTGTGGTCTCCATACAACACTGCAATACTCCAGGACGCTTCGTACAAGGCTATAGTACAGCATTATTTTAGTACCAACCTGTTTAAAGCCCCTGGTATTTCTTAGCACAAACCCTAACATTTTCGATGCTTTCTTTATAATAGTCTCGATGTGGGGGACAAAAGTTATTTTCTATGTGGGTACACTATAAATATTAGATCGGGGAAAAAGTTATTTCGTATTTTATAGGTATAAAGTTGTAGTAAAATCACTTTGGTTGTACTTATTGTGTCTGGCTGGTTTTGATACCATTAAATAGATGACATTTAAAAAAAGGAAAAAGAAAAAGTAAAAACGATTTCCCGCCATTTTTCAATTGTTTTTCTGTCCGCCAGAATGAGAGAATCTTACGAAAAAAATATGTGCCGTTTATGGACGCAGTGTCAGTAAGAGTAGCACAAAGTTGGTTCAAGCGTTTTTCAGTCCAGGAATTTTGATGTCGAAGATGCAGCTCGCTCTGGTTGTCCTGTTACTGATAAAGTCGATGCCAGTTTTGAAAAAGTAGATCAAAGTATTAGTAGTTACGACATAGCTGAAGAGTTAGGGGTTGACCACAAAACAGTTTTGACCCATTTGAAAAAGTCTGGGTATATAGAGGTATGAGGAACAGGGTGTAAAGCTCACTTATACTCTATTGGAAAGGGGAGGATCCTCCGACCAGACGGATGTTGTGTCTGGTAGGTAACTGCCCGACGATTGATGCCGGGACGTTGTATATACGCTAGTTGTGCGGTAAACTCTGCTTGCGCGATGCAGGATTTTGCGTGACGTCAGTGTGACGTGTAGTTCGCATGTGGCGTTTTGTAGATGCCGCTACAGGTATACAAAAAAGCTCGATATTTGGGTACCACACGAGCTCTTAGTCTTGAATTTGGATATAAAATAGGAAAGAACTTTTCTCAAACCTAATAATAGGTCTTTACCTATGAAATTGCCGTTTTGTATGAAAAAATTTAAACGAATTTTTTTCATGAATTTTTTATTTGTATTAATCGAAGTAATCACCCATGCAATCAATGCATCTTTGCCATCGCAGTGGCAGTTTATTGATGCCCTTCTTAAAGAAATCAGCTGGACGGGAGGCAACAAATTCTTCAAAGGCATTTTGTACTGCCTCTCGGGTATTAAATTTTTTTCCCGCCAAGAAGTTATCCAAATTCTGGAAAAAGTAGTAGTCTGTAGGCGCAAGGTCTGGTGAGTAGGGCGGATGACGGAGAGCTTCCAACCCCAGTTCTTGCAACTTGGAGACCGTCTGCTGTGCAGTATGAGGTCGCGCGTTGTCGTGCAGGAGCAGCGGAGACGAGCGATTGACCAATGCTGGTTGGAGATGCGCCAGCTTCTCCATCATTGTGTTCAGTTCTTCACAGTACACATCTGCAGTAATGCTCACCCCGTTTGGTAAGAAGCTGTGATGAATCACACCGGCGCTAGACCACCAAACAGTGACCATCACTTTTCTAGGGGTAAGTTTTCGTTTAGGGCATTGTTTAGGTGCTGAACCAGGATCCAACCAACTTGCTGAGCGCTTACGGTTATCAAACAGAATCCATTTTTCATCGCAGGTAACAATGCGGTTCAAAATTCCTTCATTTGTGTGTCTGTTGAGCAGTGCAAGGCACGTCTCGACGCGTACTTCGCGCTGGCGATCATTGAGTTCGTGGGGCACCCATTTGTCAAGCTTTTTTACCTTGCCAATTTGACGCAAATGAACCAATATTGTTTTGACGCTAACGTCGAAAGCTGCTGCTAATTCAGCCGTAGATTGTGTATCATCAGCTTCCACAATCGCCTTTAATTCGTCATTGTCGACCAAAGTCTTCGGACGACCGCGAGGTTCATTTTTCAGGTCGAAATTTCCAGAACGGAAGCGAGCAAACCAATAACAGGTGGTGCGTTGGTTTGTAGAGTTAGCTCCGTAAACGTCGTTGATGTTGCGTGCCGCTTGTGCCGCGTTGCTGCCACGACGGTACTCATATTCCATAATTACTCGAATTTTTAACGTATCCATGATGACGAAAAAGATTGAAATGCGATGAAAATGTAACACTAATCAATAAAGAAATGACTACTTTTAGAAAAAAAAATCCATGTTTTTAAAATAAAATTAATTTGAAATTAGAATTCATAGCCAAACAAAAATTATTTTGATTTGAAATGGCCAGTACTGCAGAACGGCAATTTCATAGGTAAAGACCTAATATTACAGATATTAATGTTGAAATTTTACAATCGGTCGTCTCATCGTTAAAAGCGATCTTTTAAAGACAACTTTTGGATGAAGGCAGAAAGGAGGTATGAGACTGCAGGTAGTGTATGGTGTACCATTTACATGGCAATAAATACATAAAACATATACTTATCTATATAAATATATTTACAATAATAATCATAAAACAAGTGCAAAAAACATAAAAATGACGTTTAAGGAGACAGATAGTGTTTTTTTTATCGTGAGAGTTCTAAATGAAGATCTTATCCAACGAGTGCAACGTAAGAAGACAAAGTCTAATAAAATCAACGTTTGTTATAATTATGTAAAGTTGTAGTGAAAATACTCGTTTCGCACATATTAGATAGTTTTAAGACTTTATTCATATCTATGGGTGATAATAATTGTGCTTGTCGCAAAAATTGAAACCAAAATGCTATAAGACAGCTGTTGTATTTTCGATTCAGAAAACGTTCGAATTTACGTTACTTTTAATTCAAATTCCAATTCAAATTATTTATTGCGAACTAAGTGTACAGGATTTTGAGATTGTTAACAATAGGCCTACCTATTGTTAACAATCTCAAAATCCTTACACCTACACTTCTTAGAACTTAGTTGCCTGTTAAGGCATTGAAATTTAAATACATACTCTATATTACAGTTATACAATTTCGATTATATTATATTTAATTATTATTATTCATACATTTTATATTATATCATACTGTTCTTATAATTTATATCACATTATATTAAGTATCACGATCATTTTAATATAAAATAATTATTTTTCTTCGAGGAAGTCTTTTAGCTTCCTTTTAAAAATACTAATTGGATGTAGGTTTTTAATGTCAATGGGTATGTTATTTTATGCCCATATAGAAAATACTATTGCTATATATATGTATATATATTACGTCACGCATTCGTGCTAGGTCCTCTGTCAGCTGTAAGACACTGTTTTTTAGTGAATATCCAACTAAGCAAACAATTTAGCTTCCTTAAAATAGCATTTTCAGACACACAAAATATTCCTCGAGACAGAACATCCTCCAACTGAACATGTTCCTACTAATCTCGACTTAAGTTATTGGGCAGGCATAATTTCAGAACTCCCAACATTACAACATAATATTCTGAACTAAAACCGATATCCAATCGAAACTTGTACAAGGGGACGTGTCGAGCAGTTTATCGCTGGAGTCCTGGAAGCTGGAGAGGGGCTCGGCGTGTGCATAATACAACTGCCGTCGACCATCGCACTTTCGCGTTTTGAGGTTTAGCTCGGGAGCTGGCACTGTATTAAAAATAAGTTCACATGTTTCACAGCCACAGAAAGACTGTTTTATCATCAGAATAGGCCGTATCAACCGTACAATAAATGAGGGTAGACATGTTCTTCAGTAAAGACAGTGAAACAAAACGAAAGGTGGGACACCCGCAGACTCGGTACCAAACGGGTACCACCTGGATGAGTGTAGCCGAGAGTCGAGGCTACATGGGTCTTATCGGAGAGATCTATGTACAACGTTATACATTTCTAGGCTGGGTGTTAGGCCATCCTGTCTGCACAAAGTCGAATCTTATGAATTAAATCCATACCTTCCCATCAGCCGGTATACTTATGTCAACACGTGCGTAGTTCTGGTGATATTAATCTTTATTGATTAGTATAGCAGAGCAGACCTCGTGATGACGACAAAAGGCGATTTGTTTTGAAGAAGTCTTAAAGCAAACTAGTTTCAAACCCAGCTCCCGGTCTACAAGTAGTGTAAGAGGGACTAGCAAGCTAAGTCTGCGTACAAACTTGTACAGAGCGTCCAAGACATCTGTCGAACTTGCACAATGTCAACGTCCCGACTGTACTTCATTAGTATATATCAGACTTAGTTTAATAACTCACTTACCTAGTACCTGCTGAATGAATTTGAATTCTGTGTTAGTTTCAGTGGAAAATTTTGGATTTGATGGTGGACAGAAAGGAATGTTTATGGGTTAAGTAGGTCGGTGTTTATGGTTGGTAGTTTGGTGATATATTGGGGAAATTTGTTTGGTAATTGCTGGATGTGTCTGTAGCGGCATCTACAACGTCACATGCGAGCTTCGCGTCACACTGACGTCACGCAACATCCTGCATCGCGCAAGCAGAGTTTACCGCGCAACTAGCATATTGGTCGGATGATCCTCCCTTTTCTATGGAGGTATCAGTGAACTTTACACCCTGTTCCTCATACCTCTATATGTCTGTCTAGGGCCTGTTACACCAATCGGGTGTAAAAAGACGCTTTGTTCTCCCCGTCATTGTGATCCCTACTGACTTCTCACTCATTCTCAAAGTCACACACAAACTTGTTTTTTGTAACTTTTGTCCGCAGCTCCGCCTGCATCGAGGTCGGAAATTATCCCACGGGAACGTACTGCCGCCATGCCGGGATAAATAGTATCCTGTGTCCTAACCCAGCTCTTAAGGAAATGTATCCGACAGACAGACTATAGTTTAAATAGTTCAATTCATCTGTGCGCACGGCGACATGTGTGCGTGCGAATTATACAGCTTTAATTTGTGTGGCAGTGACGCGGCAGTCGTCGTCCGAGCAACTTGTGATATATACAAGGTTTACCCACACAGAGTCGCGCGCGCAGATGAGTTAAACTCTCTGTATTGGTAAGGATGTGTTGGGCGTAGACTTGTCAAATTACAATTCGAGAAAGAGAGAGTTCGTATGATATAATTGTATTGGTAGTTTTGATTTTCGACGGAGTGACTGAGTGGGATTATCACCTACGATTCTCGCCGCTCGACGGGGGAAAAACTCTCCTCGTTCAAATAAGGCGAGTTGAAATCTAGCATATCCCATGTTGGGGTCGGCTTCCAGTTTTAACTAGTTGCAGCTAAATACCAGTATTTTATATGGAGCGACTGCCTATCTGAGCTCCACAACCCAGTTACTGTGTGACGCGATACCGTCGTTCATGGTGGCCGTCAAGGGAGACAATATTAATATTCCTATTTGTTGACTATCCTACTTGTAGATCTTAATAGTCATAATGTCTACCGAAGTGACTTCCTAGCTTATTTTTAAAACATTACGCCTCGGACACACGGTTGGGAAACGAAGTATAACTACATTTTAATTTAGGTTAACAGAAATGTAAACAAACGAACTTCATTGTGAATTCTTGAGTTATGTTTAATATTTTACTGCCATTTAAAAGTCAACTAACTAATTGAATGGCTAATTCCTGCTTTTAAGCGACCAAATGTTTTTCATTTGACGAATAACCACACTTAGCTTTAATGATTTTTTAAGTACATTTTCATTAAATTACTTTTTTTGTAATTACCTATATGGTGAGATATCAATTTGAAACCTTAGAAATACAAAATAAATGAAGATGTTATTATAGAATTTACTCAGTGATTTTAGCTTATTAACCCTAACCCTATATTTAGATTACCCTAGATTTCGGTAAAACGCAATTTAAATAAAACTTTGTGTAGCTGAGTGTACAAAAAGTCACGCTTTGGTATTCGTTAGTAATAGATGTTTTATTTAAAAAAATGTGGTACTCGTTGGGAATAGAAAATAAATTGATGAAAAAGCTTTTGCTTTATTTTGTTTACATTTCTATTATCTTAAATTAAAAAACGTTTTACCTGTGCCCAAGCGGAATACCTGTCGTAAACCCTATCCTATCTGACAGTATGTAGTATTAAAATACACCTGAGGGAGATAGTCTGGTCTAAATTATAGCCAACAAATTGATCGGGCCGACGTGTCTGGACGTCAATTCCGGTATAAGACGTTTCCTTTGGGTATGGCGTATGAAATTATAATGCGGTTATTTGGGATGTACCATTGTGGAGCGATGTATTGTGTAAGTTACCTATTTCAATGGTAATTATGATTCACGTTGGAAAACTTAATAAAAATATTGCAATTATTGTGAACTGTTTTAGTGGCTCGAATCCGAGTAATGATTTGTGTGATTGATTAAAAATTACTGAACATTTCTAGGTTTCATACACACTACTTCTTGTTTTACTTAGAATCCAACAATAAAGCTTCCTTTAGTCTCAAAATAGAATGTTAATTAGGCATTAACTCGATCGACAACATTCTACGAAAGAGCCTGTTCAATTACACTGAACGACAAGTAGGATTGTGAATTAACTGAAAAAACCTAATTACAGCTTTTGTCCCAGAAGCGTTATTGAAT
The DNA here is from genome assembly GCA_917490735.1 of Dryobotodes eremita. Lineage (NCBI taxonomy): Eukaryota > Metazoa > Arthropoda > Insecta > Lepidoptera > Noctuidae > Dryobotodes > Dryobotodes eremita. The sequence goes on along the minus strand of OU823247.1, from coordinate 4,051,249 downwards.
CGAAACCCTTGTTAGTAAAGAGTAATGAGACAGCTCCATTTTCGTTCTTAATTGTGTAAGTTTCGAGAACCAACGTAAAAAGTTTAAGTGTAAGAGTGAATTTCAACCTTATGAATATAGGTTTTTGGACAATAACCAGGCAGGTAGACCTAGAATAATAATAATAATTCATTTAATTCAGACATAGTCCATACATTATATAATATAAAAATAAAATGATAAAAACACATTACATTAAAATAATCAAAAACAAATTAAACAAAATTACACATACACTTTAGAAATTAATGCCGCCAAGCAGCATTCCTGTGTTCCATTTTAAAGAGTATGGATGACGAGGTACTACAGGTACGGTCAGCAAAAGAGTATGTGTATGCAGAGTCGTCGGATAAAGTTGAAGTTTAGTAAGAAACCAATGAATGTTTTCGAATAAAATAAAATAAAATTAATAGAAAACAAACTGGTAATTTATCAAACTAAATTTCATTCGAAAATATTCATCGGTTTCTTAGTAAACTTCAACTATATCCGGCGACCCTGGATACTTATCTCTTTTGCTGACTGTGCATCAAATATTTCTGTTTTTTTTCTGGGATGGTCAGCTTGTTTGTCTTCTTATAACGTAAATAATGTCTAGCCTTTTCCCAACTATTTTGGGGTCAGCTACCAGTCTAACCGGATGCAGCTGACTACCTCTATTATACATGGAGCGACTGCCTATCTGACCTCCATAACCCAGTTACTGGGTAATACGATATCCCTTGGTAAGACTGGTTGTCAGACTTTCGGGCTTTTGACGACCCGTAACGACTGTCAAGAATCCGCGAATGACGGCCGGTACCGACGGCTTAGCGTGCTTTCTTAACATTAACAACTCGTAATTTATGCGACTTGGTGGCTTAGTGAACAAGATAAAAAACGTTTTTTAAATGCTGTTTTCCATCCACCTCTTTTGTTTATTTATTTATATTTTTCAGAAAGCATACAGACTGATAACACAATTAAAAATCAATCGTAGGAAGGAAAATATTTTTATATTATTGTAATAAATGACTGATTTTGTAACTTAACGTGTATGTATAAAAATATTTATTAATTTTAATACTAGGTATATCTATATTTATTTAAACGTAATATATCTTTCATAATCTAAAAATAATATTAATAGTATGTACAACTAAATAACAATAAATAAAAATAAAAAAGAAAGAAGGAAAAGAATCATAGGGCATCAAAAAATTCGTCCGCATCGCTGTCGATATATTATATATTATATTATTAAATATATTTTTCAAAATATACTTTTACATTTACAATACCCAAGAAGAAAAATTCAAACCCACGACAAAGAATATAATTCATCCAATTTTTCCCACTAACTCCCAGACACTCCCAGATCGCGGCCATTTTTCCCCATTCTCTGCAAACACGAGCCACGACAAAGTAAAATGAATTCTTCAGTAACCTTTGGATAGAAGTGAGAATGATAAAATTGGAAAATATGTATAGCAATGGTTCGCAAACCTGCAACAATTCCATTTTGCTTTACACTACAACTTTGTATCGGGCTAGCTGTGACGTGCGCTCGTTTACACCGTAATGTACGTAATAACAGGTGGGGAAAAAGTTTTCGTATTATATTTATAGGTACAAAGTTGTTGTAAAATCTCTTTGGCTGGACTGATTGTGTCTGGCTGGTTTTGATACCATCAAATAGATAACATTTAAAAAAATATAAAAGTATAAACGATTTCTCGACATTTTTCAATTGTTTTTCTGTCCGCCAAAATGAGTGATTCGAACGAAGAAGTTCGATACGTTCTGAAGTTTTATTACAAAAAAAGGAAAAATGCGACACAAGTCGCGAAAAAAATATGAGACGTTTATGGACTTAACGCAGTGTCAGTAAGAGTATGAAGCACAAAGTTGGTCCTAGCGTTTTCAGTCCGGGAACTTTGATGTCAAAGATGCAACTCGCTCTGTTGGCCCTGTTACGGATGAAGTCGATGCCATTTTTGAAGAAGTGGAGCAAAATATTAGTAGTTACGACATAGCTGAAGAGTTAGGGGGTTGACCACAAAACAGTTTTGACACATTTGAAAAAATTTAGATATACAAAAATGCTCGATATTTGGGTGCCACACGAGTTCTTAGTCTTGAATTTGTATATAAAATACGAGATAACTTGTTCTCCAACCTATTAGTTAATTTTGGAACGAATGTTTTTTTCTCTAAAATATTTTCATTGTTTTGATACATTATAATTTTATCTTAAGGTTCTGAGTTGAATGAATAACTATGGCTTAAAGAGAACATTATTTATAATAGTAACATGACATTTTATTATTGAACTGCCTCGTTGGTCTAGTGCGTGATGCTATGTTTATTAGTAAATAGATATTCTCTGTGTGTGTGCACTTTACAAATTGATAAATTTTAAATTCTTACCTAATCAACAGCATCTAAGTATAAAGGTACCCTAATTGAGCAGTATTAGTAATAGTGAACTAAACCATTTATGCTAGTAATTGCATCAGTTAATATTAGCAGTTCTAGAGACAGGCAGAAAAATGATGAAAATTTGACAGTGGTACACTACGGTGTAACAAGCGGCCTACAAGAATATTCTAAGCGTCTTTGAATGTTTGGTACTAAGGCATGGCTGACGGCTCTCCGAGAAAAAAGGAACAATTTAGCTATTCCCCGCCATTGCAATGTTTTTGGAACAGATGCAAGATAGTTCAATTTTTGTATTAGTATTGGAGCCGCGTACGCAGAATTTTGTTTGTGAGATGGTTTTATAGGTACTTGTTAAACAAAGAAATACTTGATTGCCTCGTGGTCTGGTGGTCGCAAGCGCTACTGCTGATCATGAGGTCCTGGCTTCGATTCCCGGGTCAAGTAAAGTGTTGTTGGGATTTTCCTTTAGGAATATAAAGAAAAATAAAGTTGTAGGTTGTTGTTGTGTTGTTGTTGTTTGTTGTGGTGGTGTTGTTTTGTTGTGAAGAGGTTTCTCAGTAGTAGGCCGTAAGTTGTTGTGCCCGGTTCATGGCAATAGGCTCGCCCCCTTTTACATGGGACTTAAACATAACTGGCAAATGTAGGTGTTCTACACAGGTACACCTCTGCCTAACCCTTCTGGGAGTACAGGCGTGATGTTATGTTACGTTTAGAAAGAAAGGTTTTTTTTGTCTTACTAACTTGTTCGCACGACTATATTTATCAAGCTATACATTTACAGTATAAGCTGACCTCTCATTGTACGAAAAGCCTGTACAATGCGAGGTCAGCTAAAATTGGAAACGTATAGCTTGATATGTAGCCGTGTGTATATGTATAAAAAAGTTCTGCTTAAAAATATATTTGGAGCGGCCAACCCGCCATACTTCTCATATAAACGCTCGTACGTGACTATGGCGTTGTAAAACAGCTTTCATTGAAATTTTTGAACTAATAGGTATCTTTTGCACTTTATCTAGGTATCTATGCAAGAAAAAAAAAAATATTTGGAGAAACAAATTCAGTATAAGCCTCCAAAAATCTGCTTTTTGACACAAATTTTACCTGAACTTTGGCCATTCATAATGTAGTCATAAGTTGTAAAAGTAAAGAAAACATCTTCATAGAAACCTCGCACATGTAGTGGAAATTCTTAATGATAAACATTTTTTCCAAAAAACTTGTAAGGCTTTTTCAAAAACACTTCTTTCCTGGAACAAGTGAACTTTGTGAAATTATTTCGCGCCAAATTTCGTTTGATGTTATCGCGTTCTCACTCTTGCTTCTTTTTCAAACATTGTGTTGGATGAAACAACAAGCTCTTCAATCATGCTCGCGTTGACGATAGACGGACTGGAAAGGGCCCTCTTAAGCCTACTACTGTCCTAGTCGACTTAAAACTATAAGCTGTAATTAAAACGAAAATAGAGTGATATTTTGATGATTGCGATTATCTATTACGATATAAAATTTACGATTTAAATACGGGAGATTTTAACTTTGAAATAAAGTGTTAAGATTTTTTCATTTACCTAAATAAAATAATGTTCACGAGTTTTTCATATTCCGTGATGTAAATAACTCTGAAGTCCTTTGAAATATTATACTTGTTACAATCGGTACGGAAAATATTTTTATTTACTATTGATCTTAGAGTTTTGTTTAGATGGTTCCTACGTCTACAGCAAAGAGAAAAACATAGAATTCAATTAATTTACTATCTACAATCCTGCTAATTTTATAAATGTGAAAGTTTATGAGGATGGATGGATGAATGAATGGATGTTTGTTACTCTTTCACGCAAAAACTACTGAACAGATTTGGATGGAATTTGGAACACAGATAGTTTATAATTTGGATTAACACGTAGGATGTTTTTTATCCTGGTACTACGTTTCCTTGGGATAATTTCCGACATCCACGTGGGCAAAGCTACGAGCAAAAGCTAGTCTTCAATAATAACATCTATATATTATTCATCTATTTGTGTTTTAACTTCTGTAGAACACGAATACAAGGCAATCAAATTAATTCTTGTCAATATACATATGTTTTTGAGGCTGAATGTACCTACATAACTGTTCGTAAAGTTATATCGACTTTATTCGTCAAATACTAGACAGAATCAATCAATTGGTGAGAGTACAATTCATCCTTTTTACGATGATTGTACCGCCATAGAATACCGTATATATTTCATCACTGAAATATATCACTTTATCAGGACAAAGGCAAGAAATACCGAAATATACCTCTCGTAATATGAAACTTGTCGGAATTATTATCAGGCACCCTTTTCATCTGCTCATACCCCGTGGTTAGGGGTGGATGATACTTTATTGTGGTAACTATAATAGGGGGCCTGAAGGGATTGCTGCGTCTTTTGCAATATTATTGAAGGGACTTGCGAGTACATAATATGTAATAGATACTCGTATAATAATGTATGACGGAAAAGGTACGTCTCTCTCGTTATCATCAGCCATATTTTAACTACTGTGGGCGTACTATGGGAAGTGTTGGTTATTGCGCAATAGAACTACCGTTTGCAGTTCAAATTAAATTATAATTTACGAACGAATTAATCACACACTGTAGGTATACGACACAACTACACAGAACGCGCGACAGTTTCTAAACGTGTTCACTGCTTGACCGCCAGCGACTAACTCTGCTTTAACTCTGGTCGAGCGGTATGTTGTAGACTCTCTCGAGCGCCGCCTGATGGCGCTGGCGCGGGTGTCCCGGTTAGTCAAAGTCAAACAATTGATTTAATGTATTTCCGACGTGTATTAGTTTTTCAAGTTACCTAAAGGTAGATAAAGGACAAACTCTATAAATTAATGTGTTTGCAAGTTATTCGTTTCATTTCGGAGTAGCCGATAGCTTTTAATTTGAAGGTTTCAAAACTATTCATAGTTTGCTAGAAACTGTCAATAAATGTAGGAGGGTCAAATACCGCTAATGCCATTCATTATCGCATTAACTATAGTAAATGTTTTATGTCAATAACGATTCCTTTTACATTAAAAACATAATGTGGCCCTGCAGACCTTTGAGAATGATACACCATTAAGACCCACTTGCATGGTATTTAAAACCTATTCTGTTTCTATCAACCTCAAACGATTGACAGAAATGGAACGATATTTGAAATACGTTTAGTTAGTAGTACGTACGTTTAGTAGTAGTTTAGTAGTCTAGAAGAGTGGTGGCCGCACATAACGGCCATAGCGACGATGACAGCTGTCATAAAAATGATGAGAGTGGCAAGATTTAAATCGTTAGATTCGCCCTACCGCGTCAAAAGATAGTCGCGTTTCAGTTTCGTTTTAATACCTCTGTCTCACAATGAAGCAGTGTATTGACTTGATTGTCATGGAAACGCTATTTAATCGTGTGTGAGCTGCTCACTTTTCTGAGTGTGGACACTTTTTCGTGTGACTAAGTAAAGCAAATTTAGCGATTTAAATCTTTGGGCAGCGGGGTTTGACTTAATGTTAAAACTGGTGTAAATTACATTTTCTTATTTTATATTATTACATTACATTAGATTTTCATGACAGCCGTTATAATATGACAGAACCGCTTGTCTAAAAAACCAAAGCTTTAGTGATTTGTGGTGCAAATGGGCCTTAAACTCTTTAAAAAAAATATGATTATAATTTCAGATATCTTGAATTTCCTACAAAACGTTCTCCAGATTATTCCTCCCGCATTTTTCATCAAGCTTCTTAAACTATGCAGACAACGTAAGATTACGGACGATAACAGCCCCGGAGGTGGACTCTATAATTGAAGGCATACATAATTTACCGGCTTACCGACTTGGTCGAACAGCTAATTAATTTAATTTTATTAAAGCGAAGGCTATTTCTTGGGACTTCGCCAATGCGACATACTGACTGTGGTTTTGTTTTGCTAATTGGCGAGAAAATTTAAGGTAATTGAAGGTAATTAGATGGTAAAACACTTGGAATTGTTTTTGTTACGGTGCAGGTTTTTCGCAAGAGTTTGCATAGTGCAGCGTAGAGCTGGCTGCTAACACGCCGGGGACTCGAACCCCGGCGTGAGCTAGCTAAAAAAACAAACTCACGCAGCTGGTACACGTAAAATTTATTATTAAAAAGAACATCCGAAATAATTAAGAAATAAGTCAAAAAAATGTAAATATTTAGTCGTTGGAAATTGTTACAGGCTACCAAAAAAAAAAAATATAATTATCACAAGAAGATTTTCGGAGAAAAAACTTATGGATGTTTCCAAATTTTTAGGAATTTAAGTATATAGACGAATTTAAATTCGATTGCAATCGTACGAAATTCGTGCCGCTCTATAAATTATTTAACACAAATAAGCTCAAGATTAAGGTTTTTCTTTACATAATTTCGTTAATATAAATTTTAAAGAGAATAAGATCTGATATTGAGAATTTAGGAAAGCACCTTAAAATTAAAATGTCACACGACGGTATAACACAGAACACTTCTATTATATGATGGTTGGGCGTTATTGCGCCACACAAATGTCTTATTTAGCACCTGATGTGTCCGTTAGGCACCTGTGTCGTCGACCTTGCTCAGCAACGATCCTGCGCTTCTCTCCGCAAGCTCGCTCGGACTTCTGCGGCCGGCAGACGAAGGAAGAGGACAGGCGAACAATAAATGGCAGGGTAAGGCCAAAAAAGGTGGCCTTTCAAACAATCTAAGAAAAAGGAAATCTTCTTAGATTAAAGAAGAAGGCACAAGTAACAAGAATACGGAACCTATAAAGGGATTACTCACCAAAGAAAAAAAGTGACGAGAAATTCCAGGGAACGTATCCGCTGACTACTCACATATCGTGGTGGTTAAAATTTTAAATTAACTTTCGAAGAAAGATTCAATATTATTGAATAAAATATCCACACAATAGGAATTCCAACAACAGAATGCGTTGCATTTTTTTCTTCTTGACAATGTACAGAACAATTGTCAATTTTTTGAATATTTAAAAAAAAAACGAAAAAGTAAAAAAGCTGACCGAATGACTCGTAAAAAGAATTTAATCGAAATGACAACAAAAAGTATATAATTGCAGGAATTATACTGCAATAGGTAGTGTCTATTAAAATACAGTTAATAAATTGGTGTAGACATATTTATATGTTTTATTGCTGCTTTCTGTTCTTTAAAATTTTCCTTTTAACTTTTGATACTAAGTTCTAGTGAATTATTTCCAGAATCTACGATTCGATAAGAAAAACGACCCGTTTTTGGAAACAGGAGCAGGATTCTTGAAAACTGTGTTTTAGTATGCAGCTCGTGTAAACAACTACCTTTAAAATCGAAATATAGGGCTGCAAAACAAAACCCAACCTTTCTTTTTCAAGACCCTTCATCACTCAAATTAGGCTACCAAACAAAGGCATCTTTCTTTCCCCCCACAAAGCTTTTCATCTGCCCCGTTTGTGTGTTCCTAAGATGTCCTGCGCTCATTTCCAAGGGATCTACCACAGAGCATGGAATCGCTGCGTCGGCAGAGTCTAGACATGACAGTACTAAAAAAATCGTAGCGCCGAAAGAGTGCACGACGTCTGGCACGGACCGCCTTCAAAGCCTTCGGTTTCTTTGCGTCATTCGTGTTGTAGTGCGAGTAAACAGTGACGCGCTTAGTTTGTATGGAAAGTGTTCACAATGCTGCCTCTGGCAACGGCCGCTGTGGCGTCTCCGTACTCTGTGGGATTCACATCACTCCACGAATATTCGCTGCTTGACATTACTGTCTGAAATATAAAAGAGGCATTCTCTTGAGCGCTGCAGGCACGTTGACGTTGGAGTTTGGTATGAGGTATGTCCGCTTAAGGAAGAAGCGCCGGGGTAGCCCGCGAAATAAAGCCTTCTTACTTTTTTTGCAATTTGCAGGTCAGTGACAGGTTGTATGTTGAACAAAATATGATTCGCGACCGTAACAAATATGTATTTTCAGAATTATAATCATTTAAATCATCAGCCCACTAAGTTTATATATCCCTATTAATTGATATTTCATGAAATAGTCATTCAATAGGTTGGTTTAGTGGTTCTTCTGTTGCATAATGTGGTTATATGTGTTTTTGTTAAGTTGGTAGATGATAATGTCAGTGTTATGTGGTCGCTTCAGAAAGTATCGAGATTTTGCAATATCTATATAGATTTATCCTAAGGTTTTTTTTTTTGGGATATCATCAAATGACCTGTCCCGCTCTGGGCGGAGCGGAAGGACGTGTCAGACTCTTACTGACTAAAAGCCACCCTTGTTACTTCAGTTGCCTGTGCGCCAGGGCCACGGTAGCTCTTTCGAACAATCCGCGACCCTGGCAGGAGATTTATCCTTAGCTGGTTCTGCTGTCATTTAAAAGTACCTATCATGAAGTAGGCTTAAAGTTCTCATTTTTTTGCGCTATTTTATTGCTTACAATAAGTACGCGCTTTTTGACATCTGATGAACTTTTCTCTGAAAATTTCAATTTTGATTTATTGTGGTGAAGGTATCATAAAGAGTAGGTGTACTTTCTACATTCTATCTTCCAGAAGTCGAAACTCAAATCTAAATATCTAACAATCTTGTCTCCGTTGTGTATCAAAACTTTAACACTACATTTCATCTTACGGCATTAATTCCAAGCCACGCAAATTATAAAGGAAGCCCCATTGGGAACGACGACGTAGCTACAATATTTGCGCTCGTTAAAAATGCCTGAGCATTCTGGAGAACGTTATGCTTTTAAGCATTTTCTGAAAAATTGTTTAGATAGACGAGAGAGAATGGATGCTTAAGAGTGCTCGAGTGCTTTATATCAGTTATGCTCAGTTTTCGTAGTTCAGCGGTATAAGCAGAGAATTTCTGATATTCGTGGATTTTTTAAAAGGTAAATATTTTATGACAAAGTTTGACTATCGTTATAGCTAGTAGAATGTCACTTGGTCGAAAATAATAATAATAATCATTTTTATTTCAGGAAATTATTCCCATATTAAACACTACAAATTACATAGAAATATACTTATGGAGTCATTATACAAAAATTAAAATATTACGAATTAAAATTAAAACAGTACACATTAAAATCTTGCATTCAAAATAAAAGCTTATTAATTTTATTTTATTAAAGTAAACGGTATTTCTTGGGACTTTGCCAATGCAACACTTTGAATGTGTTTTTTGTTAGCTAATTTGCGAGAAAAAAGGTAATTTAAAGTAAATAGTTGGTAAATATCTAACAAATTGGTGTTTCAACGGTACAGGTGTTTCACTAGAGTTTGCATTGTTTGTTATATTTTTTAAGATTTATTATTATAAGTAACTAGCTTTTTCCCGCGGCTTCGCTCGCGTTAATTTAGAATTTGTCAATCAATTCGGGTTGTTCGGGGAATTATAGTTAGGAGGATGAAAAACCGGTCTATCGACACTCTAGACTCACAAAATGTATTAGGTACTTAAATAAAAAATAAAAATAAACTCTTAACACACTACTAAAGTTTCTACAATATTATAATTCAATCATAACTCGAAAGACACGTGGCGCCATCTATTATTATCTTAAGAAAGTTATTGTTGTTTTCCTCGGGAACAGTACTTTTTTTCAGGATGAAAGATAACCTATGTCCGTTTCGCTACACCTGACAACGTATATGCAAAATTTCAGGATGATCGGTTCAGTGGTTTAAGCGTGAAAAGATAACAAACAAACAAACTTATTTTCGGATTTATATTAGTTAGGATTCATAATAGCCCGGGAAAATAAAACACCAGAAAACCTACCTACCTACTATTTGAAAACTACTGAGAATAATATATATTATATATATACACTGACAATTGTGAATCTTTTTTTTGCGAGCCGACGGTTTCTTGGAAAAATCTTTTTTTTACGAAAACCACAAATGGCTTTTAATTGGCCTTCTTCCACTAACTGTCAACTATCTGTATCCTAGCTTTAAGTTTTCTTAAGTAATAAAATAAAATAAAATCATAACGGCAGATACTCGAAATACTTGAACTTACGTGTTCGATCTTTGCGCTTTATTAATAGAGTTTTTTCCTGGATAACTCTTTTACCTCATATCAACGTATTTTTCGATACGCTTGTGTGTGTTGAAGTCTATAGAGCTTTTTTATACATAAGATAACATGCCTTGTCTTCCCAAAGGGTTGGGCAGACGTGTGCTTATATTACACCCACATTTCGCCAGATGTTTAAGTCCCATGTAGTATGTGTTGATATTTCAAATAAAAACACTCAAGGTATTGTAGCGGTATCTACATCGCCACATGCGAGCTTCACGTCACACTGACGTCACGCAAAATCCTGCATCGCGCAAGCAGAGTTTACCGCGCAACTAGCATATATACAACGTCCCGACATCAATCGTCGGGCAGTTGCCCACCAGACACGATACCCGGAGGATCCTCCCTTTTCCATACAGTATGAGTGAACTTTACACCCTGTTCCTCATACCTCTATAGTATAATAAATCATATATATTTAAATACTTCCACTTGGAGCACTTTACACTTCAAAGGCTGAACGATAACTAACTAACATTTCCGTTACGACACAAAACTATGTACTGTGGTAAAGCAGTACGGAACATCAAGCGCCATCTGTTAGCGGACGTTATAATTATGCATTGCTTTACAAATTCAAGTGCTTTGCAAGTCAAATACATTAATCGAGCACTTCAGTTTGCGGTCGTGTTGGCCTCAGATGGCGTCATCTTTATAAATGCCTCTGATGGAAGTCGGCACAAGGTAACTTCTTTCGACGAGCTGAAGCCCTTGTTAGCCAAGTAATCTAAGGCGCCGGGCGCGACTCCATCAACGAGGTGAAGAATTGTTGACGCAATCAGCCGGCAGCCTGAAAATCACAATCTTACCCGTATTAGTTCCTGTCGTCTATCCACACCATCGAAAAGTTGACCGGGAAAATTGTAGCCCCCTCCCCGGTTGATTCTGAAGTGCCATGCTTGACTGATGCGGTGAACGCCTGGACAGCGGATTGCCCGGATACAGATCTGCTCGTGAACCTATCTTCCCAGAGACAGTGGGATGAGCCGCTCTGCAGGTTGGTATGGAATAATCTTATCAGTACGACCTCCAATACTGCTGAGCGTGCCCGCCTGCTGGCTGTAGGAGAAAGGGAGTCAGGCCTCTGGCTTCAGGTGCTGTCACCCAACATAGGCACTATGCTGGGTGACACCAATTTCCGGGTCACTACTTGTCTGCATCTTGGCGCTTCTTGCGGGGCTCCGCATCGCTGCCAGGGCGGTGAAGCTGTCGACTACCTCGGACACCATGGCCCATCTTGCAGTGGAGTAGAGTGTAGGCTGGATGGCACGGCACGCCAGGACTAATGACATCATCCACCGTGCTCTTGTCACCAGGGTGCCAGCTGTTTTAGAACCCAACGGCTTGGCACGCGACAATGGGAAGAGACCAGACGGAATGACCATAATGCCCTGGAAGTTAGTCAGGCCTTAGGTGTGGGATCCAACGTGTGTCGACACCCTTGCGCCGTCCCATCTTCCTAGCACTGCGGGATGTGCTGGGGCGGCTGCTGCAGGAGCGGAAAACCTCAAACGGCGAATATATTTTAACCTTATTGGGAGTTATATGTTCAAACCGTTTGGGATTGAAACACTAGGGCCATGGGGTCTGAGTGCCCACTTGGTTTTTCGAGATATCGCCAAGCGATTGGTCAACTTTTCACGGGACCAGAGGGCTGGCTTATTTTTGGGCCAAAGAATCAGCATTACTATACAACGCGGCAACGTTGCCAGTCTTTTGGGAACTTTTCCTGTTGACAGCGATGCGGACGAATTTTTATGCCTTCTTTTCTTTCTTTATTATATACGTGAACAGTCAGCAAATGAGATAAGTATCTAGTCACCGGATATAGTAGAAATTTAGTAAGAAACCAATGAATGTTTTCGAATTTAATTTAGTTTGAATAATGACCAGTTTCTTTTCTATTTTTTTTTTTCTATTGTCGATCCCTACTTCTAAATGCTATTGATAAATTCCAGGCAGAAAAACCCAATAACACTTTGCTCGACCTGGGAATAAAATCCAGGACCGCATGCTCAGAAGTAGCGCTTGCGACCACTAGACTAATGAGGCAGCTTTTTTAACCTTTAACTGCCGTCATGCGGTCTCACAGACCGCTGCGGTTTTCTAAACTGCTAGATTGCACTGTTCCCCGCTTCCCCCGACTTGACCGTCTCAGTACCTTCGAGTTCAGTTGCGCCGGCGTCATAGAGGGTAGTAGTTGTATCTCAGCGTGCAGTTCTCGGGAGTAATTTGTGTTCGAAGTTGAACCGCGGTCTCTGTGACCGCACGTCGAAGATTACGTAACTTTTTAAATTGTAATTATAATTGGATATTGTAATTTATGTTTGATTTAATGTGAAAATGTCACATCCTGGATTATTAGGGACAAGAAAAACAAAAGCGGACGATGCTTCAAAAAAAAAAATGTGGGTAGTAAGAGATTTGCTGTGACAGACTCGCGTTTAGGTGAAATGTTGTACTCTGTGATAAATGAAGACGAGAGTGGTTCAGAAGCAGATGACATTGAAGAAGACTATGTGCCACCTCAAAGCGATCATGATACTGTCAGTGAAACTGAAGAGTTAGATTCAGATGAACAAGTTCAACCAGAAAGTGGCCAAAAAGTCTGCGCTGATTGTGTGTAATGTTCACCCATTGTCAGAATGTTTTTTTCTATGAAAAATTTGTGCTATTATTTTTTATTCTGTTTATTTGTTCATTAATAATAGAAAAATACTACTTTTTTGTTGATTTTTTGTGAGTTTAATATTTAAGTGAATTGTTTTTGATCTCAAGTGTAATTTCACGCAATGTAAGAGTCCAAAAAGTTGATTATAGTAAAAATATATAAATACGGGTTAATGCGTATTTAATGTTTTTTTATTTATTCAATAACACTTTTTCGTTTACATAAAGTTCAAAAAAGTTGTTTAAAATACGATAGTTAAAATTTTATGAGCAAAATAATACAGCGGTCACAGTGACCGCATGTCGGCGACAGCGTGACAAAAACCCATGACGGTGGTTAAAGGTTAAAAGACGTTTACATATGTTATTCGAAATGATTAAAACAATAATCAAAGCGTAAAAGAAATCCCTTCGTAAACAAATAAATAAGTTCTTCCACATTTATGCAATAAACGAAAAGAAAACTTACACCACAAAAATATTTCCCAAGGAAATTATTCCATATTCCTAATGACCCCCAACTACTCTTTGTCACAAAGAAAATAACGAGAAGTCTTCTAAATTGTGACCGTAGAGGGGAGAAGAGGGAGACATGCACAAATGGATGAATAAAAACTTGGTAACGAGTGGCTACGATCCTTTGCGGTACAAGGAGACCGTGCATTGTGTTTCGAGTAGTGTGTGGGTTGTGGTCCAAGTTACAGAAGCTAACGGGTTTGATTTTATAGTTAGGTTTAATGACCTTTCCGTAACAGTGCATGTGTTTCCTTATTTTCTCGAGTTACATAATGTACGTACATAACAGTCCGTAGGTACATAGTACAAATCTCATACAGTAGTACGTGATCTAAAAAGAGCCTTTTTTTTTTTTGGGTGGGAAATCGTCAAATGACCTCTCCCGCTTTGGTCGGAGTGGAAGGGCGTGTCAGACTCTTACTGACTAAAACCCAGTTGCCTGTGCGCCAGCACCACGGTAACTCTTTCGAACACTCCGCGACTCCGGCAGGCATCGGCCCTTTCAGACCCCGTCAATGATGCTGACATCTCTTTGAGGTGCGCGTGGACCACGACGCGCCGTCAACCCGGGTTTGGTCCTTACCGGTCGACGAGCTGCCCATTGCTCACCGTCCGCAAGCCCACGCCTACGGTGGCCAGGAGTCGGCAATCGACTCCCGACGCCCAGGGCGTCTCCTCCTGCGGCGACTAGGGGCGTGAGGGCGCAACGATTGCCTCTCCCTCACGCGCTCCGCCTCCTCCTTCTCGAGCATTACTGTTTCGCAGAAAGAGGTGACGGCTTCCCATTCCCTCTCGCTCCGTACCATGGCCCGAACCAGGGCCGGAAGCGAGAGATCGCCGCCACGAGGACACGGCGGTGCTCCGCCCAAGCCGAGCAGACCTCCACCGCATGCTCTACCGTGGCCTCCGGTCGATCCACACAATGATAACACCTGGGCGTTTCCTCCCGCCTTATTCGAAACAGGAACCTCCCGAAACAGCCATGTCCGGTGAGGACCTGCGTCAGGCGGAAGGTGAGGACGCCGTAGCGCCTCTCATGCCACACCTCAAAGAGGGGAGTTACCGCCGCAATTGTGGCGTGCCCTATCTAAAAAGAGCCTGGGGTGTATAATAAGGAGGCAATTATATCCTCATTTTCGATACTGACATATGTACATACATACATAACATTACGCTTGATGTCCCCAAGGGTTAGGCAGAGGTGCACCCACAGTAAAAATGACAATACAAAAAAATAAAAATAGGGGACAGTAAAGGCAACGCTCGTAGATCTTAAGATCTAACACAAAACACGCACAGTGAAGGGTTCCATAATTGATATGAATTTATCCCAAAAACAAACTTAACATTGTAGTTGAAAAACATGTTGTCCCATACATCGATATACGTCACGGTCAATTCTCCAACTGCAAATGTAAATTTCTAATCGCATTTTTTTTTTTGTATGTCATAAAACCACAAATTTACTATTTTCGGACTTTTTCCTTTAATTGTGCTGTGAAACCTTGCTTCTTGCCAAACATAAATCCAGGTCAACGGGCAGTATCCTATAGGTTTTGATTTATTTGCGAGTATCAAAATTATGTGGTATAAACGGCCGTATTTTTTTATTTCGATGACTTCGAAGCTTGATTTTTTTAGAGCTCCAAAGTACCGTAGACTTACGTATTTTATATTGATTTCAACTTAATACCTCCGACGTTCGACGAAGTGATCCTGTAAGGGTTCCGTTATTTCTTTTGAGGTAGAAGAAGACGGAATCCTAAAAAGTGTCAGAGGACACTATCACGAATATAATTTTAGTCTATAAAACGGAATAGAAAATAATTTAAAAAAGAAACGTAAGTAGGTACCTAGGTATAAGTGAGAAAAATATAAGCACACTGCTGACATTTTTATTTTTCTCGATACTGTTTATTTAATTTAATAATTACAATAGTTGACGCAGATACAAATTGTTGTTGAACGTTCAGTCAGTAATAAAATTCGACCATCAATATTACATTAGGCTAGTTACAATTCCCAGTGATGCGCATTGAATTTAAATTGAATTATCATGAAACTTGTCGTATGTTTAATACTATTGTGTGACGTCGGCTTTGTGTATGCAAATATTTAGAATTATTAATTTTCAAATGACAAAGCAAATATGAGATGATTTGAATAACTATTTGTGAGGTTGTGTGGCATATTCGGCCTTACAAATGTTTGATATTCTTATTTAGGTTAAAAACCATCTGTATAAAACGTTGTTTTATTATTTATTTATCAACATTGGCGTTTGTTGGCTGATTTTAATGAATTATGATATTATGGTAACTAACACCATTAATGAAGTGCTCATTTGACTAAGTCAAATGTGCATTTTAGGCATGATTTAGGTACCTTGAGGAGAAAAAAATCTCTTTAACTATTTTATTAAAACCACGGATTTAAAGATGTGAATCTTTGTATCTTCTATCTGCTGTAGTTAGATATTTAGGGCGAAAGTCCATTTTATCACCTTAAAAAATAAAAATACCTATAGCAGTTGGTAATTTTATTTAAGTATATCTATGTTGTACTTAAAATAGAATAGAATACTCTTTATTATGTACACCATAAAATTACAGATATAAATGTAGACATTTTACACAGGGTGACACAATGGCGGTCTTATCGCTAAAAGCGATCTTTTACAGACAACCTTTGGATGGATTCAAGGGAGAAGGAGAGACAATACTGCAGGTAGTCAGTGGTGTACCATTTACATATACAACAAATACAAACATACATAAAACATATACTTATCTACATATAATATATACAATAATAAACATGAAACAAGAGCAAGGAAACTAAATGTAATGATGATGTTTAAGGAGAGAGGAAGTGTTTTTTAACCATCATTTTAAAAGCGGACAAACATCAAAAAAGAAATCTAATCTTAAATAAATTACAAAATAAGAAATTAAAGAAAACCATAGCATAAAAAGGGTATTTAGGAAATCTTGACATTAAGTTTTTTTTCTCCTTAGACCACACCACTACAGGACGTAGGTACTAAAACGTCTTTGAGTGGCGACAGCCTTGAAGTGTAACCATGCAAATTATGAGGCAGGTACACATTGACGGCTCGTGCCTTGCCTCTGCGGTTGCTGTGTTTGTTAGACACGACGTGTGTTCTGGCTTTAGTTGGGGTAACATGGCACGAGAAGGGTTATTTACAATAAATATTGGGGATGTTTGTTTCTTGGTCATATGTTCTCGGGCTAAGATGGCCGTCTTATTTCTATTTTTTTTCGTGTATGTCTTAAAGTGAAGATGAATTCTCTCATTTAAGTCGGCCGTAGCTGAATGGAAATTCTAATAGATTGTTGATATAATGTAAGTCTGAAGAGGCTATAAGGCCCAAAAGGCCCAAAAGCCCAGGTCCTAGTAAGGCCAAAAGTCAAATATAGCATGATATAAGAGAGGTGCAAGAGGGATGCAGCTATAAGAGAAGAGGAGAAATTCCCGTATTTTTAAAAACGGTCTTGTAGCGGCATCTACAACGCCACATGCTAGCTAAGCGTCACACTGACGTCACGCAAAATACTGCATCGCGCAAGCAGAGTTTACCGCGCAACTAGCATATATACATCGTCCCGACATCAACCGTCGGGCAGTTGCCCACCAGACACGACACCCGTCTGGTCGGAGGATTCTCCCTTTTCTGTGGAGGTGTGAGTGAACTTTATACCCTGTTCCTCATACCTCTATAGTCTCTATCAGTCAAAAATACCTGTAATATTCATACATTTTCGTAATTTTTTTACATTTCTTGTTGTTGAGATGAGATAGCGACTAGATTTTAATTTCGGGTTTTTAATTACGAAAATTGGCCATAAGAAGATAATAGAACATTATTTTTCAAAATATAAACCTACTATATCTGTCTGTTTCGATTTTGAACTTATCAGAGGCTTATTTCAACGCAATCGTTGAATTACTTTATGTAAATAGTAATAAGACTTGACAGCGGGCAAAGCTTCTACCGATATTAAAATTATCTTTAAGTCATTGAAATACATTTTCCATTACAGCATTTAAATGCTTTGCAAAATATTTTAATTATCTTCAGCAAAATAATTTTGCTTTTCATTAAAGTCTTTGACTTTTGAAAGTCAGCTTACATTTTAAATTAATATCTCTGAAAGGTAAATCATTTTGATGTGCTTTATTATTTAATTTGAGTGACGTTAATTTAACTTTTACTTAGTAACTGACAGAATAAGTAAGTGGACACCTATTTTATGTGATTTATTATTTATTAAAAAAACCTTTTTAATTAAATTTATCAAAAAAGAAATAATCTTTATCTAAGTGCTTTCGTATTGTAACTTATACAAAAAAAAAAAACAACGAAACGCATGGACAGATTATTAGTACCCTAGGTATACAAGGCCAAATAAATTAGCTGGCGAAACTTCACAGACAAAGTCAAAGTCAAGTCATTTATTTCAAATGGGCATATACTCGTAATGGGCACTTTTGAAAATCAAAAAATACAAGAAAATAGATTTGATTCTAGTTGGCTCTTTCAAAAGGTAGTTTCGTATGGAGAAGAATGGGTAAGAAACTTCACACGTTATCGATATCTAATGACGATAAAACAAAAAAAAATGCATGCCAAGTGCGAGTCGGACTCGCACACAAAGGGTTCCGTACCACCGTACAATATTTAACACTGTTTTTTTTAAACATGTTTCTTGTATTTGGAGCCCTTTCATTTTTAACTTTATTTTATTTTTGAACGAGCGAGCGCGAATCGCGAGCTAAGCGTTTCCGTTTCAGCTTGGACAAAAGTGCTTTCTTATGTCCGGATGCCCGGCTGTTCTCCTCTACAGGTCGCATTTCTCAACCAATTCTCGTGAAATTTTTTTGGCAGGTTCGATAATTATATGGGAATTTTCTGTAGATTCAGTTCTTCGAAATTTTTCAAAATGACGAGATATGGGGGTTGAAAACGTAAAAAAGAACATATTTCAGCCATTTCGCGTGCTTTTTGTTTTAAGGTGCGCGGTGAATATTTATTCAGTTTTAAGCTATGTAAAGACAGACTCGCGAGGTCTACAGCTCACAGAGCCACTAATTATTATTTGTTGTTATAGCGGCAAAAATAGAAATACACACTCTGTGAAAATTTCAACTGTCTACGCATAACGGCTTATGAGATAAAGCCCGCTGACACACAGATGGTCGGACGGACGTACAGACGGATGGATAGACGGACGGACAGCGGAGACTCAGTAAGAGGGTTCCGTTGGCAGCCTTTTAGTACGGAACCCTAAAAAGATTGTATAAACTCAGAAATGACCAACGGTGGCTGAACCCGTAATTAAATGTAGCAACTTGAAATTGTATATTTTATATATTTTTTATTTAAATTATTGTCATCAATATTATATTCATCACGTCAGTGTAGTTTCACTAGCTAATTCAATTTGACTTTGTATCAGTGTACTTATAGAATAGAAAGGGCTCATGGCTAAGTAATAACAGCCTCACGGGTCGATCGATCAGGTTAAGCTATACTTGCCGCGGTTGGTCCGTAGACGGGTGACCATCTAGACATACCCAGACCCCTCCGTGCCTCGGAAAGCACGTTAAGCCATTGGTCCCGGCTGTCATTCCTGGATCTTTGGCAGTTGTTACAGGTCGTCATAAACCCAAAACTTTGACAACCAGTCTTACCAAGAGGTCGGATCGTGCTACCCAGTAACTGAGTTGTGGAGGTCAGATAGGCAGGCAGTAAAATTCTGGAATTCAGCTGCCTCCGGTTAGACTGGAAGCCGACCCAAACATGAAAAGGCTAGGCAGATTATAATAAGTATACTTATAGAATAATTTCGGTCTCTGTCTGTCTAGAATCTCCAGGACACACTTATATTAAAATGCTAGGGGGGGTTTTAAGAAGATACCTTTCTTTGTTCGTTGATTGATTTCAGATAAAACTGCTCACCAAATTTCAAGATTCTATGATTTGTGTAAGATTTTTGTTTCATACCTGTTATAAAGTCTTTGTTTATTTTATCTAATTTGAAATATTTAAACGTATATAAATTATTTAAAAAAAAAAACATTGTTTATCTAATTGACTACCAAATAAAATTTTACGTATATTCAAATTACAAAAGCTGTCATTCTTTGACATTTGTATCAAATGGCTATCTACAATCCGTCAAATTGACGTAGTGCGCCAATGTGATAAACAATAATTTCAAGTTAGTTAAAATTATGAAATATTTGCCAGCTCATATTCTACGCAGGATTCTAGCAATAAAATTATGACATAAACAAAGGCTTTTCTCTCATATCTTTAACAAGAGTCTTAGCAACAAAACAAGACATTAAGCTCTCCTCGTTAGCTCGTATAATTAAATTAAATTAATTAGAGTAGAATATTTTGAACGGGATAACAAACAATTAAACCACAGCTTAATCTAAGTGGGAATGTATTGTGGAGACGCGGTCATATTGCTGCGTCACTGTTTGTCGGGAGTTGAGCTACATACGTGTAATAAGTATTATCAGCGTGGTATACAAAACTATTTATGTTAATTAAGTATGTTTATGAAAATCTAAAGGTTAAAAACAAAAACATATTATTTTCTGAGTCGATTGACGTCATCAAACGGGTACACCTCTTTACTTCGGGATGTAACGGAGAATTTTCGTGGAAAAGCTAAGGTAAGGTAACTATGCTCGACTCGGGACTCGAACCCAGGGAATCCGATCGTACCCTCAGTGTTGCACTGCCACACCTAAACCAACATATTATTAAGTATGTAGATATCCGAGCAGAACTTGTCTTTATTTTTAGGGTACCGAACATCCTAATGAAAAAACGGAACCATTATACGGTCACTAGTGTGTCTGTTTGGACATCTGTCACAGCCAATTTACTCCGAATCTACGGGATTGATTAAGTTGAAATTTGGTACATGAATTGCTGTGACTCAAATATGGATGTGTAACGTAAATTAATGAATTTTTAATATGGTGTCACTTTTGGGGGGAAAACTAGAAAAATAAAGAATAAAGTTTTGCAGACTGTACCGTGTGACATATTTCTGAAAGGGTTCTGCCCTCACCATACATATGGACCAATCTGTAAGGTTTGTAGAGTTAGCCCTTGTAAAGTTAGGGGTTTTTTTTATTTTTTGGTGGAAATCATCGAATAACTTCTCCCGCTATGGGTGGAGCTGGAGGGCGTGTCAGACTTTTACTGACTAAAACCCACCCGTGTTCCTTCAGTTCCCTGTGCGCCAGAGCCACGGTAACTCTTTCGAACAATCTTCGACCCCAGCGCATAGGCCCTATCGGACCCCGTCAATTAATGCTGAAATCTCTTTGAAGAATCGCTTCTTTTTTACATTAGATATGATAACTTTTTAACAGTGAAAGCGTAAGCGTAAGCGTAGCGTGTGTAAGTCTTGGCAACCTACTTTACAGGAAATTTCTTTTCTCTCTTCATGCTATTTCAACTCGCACTTGTCCGGGTTTAAATGTACGTGATTCCGTGATAATTTACTTTTTTCTTTCTTTCTTTCTTTCTTTTCTTTATTAGTTTTGACTAAGCTCAACAATTCCAAAGTTTTTTTTAAAACTTTATCTGCCATTGTCATTAGCTAATATAATATGTGTGGAACCTCTCAAAATTATATCGTTCTCATAGTTCGCATGTTTTGGAAAACAGTTAGAGCAGTTACTATTAAATTGAATACCCCAAGGTTTTCCGTCAGGCCGTAGTATTAGACAATATTAAGGGGAATAGTCGGTAATGAGAACATAACAGGTGGGTTCATTTCCGCAGTATAATTGTACAGGGTTATCGGTAATACGTCGGCAATCCATTAAGGGGATGTAGGGGAGGCCATTTGCAACCAAATGACCTCTATGACCTCAATGCAAATGTCAACCATTTTCGAGTAATATTATTTTTTTGGCGGTACCTACACAACTTTGAAAATTTATAAAAAAACAAACGATGCATGATTTTTTTAAATATATTATTATCTGCTTCTACTTCAAGACATAATAATCAACCATAAACTGACAATTAACTTTGTAGCGGCATCTACAATCACCACATGCGAGCTACGCGTCATACTGACGTCACGCAAAATCCTTCATCGCGCAAGCAGAGTTTACCGCGCAACTAGCATATATACAACATCCCGACATCAACCGTTGGGCAGTTGCCCACCAGACAAGACACCCGTCTGGTCGGAGGATCCTCCCTTTTCAATAGAGTATGAGTGAACTTTACACCCTGTTCCTCATACCTCTATAACTTTAATAATTATTAAATCAGAGCTACAATTTCACCATTTTGAGTAGGATATTTGACTAATATAGTCGATTTCTGCATAAAACACAGGATAGACTTTATCGGCAGAACATACCAATAACATGTACAACGTCTCAGCTATCTAATGAGATACAATAAGATACCACATAACTTCAAAAAAATATAAAATGTCAAATTACTCGAAAATGGTTGACATTTGCATAGAGGTCATAAGGGATAATTTGGTTGCAAATGACCTCCCCTACATCGGTCACCATAGCGTCGAACACTACTTTCTACAAATGCACATCAGCATGATTGAGTAGTTTGGGAAATGTAAGTGTTGGTAATGTAAATCATACTTTTAATGTAAATACAAAACGTACTACAGTGTAACTGAGTTCTTATTGGAGAAAAATATTTGTTAATTAGTGACATCTTGATATTGTTTTTGACATTTTTGATTTTTGACATTTTGATCTTTGACATTTTGATTTCTGACATTTTGATTTTGGAATTGTAATAATAATGATATTGGTAATAGTAATGACATGTTAAATGATGTAATGACAATGGTATGATATTTGTAATAGTAATGAATAGTAATGACATGATGTTTAATCTTATGATACTAATTTATATTTTCCTTTTAATACAGACATATATTTTTAATTAAGTCGACGATTTAAGAATTTTATAATGGTAATTTATAAATTGATCTAAATAAGTGTAATAATAGTGATATAAATAATTTCAAATGTTTGCATGCCGATTGGTAAAATGTGGCTGAGCTAAATGTAATCTTAAGAACTATTATGTATTACCCATATTTGCAAAATAAAATTCTATTCTATTCTATTCTATTCTATTCTAATGTAAGTACTTGATTATTACATATAGCAAATTAAGAAAAACTTGAAAATACTCAACGAACTAGGGAAGTATTTTCAAGTTCTTCGTGATTTGTAACCAAAAGTAAAAAATAAAACATTATGGTAAAATCATAATTTAATTATTTTCAGTGACTTTTGCTTATTTATTTGAGTATTTCATTTTCTATGCACATATTTTTTGTTGAGCTGGACTTCTTTTTAAAGGATTGACTTACAATCGCAGTAGACCGGTAGACCGGTAAAAGTGGAAAGAGGGAATGAGGCTTTTGCCCTGGAATGTGTCCCACTCACCCACACAGGCTTATAATAAATAATAATACATATTTTAGGCAGGGCTTGTTAACGTTACCAAATAACAAAATAATTACCGTTAAGTAACGTTAATTTCATTGTGATACCTTACTAACGTTACAAAAAAGTAACGTTACTTTTTTAACTTAACAGTATTTTAACGTTAATTAACATTACCGTAAAATACACAAGTAACGTTAATTTTACCGTTAATTTAGCTACGTTGCCGTTCCGTAGATTTACATTTTTGTGCGCTCGCTTTGGCATAGCGTTGGATCACTATAGATGCACTGTTGCCGCTTTGCCGCGCCGCCGCCGCGCCGTCACGCCTCATTCGTGTGTAATACCTACAGTGAGTTGATTTGTTCGAGACGCAAAAATTTTGGTTGGGTATTTCAGATGAGGTTTCTTCCTGAAGGGCAAGCGATAACTTGCTATTGACTTTAAAATAAACTGGTTTACCCCTAATTGAGCCCGTTTACCTATGGCAAATTACAGGCATCACGGGGATAGTTTTTTTTTTGGTGGCAAATCTTCAAATGACCTCTCCAGCTCTGGGTGGAGCGGAAGGGCGTGTCAGACTTACTGACTAAAACCCACTCGTGTTCCTTCAGTTGCTGTGCGCCAGGGCCACGGTAACTCTTTCGAACAATCCGCGACCCCGGCAGACATCGGCCCTTTTGGACCCCGTCAATGGTGCTGACATCTCTTTGAGGCGTGCGTGGAACACGACGCACCGTCGAACCGGGCCTGGTCCCTACCGCAAGCTCGCGCCTACGGTGGCCGGGAGTCGGCAACCGACTCCCGACGCCCAGGGTGTCTCTTCCTGTGGTGTCTAGGGGCGCGAGGGCGCAGCGATTGCCTCTCCCTCACGCGCTCCGCCTCCTCCTTCGCAAGCATTACAGCTTCGCAGAAGGAGGTGACGGCTTCCCATTCCCTCTCGCTCTGTACTATGGCCTGAACCAGCACGCGTAGCATGACTATTATAGAAACTGGTTTTGTCGACGGAAGAATAGACAAAAATTACGTTCCGTGAAGACAGTACGACGGCAGCAAAGTAGAAAGAGTCAACTGCACTTTTTACGAAATTCAGTAAAACGTTCACGTTTTTCTTTTATTTTGCTTATATCTCGAAAATGGTGTGTCCTATCGCAAAAATAATGAAAATTTCGACCCCCTTTATGGAACCCTTAAACCCCTAAAACTGAACATGTAGGTAATATTTTTTCACATTTTCCATACAAAATGTGAAAAATTCAATTTTTCCATTCCAATTTTATACTTTGGGGCCGTCGAGTAAAAAATTGTCTAATATCTTTAGCATGGTGATTACAAAATCAAATTGTCTTCACTACCTTAGAAAACAGTCAGTTGTCAGAGTGATTTTGACGTTTGGGATAGAAATCTTTCTTCTAAAATAGTCTACACATAAAAGGACCTAGACAGCGATCGGAAGAAACGAAAGACAAAATGACAAATTGTAGAAGGATTTTTACGGTGCGATGTCAAAAATAGAGAAACAAATGTCACTTTGTATAGAAATAGCTATGTATTGTCTTCCAAGAAATAGAAAGCGTCATGCTACGCCTGCAGGGTTGGACGCGAGAGATCACCGCCACGAGGACACGGCGGTGCTCCGCCCAAGCCGGGCAGACCACCGTATGCTCCACCGTGTCCTCCGGTCGATCCACACAATGATAACACCCGGGCGTTTCCTCCCGCCTTATCCGAAACAGAAACCTCCCGAAACAGACATGTCTGGTGAGGACCTGCGTCAGACGGAAGGTGAGGACGCCGTGGCGCCTCTCAAACCACTCCTCAAAGAGGGGACTTACCGCCGCAATTGTGGCGTGCCCTGTGCTGGGTTGCGACAGTCGCACTCTCCATGCCGCCATGAGATCCCGCCGGGGCTCCGTCCGCTGTGCCGCGATTTCTCGCGGCAGCGGAGTTATGCCCCGGCGGCGTTTCGCCTCCTCGCGATCGGGGGATGCCTGAAATGCGTAAATGTAAGCGCTCATACATATGAACGGCACGCGGCGGTCTGTGACAACAGTCGACATGCCATGGCGGTGCGTTAGACTATTAGATCCTGCATGTTTACAACGACTATTGTAATAACTATAAATAAGTAAATTAATTACTTTGATTATTGTCTTCACTCATCTTGATATTGGATAAATTGTCAGTTATCACACTTATCACTGACTAAATCAGCTCACTATACTAGTCACGCGTAAGAATCAGACAATGTTTTTATCGGCACGGCACCACAGCGACGCGTGAGAGGGCCACAGCGGCGCGGCGAGTGGCCCGCCGCGCCGCGCACCTCCGCCCCCATTACTTCCACGTCACAAGATAACAGTTAAAAAATAACGGTAAAATTAACGTTATTTAACAATTAACGTTAATAAAGATTAACGTTAAAATGTAGCATAAGTAACGTTAAATCTATTACCGTTATTTAAATATTAACGGTAACTCTGTCAAATAGAGGTAACGTTACGAACATTTTACCGGTATTTAAAGCCCTGATTTTAGGTACACAGGCTGGAGAAAAACTAGGCAAACAGTGAGTTACATAGTTAAAGTTAAGACTTTTCGATACAAAAGCGCATTCCATATTAGCCAACATGTCAACTTTAGGTAAATATGCATCCGAATATTCGATCTCTGCGTATAACAGTCACTATGTCGAGGACTTCTCAATGATAACTTTTGTAGAAAAAGTCGGGGAAATTGTCTACCAATTCAAACTATCCGTATAATCAATTTTACAACTATTATTCTTTGACAGTTGTATGAAATGGCTATAACACGGCAAACTGAAGTAGGGTGTCATTTGATAAACAAATAATTTCCCTGACTATACAAGGTTAATGAGGTGAGTGTAAAATGTAAAACTTATTTATCATAAGTATTATGACATCTACATAATTGACATTACTTAAATAATATTGAAACATTTTCATTATTCTTGCTATTTTTTACCGACATGACATCATTATTAATGATCGCTATTTTTAATATAAATTATTATTTTAAATGAATAGAAATGTATTTAATTTAAATTTTATTAATTGCATTGTAATCTAAATTTAAATTATGAAACCATTATTAGTATTTGTATGTTATTGCTAATTAATAAATGTGTATAACCAAGTATAACCAAGATATAAAATCTAAATATTTGCACGGCTGAAATGCCAAATACAGTGAAACCCATAGATCTTAAGAACTCGTGTTAGCTACATAGGTAGCTAATTAATTAATGATATATTTATTTGCAAGAATATAAATTCTTGCAAATAAATATATCATTAATTCATTCAATAGCTTTAGCATCTTCAGCGCTACCCAATATATACGTAAGAAAAACGCATTGTCATTTTACGCAGGTATAACTCTACAAGGAATATTTACCCATGTCATCTACCCAGACGCTAACGTAGATCTCCAGCTAACGGAGTATGTCCAAGCTATTAGCAGACGAAATAGCCTCGTTAACGTCTCCATGACAACCGTCCTCCGTGTGACTAACTTTGATGAGCCTATTAATGTGTTCCAGAGCATGTGCCTTCGAATTGAACCATAAATTCTCGATTAATTGGTCGTGTTAATTGTCAATTTTAGTTATTACTCTTTAAACTCGAAACCTTTTTTTTTGGGTGGGAAATCATCAAATGACCTCTCCCGCTCTGGGCGGAGCGGAAGGGCGTGTCAGACTCTTACTGACTAAAACCCACCCGTATTCCTTCAGTAGCCTGTGCGCCAGCGCCACGGTAACTCTTTCGAACAATCCGCGACCCCGGCAGGCATCGGCCCTTGCGGATCCTGTCAATGATGCTGACATCTCCTTATCGGACGGCGAGCTTGAACTCGAACACTACTGTCAGTTAAATATAAAAAATTTCATATCAAATAAATTCTTGGTATTTTGACAGGTAGCAAATCTATCAAAATCTTTGTGCACTAAAAAGATTTCCCAATCAGAACCATGTTCGAGTCACCGACATTACAGTATTACGTTCGTTTAAGAAAATAATTATATTTTAAAAGCTCTCTCGTGTCTTGAACTAGTTTTATAGTAAGTAATTAATTATGTTGTATTATGTTATTGTGTTAAGTTGATGAGTTCATGTTATGTTATTATGTTATGTTGTTGTTATGTTATTGTGTAAGATCTTAATGTACCGTGTACTGAGAAATAAATTATATCTTATTTCATGTTGGTTAAATTATTCTGAGATTTTGGTCATGCGTTTGATGCCCAGGTCTGGAAAAGTGCTATTGGGGTTTCCCATCAAGAATACCTCAATAATAGTCCATTGAGTGGATTTTTGACCGGTCATAATAATAGACTCGGCTTAATAGAGGCGAGCCCATAAGAGCATGCACAGTAAACAAATCAAACAATACTATTTTGACATCCAAAAAAAATCTTCTGTCCTTGTAATTACTATAGTTTATGTTGATGACAATAGGCTTACCCCTATTGATAAATGACAAATGATTTTATTTCTGTAACTAGGTTTGTACACTTTTACACGTAATTCATATTTGAAAAACTAGATTAGGTCGGCGTTTCCTATCTGACTACTCTGAGAAGAAAGGCCGAAACAAACTCAGAGGTCACAGTCTTTTTTAAAGTCCAGACATAATCTTGGTCAGATCATGTGAAGACCATGTAGATTTGTGTCTGAAATGGTCTTTTGAGGAAAATCACACAGATTGAGTGGACCTGTCCAGTCAGTGCACGCATTTGTCAGTAATCGTGCAGTATTACATGGGACTTAAACATAACAGGCAAAATGTGGGTGTAATGTACACCTCTGTCTATTCTTTTAGCATTACAGGCGTGATGTTACGTTACGTCAGGGTCTAGGTAGCTTGCCTATTTCCTTTGCTAACGACAGAGTATTAGCAACCAGTGCAGGTAGATATTATGTTGGTAATAGTGCGGAACGAGATCGTAAACGTTATAGTGTAGTAACATTACCTACTGTATGACGTGTTGTATGGCAACACTTTACTTGATCGCCCTGTTTACGTTAGTGTTGCCATATACTACACAGTAACGTTGAGTAGAGTACACAAGCCTATTTTGTTACTATGTTGGATAAATGTTTTTCTTCACATTTGTTTGTAAACGTAACTTCTTTTGATTGCGTGTCTTTTGGGTACATGATATTTTATGACTAATTACGGAAACAGTGTCATTTTGTCTATGTAATATCGCCAACTCTTCTTGAGCAAGCGTGGTAACCAATGTTCGTGCCAAGAGGCCTTTGCCTGGTAGTGGGACAATAATAGGCTGGTATTATTTCTACAATTATTATGAAAAATAATTACATTTTTATGAAAAAACCTGCTGTTTTCTCACGTATGTTTCCTATAGATTAAATAATGGTGTCTTAGATTAACAACAGAAGTGCCTAATGTACAAAAGTTATTCAGATTCATAATCTATTACCATACATCGTGTAAGTATGGTAACAGATGATATATATATTTATTTATTTTATTATTTATGTGCACACAGTAAAATAAATACAGATACGGCATATTAGTATTAAGTACAAAAGGTAGGTACTGCTTATTTCTTAAGAAATTTCTTCCAGCAGACCTGCGAAAGGAGAAATGAAAATGAAATGTAGACAATAGTGTGTGAGAAGAAAGCAGAGAAGAATTTGATTTGTGACGTCTTAAACTAGTTATATATTTTATGTATATTGATGATCGAAATACAAAAAAAAACCTACCCAGTTAATAAATCCACCGAATACAACTTAACAACTCTCTGAAAAACACAAGTAGGTTACTTTAAAATAGAAGCAACAAGGTCATTCATTTAAAAGACCATACTTTTTTAGGACGGGAATCTTTTCACGTTGTCTACCTGACTTAAATACCGGTAGTACAAAGTGCTCTAAAAGCAATTAACTAATGTATAAATGAATAGGCGGCCGCCATCTTGAATCTAGATTCTACATTAAAATGTAAACGGTAATGATACAACATGAGATTTTACTGTCAGAAGTTCAACTCTGTGGAGTCCTTTAAAATGGCTACTTTAGGTATAGAATAGAATAGAATACTCTTTATTATGTACACCATAAAAATTACAGATATAAATGTAGACATTTTACACAGGGTGACACAATGGGGGGTCTTATCGCTAAAAGCGATCTTTTACAGACCTTTACCTTTGACCTTTAGAGGTATTTTATATTGTCAGTTGTACCTTCATATCCGTCTCATCTGACCAAATTTGGCACCGTGTGTAGCCGTTACGACTCAAGATCGACCGCTACGTCGGCCGGAGCAATCACTACTTGAAAGAAATAGTTAAAAGTTTCAAAATTTAACAATATGAAGAAAAAGAAAGAAAATACGTTTATTGGCGGTAAACATGATGTGGAGAAAAACACACAAACACAAAAAAGAACAAGATGGGGAAAATATGAGTCACATCCCGGCAAAATGGCAATCGCTCAGCATAATGCTACGACCCTGTGCGAGACAGAGCCCAGCGCTGGTTTTCAGCGACAGCGGAGTTGACATGATGACGTCAACCAGTGCAGCATACGAAAATATAAAAATAACAAAAATTAAGAAATAAAATACATACACAATACCTACTTCTAAATGTTTAGATAAACATAATATATCACACAATCATTTAACTTTTTAATGATAATTTTAATTTAACTTTTTAATTTAATTTTTTACTTTAATTTTGTTTCACAACTTTTTTCTTAAAATCACTATAATTGTAGTATATTCTTTTTGTATAATATCAGTTTACTAGCTCTTAATTTCCATAAGGGTTTATAGTGTCCAAGTGGCAGTAGAACACTGACTCCTAAGTCCCAGGTATTCCTAGTTTGAGAGTCAGGGTTTCAACTTTTGTATGCCTTTAACTATTGTGAAGTTTAGCTAGATATTAAGCATATTGTAAGGACTTGTATCAATAAAGTATATTATTATTATTCTATCGTCAATTTCATGTATGAGCACACATCCAGTCAGATCGAACTAGCACGGATTCAACTGCTTAGGTTGATCACTCCCGGTTGCGGGTCCCGCTTACTGCCTCTGTCATTGATTTTATCGTAGTGCATCAGTCGGTGTACTAAACTACATAGACGTACAGTACAACTATTTTCTTAGTTTCCCTCGGCAAAGTTCGTGTTTCGTCAGTCGTCGGATTTCTAATCGACTTGCAGCTTTCCTCCTATTTAAAAAATAAATTACATTAAGTTAAAAGAGTATTAACAACTCCAACACCTGCTATTACTACCACTTACTTACTAATTACTTGTATTACTTCCAAGTCGATTAGAAATCCGATGTCTGACGAAACACGAAGTTTGCCGAGGGAGATAAAGAAAATAGTTGTACTGTACATCACTATTACCACCGTCTACTACTACAGTAGTTGCTGGCATGTCTCAGAACTTGGTCGCAGTACTGGTGGTCGATGTGGCTAAGAAAATCTTGACTGGCGACCGCGAGGTGCGTACTAGAGAAGGCGCAACGTGGGCAGGCTCCATATTTTTTTTGCGTGTGGAACTTCATATAAGTTTTCCCGCTCTGGGCGGAGCGGGAGGGCGTGTCAAACTTTTACTGACTAAAACCCACTCGTGTTCCTTCAGTTGCCTGTGTGTCAGGGCCACAGTAACCCTTTCGGACAAACCCGCGACCCTGCAAGGTAAACTGATGACCTGAGTGACGCGACCTTCAACAGGCCAAAGTTCCGGAATCCACTGGACGTGAGAAGCAGAAGACCGCATCCATATGCGGCAATTGGGGGAGGCCTGTGTCCAGCAGTTAATGTATTTCGGTTGAATGATGCTGATCATGATCAGCTGGTGCAAGCTCAGCGGACAGTGGGCATTAGACCCTCAATAGTAAACCTTCTAAACTTAACCTTCCACATTAACGGTGTTCCCTTAATTGCAACGTAATTAAAGTTATGAAAGGTTTCCTTTTATTTAATTACTTATGTTTTTAGATTCTTCCTTTGATGAAGAAGCAGTTTTATGCTTGGGTGTTCAATTAGTGGGCTAACGACGGTCCAGTCGTTAATTTAAACCTCCCAGCTCCTTGAAAACTCGTTAAATCTTCAATTATAAGGTGGCGACTGGTTCCCAGATAAATATGTGACCTATTTCTTTAATGTGGTTGGTGTTGAAGGTGCGATCAAGGGGTCATTTATATTAAGAGAGTTTCTGCAATGTTAATAGGCGACAACGTTATCTATATATATATCCCCCCAACCGTAGAAAAAAATTCGTCGGTTATTAAAAGAAAAATCAGCTCTTTCATAGAAAACTGCAATACCTACACGGTCATAATGTATGGAACAGCAATTTTTTTTTGATAGCCGACGAAAAATTTCAACGCTGGATTGGTTCAGAATCATGAACTGAATCCATGGTAACGTTTCGATGTCCCTGCCATCCTCCAACAAACAAACAAACTCCAACATCGTTTGACCAATCACCATGAAAGTTGGCACATATATGAATTTTTCATGGAGAAGTTTTTATAGGATTTTTTTTAAGCTCGGATAAAGCTAGTTGTGTCTATTTTTAATTGACGCAAAATTTTACTTTGGCAGTTTTCGTGCATTGATGTCAGCGCACGCCGAAAGAAAATATCACGCTGTCTATATCTGTGACATTCAGCGGTTTTCACACTTTTCACCACCTGCTTTAAAGCAGGTGGTGAAAAGTGTGAAAACCGCGTACGGCGTATGTTGTAAACAACACGCCGATGAGAATAAATTCTGCATGACTAACCTCAATGACGGGCAGCGCTCAAACATTGCCACGCTAATTACGACCTTAAAAACAAACGAACAAAAATACATCTTCATTTGTTTCGCCTAGCTTTCTTTTTAGTTTCGTCGTTGATTAAACAAAGAACAGCATTTTTATAGCTTATTCATGAAGGGAATCTTTTTAGCGTTACCAACGCGTCCTGTTGTGACGAAGGAAAATTATTTTATACACTGTGTTCTACTTTCGACTGTTTTTTTCGAGTTTCTGTGTTCTTTGGGTTCATTATGCGGCTTCCTTTATTATAGGAGTTCTTCTTGTTATTGTTCGAAAGGTTTTTCTTAAGAGTATTGGTTGTTTCTTGGTTGACTGAGGTTTTATTTTTGGCTGTAAATCCGCCTTTTCAAATAAGCGTTTGTTACACAGTTGCGAGATTTAGCGTGTAATATAAAGAGACCAAATTAGTTCAGATACTGAGAAATAGAAGAACATTCGTACACCTTTTATTGAAAATATATGAATAACTAATGATGCTTCAATAAAAAAATGCATATATTTTACTGAAATTCACGATTTAGAATTTCTTTTGTGTTCATTCTCCCTGTAACATTACGAGTAGAAATAACTCAATTCTCACATAGATTGGATTATTTAAAACAGGCTAATACTACACGCATTTTCACGCCAAGCACATCAAATATACCAACGAAATAGTGATGTAACACCAACAGGCTCCGAAAAACTTTTATTTCTTTTGACAACGTCGAAGGGCGCAAAAAAGGGAGAGAATAGCTAAAAATAAACAATGGATAGATGGGCCAATAAGCTTTTCCGAAGCCATCACTTTTCAAATTAAGTTAATACCGATTGCCGTAAGACATAGTAGCTGGTTGATTGAAAAAGTTCTTTAGGGTTCCTCTTTGAGGCGTCGAAACGAAATGAGATCTATTGATGCTTAGTGGGTCTTGTCTGAACTAGTTGAAAGTTTCTTTTGGTAAAAGAGAATGGGGTTAGTTTATTTTCGTTTCATTTCTGGGGCTTAAACTTTTCAAAGTTTAAGGGTGTCGATTGTGAATACCACTCTAATTAAGATAGAGTCTTTGATAGCTTAAATTGAGTAGAAAGGCATTATTTTGTGTGCTTATAAATTAGTAAATTCACTCTTTTAGTGGATGTCATACGAGAAAAGATCTTGGTCGAAAGATTAGACGGTTATAGCTGCGTCGTTATCTGAGGTTTGCTGAGTAAAGAGATTGCGTCGGACGTTCGTTAGTGTGCTCACTCATAAATGTAGCCAGAAATATTAAGTATGACTGTATTTTGTTACTAAATAGGTATCTACATCGTTTTAAGCAGTTTAGCATGTAGTTTTTGTGGTCAAAAGCGCTCTTGCTATTATACTGTAGCGGTATCTACATCGCCACATGCGAGCTACACGTCACAATGACGTCACGCAAAATCCTGCATCGCGCAAGCAGAGTTTACCGTGCAACTAGCATATATACAACATCCCAACATCAACCGTCGGGCAGTTGCCCACCAGACACGACACCCGTCTGGTCGGAGGATCCTCCCTTTTCTATGGAGGTATGAGAGAGCTTTACACCCTGTTCCTCATACCTCTATAATACTGCTCGATCCTGACTTCATTCTGAGGGTCGGACAAAGTTTCGTTGAAGTTTTTCCAATATGAATTTCTCAACCTGGACCCCAGTTTGTGTTCGCGTAGCTCCTAAATGGGTATGCGTTAGCTACGCTTGCGGAGAATATAGCCTAGCCTAGCTAGCCTATAATGTTATGTTTCCTATCAGAGCCTATTCTGATGTACACACGGCTACATATCAAGCCGTACATTTCCAATATTTAAGCTGACCTCTCATTGTACGGAAATTCTATACAATGCGAGATCAGCTTATACTGGAAATGTATAGCTTGATATGTAGCCGTGTGTACCAGCAAGAGGCCATCAAGAAGAATTAGGGCGAATTTCATTGAATTTCAGGCGAGAAATCTGTACTACATAGATTCGACATTTCGGATTTCCCATTCAATTTCCTTTGCCGAATGTTAGGCAAACAGATACGCGGCGTTTTCTATTACGAACCGGAGTCCTGGTTTCCTTGTAAGTAAAAAAACGTGTAATGTTTTCAATTCTTTGTTAGGGGTGGGGGAAACCAAGATTGGACTCTGTGAAAGATGATATGGCTGGAATGGGGTTGACTATTGAAAAGAAGGCTAATAGAGATTTGAGTGGAAGAAAAAATGTTGCGAAGACCCAAAAAAGAAGTAGGGCAGAAGAATGCTGATGATGGTGATAGATAAGCACATTTACGTGTGGTAAAATAGGAAGGTACAGTAGAGCTATTTTCTTAATGTCCCTCGGGAATCATCGCATTTCCGAATACAAACGAATGCTAAATTCCATATCCATCAATAATTAGATTTATCGTGTACTACATCGTGTACGGAACTAAGAACTTTATTGTTGTTCTGTTTTGACGTAACAACAATCAAAGTACTTAGTTCTGAATTCAAATTATTATACACGATAAATATAATAATTGGTGGACATTGAAATTACCATTCGTTTGTATCCGGAAATGCGATGATTTCCGAGGGATAATAAGAAAATAGTTGTACTGTAATTGTCAATTTTATGTAGAATGCAGTGTCAACTAGCTTTAAGAAGCATTCTAGAATACTGAAAACCTGTAAAGCAGGGTGCGTGTTTGCCACATTAGTCTTTTTGTTTCTCATCCTACTTAGCGTGTCTGGCACAGATAGACAATTAATTAATAACATAATTAATTATTAGTACCTACCCAGTCCACTAGCATTCTCATGAAGGCCACCAGCACAATATTAGATAAATTCGACAGTCGTCTAAAAAATAAAAACAAACCTTTGCTCACATAGTTCTCTTTATTTTTGTTTAATTCCATACTCTCACCTCGCGTTGTTGATTCTCAAAACACGGAACCTTCCAATTCTTGTCTCCGATCACACTTTACCGTTTTTAGGGTTCCGTACCCAAAGGGTGCCAACGGGGTCCTATTACTATAGCTCCGCTGTCCGTCCGTTTGTCACAGGCCTGTGTGTTTTGAACCGTAATAGGTAGGTACTTGAAAATTCATCTAAAAAAAAGAAAAAACCGGCCAAATGCGAGTTGGACTCGTACACGGCGGGTTCCGTACCACGAAGCAAAAAACTCCGAAAAAATACCGTTTCTTGTATGGGGACCCCCTTTAATTTTTAACTTTTATTTTATTTTATTATTTTGTTGTTATAGCGGCAATAGAAGTACAAACTCTGTCAAAAATGAAATTTCAATTGTGTACCTATTACGGTCCATGAGATACAGCCTGGTAACAGATAGACGGACGTACGGACGGACATCGGAGGCTTAGTAATAGAGTCTCGTTGGCACCCTTTGGGTACGGAATCCTTTAAATTTAAGGGGGTCCGTATACAATAAAGTGTAAAAGAAAATGTAGTGTTAAATATTGTGCGCTGGTACGGAACCCTTCGTGTACGACTCCGACTTGCACTTGGTCGCTTTTTTATTCTCTCCGTTTTTTAACTTAAAGCTGGCTTAGGGGAGCCCCGAAACAATCAATTAGGGAACTTTGAAACATCCTTGAATTGTAAATGTGAGATGAGACAGTTTTTCTTTGTTGGTAACACTTTCCCTTTTGTAACGTTTTTATATAATTGTGCTGTTGTATTTCCTGGCGTGTTTTTAGTACTGTAGTTTTGGTTTGGAATTTTCGTTTTCTATTAGTAATGCTTCATCAGAACCCTAGCCTTTTCTCACCTATTCTGGGGTAGACTTTTAGTAAGGCTTATAAAAAAAAAAAAATGGAAATTATAGGCAAGTTTCGCGAAAACACTCATATTAGTAATAAAACATTTATTTAAGGTTAGAATGGCCCATAGACATATTATATAAAGTAAGTACCTTACAAACTAACATATACAGGGTTATTGGTAAAACACCAGCAACCTCTTAAGGGGTCATTGTTCTCATCATTATAAACAACTTTTACTACGGATCAAACCAGAAATCGCGAAAAAAAAAAACAGATTTTCCCTACATTTATATTAGCATAACACGTCAAAACGTAGGGAACAGCTGATTTTTTTTTTCGCGATTTCTGGTTTGATCCGTAGTAAAAGTTGTTTATAATGATGAATACATTGATCCCTTAAGAGGTTGCTGGTGTTTTACCAATAACCCTGTATAAAGTATAAAACAAAACTTGTGTTAATAAATATAGCTTAAGACTAAGTTACTACCTCTTCACTAGCTTGTCCTTGTGCTGTCCTGAGGTACTTGTCCGCGGAAGTGACGGAACATCCATCTCCTGCGGCGAAAAGTCTTCTTCCAAGACAAGGGGCAGATAACAATTCGGTACGCTCCCCACGAACGCCTTGAAGTTGACGTTGCGGCGCGACTCCACTAACTACACCCTTGGCGTGTACCTCGTCTTCTGGCGCACGTACTCCACGATGTGTTCCGCCTTAGTGGTGTAGTGTAGACGGGAGATGTAAGAGATCCAAAAGATTTAAGTAACCAGGGTCGTCGATATAGTTGAAGTTTAGTAAGAATAGAATAGAATAATTTATTTCTGATAATTAAAATCCATATCTTGTTAGTATATATTAGCAACAATGTTAGCCGAAAGAAACGAAGAACCGATTAGTAAGAAACCGATGAATATTTTCGAATAAAATTTAATTTAATTAATTGAAAACAAACAGGTAATTTATCAAATTTAATTTCATTCGAAAACATCCATTGGTTTCTTACTAAACTTGCAACTATATCTGACGCAAACGCGAATGTCCGCAAACGCGAATCTCTAAGGGAACTGTTTAAAAAAATTAACATCATGACGGTACCTTGTCAATATATATATGAAAACATTATGTATGTTCGAAAAAATCTACATCTTTTTAGTAAGATAAGTGACAGGCATAATTTTAACACTAGAAATAGGAACAAATTAGATCAACCACGTTTCAGGTTATCTAAAGTAGGTACTTCTTTTATGGGGTACTGTGTAAAATGTTATAATAAAATACCACTCGATATTCTTCAACTAAATGAGAAGAAATTTAAAACATGCATTAAACGCACACTATGTAGACAAGCATATTATAAGTTCAATGACTATATAGTAGATAAAAATGCTTGGCTTAATGCTGGTCCTGCTCCACAGCCGGGCGCACTAGTTAAAATTTGAATGTTTGGAAGAGATACTCCTTTCTTATTCCCCCTTTTATTTTTCTGACATTGCGAACGTAATGTTTGTTTATTTTTTATAAAATATGTTTTATTATTGAATAACTCAATAGATATTTTAATGATTATTTTCTTTTATGTAGTAAAATTTTATTCATTGCTCAAATACATAGCAAACTATAGTTTTGTATAATTTAGAAGCATATTGCAATTTTGTAAATGTGAGTACAATGGATTCGTTTATTATATAATTATGTTGACTTGACAGCATGGCAGTAGAGACTATGTCATGCTCACTTAAATGTCTCACTGTTGGTGGCGCGTGTGTTGGATCATTCGGTTCCCTACAAAATGGTTGAGCTGGATGGTGCTGATCCACGCGTCATGTTCGTGAACGGGCGCCGTCAGTTGAGACTGGTCATCTCTTAACTGCCACGGCTTATTTTTATTATTAATCTTATATTTTGAATTATTTTTTTATATATTTTTTTTTCATTGTTCTCGCATATAGAAGCAACACGAATAATGTACCCAGGATTTTGTAATATCTTGATTTAAAAAGAGTGTCCTTGGAGTTTCTTGCCCGTTCTTCTCCATAGAGATCTACGTTTTGGAATGGGCAACTAGCTTCAACTTTCTGACTAACTGACCGACTCTTTGACAATTCAAAAGTGCCTGTAAATGGTTTAATTGAAATAAATGCTTTGAGTTTGAGTTTGAGTTTTGACGACCCTGGTTACTTATCACATTTGGTGACCGTGCATCGGTGTGTTCGGCTTTGCGGCGCGTAAGCCGACTTCGGGCTCCTTAAGAGCTTTGCTGCAGCGGGTCTTGTTCGGATATTGATGTAATCTGTTTATATAATAAAATATCTAAGGTCCAAGCTAGATTTACCGAGAACTTTAAAATGACGGCTGGGCAGACAAAAAACAAGTTTAAATCATCATCTGCCTAATGACGCCTGCCTATGCGCCTGTTCTGAAGACGTGTTAAAAAAAATTGCAGTCGAGAAAGTTTTTTAACAGGGCTTAATGTAAAATGAAACATAAGTAGGTGCAGTAAAACACATAATTGAAGGTTGGAAAAACTAAAAACCGTATTCTTTTGCCAAGCAAAAATAAAAGCAACTTTAATACCCTTTAGAATACATGAAACTCCATTCTTATTATATTTATTCTATTTAGAAGACTCGCTCGTTACTCTCTACAAACAAGAGTGCTCAGACAAAATATAGAAATAAATAACTCTGAATACTGTTCACTATAATAAATAATTTGGACGAAGCCAAGGAAAAGTCACTCAAAGTTTATTTGTCAAAAAATAAAACTCAATAGAAACAACACTTTTGTTCCGAAGAAGTGTATTTACCACTACTACTGATTAAAGAAAGATAGTACATTTTTCACTTTTCTGTAAGATTTAATACACTTTTTTGTCATCATTTTTGTTTGTCTTTAGTATCGTAAAAGTCATTATCTCACTAACAAGAATGAGCAGCATAATTTTTGTGCAACTATCAATAACAGAACGGTACTTACCAGAAAAAGCGATATCCTTGGCATTATTTTAATTAACAAAATGTTTTAAAATGTAAGGTACTGAAATAAAAAAAAACAAAGTACTGTCAAACGGGGTAAATAGGGATGCAGGGGTGAATCGAGATGAAACTTTAAAAGGGTTTTTAACAATGAAATATTATAGTTTGTTGCCAAAAAGGACTCTAATGTGTTTATTGTATTATAATTTTATTAACGATTAAGTGCCCTTGTTGGCAACAAACTATATTATTTAAACGTTAAAATACAAAAGTAAAAAAGTAAGTAGTTGGTTGTTGGTGGTTGGTAGTAGTTGGTGGTTGGTTGGTGGTTGGTTGGTAGTGGTTGGTTGGTTGGTAGTTGGTGGTTGGTAGTAGTAAGTAAGTAGTTGTTAAAGTTTGTTTCCGATTCACCCCTGCACCTCTATTCACCCCGTTTGACGGTAACTACTTAAATGTTGTGATTGTGTGAGACACATTGGTTTCATTAGATACTCATACTCATAATAATAGTCATACTCTTAATAATAGACAGTCTTTTTTTTTGGATTATGTGCACACGGTTCCAGGCTATACTTTTGAGTACATGACCTGGTAAGGGCATTTATTGCATACTAGATAATATTATCACAACATACATTAAAGCCGCATTCTTTGCTCATTCCTTAACAACCACAAAACAAATGACAACAGTATTTGTGCTCTTAAATTCGAATTCAAGCACATTCTATAAAGTTTTTGTGTCAGTGGCAGTGTTCAAACAAATAGTAAGGTCTTTCGGTACGCTGCCTGGTACCTACTAAAGGTCTAGCTTCCTAGAAGCACGGCACGAATAAAAAGTGCTCCTTGTTCACTACAAACACGCTCTTTAAGTTCTTCTTGTACTTTTTGTACTTTAGAGAAACAGTCTCTTTGTCTTCGTCTAATAACAAATAGTTTTTGTGAGTTTTTCGCCAGTTTCTGGCGGTATTTTAGTTAGTTTTGCTTTAAGAGGGATGCTTAAGTTTTTTCTTTATAGCTCCAACTGCTTCAGAAAATGTTTTATATTTTTTATTCATATTTTCTGAGTTTTTCTTGGACATTACTGACATCGGTGAAGGAAAACACCGTGAGGAAACCTGGACTTATTATTAATGTAAGTCTAAAATCGCCAAACCATCTTGAGCAAGCTTGATGATCAATACTGGTGCCTTGTCTGTATGAGCAGAGGCCTTTGCCCTGCAGTAGGACAATAATAGGCTGGTATTATTACTATATTATTATTCTTATTGAAATATATAAATTGACTGTTATTAACTAATTGTCCGTGCGACTGCTTGAACCATAATTATTCGTTATTTAATAGTTATAGTAGATTACTGCAGCGGCCTGCAAAAGAGACATTGATGGACGAATGTGAAAATGTGGGCCGAGGCGAAGCCGAGGCATACATGCGTACTTCCATCAATGCCTGGTTGCGGGCAAGGTTTGTTTAGTACTTTTCTCAAATACTACGCGTAAATTCAAACTAAGTCAATGAATTATAAATTCCAGAATCAATGACGAACAACAATATTTTTCACGCGCCTATGTTTTTGTTTGTTTCTTTTTTACAAGCCAGTTTGAAATCTAAATAAAATCGTTGTTATTTTAACTCTTTGGTTGCCATGTTTCAAAGTAAACAATTGGATAAATTACACGATAAATATGAGTTTTCATAGTAATTTATTCGGCCGCTAAACATGACAGATAAATAAGAATTTTTGTACTAACATTTCCGGCCACTGC
Organism: Dryobotodes eremita; assembly: GCA_917490735.1. NCBI lineage: Eukaryota > Metazoa > Arthropoda > Insecta > Lepidoptera > Noctuidae > Dryobotodes > Dryobotodes eremita. The sequence continues at coordinate 4,010,648 of OU823247.1, read as the reverse complement.
TCGCAGGTATTTGATCAGTACAGCATTTTCGATTCATCTCGAAGAAGGTTTTCAAAATAATGCTCGAATTTACAAGCCTTTTTGAGAAAAATAATCATGTTTCTACTCAATATCCTGGATACAAAGTAGCGGTAAGTACCTATAATTATTAACAAAGTAAATCGTTTAGCGCAAAGAATTCAAATCGCAGAGTCTCTCTCTTGAGTCTTGATATGACTCTCTTGAGTGATGATCTTCTTGACATGATTCTCTTGAGTCGAATAATTGAAACACATAGGTAATATGGCAACAAAAAGAATGCTTAATCTTTTGCGAAATAAGAACAAATCCATCAATGGAAAAAAGTATGTTTTAGTACTCAGGATTATATCAAATAACAAACTGCAACAATCCTATTTCCTACTAATATTATAAATGTGAAAAATTGTTACTCAATCATGCAAAAACGGCTGATCGGATTAAAACTACTAATTTTCGACGACTAATTTTGGCGCACAGATAGTTTACAACCTAGATCCTGGCCTGGATTAACACATATAATATTTTTATCCCAATTTTCCTACGGGATCGAGACTTAAGCGGGTGAAGCCGCGGGGTGCTGCCTGTAATAAAAAAAAGAATTCAACAATTTAGTAAAGCGAAGGAGTGCATCACCGTAACAAACTGCTGAAACACAAGTTGTACTTTGTAATTGTGTTCGACTTGGCTTGTCTTTACCGCTTTAAAATATGCAATGGGCACGTCTAGAATAACTGAAGACAGAATAATGTAAGGGACAGAGTGATAAGTCACGAATTTATGCATAGAATCACCGCTGCACTGTCGCGTCCCCTGAGCAGCTCACGGAATAGGAGCTGCCTTCGTTATTGGTTTGTGAGCGGTGTCACAAAATGCTCGGGCCACACCTGTATCCATCGTGACGAAGCATCGTGCTATGATACTTGTCGGCTATCGTAGCGGAACATTGAACTACGTCTCAGCTATTCAAAATCAAACTTAAAGCATTTATTTCAATTCAACCTTTTACAGGCACTTTTGAACTGTCAAAGAGTCGGTCAGTTATTCGGAAAGTTGAAGCTAGTTGCCCAATCCAAAACGTAGATCTCTATGGAGAAGAACGGGCAAGAAACTCCAAGGACACTCTTTTTAAATCAAGATAGTACAAAATCCTGGGTATATTATTCTTGTTACTTCTATATGTGAGAACAATGAAAAGCTAGTGCTAGTGAGACCACCGCATTAGCCAAAACCTTTTTAGCGAGAAAAACATACGCAGCTTCGGCACGCATTACTTCGTGATGATAGGTGTGGCCCCAACATTAAAATGGTTGGTTTCGATTGGTGGCTGTGATGACGCTACGCAGTTTTCGGGTAAGCACTCCATTCTTACTTTATCTGCGGTAAGTTCTTATTGACACGCCCTAGTTGCTTTCGGCACATTCGGTGCATTAGCTTGCTAGGAGCGATGTTATGAGGTTGTGTTTCTCAAGATTATGTGTTCAGTTGAAAAATTACAGTCTTTTATGAATGTGATACATGATGTTAGTTGAGTGCAAAATACATTTTACTATGTGCTTGGAAAAGCAGCGGGTATTTGCATTTTAATAACATTTATTAAACAAATAATATGCAGTCTTGTTTGTAGGAATACATTATGTCGAATAAAATATAAGGAATGTCTTAGAAATTCAGACAGTTTCAGTGCAGTGTGAGATTGAGGAACCTCAGAAATAATATGTATTTCACTGAAAAATTAAACTGTTTAAATTGCTTACGCAAATAAAAGCTCCAAGTGATGTAGATCACGCAATCGCAACACAATGCTGACAATTAATATAAATCATATATTATACAGCCGCAACTGGCCACACAACAAACTCTTTCCGTATTCTTTCGAAACATACGATTAGGTAGGTAGACAAATTAACTTTAAAAAAAAAAGAACAATCTTTAACCAGGATGATCACAATATTATTTAACGCAACGGCTCTTGTCAGGTAGCCCCGCTATCACCATCGGGACTGAAGAACATCAGCTCGCCGTCCAGTAAAGACCAGACCCGGGTCCACGACGCGTCATGTTCCACGCGCGCCTCAAAGAGATGTCAGTATCATTGACGGGGACTGAAAGGGCCAATGCCTGCCGGGGTCGCGGATTGTCCGTAAGAGTTACCGTGGCCCTGGCCCTGGCGCACAGGCAACTGAAGAAACACGGGTTTAGTCAGTAAGAGGACTCACGCCCTTCCGCTCCGCCCAGAGCGGGAGAGGTCATTTGATGATTTCCCACCCAATAAAAAAAAAGGGACTGAAGAAGGTTCTTACCACGGTATAACACATTCTAATAAATTTCGTACGGATCCGAGAAAAAACCTGAATAAAAATACACATATACTACAGTATTTTTTTCTCAACAAGCGACGCGCGCTTTACTTGTGGTACAAACACACTTGTAGTATACAAACATGCTGTGAATGTGTGCGTGAAGACGGGTAGCGCCAGGACATAACACACACGCACACACACACACACTTCCAACTTCGCCATTTTCTTGGACGGTACCAAGAGCTCCTTCGCTTACACACACATTCACAGCGGGGTTTACCACAAGTAAAGCGCGTGTCGCTTCGCGAGATAAAAATATTGTATTCCCTTCAAATCCTTAAGAGAGTTTACTCAAGACTGTTACAGCACTTTAATTATGTACAGAAATAAAACCTAGCAGAGGGCACCTGGAGTTAGTTCACATAAACGATTTGTTATTTGTGTCACGAAAACTGATAGTGGTTTTATTTTAACACGAGTAATCTCATAGTGCTTCACCTTGCGTTGAAAGGGCAGAGATTATCGAGAAAAATAGGACAGAACTACTGGAAAGGAGGAGTAGTAATATGCCTACGAGTTTGGAGTCTCTGTGAGTCTCATGTAGGCTCACTCATCTAGTTTTTGAACAGTTTTTGACGTGTAAAAAAGTGTTCGCTAAAATTAATTTACAGAAGACATAATTTATTAATGAAAGTTAGTGAGAACTAATGTATTGTCCAAACCATACTCCGTGTTGATAAAACAGGGTTTTTGGCAGATTTAACTTTGAGTCAGACAGTTGATAGCTTTTCAGTCCTTAGTGTCATATTTAGTAAGCCAATAAATAAAACCAATTCGCAATGTGTCTTTTAACAGTTTCACTGACGTCACGGATAGAGGCGTATTTTTCTTCGTGTTTGATATGACGTTACGCCGACAGGCGTTTTTTTCGTGTTTGATATGACGCTACGCCCACGGGCGGTTAATTTTGCCGAGTAAAAACAGGCAAAACGCCTACAGCCGTGTAAATTTGCGTACATTACTATGAAGCCCTGTGATCCAGCGTCGTATTGCACTCACAACAAAAAAATTCTAGTGTCATATTACAGGCACCTTGACTTGTTTTTTACGGCAGTCCAGCTATAGGCGTGGTATTATTTTTTATGTAGTAAAGTGTTAATAATTTCATCTTAATCGACATTAAAAAGCTTGACTGAAAGACAACAACATTATGCATGTTTAATCTATAAAAATCACAAGACATTCACTGTTATTCTATGCAAAATAGCTCCATACAGACTAGAGCTATTAAAACACCTACATCACCATGACAAATACCCTCTAATTCCACCTAGTCTTTGTTAGAAAATGTTGTTTTCTGGAAATTAGTCGAAGCTCTCTTGCCCGTGGCGGATTGCTTATTTACATACAAAGCGAGAGAAGCCTTGATTATTTCTATTATTTCCGCACCAGTGTTGCTCTTGAATGTTCAATTATATTGCAACATATTTTTTTATATTGGCAACACGAAGGCCTCTGAATATTGCGTAAAAAGGAAGATGGCGGAGGTCGAAGCGGGAAAAGAACTTTCGGAAATAAGTTGTTACTTAATTATACTTCTTAGTTTATTTAGTTGATTTGCAAACTTGGGTAAGTGGATGTTGGTGGATGTGGCTGGTAAAAGTTATCTGTCATGTGTTGGTAAAGTAAATAGGTATATGTAAGAGGTTAATGAAGCCAAAGCCTAATTTTTAAACCTAAAATCTTATTCATGGAATTAAATAGAATTAGCTTTAATTAGATACGCTTAAACACATGTAATATCAGCACATACTTATTTATATATAATGTCTAACTATTATATACTTGATGGAGAAGATATGTGTCTCCCGTTATCATCAACCATATTTTAACTACTGTGGGCGTACTATGGGAAGTGTTGGTTATTGCGCAATAGAAAAACAGTTTGCAGTTCAAATCAAGGTATAATTTACGAACAATTTAATCACACTAGCGAATCACACACTGTAGGTACACGACACAACTATACGGAACGCGCGACAGTTTCTAAACGTGTTCACTGCTTGACCGCTGCCGATCAACCTCTACTTTTACTCTGGTCGAGCATTGCGTTATGTTTTAGACTCTGTCGAGCGCCGCCTGGTGGCGCTGGCGTCCTGATTTGTCAAAGTCAAACTATTGATTTAACGTAATTCCGACATACTAATTCATTTAAATATTTTAAGCGATGATATGAGCTTTAAGGGTTCATGAGAAATACGAACATGCTATTAATAGACTAAGGGTTGATTTTACCCATGTTAAAACCTCATTGATTTATCGGATTCGCACAGGTAATAAAGGCGGTTGGGGAGTTATTATGACACACTACTGGTAACACAGCTGTGATGACGTAGGCTTGTGTCACCCGTGTGACCACTGTATTTCGGAATGCTATACCTGGCGAAGTATATTATTATACCATGATTTTACCTAAGTCAGATATCTTTTATCCGTGGTATAAAGTTGACGCCTGATAGTTCTAGTATGGAAAATCTGTCAAAAATTCAAAATGTATTGTCAGGATAAGAGTTATTCTAGGTATAAAGGTTAGGTGAAATTCGCCCTAAGTTTGAAATCTCGAAAATATTCTGCAATTTCAATGAAAGTGTGTGAAAAGATGATTTCTTTAGTTTGCTATTTCAGTCTTAGTTCCAGGCAATTGTTAGACGATATAATTAAATAAAAATAACTTTAGCCTTAACTTTAGGCCGACGAAAAACCTGTTCTTAAGGCCCTCCAGAAGCTGTTTGATTCCGTCATACTCGAGGGCAAAACGCCGCAGGCATGGAACAAAGATGTGGTGATACTTTTTATTTAAGAAGAGCGATAATGCCCTTCTTCAGAATTATATGCCAATCTCACTTCTAAGCCATGTCTACAAGCTGTTTTCAAGAGTCATCACGAACAGTCCCGTGCGTGGATTTAACGACTTCCAGCCTCCTGAACTAGCCCGATTCCGTAAAGGCTTTAGCACCGAAGACCATATACATACGCTGCGGCAGGTTATACAGAAGACCGAAGAGTATAACCTGCCTCTTTGCTTGGCGTTTGTTGACTACGAGAAAACCTTCGATTCGATCGAGATATGGGCTGTGCTGCAGTCTCTTCATCGATGCCAGATTGACTATCGATACATCGAGGTGCTGAAGTGTCTTTACAAGAACGCTACTATGTCAGTCCGACTCCAGAACCCTTGAAACCTTTGAAACCCTTTTGCAGCGAGGTGTGAGACAGGGAGACGTTATCTCTCCGAAACTGTTCACTGATGCGCTGGAGGATGTTTTCAAGGTTCTGGACTGGAAAAAGACCCTTTCCAATTCAGAATCTTGAAGACATCCTTCAGTACATCATGAAATGCGATTTGCGATTGCAGGAATGAGTATACTGAATAATAATCATCAATTTCATATCAATCGTCAAACAAGTTCGACGACGATCGTCAAGTTCGAGGATTGACATGAAATTGATGATTATTATTCATTAAATCATTCCTATCGTTGCGAATCGCATTTCGATCAACGTACGATGTAAAACAGAGCTGCAATTTGAAAAAAACAAAAAGAAATGAATTTGGCTGGCTACAGCTGAGGATTCACCTTAATATGAAATTTTGTCAAAATCAATATCAAAAATCATTAGGCTGACAATCAGCACTTTTCGAACGTCAAAATAACATAAGACAGTCCCTCAAAACGCCCACCCTTCACAACTTCCTAGTGCTTTAGCTGGGCAGAAGAAGTGGCGCAACAAACTCCCCAGCAGCTTTTTTGATAGACTCGCTGTAGTATCTTAAATCTTTCTGGTCTAGGCCTACTCTTGTCTAATCTCGTGTCGGCACGAGAGAAGAACTTGTAATTGCACTGACGTCATGTAGATCCCAATTCCCAATACACTGTAACCTATTATAACTCACACCACTGTTATACACGGTGTAGCGTAGTTGCAAACTCCACTTATCTGAGAGGGCTTAGGGACTTCCAACTTCTGTCTTGTTCAGCTTCCTGCATGGATGGAACGATTTCATTAAGAAGATAATGTTATATTAATTGATATTTTAATATTTATGGATTGATTAATAAAGGCTGTTTTTTATTGTTGACATTATTATTGCCACATTAAAACAGGCTACTAATGTATAGACTGATTTCTTGACGAATTCAAAAGTATTTAAGTACCTTGCCTACCGTTCTACCCTAATTACGTAACACACTGGTGCCAATCTCATTCTCTTGTACACCGAACTAAACTAACTAAAATATCACTAACATTCCTAAATTTTGGCTATGAGAATCTTAAAGCTATTCTGCAACAAAATATCTCTAAATTTAAAAATAATTTTGATGGAACTAAATTTAATTTGACAATTGCGACTCCACGTGGTAGGTACTTGTTTGCCCTACCCTGTGAATTTTTTTAGTGCCGGAGGTTCGTATGGGGGCAGCCTCGACGTGTTTTATATAGATTTTTTCAGTTTTTGTATGGAAAATATAAAAAAATATTACCTACATGTGTAGAGTTTTATGGGTTTAAGGCTTCCATAAAGGGGGTCCAAATTTTCATTATTTTTGCGATAGGATACACCGTTTTCACCGTTTTCAAAATATAATAAAAAAAGATACAGTACTATTTTTGCACCTGAAGTCGAGGTGTTGTGGTGAATTTTAGTACATGACAATTAATTTTATTCCACACCTTTTTAATCACGATTAAAAATAGCCAGATTTCGTTAGACAACCAAAATTTTTTGTTAAAAACGTCAAATTCAAAATAGCTAAGTTGCCATTTTCACTAAATTAATAACTCAGTGCCATTTTAGTGCTGTCAAACTAAAATATAGTTAAGTTGTGTCACTTTAGGCTATTTCAGAATAGGAAATCGTCGTTTGACAGGAATAACTTAAATTTTTGTGATTTTTTGTCTAGTTTAGAGAATTTTGTGACAAGAGAATCGGCACCACTATCTATCACAATCTGTATCATTTTGAAGCCTATTACTAATCCATTGCTTCATATGTTCGAAAAAATTGTCTGCTCAAAAACGTTAATAACGCAATGAATGTTGTTGAACTGTCAAAATGAAACCCATTCCTACTGTTAGTGTGTTACATAATTACCCCGCTGGAAATAGTTTCAATACAAAAGTTTTGAATTTGATTTTACATAGGAATTATTGCATTTTCTAGTCTATGGTTGACTAATTAAGTTCATACAAAATATTTGCTTTCTTTATCAGTTACAATACAGCTTAAACATTATGAATTGATATGAAATGAAATTGTTTATTGAAATAATTGATGTACACAAATATTTACAATATTAGGGCCTTAAACTAAAGGTATATTATAATTGGATTCTACCTGAACTAGAAATAAACCTGTATCATATGTATCTCTACATAAAAAATATCTAAAATTCCTTAAATAAATACTTAGTAAATAACTTATCTGATTATAAACTATGGTTTAATTAAAATTAAAATATTTAATTAATCAGTTTGGGAATGAATCAGCCATTGTTTTTTTTTTTAATGATATTCTTTCTGTTTGTTTACTGCTTAAACACATTGTAAAAGACACAAATCTCAAAAAGTCATAAACGCAACAATCTTCTTCACAAAACAGGACATAAGTAAAGTACGAAGCATACGTCATAAAACCTCGCGCCCCATAAATTCCACCACTTATCTCCCGTGCACAATATCTGACTACCCGCACTCCAAACATTTAATGACATACTCTACAGATAATACTTATCCCCCCTAACTTGTTCATTCAGTCACCACCATCAAATAGATAGGTTCAGAAGGCCAGCTTTATAAGCGATCAAATACAGGCGCACGCACACATAGACGCGTACGTGGAGATCTCCAACTGTCTCGACAGTCACTGTTGTCTTTTTGAACTCGTGAGTTTCTGTGATAGTTAATATTTGTTTTCTTTCTTTCAAATGAATGGTATCTATAGCTTGAGTGATATCCCTGTCCCGCGCCTTAGGTATGTGCGTGGCCAGCTCGCCGTCCGGTAAGGACCAGGCCCGGGTCGACGGCGCGTCGTGTTCCACGTGCGCCTCAAAGAGATGACACAATTGACGGGGTCCGATAGGGCCGATGCCTGCCGGGGTCGCGGATTGTTCGAAAGAGTTACCGTGGCCCTGGCGCACAGGCAACTGAAGGAACACGGGTGGGTTTTAGTCATAAGAGTCTGACACGCCCTTCCGCTCCGCCCAGAGCGGGAGAGGTCATTTGATGATTTTGCATGCAAAAAAAAAAAGGTATGAGCGTGGCGAGACGGGGGGGGCAGTGCAGGCCACTCATTCGTCAACGGTCACGGCGGCGCCGGCGTTCCTTCCTCCGCCTCGCCGCGCATACCTAAAGCGCGGTACAGCGGTATCGGTCAGGCTATAGATACCATTTATTTGAAAGAAATATAACAAATTTTAACTGTCACAGAAACTATAGTAGGATATGTGCTGCGTTCGCAATTTAGTAACCAAACATGTAAACAAATGTGTTTTAAAAAAATAATTTTAAAACTAAAACATAAAGTTTACGTTACAATTTCAAACATTTTGATGATTTTTTCAACAAAACCAATTAATCTGAAATCAACTTAATTTACACTTTCAAAAGGATGATATTTGTTTGAGTAACAATAACATCAATTAGAAACAAGGATTTGAATGTTGAGCCATGTTTTTGTGTGTGTGTGTGTGTGTGCGTTCTTTCGTTGCATACAGTTGACCTTCTGTACCTATCAACTTTAAGCCATCAGTCCCCCGTGTGATATCCCCCAAACTTTAAGATTAACAATGATATTTTTCACGTTCGTCCTCAAGTTTTTCTAAGGGTTCCTAAAGGAGGTATGAGTTCCAAAGAATTTGACTCCCAAGAGTAGAATTTGTAGGAAACTGTGTTACGTTTTTTAATTGTGTTTAAGTTTGGCAATTGTTTTTTATTGTTATCTTTATTAGTTGAATTTGTACTTTTGTTGGGGAAAACGTTTTCTTTATGGTAAAAGCAAATGCTTGATATAAATCCTGTTTATGGCAGAAAATCCGTTGCATTGCTATCAGGGGCTTACTTCAAACTTTTGCTAGTCATTTCTTTTTATATTCTTAAATCTCTCCGTTTTAAAACAAAACTGAGATTCAGTTGTATGGATTTGGACACTTATATAATATATTTTTTCGTGTCTATTGGTTTTATAACTGCTATAGGTGTATCTCTTAAAATAATTCTTGTATGAACAGATACACCTTATGTATATTCTAAGAAGAAGAAAGAGAAGCAGAAGAAGAAGCGAAGAAGAGAAGAGTATTCTATCCTATTCTATTCTATTCTATTTTACCCCATACTGGAAAATATAAGAATTAGATACGATTTCATCCCATGTAAACTCAAATTCCAAGGAGATATTTTTACTATAAAGTTTAAAAGTACTTACGGCAATACGTAAGTACTTTTAGATGCTATAAATAATAAAAAAAATAGGCAGAAAGGTTACAAGTCGTATTTTTTTATGAAGAAGAACAGGCAAGAAATATCATGGCCTACTCTTTTAAATCCACCTTCAATTATGAAACAGATAAATAATCAAAATTCTACAAAGCTTTCCGTATTTAACATTCATTTTGTGGATTCGTGTACACTATTACAGTGAAATTAAGCAGTTCCATATGCAATGCTGTTCAGTCGTGAGTCACAATGAGACATATCACACGAGAGAATGCGACGCACAGCGTTATGTCTTTACCTTAGTGATAGAAGAAGCGAGAAATAATTATAAGAAAAAGAAAAAGGGGACATATTATATTTACATTTATATTTATTACATTTATATTTATTGGGATTCGCACAGGATTATCACAAACTAAACTAAACACACTCATAAAAACAAAAAATATTTATAAAAAACAAAAGTAATATGAAAATAACAACAAAAAGTCCTGTACGAGGCCAAAAAGCCCCTATCTCTATTATTCTTTGCTTGTCATAATATTTGGTAAGCAAATATGGCGTGCGGTTTTACGACGAATTAATGTGTTTAAATGGGTATAACGTAGCAGTTTTGGTGTTATTTAGGATATATTTGTTGCTTTCAAAGACCAAGACCAAACTAGGATTATATTTTTTAAGCTTACTGTCTGTTTTTATTTTATAGTACTCGGTATTTTATTATTATTATTTTAGTATTTTACCGACCAGTCGTACTCAGCGCTTCTCCTCCACATTTATTATGCGCACAGCCAAATTGTGGAACTTTCTGCCAGCGTCTGTGTTCCCTTCCACATTTAATCCTTCAAAACAAGAGTGAACAGACATCTTCTGAGCACGCTCGTTCCATCATAGACCTCATCCATCGCTTTCCATCAGGCGTGATCGAGGTCAAGAGCAGGCCCATTCAACAATTTTTTTTAAGGCTATGAAACATACGGCCTACCTGATGGTTAGTGGTTTCCGCCGCCTATGGGCATAATATGCAGTACCTTAGGCACATACGTTGCCATCCCAAAGACAAAGTTAAAATGTTACATGTGCTGTAATTACATAAGCACCTATAGCTTTCAAACCGGAACATAGCAACGCCAAATTCCGGCGGAAATAGGTTTGTTGTACTTTCCCAGAAGACCTTCACAAAGTGCTCTACTACTACGAAAACGTTCATCAGCTGCCTAGCCTTTTAAAATCCTTATCAGCTACCTAGCCTTTTGAAATTCGCATCAGCTGCCTAGCCTTTTAAAAACCTTATCAGTTGCCAAGCTTTTCAAAACCCTCATCAGCTACCTAGCCTTTTAAAATCTTCAATAGCTGCCTAGCCCTTAGAACCCTTATCAGCTGCCTAGCCATTTAAAATCCTCATCAGCTGCCTAGCCTTATAAAACTATCATCAGTTGCCAGCCTTTTAAATTCCTAATCAGCTGCCTTGCCCTTTGAAACCCTCATCAGCTGCCTAGGCTTTTAAAATTCTCGTCAACTGCTCAGCCTTTTAAAATTCTCATCAGACGCCTAGCCTTTTAAAACCCTCAGCACCTGCCTAGCCTTTTAAAATCATTGTCAACTGTCCAGCCTTTTAAAATCCTCATCAGACGCCTAGCCTTTTAAAACCCTCATCAGCTGTCTAGGCTTTTAAAATTCTCGTCAACTGCCCAGCCTTTTAAAATCCTCATCAGACGCCTGGCCTTTTAAAACACTCATCAGCTGCCTAGCCGTTTCCCAACTAAGATAAGTTTGGCTAGCGGTCTAACCCCATGCAGCTGAAAACCAGTTTTTTACATGGAGTGGCTGCCTATCTGACCTTTACAACCCAATTGACGCTTGATATCAGACGCTTAACTCGAATGCCGAAATCCCACATCGTTAGATTTCGGCATGAATGAATGAACATGAACATCGGTTCACTAATGAATTCATTTTACACTTTTGTTTCATTTTGTGTTCAGACGTTTCACTTCGAGTGAAAGATACCGAATGAAAGACGAACATGAACAAAAGTGAAGCGATACTCTACTTAATAAAATTATTTAATTCACAGACAGACAACGTACAGCCTTAACCGTTGGGTTCATAAGCATGCAACTTTTCACAAGAGTTCCTTATACATTTGCTTGCAATAAAATCGACCTACCCCGTGTTCTCGTTTTGAAACAATATAATTCAACAAGGTTTACTAACAATAACCTAATATATTGTATACTAAAACCTTCCTGAAAGTATGTAGATTACGTTAGTTAAAGAATTATCAAAACTGATTTATAAGTTTATGAAAAAATCTCGGAAGTACAAGCATGGCGGGTTGAATAAAAAACCGTTTGCAGTTCAAATCAAATTATAATTTACGATCAAATTAATCACACTAGCAAATCACACACTGTAGGTACACAACACTACTATACAGAACGCGCGACAGTTTCTAAACGTGTTCACTGCTTAACCGCCAACAACAAACCCTGCGTTTACTCCGGTCGAGCGTTAGCGCTATCTTGTAAACTCTGTCGAGCACCGCCTGGTGGCGTTGGCGTTCCCTTAGTCAAAGTCAAACGATTGATTTAACGTATTTGCGACATATAAAAGTTTATGAAAAATCATCTAAAGGGCTTAAATGGGCAACGAATGTTTGTATGAACGTTTCGTAATTTTTGTCGATGGTAAATCCAATCTGGCATGATTATGCCTTATCTTTTGATAAAATCTACTCGCTCCTCCCGTCACAATGCATCGACCGCAGCAAAGCAGCGAGAGACACCTACAGTAATTGCTTGGGATAGTTAGATGAAAGCTATTGTGACTAGACGCGTTCGTAATTATGTTGGCTCTGGATATTCACTCGTTTGGATTCGTGTTGGGAGTTTATAGTTTATCTGAGGAAGTAATATTTAACATAACAACATGCTTGTATTTCTCGAAAGGGTTGGCAGAAATAGGTATATGGTACATCCACGTTAGTTATGTTGGCGAGCCCAGTGCCATCAACCAATTGAGCAGAAATTCAGACACCGTGGGCTACTACTGAGAAATTCTTAATGGAAAATTCAATATCACTTATTAGCCAATAGTCCGAACCCGGGATTGAACCCAAGTTCAGAGTCAGTTGAGTAATATTGTAACGACCTTCAAAGTATTGATTGAGTTACCAAGAATATAAATTCTAAATTTGAGATAAAATTCTTCAAATTTCTAGATCATCAATAAACTCTTCTAAGCCATGAGGTTTAGATGACTTTTTTGATGATCTAGAAATATTGTAGTTATATGACTTATGCAATAAACAGAAGTGGGTAATAGGTATTTTTGCACAACATAAAAAAAAATACCACTTAAATTTTACAAATCCGGGACTAATTAGAAGATTCTCAGTCATGATTTAGGAGCTAAAATATAGACGATGGCATGAAAACTTTTCTCGACTGATAAAATGAACGAACGAACATATGCACCAAGATTTTCCAATCTTATCTAAACTAAAACTCCAACGGTCGATACACCGCGCCGCATCCAACGAACCAACAAATCTGCGAAAATCCAATATATTTCTAAATCCTGCTCCAAGCGGATGATGTTTATTGGTGTTTTGAGTTCAGCCGCAGCAGACCGAGGTTAACTGGGTTAAACTACGTTTAGAATACTAAACAGAAAACATTTTGTAAAAACCTGGTAACTTTAGCTTGTTTAAAATTCCCGAGCAGTATGTTTCTCTGTGAAACTTTCGACTTAATAGAACAAAGAAGTGATTACAGCGTAACAACTGCAAAAATCTAAAAAAAGTCGGATCTTTAGGAGTCAAGAGCTGGCTAGGAGCCAGAGCGCTCATTACCAGGACATTAATTGAATCCTGCCGACGAGCTGAGCGAGCTATATAAGCTGTTTTACCTCTGTAGTGTGGGGGCTGAATTTTTGCGGTGCCAATTACAAGTTTCGGTGTGCGGGTGAAATTTTAATGTGCTTTTGATGATGTCGATTTTCGTGATGTCTGGGGAAGTAGTTGTTTGCTTTTTTTTTAAACTTAATTTTGAGTGTTTGTATAGCCTTTGATAGATAAATGATTAATATTGTTAAGTTTTTGTTTTTATGTTAAAGTTTCCCTTGATTGGCAGTTGCGTTCAAGATTTTTTTTACCCTTGATACCTAAGTACTAATTTACGAATAACAGTTCTTAAAATTGGATTATTACCATCTTAGAGTGAGACCATGGTGATGATGATTTCGTGACAGGTTTTCGATGAATATAAAAAACAAATATTGTGATATAGGCTAACCGTCTTATTAAATAATGTGAAGACTATATATGGGTCATTGCTGCTTTTTTTCTCCTCAGTTAATTTTAATCATGATCTGGCAGTTTGAATAATTTTTGTGGCCTACCCAAATGTCCTTTCTTTGGTATTGTTCGTCGAATCGTTGAGCTCCTTAAGTTCTGAGTTGAGCTGCACGATTACTGACAAATGCGTGCACTGACTGGACAGGTCCACTCAATCTATGTGGTTTTTCCTCAAAAGACCATTTCAGACACAAATCTACATGGTCTTCACATGATCTGACCAAGATTATGTCTGGACTTTAAAAGAGACTGCGACTTCTGAGTTTGTTTCGACCTTTCTTCTCAGAGTAGTCAGATAGGAAACGCCGACCTCATCTAGTTTTTAAACTATGATTGACGTGTAAAAGTGTTTGTTCAAACCTACTTACAGAAATAAAATCATTTATCATTTATCATAATAAATCCATTCGCTTTATAAACCTATTTTAGCTGTCGAACTGTTTTGTCCTTTTCTGTCAAGTTAAAATGAAGTTTGACAGAAAGTGACAAAACAGTTCGATAGCTAAAATAGGTTTATGAAGCGAATGTCTTTATTGTTTACGAATAAGACGGTAAGTGTTTTTGAAATAAATAACTAATAATCAAAGGTATCTAAGTCTAAAAATCTTTAGAATATTAAATAAACATTTCGAGACTTACAATGTAACAATGTCTTGCGTTGTTGATTTTATCTAGTTCCCCCGATTCCGAGCTACTAAGCCTATTCAATATGTGAATACGTAATAGAGAGTATCAGAATATCGTTAGATACTAATGTACGGCACACTCTGTAAAGAAAGCATTTCGCGGTGTAAGAATGATTTGCCAACTCAACTAGACCGATCTTTTTTTGTTTAAGGCACGGTAAGAAGCAATTTTTTAGGTAATTGACAATAGCGCATCGCAGCAACAAATAAGGTTCAAAACAGCGATGCGTTTGATGTTTGTTGAATGGAATGACCCATAAAATAAAAGTAATTTTGCAGTTTTAATAAAATTAAAAAATTAATGTATGGCTCAGTGGAATAATTTTTAGGCATTTCTTTAGTTGATTGAATTTCCTTTATTATTATTATTAGCTTACGCTCAAAATGAGAGATATATGCGAAGATTTTTTTTTTTTGAGCTATGTTTTACGGTTGTTTTATCATGATACTATTTAATTTTTATGTTTTTTTTTTTACTAATTTTCTTTTTACAAAACACTGATTTTTACTGGTTTGTAATATGTACCAACACGCCTAACTGTACGACAAAAAACTGAGTGTTTTACGGTGTCCTACGTTTGGGCAGCGTGCAGCACCTTAATATAAAACCCTCGCAGTGTGCAATTTTTTTGGTAAGTTGTGTTATGTAGGTACCTACTTTGTTAAAGATATAAACGTTAGTCATAACAATGGAAGATATTTTTCTTGTATGTGAAAATAATATTGTTTGGTTTCTTGATTGAGCAAACAATAAACTGTATATTATGTATCATAATTATATTGTAATCCATTTCACGAAAAATATCCAATATAATTATAGAAACCGGCTAAGTGCGTATCGGACCACGCACAATGAAGGGTTCCGTAGTTGGGATGAATTTATCCCAAAAACCAACTTAACATTGTAGTTGAAAAACATGTTCTGCCATCTCCATATACGTCGCGGTCAATTCTCCAACTGCAAATGTAAGTTCGTTATCACTTTGTTTTTCAATGTGATAAATCTACAAATTAACGCTTTTCGGACTTTTTCCGTTACTTGTGCTGCAAGACCTTGCTTCATGCCAAAGGAGTTGGAAACAATTACATACAATTTTGGGCCTAAATGTAACGAGATGAAAATGGTGTGAATTAATGAATTCAAACTTACCAGCTGGATATTTTGTAAATTTTGACAATTTGAGAGCTGAGTTATAAGAGGTTTAGTAAAAGTAAGGTTAGTTTACAATTTTTAACTAACAGTTGCTTCCTGAAGTGCAAAAGAAGTTATTTTAACGCTTTTGTTTATCATATTTAGAGGAAAATGTTTAAAAAGTCATATGAATGAACGTCAATGACTTGGAAGTCATAGGTAGGTATCTGATACCCGTAACAAATATGGACTTATGGAAAGGACGTCTGGAATAAAAAGTCGTCGGCCTAGTGTAATGCAGTGACTAGTTGCTATCCCAAAATTTGCACAGCGATCCATAGTTTCAACAATATCCAGTCAAGAAGGTGGCGGTAAAATCCAAAATAGGAATTCCAAGTCAAACGTGTAAGCAAATTTTAATATCCAGTATGACGGTAAGACCCTTTGTGAGAGAGTGGCTGGAGAGACGGCATGGCGCCCTTACTTTTCGGCTGACACAGGTATTGTCCGGATATGGGTGCTTCGGAAAGTACCTGTCCCGCATAGGCCGGTAACCGACACCCAGTTGCCACCATTGGAACTGTCTCGACGACACGACGCAGCACACCCTTGAGGAATGCTCTACTTGGGCAGTGCAGCGCCGTGACCTGGACACGGCGACTGGTACTGCGGATACTCTCTCGCTTCCGGATATGGTCCAGTCTATGTTCGGAAGAAAGAGCGCGTGGGATGCCGTCGCCTCCTTCTGAAAGTGGGCCTCCTTTGGGAAGTGATGGTCGCGAAGGAGGCGGTGGAAAGGGAGAGAGAGGATACACCTCCCTTCCAATTCGTAGCAGACGCACCGGGCGCCGGAGGGCCCGGAACGATCTCAGACAAGGCCTCGCAAACTACACCAGGGTGAAGGACATCCACGAGGATTACCACATGATAAAAAGAGGTCAGAATCCGCAGAAAACAAAACAGTGGTCATTGAAAATAAAAAAATAATTGAGAATGCATTCAAAACGCATCGGAAAACACGAAACGAGTGAGCATTAGGAGTTTGTAAGCAAGCAAGAGAAGTCGGAAAATGTCCAGTGACATAGAGTAAAAATTAGACTGATTTTAATAGAAAATCATTATATTATTGGTTTTTCAGTAATTAATTGATGCTGACTTAATTGACTGTAATTAAATGTACTATATAAGTATATATAGTGCATTTAATTACTTTGAGTTAACTACCTACTCCTACCAAGTAACGAAGGTGGAAGGTTTTCGTTTTGTAATTGTGAAATCGATTTCTCAGTTAATCGATAATCTCACGAAAACTATTTGTCTCAGATTTCTTCGCTACTAGATTGCGGATTGAGCAGATTTTTTATATTATAAGATAAAAAATATGTAATTTTTTAGATCATATATCAACTTATTACGTTTGATCCTACCGCTTTACATCTCCTTTCATGACTCTAGGTCAACGAGAAGTACCCGAGTAGTACTCGTAAGTAGAGGTTTTGATTTATTTGTGAGTACCAAAATATGACGCTCAAATGGCCGTATTTTTTAATTGCGTTGACTTAGAAGCTTGATTTTTTTAGAGCTCTAAGAGATCGTAGACCTATGTATTTGATATAAATTTCAACTTGATACCTTTACGCGTTCCTGACAAAGAGGGTCTTTTTTTTTTTTTTTGGGTGGGAAATCATCAAATGACGTCTCCCGCTCTGGGCGGAGCGGAAGGGCGTGTCAGACTCTTACTGACTAAAACCCACCCGTGTTCCTTCAGTTGCCTGTGCGCCAGGGCCACGGTAACTCTTTCGAACAATCCGCAGCCCCGGCAGGCATCGGTCCTATCGGACCCCGTCAATTTTGCTGACATCTCTTTGAGGCGCGCGTGGAACACGACGCGCCGTCGACCCGGGCCTGGTCCTTACCGGACGGCGAGCTGCCCATTGCTCGCCGTCCGCAAGCCCGCGCCTACGGTGGCCGGGAGTCGGCAATCGACTCCCGACGCCCAGGGTGTCTCCTCCTCCTGCGGCGGCTAGGGGCGCGAGGGCGCAGAGATTGCCTCGCCCTTTCGCGCTCCGCCTCCTCCTTCGCGAGCATTACTGCTTCGCAGAAGGAGGTGACGGCTTCCCATTCCCTCTCGCTCCGTACCATGGCCTGAACCAGGGCCGGACGCGAGAGGTCGCCGCCGCCGATCGCCGCCACGAGGACACGGCGGTGCTCCGCCCAAGCCGGGCAGACCTCCACCGTATGCTCCACCGTGTCCTCCGGTCGATCCACACAATGGTAACACCCGGGCGTTTCCTCCCGCCTTATTCGAAACAGGAACCTCCCGAAACAGCCATGTCCGGTGAGGACCTGCGTCAGGCGGAAGGTGAGGACGCCGTGGCGCCTCTCAAGCCACTCCTCAAAGAGGGGTCTTACCGCCGCAATTGTGGCGTGCCCTGCGCTGGGTTGCGACAGTCGCACTCTCCATGCCGCCATGAGATCCCGCCGGAGCTCTGTCCGCTGTGCCGCGATTACTCGCGGCAGCGGAGTTACGCCCCGGCGTTTCGCCTCCTCGCGCCACTCCCAAACGTGCGCGAGGACCTTTGCCTCCAGATCCCACGGCGGCAATCCGGCAAGGAGGCTCGCCGCCTCGCAGGAGACCGTGCGGTATCCCCGTACCATCCGGATGGCCATGACCCTTTGGGACGCTTTCAACCGGCGGGCTGGCCAGAGCCTTAGCGAAAGCGCCCACACCGGTGCCCCGTAAAGGGCCATGGACCGCACGACCCCCGCGTAGAGCCTCCGGCAGGAGGCGTTTGGCCCCCCTAGATTGGGCAAGAGCCGCTTCAAAGCAGCCCCGGCCCGCTGCAGTCTGGGAGCCAAACGTCGGAAGTGCTCGACGAAGTTCCACCGGCTGTCGAGGACGAGTCCCAGGTACTTCATCGTCGACTCGACGCCGATGAGAACCCCTCCTACCGTTATTTGGGAACCCGACAGTGGCGCGTTCCGAGGACCATGAAAACACATGGCCTCGGACTTGTGCAAGGCCAACTCGAGTCCCAACTGCCGGATCCTCTCAACGACTGTCGCAACCCCGCGTGTCATTAGTTCGGCCGCCGCCTGGTGCGACCTCCCCTGCGCCAGGACCAGCGTGTCGTCAGCGTAGCACATTACGCTGACGCCGCTAGGGAGGTCGGCGCGCAGCACCCAGTCGTAACCGATGTCCCACAGATGCGGCCCCAGGACCGATCCCTGTGGGATACCGCACGACATCTCTCGCCGGTTCCATTCTCCTTGGTGACCGGGGTAGATCACCACCCTATCCGTCAAATAGGCCTCGACTACACGACAGAGGTAGGTCGGCATCCGGTGATACCGGAGTGCCTCCCTGATGCAACTCCAGGGCAGGGTATTGAAGGCGTTGGCGATGTCTAGAGACACCGCCAAGACGACCCCACCCCGGGCCACAGCATCCCCCGTCGTGAGGGCTCGCACGCGCATGATGGCGTCCACCGTGGAGCGCCCCCTGCGGAAACCAAACTGGCTCTCCGCCAAATCCGGCCCCACCCGCACCAGCTGCCCGACGAGGCGGTCTGCAATAACTCTTTCAAAGAGCTTGCCCACCTCGTCGAGCAGCACGATGGGCCGGTAAGCGGACGGAGAGTCCGCCGGGCGCCCCGGTTTCTTAATGAGGACCAGTTTCCCCGTCTTCCAACGAAGTGGGAACTGGCCCTCCTCCAAGCATGCGCTTAGGAGCCCTCTTAGTCGAGGCCCGAGAGCCTCCAAGGCCAGGACCCAGGCTTTTCCAGGTAAGCCGTCGGGTCCTGGGGCGGTATTCTTGGCACTCAGCCTACGTACCGCCACTCTCAACTCTACCTCGGTCACCTCAGGAGCAACGTCGTCATCGTCGGGTCTGTGGTCCGCAGTTGGCACCGCAGGAGGCGGAGCCATGGGCGGGAGAGTATGCTCCCCCCGCGAAGGGAACAGAGCGCTCACCACGCCCTCCACGAGCTGGGGCCGGAGACTCTGCGTCAGCGGGGGAGCCCATGGGCGGAGTTTCTCCCGCACCACCTTATATGGGCGCCCCCACGGGTCCCTGTTCAGAGTCCCCAGCGACTCCTCACGGGCCAGTCCCCTGGCCCGCAGGATCTCCGCTCGGACAAAGAGGGTCTTGACAGATTGACAGACAGATAGACGGACAATGAAGTGATCCTATAAATATTATTATGGCCTTTACTCTAACTTCCCAATATCTACGCAAGATAAATAACGACTTTTTGTGTATAATATTGAACACTTTCACTTTCAAAGTAAGTAAAATAAACCAACAAACAACATTTGTACAGTATTTAATAGGACAAAGGTACCCCAGTGTCTCTAGCTTATCCATTACATTTCTTCCATCAGGCTAATGAGAAAGAAATTAATCTCGACGAATTAAGGACCCGTCAAGTTCTTACATAAATATTCTCCGAGGGAATTAAAAATAATCTTATTGTAATATAATACAGCACTTTAGCTAAGTGGGTGCTTGTAGTTGGTATGAATTATTTTGACAAAACATTTTTATTGCTGTAAGTATATAATTTTCAACTTCAGACGACTTTGAAATAGGACCTATTTCATCTGTGTGTTTTTTTTTTGTCGTGGGACATCATCAAATGACCTCTCCTGCTCTGGGTGGAGCGGATGGGCGTGTCAGACTCTTACTGACTGTAGCGGCATCTACAAACGCCACATACGAGCTACACGTCATACTGACGTCACGCAAAATCCTGCATCGCGCAAGCAGAGTTTACCGCGCAACTAGCATATATACAACATCCCGACATCAACCGTCGGGCAGTTGCCCACCAGACACGACACCCGTCTGGTCGGAGGATCCTCCCTTTTCTATGGAGGTGTGAGTGAACTTTACACCCTGTTCCTCATACCTCTATACTGACTAAAACCCACCCGTGTTCCTGCAGTTGCCTGTGCGCCAGTGGTAACACGCCAGACGGTAACTCTCTCTCTTGAAGTCTAAGGTGATAATGATGGCAATTTATGATACTAGCTATAAAACCGTATTCTGTACAATGAACCTCAATAGTAGTTTGGGATATAACTGATCACTCTGTCATAAAAATACCTGCATTCAGTACCTATCATATTCTGTATCGTGGATTACAATTCACAATAAAGAATATGATTGATTAATTCAACTTGAAATAATGATGTAAAAGGAAATATAGCATTTCGGCATTACCCTTTCAAACTTCAATACCCTGTAATTGGATCATTATTTGGGGTGACATTAAATAAAAAATAATTAAAATAGTAATTTTTATTAAATTTGTTTTGTTATGGACGAGAACACGCATATTACTATCAGATAAAATAGAATTAAAGATGGATACAGCTTTTTATTTAATACTTTTTTTTAGGTAACGAAAGTGATTTTAAAGACCACGAAAAATAACACATTATATGAATCATATATTCAGTTTCTTAATTTAAACCTCCGTTGAATCTTAACCAAAGGTACATATAAAACTAGGAACAGTAATTACTCAGAGATCAATCAACATAAATAATAAATTATCATGAAAAAAATCCTTTGACCACGTGATGTCACTTAAGTTACCTAACTAAATTAATCTTATGACGGGTTTCAGTCACTCAACAAACCAAAAAAAAAAACGGAGATACGGTGCTCAGGAGCATACCATATATATCAAGACGAAGTGTACGAAGACAGTGCTTACGCGATATGGATGTTTCGCCTGGATTCAGTGTTTCTGAAGATGATAGCGGCGAGCCTGCAGCACTTGCAGTATCTGAATCCAACGCAGAAGCCCGTTGCTCTTCCTGAGACATTTCAGATGGAGATGGCGAGCTTGCTGCACTAGTGTTATATAAATTGAACGCTGTATCCGGCGCCTTTCACTGTGAAGTTCCAGAATGAGATAACAAGCCCGCTGCACAAGCACCTGAGTTCAACGATGTAGACGCTCCTTCTGACTGCGGCATGTAAGAACGGGAAGACAAATCTTTTACATTAGCTAAAATGCTCTCTTGAACCACTAGGTGTCCCAATTCAAAGTGTTTTGTTTCACAAGTTTTCTATAATGTTGACCTTTCTCTCCAGTTTTGTTTAATGGCTCTCTGTTCACGAGGCGTCATTTATGCAACTTTTTGCACCAATCCTTCTTCCTCCTCAATTCACCACCACTAATTTCACAACCTCAAATAATGACCCAATTAAGACCTTTATATGTTGTTTTTTCATCAAAATCTGTTCAGCAGTTGAACTGTCAAAACAGAAGAGACTGACAGACCACTTTCGCATTTATAATATTAGTAGATAGACGATTGAATCTGTTTATCTGTGCTGATGAAACTGTTACAAAAGTAGTGATATTTATGTTAATATTTCCGATCCCCATAAAGGTGAAAATATCTCTCACCTTGTTACCATATATAAGGGCAAGAATAATTATGAGGATGACCTTCATGTAAACAAACTAATATATCTAAGAAACGAAATATAACTAAGGAGAGTTCACGAAGAAAAAATGATAGAAATCCATGCTTTTTTCAATAAAAATCTTTATCGCTGTTTTTCGCGCAATTATTAAAATCTCTTCTTATCCAATTACCCTCAAGGTGCTGTCATAACGAAGTTCATTCAATATGCATTAAAATTATATGACGGAATGAATTATTCAGTATTTGTTTTGGGCTTTACACATTTTTTGTCGATATTTTAGTAAATTTCAATTTAATGATTAAGGAATTTATTATTCCTTACCATAATTATGTTTCCTTGATTTTCCTTAAATCTGTTGGAGCTAATTTTATACAAAAATAACTGATAGATTATTACCACGCCTTGGTTATGAAATAGTCAGACAGTTAGTAACTATAAGTCAGATAATGTCATTCACATAGTTTTGTTTACTGAAATGACACACTACATTTTAGTAAAACTAAATAGTTAAAAATGTTTGCGGCGAAACAGAACATAATACCAAATAAAATATACATTTTTTGTTATATTTATGACGCAGATAACAAAAATTATAAAATAAAACCAACATACTTTATTCGAGAATCCATATGAGAATATTCATGAAAAAATATCAAATTCATTCATTTCGATACGTCGAGAGTTCGAGACTCAACGAATGTATCGATACGCGTTTAAATCATTCGATTTTGAATCGATTATATATTCGAGTCACAGCTCGGCTGCCCATTCCGATTCTAATCAACAACGCCCAGATTCGAATTTCAATTTGAATTTCGAATCAATATGTGCCGCCATACTTTATAGGCTTCTGTTACGCTTTGAGAGTGCCGACAATATGGAGGTGTAGGTAGTTATAACTACGAATATAAGTATTTGATATTGAAATCCAATGTTTGGTTGAGTGTATTTTTTTACCCGTGTATTTGGTAAATAAACAAGGCGTGGGTAGGATTTCAATTATCAGAAAATTAATATATTGCACGCCTCATAAGCGAAGCGCGTGAGGTAGTGCTCTACTCTCGCCTTACAAAGAACAAGTAATTCCTTGAGCTAAAAAATGTGTCTATTTACTTCATATCGCACTTGTAGAATAATATTCACACACAAACGTCAAGAAAAAGCACTAGTTTCAACACTCATGTTGTTTTCAAAAGACATTTTACATTTAAAATAATGAAAAACTGTTTAAAAAAATATTCTGTGAACGTCCGTGTGTCTGTATGTATGGATCCTGACGTGGTCACGATTACTCCCGAAAAACTTAACTAATCGAGTCCATTTTTTTTTTAAACACTACGGTATTATCGAAAACTAAGTCCTTTCGAAAATCACGGTCTAATTCAATGTAGTTTAATTGTAATTAGTAATATAAAAATACGATTGGACATTTTGTTCGTTTATTTGTTATTTTTTATAGAATTGAATGAGATTCGTGCACTTTAGGATTTTTCATTTTTTTTTAATTAAAATAGCTTATTCGTAGAAGTTTTTGTGTATGTATGTAATTCATGTCATCTCTGATTAATTTACTAGCACACAATCAAGACATAATGCATAATATCACGCCTGTAATCTCCCAAGGGTCAAGCAGAGATGTACCTATTGTACACCCACATATCGGCAGTTATGTTTAAGTCCCATGTAATACTATAATTAGTATCCATGTTACACTGCCCCGTTGGTCTCGAAGCATCAAGCGCGACTGTTGAGCATAGGGTCCTGGGTTCGATTCCCTAGTCGGGCAATGTTTACTGGGTTTTTCGATTAGGAATTTCTCAGTAACAGCCCGGAGGTTGGAAGTTAGCGGTGTGCGCCGGTCCTGCGCCTGATCTCTCTCCGGTCGTGTCAGATTGCCGTCCCAGTGGTCTATGAGAGTTACGAAAGGGTGGGTACATCTGTGTCTTGTACTATAATATCTCCCGCGTAGATGGCTAGTCTCCGTTGAGATTGACTGCCATGGCCGAAATACGTTCTAGAGGACTGTTCAAGTAAAAAACTGATGAGAAAACTCATTATTAACGTAGGGGTTTATTTACCAAAACAGTCAAGTTAAGAAAAATATACTTAGTATATAACTGTAAGTACACGTAAGCTTTTCTTTTGATATCTAAAAATGAATGGTAATATTGAATGATGAAAGATGGTAATATTTACTTATGTGGAATTTAATGTAGTTCGTGGAAGAGTAAATTTAAATGGCAAATATATTTATGCCATAACGTATTTGAACTTTTTTTGCGAATTTAAATAGGGGTTTATAGCTCAGTTTGTTACTTGAATTTCTTTCTTGTTTTTTAGGGCTCCGTACCCAAAGGGTAAAACGGGACCCTATTACTGAGACTCCGCTGTCCGTCCGTCTGTCTGTCCGTCTGTCAACAGGCTCTATGTCATGAACCGTGATAGTTAGACGTTGAAATTTTATCAGATGATGTATTTCTATTGCCACTATAACAGTAAATACTAAAAAACAGAATAAAATAAATATTTAAAGGGGCTCTACAACAACAAACATGATTTTTTTGCCGTTTTTATAGATAATGGTACGGAACCCTTCGTGCGCGAGTCCGACTTGTACTTGGCCGGTTTCTTTAATAGCTTTTATTTTAATTTCATTCGTTTTTCTCCCTTAAATTGCTTACTTGTTCTTTTTTTTTCTAAACATTTATTTTCTTTTAATTTGATTGAACTCAAACTCAAACTCAAAGCATTTATTTCAATTAAACCATTTACAGGCACTTTTGAATTGTCAAAGAGTCGGTCAGTTAGTCAGAAAGTTGAAGCTAGTTGCCCATTCCAAAACGTAGATCTCTATGGAGAAGAACGGGCAAGAAACTCCAAGGACACTCTTTTTAAATCAAGATATTACAAAATCCTGGGTACATTATTCGTGTTATTGAAAGCGAGAATCTAATTTCTGCCAACAGCATCAGCCTTCAAAATAGATCATAGATACAATATCGGGCAGACGATATATAGTTAAACAAAGATGAATGATAACAAAGAACAGATAATATATTATATCAAGCAGACATGTCTATCATTCCAATATTCTGATTTACGACTCTCGATAGAAGGCATGAAATGATGGAAACACTTACTTTATATTATATTGGAATGTTGCCTTTCTATTCGGCCATTGACTTGGAAACTCGATTTCATTTGTTTCTTGATATTGCTATTTGTTTCAGAATAATATCTTTACGTAGTTACTAGCTCGGAATTTTGACTTTGTCTCTGTAAAATACAATCAGAGAAATATTGACTTGGTCTCTGTAAAATACAATCCGAGAAATTTATTGTTAAGCAAATTGACTACTAACTTAAATTGTCAGTATATTCAAATTGCAACTGGCATTCTTTGTTTCTTGTCATAGTTGTATGAAATGGCTAATTACACGGCGAATTGCGGAATTACTTACTCATCCAGAATAGTCCGTATCGCTAATTTACCAACACATAATATTTTACGCATGTAGGTTTAACCATTAATCCGTAAGTATATCATTGATTTTTAAGTTATGCGCTATAGAATAGAATAGAATATAATACTCTATATTATGTACACCATAAAAATTACAGATATTTATAAATGTAGAAATTTTACATAGGTTAAGAAATTAGGTGGGTTAGGTTTTTTTTTATTTTACTTGTTTTTTCCTATCCATTATATAAATATACATTTAATAAATTACTTATGTTTACATACCGTGTGGTGGGACCCTGATGATCTGCTATTCAGGTATTCCTAGTTCAGTCACCAGTCTTTCTCAAACTAATGTCACGTAGTTTTTAATCCTTTTTTATTCATTGATTGGATGGTGCTGATCCACGCGTCATGTTCGTGAATGGGCTCCGTCAATTGAGACTGGTCATCTCCTTAACTGCCACAGCTTATTTTTATTATTAATATTATATTTTGAATTGTTTCTTAATATATATAATTTTTTCATTGTTCTCGCATATAGAAGCAACAAGAATAATGTACCCGGATTTTTGGATATCTTGATTTAAAAAGAGTGTCCTTGGAGTTTCTTGCCCGTTCTTCTCCATAGAGATCTACCTTTTGGAATGGGCAACTAGCTTCAACTTTCTGACTAAGTGACCGACTCTTTGACAGTTCAAAAGTGCCTGTAAATGGTTTAATTGAAATAAATGCTTTGAGTTTGAATAGTGAAGATAAAATAAATGATTTGAATTGAAGAAGGATGTCAATTTGCTTAACAATTAATTTCCTTGGCTGTATTTACTCGTTGTCATTAGACGCAAATGATGTAAAGTTTTTTACAACACATAGATGTTTACAACTTACCACTTGCTGTCTTAAGTAGGAGATTGGTAAAAAAGAAGTATTTTCCCTAAAATTTTAGTTTATGGTTCCATAATTAACTAATGCTCTGTTTGTTACCCCGAAATACCATCTCAAAAAATCACTCTGTATAGCTGCAAGAATTAACATCGTAAAAAAGAATAATTTATGGAATAAATCTACACCAAATCTCATCCCAAATACTACCAACAACAAATATTGCCAATACAACTTTAATTACAAATGTCATTCACATTTCGGGAATAAA
This sequence comes from Dryobotodes eremita, assembly GCA_917490735.1. Classification (NCBI taxonomy): domain Eukaryota; kingdom Metazoa; phylum Arthropoda; class Insecta; order Lepidoptera; family Noctuidae; genus Dryobotodes; species Dryobotodes eremita. The sequence continues at coordinate 3,983,591 of OU823247.1, read as the reverse complement.
CGCCACCCAAAACTAATACAATAGATTTTAGTTTGAAACATGAAAGTTATTTAACTGTTCACGTTCAAATCCGGGATCATTCAGACTTCAGATATGAAAATACATAGAATATTGTGATTGTTCCATAATACTTTAATATATTTATTACGTAATTTGCAATCGCGGTTGCGGTTGCGGTTGCAATTTTTATCAGCTTATTGTTGGTCGTCCGGTGGTGAGAGGGGCGGACAACATTGCAAAACCTGGATGAGACAAGTTTGAATTGGCACAAGAAAAGAGAGGCCTTTGCCCAGCTGTGGGTGAAGTGGGGCTGTGGATGATGATGGTGACCGTTGTGACCATTAAAGTATAGGGACCACATAAGTAGCGTCTGAGGTGCGGAATGACTAGCGAGAGTTTGTGGACCGTGGTCAAAATACCAACTTTGCGTTTTATGATAGGCACAAAGTCACACAAAGGACGATTGAGAGAGTTGTTGAAAGAACCAATTCCCAGGAGAACTGAGTAACTGGAAAGCCTGAAAAATGCTCAACTTGAGAGAGAGTCAACGGGATATATACAGGCTGTAAAAAGACCCATCACATAGCCGTCAACTACGCATTCTGTACATCAAATTAAGTAACATTGCACAAAAGTAATTGCTGGGAAACGACTTTTATTTTTTGGTGTGTAAATTTGCTGTTTGCGTTAGTGCGTAATGTAACACACGCAAAACATTGTGCTTATGGGTGCATGCAACGGAAATGGGTGAGGGTATTTAAAGTTGTGCTATAACTTTAAAAACTTGTTTTCGTAAAAAAGTTGGAATTTTGACCTTAAATATCTCCATAACCAGAAGGTTCCCAGGTATGGTCAAGTACAAAATAATTACAATGACGGGGAGTACAAGTGACTCTCGGCTTCGTTAAGTGTCTTTTTACACCCGTTAGTTCACAGAACAAACGGCCGATGGTTTCCAAAAGTTCTATAAAGACAAACAGATATCAGAAGGATCGTGGCTCTTACAAGTTGGCCGGCCAACCTGAAGGTCGCTGAATTCGTTCATCGACATCGGGCAGCTTACAGTCGTGGTGATGCTTGTGGATGTCTTTGTTCAGTAGTGGACGTCTTTCATCGCCATTAGATGATGATAATGATGACATAAAAATGTGATTATAACAATTTATTCACTTTCCGTGACCCAAGGGCTTTTTTTTTGGTTGGGAAATCAATAAACCTACCCGTGTTCCTTCAGTTGCCTGTGCGTCAGGGCCACGGTAACTCTTTCGAACAATTCGCGACCCCGGCAGGCATCGGCCCTATCGGACCCCGTCAATTGTGCTGACATCTCTTTGAGGCGCGCGTGTGACTAAGACTAGACTCTTGGCTAGAGGCTAAGTATTGCCATACAACGTAGCAATGCCTCCTGTCTCTTGGGTACATTACCAGTCCACAGCGGAGGAATTTTTCGACGCCATATTTTAGTTTGTTAATAGTTAAGGATATTATGTTTTTTATTTTATTAATTAATTAGGTTATCCCTTTACCCATTAAAATAAAAAAACTTACATACACATACATAAACTCACGCCTTCTTCTTTCCTACAGAACGCCATCTGCTACGATCCTTACATACTCCTTTTGCCTCGTAAAACTTATATAATATATATATATATATATATATATATATAAATATTAGCCCCTTACAATACATGACATTATTTTTGTTAGCCCTTATGATTCTAGAAGACTACGAAAAAATTTTAATAAAAAAAAAACAATTAATTGCTACATTTTAACAATAGCAACTAGTAGCCAATACAATTTACACAATAGTACCGAACATATTTGTTAAATCGAGTTACATTAATTAATTTTACGCCCTGTTCCCTGACACTGGATTAATAAGTGAATCAAGTGGAATTTCATTTGTGAAGGTGGCTCGGTTTGACGTGACGATATTTATTTGTTCAATATTGTTTAAACATTGTTATTTATTGAGCTTCCAGCGACAGGGGTTGCGAATTTAAATGTTTGTACGTCAGTCTGGTTTTTAAAAGGATTAACTTGGAGGGATGAATGGTGTACAGTATTGTGTTACTGGTTTATCGATGTTAGTGGTTTAGGATTACGTTTTTTGGTTAGGATTGCATCTTTATAGTTGGAAATAATAATATTATTAATAACGTTTATTTATCAAAAGTTAAGAATACAATATGAGCATGGCCGGTGATTTACAAACTAAGCGTCGCTTGTATCTTGTGGCTTAGGAGTGCGAATTTAACAAAATTGTAATGGTTACCTTACAGTTTGAGGATGTGAGATTATTATAGACAAGAGTTCAATTAAAATAAAACATTCGTGATATTCTAAAATATAAAATAAAAAGAAAAACATTTGTTTACGTTGGGCTTCTGTTTTTGTGTGTGTGTGTGGACGTGATGGTGTGTGTGTCAGTGGGTGTGATGGTGTGTATGTGAGTGAGTGTCGGGGTGTGTGTGTGTGTTTACAAAAATACTGATATTAGGTTGGTCAGCTGTCCTCGCGCACGTTTGGGAGTGGCGCAAGGAGGCGAAACGCCGGGGCGTAACTCCGCTGCCGCGAGAAATCACGGCACAGCGGACAGAGCTCCGGCGGGATCTCATGGCGGCATGGAGAGTGCGACTGTTGCAACCCAGCGCAGGGCACGCCACAATTGCGGCGGTAAGACCCCTCTTTGAGGAGTGGCTTGAGAGGCGCCACGGCGTCCTCACCTTCCGCCTGACGCAGGTCCTCACCGGACATGGCTGTTTCGGGAGGTTCCTGTTTCGTATAAGGCGGGAGGAAACGCCCGGGTGTTATCATTGCGTGGATCGACCGGAGGACACGGTGGAGCATACGGTGGAGGGCTGCCCGGCTTGGGCGGAGCACCGCCGTGTCCTCGTGGCGGCGATCGGCGGCGGCGACCTCTCGCGTCCTTCCCTGGTTCAGGCCATGGTACGGAGCGAGAGGGAATGGGAAGCCGTCACCTCCTTCTGCGAAGCAGTAATGCTCGCGAAGGAGGAGGCGGAGCGCGAGAGGGAGAGGCAATCACTGCGCCCTCGCGCCCCTAGCCGCCGCAGGAGGAGGAGACACCCTGGGCGTCGGGAGTCGATTGCCGACTCCCGGCCACCGTAGGCGCGGGCTTGCGGACGGCGAGCAATGGGCAGCTCGTCGTCCGGTAAGGACCAGGCCCGGGTCGACGGCGCGTCGTGTTCCACGCGCGCCTCAAAGAGATGTCAGCAAAATTGACGGGGTCCGATAGGACCGATGCCTGCCGGGGCTGCGGATTGTTCGAAAGAGTTACCGTGGCCCTGGCGCACAGGCAACTGAAGGAACACGGGTGGGTTTTAGTCAGTAAGAGTCTGACACGCCCTTCCGCTCCGCCCAGAGCGGGAGACGTCATTTGATGATTTCCGACCCAAAAAAAAAAAAAAAAAGGTTGGTCAGCTGTACTGGGTTTAATATCCGTGAAATATGAGTGCAGTTGTAAAATTAGGGGTGAGACAGAACATGTATCAAAAGAACAAAAAACTGACTGGTTCGAATATTTTTTAAACTCTTCCTCTCTTTTATGACCAATTAGGTACAAAGGTGGTCATAATAATGTCTATTTATTCAATAACATGTAAACATTAAAAAACGGGTATAGTAACATTCTAAGATGATTGGAAAATCATACATCAATGATAACATTGCTGCGAATGTTATCATTTTAGCAATGAAAACAAAGCTGCGAAATAGCTTTGATACAATAGAAAAATACTAAAGAAAAGAAAACACCAATGACATTCACATAAAAAATATTTATAGGCACATTTGCAAATAAACATCTGAATGATCCAAATAAAATAAACAATAAAATTGTATTCGCTACTACCACTATTTTGCTCCACGTCATTCGTTCCAAAAACTTCATTCTCCAGGGGGAAGTTACAATCATTTCCCGTAAGAAAATAAAAAACTCTTAATCCCGTAGGAGCGAGATAAGTCGTAAAGACTCGCTTTGTTTCATCCACTCTCTCGTCTGGAAGGTCGCAGGCGACACATGCTTGACGAGTTCTCGAGTTTTACAAAAGTTTTCGATAAAAAAGTGAGAAAATGTTCTGAGCTACGTACCTGCCCATGTAAATGTGTGTGGTTCCGTATAATTAATATAATTCATAGTTTCTAAATGATACAAAACAGATAAAGCAGTCTATATTTATGCACAGAATGAAGGCACCCAATGGATTTGGCTGTCACTGTAAAATAACAAGTGAAAAAGAAAATTGAGCCGTCCCGGGACACCTAGCAGATGTGAAATATCGACACTATTTTGTATAAAAAAAAGCGTGGCGACGCGTCGCCACGGCATGCGTCGCCGCCAACAATCGGTTTTACCCGTAGCTATAGATGTTTCACAACAAAAATAAAAGGTGCCTATTAAAACCATTTTCATAAAGCAAGTTGGTTTTAATTTGAGATCGCTGTAAAACTGCATTTGCTTCAAGTTATATTCCTAATATTGATAATTATTATTAATAACTTTATATTTTATTATTATTATTATTAATAATTTTAATTAATAATAAAAAAAAAAAATAATTTGAAAAGTTCTTATCTTTTGTATTTAAGAAATACGAATAATTGCAGTCAATGACGTCATGCATGTTATACTACATATCATATTATACTTGTAGTGAGACGTATCTTGGCAGACATGACGAAATCGCAAAGGTTTTATACCTGAGGAACACTAAAATGTTTGGCACCGTCATACTCAAGACTTGAGGCGTTCACAAACTTCGCTAAAAGCATTTCGAAAGACTTGAAGATTATACCTACTGGTAGGAAAATAAATGTAATATGTACTTATGAGAGAAAAAAATCTATCAGTGTTATTTGTTAGTGAGTAAGTAAGAAAAATGTCATCGCTTATATAATTTGTGGACCTGTTTGCTAACCTCAGTCTGTGTGGTTTTTCCTCAAAAGACCATTTCAGACACAAATCTACATGGTCTTCACCACATGGTCTTGACCAAGATTATGCTTGGATTTTAAAAGAGACTGTGACCTCTGAGTTTGTTTCGGCCTTTTTTCTCAGAGTAGTCAGATAGGAAACGCCGACCTCATATAGTGTCTAAAATATGATTGACGTGTAAAAGTGTTTGTTCAAACCTACTTACAGAAATAAAATCATTTATCATTTACCTATTTATATGTTGGAAATACGTTAAATCAATCGTTTGACTTTGACTAATCGGGACGCCAGCACCACCAGGCGGCGCTCGACAGAGTCTACAAAATAACGCTAAGCGCTCGACCAGAGTAAAAGCAGAGTTTGGTCGATGGTGGTCAAGCAGTGAACACGTTTAGAAACTGTCGCGCGTTCTGTATACTTGTGTTGTGTACCTACAGTGTGTGATTCGCTAGTGTGATTAATTTGATCATAAATTATAATTTGATTTGAACTGCAAACGGTTTTTCTATTCTCGTAACTAACACTGCCCATAGTACGCCCACAGTAGTTAAAATATGGCTGATGATAACGAGAGAGACGTACCTTCTCCGTCATTTTATTTTATAGTTTATTTACAATTTTTGAAGTGAAAACTTCTGTAGAGCGATTGAGCGGCTGAACCATTTTTGGTAGGGGCAAAACTTATGGGTTCGCTTATCGATATGCTTATGTAACGTGTTTCGCCAGACTGGAGACGCGCAGAGGCCTGTGTATATTTTGGGTTTTTCACTTCATTTGGCAGTACCCATGACTGCCTATTTTTTTAAATAACTGATATTAAAAATGTATGACTTTTGTAGACAGGATTTTAATTCAGATTTGTTACAGTTGCAATAGCAATCATGTGATTTGGTTTACATAGGTTTTTATTTATCTTTTATATAGATCCTTCTATATTTTGTTAATGTGAGAACGTTTGTAGGCCTAACTTGTAAACTGTAGATTTGTAGACATTTTTTTATTTTGTTGAGTACCTGTTACTTGTTGACAGGCCTACACTGTCCTCCCATACCTATTAACACTGTAATTTGAAAACATTGTAAAAGCCACTTATTTTTAGAAGACTAACCGTGGCGTTTCGTTCCGGCTCTTTTCCATAGGAAACGCCCAATTGAACCGTGCACCTAGCTTCTGACGTTGCATAACTGCCTATGTAGTTTTATGTGAAATAAAATGTTTTGATTGATTTTGATTATAACACTATCTTAATTGATACTACGAATTGGTTTGACTAGCTGTATCGAATTTCCTAACCTAACAATACATTGTTTTTGGTGATTTGATACAATAAATTAATTTAGTTTATTGTATCAGCTCCAGTTTAAAAGCTTGTGCAGAGGTGAAAGGATTTAATGAAGCAAAAATGTTGGCAGGGCTGACTGGCATGCAGTCATTTGTGAGGGCAATTATTTATGTTTTATATGCCTACTATTTAACAAGATTATTGAACCGAAAATTCCTAAAAATACTTCAAACTTAATTAACTAGAAATTACAAAAGTACAAGAAACTTTCTTTCATTAATTTCGCGTACAAATTGAGTTAGCTCAACAGAACCTTATAATTATAAATCAAAAGTCATAAGGCATTGTTGGCCCAAGAAACTGTAGGGGAGAAGGAACAATTCTCGCCTGCCAACTTCACGAATTTATCTTTCTTTCAATTTCAATGTTACAGCGAAGTTTGCTCTTGGTATTAATTGTCTATTGTCGAACTTGTAAGACATTGTAACGAAAATGTATAGAAGAGACGAGGGACTTAATAAAAAGATTCCAATGCGAGTATTGGATATACAGTTTTTCTATTTTTAGCCTTAGTGTGTAGTCATAAGGTTCATAATGTGTTGAGTAGGGTTTGGGTTTAGGGTGTATAGATTTTGACGTTTATATATCAATATCTTCATTACGCAAGTGGTCAGTCTGGTAAGTTAATCTGAAACAAATAAATGTGGAACTTTTAGGAATATTTGTAGTGTAATAATATTTATTAGTACGGTTATGGAGTGCCTTGCCCGTGTCGATGAGGCGTGTTCAATCTTTGTCAACTTTTAAAATACTTCCTCTTTCTTTAAACATCATCATTACTTTTATTTTCCTTGCTCTTGTTTCGTGTTTATTATTGTATGTGGTATTTATTATTGTAAATAGTACACCACTGACTACCTGCAGTATTGTCTCTCCTTCTCCCTTGAATCCATCCAAAGGTTGTCTGTAAAAGATCGCTTTTAGCGATAAGACCGCCCATTGTGTCACCCTATAATAATAATAATAATCTTTATTGAAATAAGGTAAGAGTTACAAAACCTATGAAGCCTCTGAAACCCAAACTAGGTAAAAACCTGTATGTCAGATTTCAGCGCCTTCTCCCAATTCATTACAATATATTTTTATACGAATTAAGCTTTTTAATGTCCATGATAATTTTGAGCATGCAGAAAAAAAATACAATAATACTTTAGGGTACTTATTGACTCCTGCGAGGCGGCGAGCCTCCTTGCCGGATTACCGCCGTGGGATCTGGAGGCAAAGGTCCTCGCGCACGTCTGGGAGTGGCGCGAGGAGGCGAAACGCCGGGGCGTAACTCCGCTGCCGCGAGAAATCGCGGCACAGCGGATAGAGCTCCGGCGGGATCTCATGGCGGCATGGAGAGTGCGACTGTCGCAACCCAGCGCCGGGCACGCCACAATTGCGGCGGTAAGACCCCTCTTTGAGGAGTGGCTTGAGAGGCGCCACGGCGTCCTCACCTTCCGCCTGACGCAGGTCCTCACCGGACATGGCTGTTTCGGGAGGTTCCTGTTTCGAATAAGGCGGGAGGAAACGCCCGGGTGTTACCATTGTGTGGATCGACCGGAGGACACGGTGGAGCATACGGTGGAGGTCTGCCCGGCTTGGGCGGAGCACCGCCGTGTCCTCGTGGCGGCGATCGGCGGCGGCGACCTCTCGCGTCCGGCCCTGGTTCAGGCCATGGTACGGAGCGAGAGGGAATGGGAAGCCGTCACCTCCTTCTGCGAAGCAGTAATGCTCGCGAAGGAGGAGGCGGAGCGCGAAAGAGAGAGGCAGTCTCTACGCCCTCGCGCCCCTAGCCGCCGCAGGAGGAGGAGACACCCTGAGCGACGGGAGTCGATTGCCGACTCCCGACCACCGTAGGCGCAGGCTTGTGGACGGCGAGCAATGGGCAGCTCGCCGTCCGGTAAGGACCAGGCCCGGGTCGACGGCGCGTCGTGTTCCACGCGCGCCTCAAAGAGATGTCAGCAAAATTGACGGGGTCCGACAGGACCGATGCCTGCCGGGGCTGCGGATTGTTCGAAAGAGTTACCGTGGCCCTGGCGCACAGGCAACTGAAGGAACACGGGTGGGTTTTAGTCAGTAAGAGTCTGACACGCCCTTCCACTCCGCCCAGAGCGGGAGAGGTCATTTGATGATTTCCCACACAAAAAAAAAAAAAGGGTACTTATTGAAAATGTAGTGTGAAAGTAGTGTGTGGATGTGGAGTGTGGATGTATGTGTGGGTGTGTGTGCAAGTGTGGGTGTGTTTACCGAAAAATATATTTTTCCGTTTCATCGTAGTTAAGAGTAAGAAGCCAGTTCTTAACCCTATTCTTGCATTAATGAAAAGAGAGCGGGTAAATGTTTAAGATTTTATTAATTTTATTGTAAATATGCACAGAAAGAAAACGCCTCTGGCGTCTGGCTAATGCAGTACGAGTTCTTACGGAGTCAAATACATTAGAAATAGTACGTTTGCTGCTTAATTTATCAGGATCATAATAAGTAGACACATGCAGTTTGATAATAACCTGATAAACAAAAAGCTGCCTCACAGTAAGATCCTGACACAGCTCATACAGCGTTCTAGTGGGGAATCTGTAGGCTTTAAAGGTCATAGTTTTCAGCAAGGATCGCTGAGCTCTTTCCAATTGTATGATATGCGTTTTGCATGCACCTCCCCGTACTCCAATGCAGTATCCGATGACAGATTGAACAAGGGCATAGTAAACAGTAAGGAGAAGTTCCAGTTTAGCTACATGCCTAAGATTTTTGAAAACCCATATCAATTTTCTAACACGTGACGAAATCATGTCCATATGTGGCTTCCAAGACATGTAAAATGAAAAAAAAAAAAAAAAATATTAATTAATGAATGATGATGAATGTCTATATTTATATCTGTAAATTTTATGGTGTACATAATAAAGAATATTCTATTCTATTTGTGAAAGAATGTTGCATCCATGAAAATGAAGTAGGTAAAAATATAATAACATAACATAATATCACACCTGTAAACCCGCAAGGGTTAGGCAGAGGTGTACCCATAGAACACCCACATTAAGCCTCAAATAATGTTTAAGTCCCATGTAATAGAAGGCGAGTCTATTGCCACCAACCGGACACAAATCTTGATGGAATACCCTATTGGGTCTTACATCAAGATTTTAGATTTGGGTTTTTGATTTTTGAGGCAGTGTTGTTTTGAGGCAGGCGATCGAAAGGTAGTTATTAAAGTTGTTGTAGTCGAGGTAATATGTACGCCCAATCAGGATATATTACTTAATTTAACAAAAATAATTATTTTTATTAAAATATAAATTTTATATACATTTTTTTTTGTTTTAGCTAGTTCACACTACCCCTTCTCTTACACCCTACATACACATATTTTCATGAGGGATTAAACATTGATTGGAAATAAATATGCATTTGATTTATTTACAAAAACTATTATTTAAGTACTTTTCCATACTTTCATAGCGAAAAATTAACTTTAGGTAAATGAGCATCCGAATATCCGATCTCTGTACACTATTATTGTATATACTATTAGTGTACAAATATACATGATATTGACAAATTCGCACTACACAATGATTTCAGACAAGGCGACGATCGGCTACGATTGGGTATTGGTAGCTTTCGTAGTAGCTACGCTTGCTACGCCGTAGCAAACAAGTTTAAGAGTTTACACTAGCATTTTAGAGTCCAAACCGTGTTTTTAGCTATTGCCTTGCATTATAATAACAAGAAAAATATCTAATAACCACATATGCATATAAAAAAACTGTTTTTAAGCTCATAAATAAGTAAAAACATTATTTGCTTTGCCGGTCATTCGCTACAACTGCGTAGCAGCTACGGCGTAGCAGCTACGCCGTAGTTAACTTCAACAAAGTTTCGCATAATTATTATGGTTTTCGTAGATAAAGTTCGAATTGATGAGCAATATTAACATTGTTGTTTAACAATGTTTGGGGGAATCCAATATACAATAAATTACCGCAGTTACAAGTACCTACTCGCACAAGTTCATCCGTGTGGCGATCTATGTATAAGTAAAGTAAGGAATTGTTTATCAATTTGTCTCCCAAACCAATTTTTCTTAAAATTATTCTAGCGTATGGCACTCGTGAGTTGCAGCTGAAAATCAGCGTCAGGTGGTACACCTTGTGTTGTCATCTGACATTATGCTGAGCTGAAGCCCCATTGGCATTATAATCATTATTTTCCGTATTTTTTTAGTTTTAAGCAGAGTGGGGCAAAAACTAATTGCGAAAACAATTAACAACTAACAATTAAATTGCCAAATTTAGTTGCAACTAACAACTAAAATAATTAATTGTAATTGTAACGTATCGCAATTAACAATTAATTAATTGTGCTTGTAAAACTTTGCAATTACAATTAAATTAATTGTGCTTGTAAAAATTTGCAATTACAATTGATTAATTGTTAATTGTTTGATACACGTTTACAATTACAATTAACAATTAATAAATGTCAGTAACTAAAAAACATAATGCAAACAATACAAGAGCATTCTCCTTAATATTCTCAAAGGTATGTAAAGCCTGGATTTAAGCCAGAACATTACTACGTAAAAGTGTAGCACAGGTGCCATATACAGGGGCCACCGTAGGCGCGGGCTTGCGGACGGCGAGCAATGGGCAGCTCGCCGTCCGGTAAGGACCAGGCCCGGGTCGACGGCGCGTCGTGTTCCACGCGCGCCTCAAAGAGATGTCAGCACCATTGACGGGGTCCGATAGGACCGATGCCTGCCGGGGTCGCGGATTGTTCGAAAGAGTTACCGTGGCCCTGACGCACAGGCAACTGAAGGAACACGGGTGGATTTTAGTTAGTAAGAGTCTGACACGCCCTTCCGCTCCGCCCAGAGCGGGAGAGGTCATTTGATGATTTCCCACCAAAAAAAAAAAAAAAAAAATAGGTGCCATATTTACATTCGTCAAATACTTACGTAGTTAAATTAAATATTAATTGTTTAAAACAATTAATTTAATTGCAAATAAAATTTTAATTGCAATTGAATTAATTGTAAACCACAATTAACAGATTTAATTGCAATTGATTTTAATTGCATTTCACAATTAAAAAATAATTGAATTAATTTAATTGCAATTAATTTAGTTGAAATAAAAATTGTAATTGTTTGCCTCTACAATTAAACAATTAATTCAATTGTGCCCAACACTGGTTTTAAGGTGTATTTTTGTTGCTGCAATGCCAATAAACGCATTTTTCTTTCTTTCTTTTCTTTCAAATTGTCCGTACATTCAAATCACAACTGTCATTCTTTGACCGTTGTATGAAATGACTATAGCACCGCAAATTTACGTAGTGTGTCAATTTGATAAACAATTAGTTTCCCTGGCTGTACTTATATTGTTACGATGGTGGGTAGCTTAGTTCAAGTTAAGACATAAACCAGTCTCTCACTGACTCACGTATTTCATTGACGTTTCAATTAGTATTTTTTTAAAAATCGCATCGTAATCGGCCCAGTAGTTTTCAAGGACAATGGTAACAGACATACATACACACAAACAACCTCTAACCCCAAACGCATAATATACCGCCTCCGTTCCGTCGTGGCGATAAGTGGTCGGGCTTATAATCGCAAAAATAATCCAATAAGGGTGTTAAACACAAAATATTTTTCTGGAATTGTTTTGATAGTACCCACCGATGATAGTAATGATCTCATGCATTTTGAACCGTCAAACTCGCCATAAGGTCGAATTTCACTTGCACTTCATAGAACGAGAAGGTCTATTTGTCTATGTAACAGTGGGATAGTTTCAACCTTAGTGAAGTTTCAATTTACTGCGAATTGTTGTCTAATGGGTAAAGCAGTTGCGAGGTTGACTTTATGGTTTTTCGGTCAAATTGTTTTTAGTAATTGTATTAATGGTTACTATATTTAGGGTATACGAAGGGTTCATTAGAAAACCAGCGTCAGAAAGCATATGTCTGTCATTAATTCTGAAATGAACCTTTTTGGCGCAGCCGTGAGGCACACACTGTTGTTGTTAAACATACCTTTCACTTTTTTATTTTGTTATTTGTATTTTGTGTTTCACGAACTGTGTCTAAATAAACTTTATTCGTTCTTTCTTTCTTATAATTCAATTCTTACATTTTTCTTAGTGCCCGATACTAATGAACTCAAGTATACTTACACTGCTACAGTAAGTTTCGTCAAATCTAATAATTTTCCAAAACATAACATAACATTCACGCCTGTTATCCCCGAAAGGTAATGCAGAAGTGTACCTATAGTACACCCACATTTTGCCAGTTATGTTTAAGCCCCATGTAATAGGGGGCGAGCCTATAGCCATCGACCGGGCACAAATGCAGACCCCGGGCTGCTACTGAAAAATCCCTGATGGAAAAACCCACCCAGGACACGCTCACCAGTAGCGATTGTGACCTCTGGAACAACAAGACCACACTGCGCTCCAAAACACAGATTGCTCACCTTGCTCAAAAAGCCGTTTAGTTGAAATGGGACTGCGCTGGCCACGTCTGCCGTACGCCCAATGAGCAGTGGGCCAAAATAATCCCTACGTGGAGCCCTGACACAGCCAGAAGGCATCGCGGCAGATCCCTTATGAGATGGCGGGATGACTTAGAGAAAACAAATGACCAGGGGTCCACTTTAGCCCTGGATCGAAAGAGCTGGAAGTCATGGCGAGAGGCCTTTGCCTAGGAGTGGGATGATGCAGGCTAATAGTAGTAGTAATAGTAGACCAACGAGACAGTCTATGTCAATTTTTCTTCAATTATGAAGGGTTTTCGTGGTGGAGATAAATAAGACCACGTTCCTTGTCAATATAGAAATGTATATTTTATTTAAAAAATCTGTAAAGGTGGTAGGTAGGTCTATGGTCACACAATTTCCTTGACTTCCCATGGGATTAGCACAGTACTCTCCTGGCTCTGCCTGGTGACACGATGACCCAGCGGGTGTGCCACGCTGCAGACGCCAGGAAGGTGACGGTTGGCGGCTGGAATCGCCAGACCCTTGTAGCGAGCTGAATGCGGCCATGAGGGTAAAATAGGTACCCGACGCGGAGCTCGTTGATGCGCAGATTTGCCGGAAGATCGTTGCCCGGAACTCAGTGCTCGGATGTTTCCGATAATTCCCGATTGAGTTCGGTGATGATGGTAAGCCGGAACTTTGGACTCCGATGTATGTTTACGAAAACACAGAATTTAATAAGGTTGACTAATATGAGTCAATAAAAACCGTTGCCTGCTTTAGGCTTTTTAAAATGGTGGAGACCTCGTATGTTAGGTCCAAGTGATTCTGGATCAAGTGAACGTGCGTCTTCGCCTGGAGCAGGATTTCGAATGTGCTGATCACCGTGAGTGAATCGCACAATGCGGTGTCACACGCGTTGATAAAGGTCCTCTTCATACGTTCAAATATGCCAACCGCGCGCGGCACTAGTACAGACAGCTAATTTATGTTGTTTAGTAACCTAGGACGTCCCTAATATAGCGAGGCTCAGGGGAGGCCCCTTCACAGTCTCCCCAGGGTTGTGTTAAACAGGCGTTGAACAGGGGGGGTTCCGGAATTGGTATTTTAAGAAGAACCGGGACCCTCTCTATGTGCTGATGGTGATCACCGGGGTGGTTTTAGTGAGGTAAAAATCCCACACTCCCCGACCTCCCGCCCCAAAGGTCGGGTGCCTTTTGAGAAAAAAAAGGACATCCCTAATATTGTTACATCTGTGGTTTTACTTGACATTTTATAGTTGTGATTTTGTTATTTTAATGAAAGTAACGATACAACGTTACACAAACACCAATCAGTCAGCGTGCTACAGCATAAGTACGTCTATATACAGCTTGTTGATTTACCCAACGCCCCCTCCATCCGCATGAATGAACTCCCTTCGAGCCATTTGAAAAATTAATTGCTTAGTTCAACATGAAACATAGCTTTCACTGCATTTGGTACTTGGCAGCCGATGTTGATGGGTATTGATCGATGGCTTCAATAATATTTTATTGCATGAATTTTTGAGCACATGCTGTGGCTTTTTGTATCATGCATATTATTTTTTTATTTAATATTTTTAGGTACCTGCTGGGAAAGGGATCAAACTATACTATTTCTGGTTATCGAACTATTAGGATCAATTTGTTAAGCTGACTAAGGTAACTGACCTTGATTGGCTCGAAGGTCATAAGCACAGCTGCTGGGCGTTGTGTCCTGTAGTTTTATTAGACTGCAAGCCGTGCGTGCATCCGATGGGATTTCCCATCGGAAACCAATGAAGAACTTCCATTCCAACTTTCGTCCCCTATTTAACTACTTTAGGCGATGAGTTTTCAAAAATCTTTCCTAAGTGCTCACTTGCGTTGTATGAGGAACTCTTGCGCAAAATGTCATGCTTATAGACTCAGTGCTTTAGGCTGTACTGTGTTTCTCAGTGAATGAATTAAAGATTTGTATTAAGTAGATCTCAGTAGCAGCCGGAGTCTGGGTTCGTGCCTGGTTAATGGCAGTAGGGGATGGGCCCCATCACATAACTAGCAAAATGTGAATGTACGAGACACCTCTACTTACCCTTTTTGGAGAATCCGTAATAGGATTTCTGCTCATACATATAAATGTTTTTGGCATTGTCCAGAACGTGTAATTCAACGCCCATATTATATTTTAACAGCAAAATAAACCGATTAGAGTATCCCAGTTATTCTCGGTTATTAAATTAAATTAGGGGGTCCTAATTTGATACAAATCAACTACTTACATAAAATTCATATCATTCATATTTACGATCAAAAAATTTATATGCCGATAACATCCCCACCACGGCTCATTATCTCCCAATAATCTTCAAGGTCATATCCCCCATCGATATTATGGTAATGGCCCCCATACACTTCAGTCCCCCATAAAAGTACGCTATAAAAGCCTTCCCATGTCCCCTTGTCTGGTTTTATTGCTGAAATCTTTTTATTTCTCCCCCATAATTGATGGTAAGTTCCCCATGGAAGGTTCTAGTGTTTTGATATTGATTAGAGTACGGTACGCGGCCTTTAATATGTCACTTCGAGATTTAGAAAGGGTGCGGCTTTGTAGAGCGTCGTCTCTGTCTCTCATACCTTTGTGACAGTCTCTTTCTATCACTCGATGTGTCATATTAATGCCTGGGTACTGATAAAGGGTGTTAAGTTAAATGAGTGTAGGGTCATGAAAATTAACACCTTTTACCAACACAGAAATTGCGTTAAAAAATCAGCTGACCCATACATTTATGTTCGCGTAACTCAACATTTAGGGAACAGCTGCCTTTCATGTTCGTGACCGGGCGCCGTCAGTTGAGACTGGTCATCTCTTAACTGCCACGGCTTATTTTTATTATTAACTAGCTTTTGCCCGCGGCTTCGCTCGCGTTAATTTAAACTGACTATCAATTCGGGTTATAATTCAATCATGATTCGAAAGACACGTGGCGCCATCTATTATCATAAGAACGTTATTGTTGTTTTCCGCGGGAACAGTACTTTTTTGCGGGATGAAAGGTTATGTATATGTCCGTTTTTGTACCCCTGACAACGTATATGCAAAATTTCATGATGATCGGTTCAGTGGTTTAGGCGTGAAAATGTAACAAACAAACAAACAAACTTACTTTCGCATTTATAATATTAGTTAGGAAGTTAGGATAGTTAGGAAGTTAGGATCTTATATTTTGAATTGTTTCTTAATATATATATTTTTTTTCATTGTTCTGGCATATAGAAGCAACAAGAATAATGTGATTTTGTAATATCTTGATTTAAAAAGAGTGTCTTTGGAGTTTCTTGCCCGTTCTTCTCCATAGAGATCTACGTTTTGGAATGGGCAACTAGCTTAACATTTCTGACTAACTGACCGACTCTTTGACAATTCAAAAGTGCCTGTAAATGGTTTAATTGAAATAAATGCTTTGAGTTTGAGTTTTTAATTTCATATTTCAGAGTTGGTTCCATTGTAAAATTTGTCCGTTTCACTCCCTTGAAGTATGTCTCTCGTTTAATTCAACAGCCTGTAAAGCTGTGACCATACGTCGTGTGTTATAGCTAACGTTTCAGGTACACAACTATACAGGGTAGTGTAAATATTACCATGTTGCACTGTATACAGCAAACATGCAGAGTATTTCAGAGACAGGGATATGTAACACATAGCGGAGTATGTTTATATCAGACTGAAATAACAAAATGTCACGATGAAGCTTTTCTCCAGCTATGGGGTATAACAAACTATCAGTAACAACAATTATTTGTTAAAAAGGATTATATAACAAGGATGTTTAAAAATTCTTATGTTTTATTATTTACGTAAACATAAGTGCTTACAAGGCAGATAAGACTGGAAACGCCGGGAGGGAACTCTCCACGATAGTGACCTTATTGGCGATGTTCTTCAGAAATGTCAGGTGCGTAGTACTCGCAATCGGCGTGCTTGTACAACCAGATGAATGAACGTAAACGAAGCAAAGTGAGTATGTAAGGATCGTAGCAGGTGGTGTTCTGTTGTTTCTGTCTACCCCCATGGGAAGTTTATGTATGTATGTATGCAGCAGTGGCGAAGCTCCAAGTTTCATTAGAGAAAAAGCCGACAAAAAATATCCCAGAAAACCAAATGTTACCCAGCAAACTGCTAAGCTTTACTGGGATTGGGACGGTCATGTTTATCACAGGTCAGATGAGGTGTGGTTTAAAAAACCCACCGAGTAGGTCTAAATGAACATTACGTGACACTACGTCAGAACAAGCCGAAGATGGCGGCAAGAGTTCTATTCTCACCGAAAGGACTGCTTTACATTAGCAAAAAACAGAAGTGTGTTGAAAAAGGAGGCCTTTGTAGATATTATAGGCTAGATAGATAAACAGTAACCTTTATAACAACAACAAAATTACCTAATTTACAACGATAAACACAAAACAGTTTCAAGCCAGGGCCAGATCATAGCTCTATGCACTTAATTAGTACGGTTTAATTTGCTCGCCTGCCAAATAAAGCAATTTGAACGACAACGCGGGCGTGAAATACGGCCCTGTTTGAGTGCCATTATTACACTTCGGTGAGTTTGGTTGGTGGGTATATAATTAGATTAGGTTAGTGAAACAGACAAGAAAAGTATGGTCTGTTTACCGATATAATTATTGTGAATGTAAGATGCACGAAAGCACAGTACCCAATCGATAATATCTAGGGTACATCGATTTTGGAAAGTGACTGAAGAGCGATAGCAGCCACATAGCGCAATTTATTGACGAATGACCTCATTGACACGTTATTTACGAAAGTAAGTTGGTGTGCTTTCCTTCAAACAGGCGCGACATGCGACTGGAATTGCACGCGACACATAGGCACCGCTCGTCGCGTGACAAGCGGTGCCTTTGAGTCACGTGGCGTGTCGCGCCTGTTTGCAGGAGTCTTAAAGCGTTTTTTGACACCGTAAAATCAAACCCACTGCCATCATTTTAATGACAGCTGTCACTGCGGGCTTTTTGTGGTGGATACCGCTCCTTCAGGAAACCATAGGCTTACACAGAGATAATTGGAAGAGCGAAGGTACTTTTTCTGAAAGTCGATGTGACATATTAATGTTCACGTACAGTACAACTATTTTCTTAATATCCCTCGCCAATCATCACATTTCCGAATACAAATGAATGCTAATTCCCATGTCCATCAATTATTAGATTTATCGTGTATAATAATTTGAATTCAGAACAAAGTACTTTAATTGTTGTTACATCAAACAAAACAACAATAAAGTACTTAGTTCTGAATTCAAATTATTATAAACAATTAAACGTATAATCGTACTTGAGTACGTCTGCCAACATCATTAATATTATAACAAACTCTATTCGTGTTTAGTCCTTAATACCTTATGCTTGAAAAGTGGTTATTCGGTGTTGAATTAGACTGTTTGATCCCTTGGCCTACCGTTGCATTGGCGTAAACTTTTGCGTTAACAGCCATCAGTTGCGTGCAACCATCATTGCTTTGTTACTCTATAGTTGTAGTCGTAACATTATATCACGCCTGTATTTCACTAGGGTTAGGTAGAGGTGTACCTATATTACACCAACATTTCGCCAGTGTAACAGGGGGCGAGCCTATTGCCAGCAACCGGGCACGAATCCAGACTCGGGGCTGCTATTGAGGAATTCCTCATGGAGAAACTCAATAATAGTTTGCTCGACCTTGGAATCGAACCCAGGACCTCAGAAGTAGCGCTTGTGACCACTACACCAGTGCGGTAGCAATGTAGTTGTAACTATTGTGTTATTAAAAATATTGAAGAAATTAATGAAAAAATCAGACGATAGAAAAATCAGCCCTTGATAACAATTTCATTGTTGTGCTAGATCTTTTTGCATAATCCAGTTCCGTTCATCCACAGTGACGTCCTCTCCATCATAAAACCATTTGCTCAGCAATTTCAAACATTTTCCTTACAAAAACACATACAGCGCTAAGTCGAAACACAAACGAAAGGTACATTAACCTGCACGTAACAACAACATGGCGTAACAAGCCGTTGTCCGGTAAATACCAGTTTTTACCAGATTAAGCCGGCACAAGTCGGATATGCAAACTAGGTTATACGAGAATTTACCGCTTCCGTATGCAAACGCGTAGTTCCTGAGTTTTAAGAGTGTTTTGTTTATAAAATTGTTAGTGAGAGTTTTTGGAATTGTTGTTTCTTTTGCCGAGGATATATGTAAATTCAAATATTAAACGGAATTGTTTGTGTGGAGTTGTACGGTGTGGGTTATAATCTGTGGAAATAATGTTAATGTTCATGAGCTGCATTGTTTTATATTAAACAGGTGGGTTTTGAACATGTTGTTTACTTTAGTATTTCTGTTTTAACTTCTGTTATGTTTAAGTCCCATGTGAAAAGAGATGAGCCAATTGCCATCAACCCGCCACAAATCCAGACTGCGGGTTGCTACTGAGAAATTTGTAATGGAAAACCCAATAACAGTTTGTCAGTCCTGGGAATCGAAACCAGGACCTCGTGCTCAGCGGTAGGGCTTGCGACCACTAGACCAATAAAGGCAGCCTTTTGTTTTAAGCTATTGCATAGCTTTTATCGCGGGCTTTGAGCGCGGCGACCGAATCGAGAAATTCCGTAACGAAAATAAAACCTAACACCCCCCACTCCGCCTACCATGTAGCTCGGCCGAGCGTTCGCTTAACGTGTATGTATATGGTATGACTGTACTTGAATTAATATCAAAGAAAAAAAAAATACTGCATAAATAAAAAATTATAATTGCATAAGTTGACAAAAAATGTTATGCAATAGCTTTACCGTGGCAGTCCCCGAGTGCCACACGTGTTTTTTTTTTTGTATGTTTAGTTTTTTTTCTATAACAGCTGCAAGACTTTTACATGAGTAGTTAATATCATTAGTGGAAAAACATCACCGTATTGCCTATTTTTGCTACATAGTGTAATAATGTCGTGATGGCGGAGTGGTTAAGACCTCGCTTCTCATACATGAGGTTGCGGGTTCAAATCCGGGCTAGTAGCAATGTGAGTTTTTCTATTCATATGTACTTTCTGAGTCTAAATCTTGGACATTACTGACATCAGTGAAGGAAAACATCGTGTGGTTAACCTGGACTTTATAGTTAGGTACCTAGCTTTTGCCCGCGACTTCGTCTGCGTGAAATTTCTTGTTCCCTCGACCCACCCCGTCGCATCGCCTGCCCACGCTATTACTTCGTTTTCGCTAAGCGTTATCTCTGACATGTTTTCTTTTTGCTCGGCTCCTAAGTTTCCTAGCTTGATATTAGTAGCCTTTCTCAAGAATTGGGCTACCAAATGCAAAAATAATTATTCAAATCCGACTGGTAGATCCAAAGATTACCGCGTTCAAACAAACAAACAAAGAAACTCTTCAGCTTTATTATTATAGTCTGACCGATACTGCGGTACCGCGCCTTAGGTATGTGCGCGGCGAGACGGCGAGGCAGTGCAGGCCGCTCATTCGTCAACGCTCACGGCCTTCGATCAACTATATAGTTGGTCGAAGCTCACGGCGTCCCTTCCCCCCTCTCGCGGCGCATACCTAAGGCGTGGTACAGCGGTATTGGTCAGACTATAATATAGCTTTCTCTGTATCAGAAAAGGTCTTTGCCCTGCAGTGGGACATTAATAGGTTGGTATTATTACTTCATGCTGTAGCAACAAAGGCAGTCATGTATTAGCAATGTTCAATGATACGATTTAATTATAGCTATCAAAGCTAATTTTACCACGTTATAATTACGTGATTAAAATTACAGTTATTTGTTGATTGCTTTTGGAATGAATACCTACGTTCATTATTTGATTGGACAAAACAAGCTTTTAGTAGTATTCAAACTTTTATAATAATCTGGAGTAGTATGAACGTCATAGTATACGTTTCTACTTTCAAACTTGCTAAATCGATTTAATGGGGATGGGGTGGGGGTGGTACAATACAGACGTAAGATACGTTTTAACAGTCTCAGTTGTGACTCCTGAGTTAGTTTCGCCATTTCTTCTCAGGGCTAGTCAGATAGGAAATGTCGACTCCATCTAGACAATATATATATGACGGAGAAGGTACGTCTTTCTCGTTATTATCAGCCATATTTTGACTGCTGTGGGCGTACTATGGGTAATGTTGGTTATTGCGTAATAGAAAAACCGTTTGCAGTTCAAATCACATTTTAATTTACGATCAAATGAATCACACACTGTAGGTACACGACGCAACTATACGGAACGCGCGACAGTTTCTAAACGTGTTCACTGCTTAACAGCCGACAACAAACTCTGCTTTTACTCTGGTCAAGCGTTATGTTATAGACTCTGACCAGCGCCACCTGGTGGCGCTGGTGTCCCGATAAATCAAAGTCAAACGATTAATTTAACATATTTCCGACATATATATATATATTTTTGTTTGACTTTGATTCCGATATCCCATTTACAGAATACACAATTTCATTTTGTAGCGTACCGAGTACCGACACAAGAAACTAGAGCAGCGGCGCACACCCGCAGACTGATCACTTGCTTGCTGGCGCCCAAACGATGCGGACGTGTGACCGCTGCTGTTGTACAGTGAATTGTTGTTTAATTTGCCTACTCGAATACTTCCAATACCGTGGTGAACACCACACATTTCATTTTATTTCAGTCTCTCTAGGTTAACAATTTAATGTTACAACTAATGTATAATTGATCGTAGCATTTCGCTTTTGACGGCGTTGGCAAAATATCTGTTTGATAAATTATAACAAATTAAAGATAAGCAAGACATTATCAACAAAAAATATGTCCTCAGAACCACTAGGATTATCGGATGATAAAAAAAAATATGGTTTAATATATCACTAGAACTTTCAGATACGCAGTCGCTCCGTGTAAAATACTGTTATTGAGCTGTTAAGACTGGAAGCCGACCCAATAGTTGGTAAAAGGCTAAGCAGATAGATATCAATAGAACTTTCAAACTGCCAAATTAATTCGAGGATATAGTTTAAAAGTTCACCTAAATTGGAAAAATAAACTGTGAGATGACTTTCAAATTAAATTTACTCATCTTTTTGATGAAACCCGCGTTTTAACCCCTTAATAAACTTGGGGTCATGTAAAAAATTTGACGAACTCCAGCAGACTTAGTTCTTTCAAATTGGATTTCACTTCAAAGGGTTGTCTCTTATTGATATTTTTTTTTATTTTCCCTTGAGACGTCGGTACAGTTTATTTTAGCAAAACAATTTCACAGAACAACTAGTCTTTTGAAATAAATAATTTATTCCAATTTCATTAGGTATTTTATTTAAGGAACAAAATTTTAATCAAAATATTATTTATCGGAGTTTGAAGTTACTTTGGAGTGCGAATTGAATTTACATTAGGTACAATCAGCCTATCTGACCTTCACAACCCAGTTACTGGTTGACAGGATACCCGATGGCCAGACTGGTAGTCAGGCTTTTAGGCTTCTGAGTAAGATCTACGAATGAGAGCCGGGACCAACTGTTTCACGTGCTTACTGAGGCGCGGTGGTTCTCGGTATGTTATGGATGATCACCCATCCACGGAATAACCTCGGCAAGCATTACTTAACCTTGAAGATCGACCCGTGCAAATATTATTGAGCCACGAGCCCCATACAGTATTATGGAATACACATTTGTAGACAATCAAATTAATTGACTGACTGTAACTAGGCATATTAGAATTGGATTTCCATCCAAGAACTTTAATATTGAAATAGATATGTTCCAAATGGACCATAACTTTGGTATGATACTTAATATAGTGGTACCTAAGCTGGGTATTAAATTTATACAATTAAATACTTTTGAGAAGAGATCCGCAGGAGAACCATGTTAACCGACATAGCCCGAAGAATTGGTGGCGTGTCTGTTGGATCATTAAGTTCCCTTCAAAATGGTTGAGCTAAATGGTGCTGATCCATACGTCATGTTCGAAACGGGCGCCGTCAGTGGGGACTGGTCATCTCTTGGCTGCCACGGCTTATTTTAATTTAATATTTGAATTGTTTTTGTCTCTTTATTACGGACGCTTTTAACGGTCTGCATCGTTCTCACATGCATAATTTCAACATAAATGATGTAACCAATATTTTGTAACCATATTTTGATTTAAAAGAGTGTCCATAGAGTTTCTTGCCCGTTCTTCTCCATAGGTACCTACTACGCATTGGAATGGGCAACTGGCTTCATCTTTCTGACTGACCGACCCCTTGACAATTCAAAAGTGCTTGTAATTGTTTTATTTGAAATAAATGCTTTGAGTTTGAGTTTGAGTTTCAGTTGAGTTTGAATTACCAAACTAAAGTGGCAGTGGGCAGGGTACATTGCTCGCAGAACAGATGGCCGATGGAGCCGAAAGGTTCTGGAGTGGCGACCACGTACCGAAAAACGTAGCGATGGAAGGCCTCTCACAAGGTGGACCGATTACCTGATGACGATAGCAGTGATCCGCTGGATGCGAAATGTACAGAACCGGTCGAAGTTGCGGTGTTTGGGGAGTAAATGATAAATGATTTTGTTTCTGCAAGTAGGTTTGAACAAACACTTTTACACGTCAATCATATTTTAAAAACTAGATGAGGTCGGCGTTTCCTATCTGACTACTCTGAGAAAAAAGGTCGAAACAAACTCAGAGGTGTCTCTTTTAAAGTCCAGACATAATCTTGGTCAGATCATGTGAAGACCATGTAGATTTGTGTCTGAAATGGTCTTTTGAGGAAAGAACCACACAGATTGAGTGGACCTGTCCAGTCAGTGCACGCATTTGTCAGTCCTATGTTCAGTAGCAGAAGTCTTTCAGCTGTGATGATGGATCAAACGCTTTTACATATTTAAGCTATCAATTAATTAATAAGTGCTAATTCATTGTATCGTACTCAAAATAAAAATAGTAGGTAGTTAATTACTCTGTTCTTTCTGCAAACGAATAAAAACCATTATTTTACAACTGAAACTTTTTAAAATCACAATTACAAAGCCAAATAAAGGCAATTTGTATTCTGGAGCGGTACGTGTACCGGGTTCGATTCCCGTGCAAAGCAAACTCTTACCAATTCAGTGCCGGCACCCGGTTTGTTGTTGCTTTTTTTGTCTGTTTGTTCTGACTCGGTAGCGGTAGAGTGACCAGTAGGTGGACATTATTTAGGACTTTCTTTTTGTGTTAAATATTTTATTACGAATGAACGTAAACGACGCAAAAGGAGTATGTAAGGATCGTATCAGATGGCGTTCTGTAGTTTCTGCATGGGAAGGTGGCATGAGATATGTATGTATATATATGTTTTTTATTGAGAAAAAGAATAATCCGAATGCATTGTAACCGAATACTGAACAAGCAATTGAATTCAATTCTCGCAATAAAATTAAAATTAACATGCTTGGGTGATTAAATGATTTAACTTAGTAGCTTGGACTCAAATGAATAAAATATCATTAGTGTTTTGTCTGATGGAAATAAGCTAGAACATTAATATAAAAATATATTTAAGATATAAAATATTTATGATTTCAGTAAAACTAGAAAGACATCTAGAAATGTGCGTAAATATTGTTGGGCGTTGGATTTTCATCCCTCGGCACTGAGTCAAGCGTTAAAAATCTAACAATACGCTTTAGTTTAAGCATCACATTTAATGTCACTGAAAATGGGCATAAATTACAGAACTGTGGCATCAACGCCGGCTGTCGCTGAAAACCAGCGCTGGGGCTCGGTCTCGCATAAGGTCGCAGCATTATGCTGAGCGATTGCCGTTTTGCGTGGATGTGACGCATATTTTCCCCCAACTCGTATTTTTTTTATATTTGTGTGTTTTTCTCTGCGTCATTTGTACCGCAAATAAACGTATTTTCTTTATTTCTTTTTCTTTAACTGTCTGTCATGACCGCTACAAATTTTACGTGTCACGACCACTAATTTTATATGGTAAGAATATCCACTGAAACTCTTAAATTTGGTCACTCTACTCGGTAGGTACTCGGCTTGATTTTATTCAGGCATGTTTCATCCTATCCGGCTTAAATCCAGACTGCTTAGTAAATTAGGCATATATTACAGTAGCTTTGTACTGGCCCTTTGTTTTTATTTAAACAAAATAAAAACTTGTGTGAAATGTTTAGGTATTTGCACCTCGTAATCTCATTTAAAAAATAAAGGCAATTTTCATGACATATTTTTGATACTGAATCTCATAAAAAACGTTTGTAATAGAAGGTGTATTTTATATTTATGAAATGAAATTTATTTGCAAGAATTGTGGTACATACAGATGGTCGGGTTTTTTTAAATAGTTTCTAAAACCTATTCGCTAGAACTAGCATACAAAATTATTGTTACATTAATTAAATAAATGAAGCTAATAAAATTGTACATAAATCATAATTATTCAATTTAAAATGTCAAGTATTTGTCAAATTCTGTCAGTAAGATGTCAATTTCAGTGTAAATCTTTGAAGTCTCAATACTCACTGACAGAATAGAATGATTTTTCTATAAGCCATTTGAATAACGCCGCTTCAAATCGATTGATTGGTAGTTCCCTATACGATGTTGGTAGTTTATTAAATATTCTTATAACCATTGGAAAGCAACTTCTGTGATATAAATGGCTTTTCATTGGAGGAATAATTAATCTATCAGGATATCTTGTCTTAAACGTAACGGTGTCTCCAAGACGTTGAAATAAGTCGGAGTGCATTTTAACAAATTTACAGCATTCAAATATGTACATACCAGGAACAGTTAATATTTTTAAATCTTTAAAAAGAGGTTTACATGAAGTCAATGGACGGTTTAGACGGTTATTTTATTTTAAAAATATGTTTAAAAACAACACATTCATAATCAATACATAGTATAAAACAAAGTCGCTTTTTGTGCATGTGAAACAGCTTAGTTCTTCTTAACTACACAGTGGAGTTTGATGCGGTTTGTACCAACATTTATAGAATTTATTCCAAAAGGATAATGTATAAAAAACCTTCATATTCAATTTAGATATAGCACAAAAATCTCGATGTTTTAATAAGTCGCCACGTTACTAGATAGCTCACGTGGCGTTTAGCAAAGGCAGGTCGGTATTGCATTTATATTTTAAGAATAATTAGGATAAGACACTATTTCGTACCTATAAACCCATGTTTCTATATACCCTCTTTTATTTTACCCATACTGCAAAGGGATCCCTTCTTTTCAGATATTTTTTTTTATACTAATACTTTTTGGCATAACCGTTTTCGCATAAGTTTTTTTAGCATAATGATACTGTGGCATAATTATACTTTGGCATAATGCAATGGTTAGGTTAGGATAATTTCCTGCCGGGGTTGCGGATTGTTCGAAAGAGTTACCGTGGCCCTGGCGCACAGATCACTGAAGGAACACGGGTGGGTTTTAGTCAGTAAGAGTCTGACACGCCCTTCCGCTCCGCCCAGAGCGGGCGAAGTCACTTGATGATTTCCCACCCAAAAAATAAAAGTGTAGGTTAATTTATGGCAATAGAAATTATGTCAAAACATTTATGCGTAATGATCATTATGCTGAATTATGTTATGCCAATGTATATTGTCTTAAAATTGTATGCAAATGGATAGGGAACCTACTGCAAAAGCAGTTTCTAACATGCACATTTTCTTATTTTTCTTCGATAAACATAAAATTAACAACAGCATGAAGCAGAAAATAAGGCAAGGTTCCCATGTGCACTGTTTTCTTACAATCTCAGCGGGCACCGTTCATAAATCGATTAAAATGGAAACTTCCTTCCTCCCTTATTAGATACTTATTATTTATGACATCGTAAATCTCTCCTGTAGCTGTTAGAATTTTTCCTCGTACATACTTTAGGTGTTTTTACTTGGGTTATTCTTAGAAAATTATTGAAGATTTTTTGTCCACTTTTGTTTTTCAGTATTCTTAGTCTGAGGCAGTATTGAACAATGTTGAGATCTTTTTGTAGTGTTGCAAAATCTGTAAACGAGTAGATTTTTTTTGTTGCAGGAGGACTTTTCGTCTTATTTTTTTGTCCAAATACTATCGTATAGCTTTTTCAATACCTATGCGTTATTTTCATAGCTCAGTTGTAATAATTGTCTCATCGTTTTGAAATAACATCGAATATTTTCAAAGATTAGTAATAAAATTTAGAAATGAGAATCAACTACTGGCAATCAAAACGACCCACTTTTGCGACTTAAGGCAAAGGAACCAATTTCTATCAATTTTAAGATTGTATATTGACCCGTCAAAATTATTATTGAAAACACAAGCAACTAGATTTTTTTATAATAAAAGACTGAACTCAAAATAAAACCCCATTCCATAAACAAAAGAAGTTAGTAATCCTCTCAGATTTAATAAAAAAGCCAACACAGCTGGGATTATTAATTAAGCTGCATTCCCATAGGGACTTATCGTCTGTAGCGATCCTTTGATCAAAATACCGTAATGACGTTGTTGATAGCAAGGATTGAATACAGGCTACAGAGGATCCACATGTTACACAGGAACTACAGGGCTACAGGGGTGGGGGAGGGGAGGGAACGAATTGTGTTGGGTGAGGTAGGATTATTATACAGGGTGACTTATAATTTGACGCATTCCTTCCGGGACAGGATAGTATGACCCGTTTATTATTATTATTTATTTATTTGTCAGATAACATGATTCATTATGGTTAGTAACACAGGAGCTTATAAACTATGTTAGTAGG
This sequence comes from Dryobotodes eremita, assembly GCA_917490735.1. Taxonomy (NCBI): domain Eukaryota; kingdom Metazoa; phylum Arthropoda; class Insecta; order Lepidoptera; family Noctuidae; genus Dryobotodes; species Dryobotodes eremita. The sequence goes on along the minus strand of OU823247.1, from coordinate 3,956,020 downwards.
TAAAGAATTTAAATATAAATAAAATGAACTAAAATATTTTATTTAACCGTCCAAACCTCGATGCTTACCCAGAGCGAGTGTATCGGACACAGATAATTACTAGAAACTATCCTCAGAATGTCGCTGCTGCTGCCGCATACTCTGTCCAACAGCGACGACACACGCTTGCGTCTTATTGCGTAAAAGTCAACCGTACGCGCTTTGGCAAACGTCGAGGACGCACTGCAGTACCGAGGCAACCGCAACAACATCTTGAAGACGTCATTGTATTGTACCCGCAGAGTGCTGTATGCCCTTTGAGTATAATTAACCTACAGGCTGCTCGTGGAGAAAGATTGGCAATATGCTTTGAATAGCGCTAACTTGACTTCAGCTGAGCAACGAGCAAACCTGCGAGCCAACATATTACCCCAGACCGCAAGCGCTCTGCGTTCACGTTCAATGTCCTCATTATCCCTTAGATCATCGGTGACAATGTGCCCTAGATATTTGAACATTTGCAACAGTTAAGCACCCCATAAAGAGCCTAGACAAAAATTTAAGGGATTCGAGAAAATCAAAGGAGATGTTTCATTTTTGGCTAGCACTTGTATATTATATCAAAAAACTGGACAAGTGCGAGTCGGACTCGCCCACCGCGAGGTTTCCGTACAAATTTTTTGGTACATAATTGCTATAATTAGTTCAGGAATCGAGTCTCGCAGTTTTTTCCGAGCTTTTCCCGAAATTCAGTTTCCAAAACCTATAATTACTTATATTATTGTGTTTTATAAGTGAAATTGTGGTTATACTAACTGTTCATACCTAAATTATATTTTATATTATTTATCTGTATCTATCTTCTTTTATATTATTATTATAAAGAGGGAAGATTTGAGTTTTGTTTGTAAGGATTTAACTCTAAAAAGTAGATAGGTACTCAACCGATTTTAAATGTTTACGCTGCTAGTGTATAATAAGTACCTGTCTATTGCAGTATAATTCCTGCAATTAGATACTTTTTGTTGTCATTTCGATTAAATTCTTTTTACGAGTCATTCGGTCAGCTTTTTTACTTTTTCGTGTTTTTTTGGAATATTCAAAAATTGACAATTGTTCTGAACAATGTCAAGAAGAAAAAAATTTAAGGCGTTCTGTCGTTGGAATTCCTACTGAATGGATATTTTTTCAATAATATTGAATCTTTCTTTGAAAGTGAATTTCAAATTTTTAACCACGATATGTGAGTAGTCAGCGGATACAATCGACTGTACGTTCCCTGGAATTTCTCGTCACTTTTTCTTTGGTGAGTAATCCCTTTATAGGTTCCGTATTCTTGATACTTGTGCCTTCTTCTTTAATCTAAGAAGATTTCCTTTGTTAGATTGTTTGAAAGGCCACATTTTTTGGCCTTACCCTGCCATTTATTGTTCGCCTGTCTTCTTCCTTCGTCTGCCGGCTGCCGAAGTCCGAGCGAGCTTGCGGAGAGAAGCGCAGGATCGTTGCCGAGCAAGGTCGACGACACAGGTCCAGTACCTTGGACATCAGGTGCTAAATAAGTAATTTGTGTGGCGCAATAACGCCCAACCATCAATATAATAGAAGTGTTCTGTGTTATACCGACGTGTGACATTTTATTTTTAAGGTGCTTTCCTAAATTCTCAATATCAGATCTTGTTTTCTTTAAAATTTATCTTAACGAAATTATGTAAACAAAAACCTTAATCTTGAGCTTATTTGTGTTAAACAATTTATAGAGCGGCACGAATTTCGTACGATTGCAATCGAATTTAAATTCGTCAGAATACTTAAATTCCTAAATATTTGGAAACATCCATAAGTTTTTTCTCCGAAAATCTTGTTGTGATATTTTTTTTGGTAGCCTTTTACAATTTCCAACGACTTAATATTAATATTTTTTTGACTTGTTATTATTCTTATTTATTTCGGATGGTTTTATTAATAATAAATTTTACGTGTATTCGCTGCGTGAGTTTGATTTTTTAGCTACCTCACGCCGGGGTTCGAGTCCCCGGCGTGTTAGCAGCCAGCTCTACGCTGCACTATGTACTAATTTATAATTTATTGTTAGGTGCTTAACATATAAAGTAATTGAATCTAGGACTGTATTAACGTTTGTTGTCTGCTTTCTACGTGAAATAAATGTGACCTATGTTTGTTTAATATCCTGTTAAAATATAATATGTATAATACTACTAGGTCCAAGACACTTAAGTAGGTAGGTACCTATTTAGGATTGTGTTTCATTACAAAATAAAAAAAAGGACTAAGTGAGTACGCATAACAGTGCAAACTGTTAGGTACTACACACACCAAAGTTATTAGGTACCTATACATATAAAAGAGGGAAATTATATTTTTTTTCAGTCTTCGTCATAAATCGAAAACATCATAAAAATTATAAAAAATCTGTTTAAGCTTGTGCCAATGAAGCCATTTCATATGATACCCCACATGACACGGTTAACTCACTTAAAAATTTGGACCGCCGTTCCTTGCATAAAGACCTTGTTATTTGTTGAGATTTAATTAAAATTAAAATTAAAGTTTTTAAAAATCTACAAAAAGATTTGTTCACCCATACAATTATGATCACGCATACCGTTGTTTAACCTCGATGATCGATTACGTACTTTAAATAAAGAGTTTATTTTTTATGATAATTACAAATGTATAGTTTTCAGATTTTTCCCTGTACTTGTAGTATAAGACGATATTACTTGCCAAATTTCATAGTTCTAGGTCAACGGGAAGTACTCTATACAATTTGATTCCCTTGAGAGTGTCGAAATATACGTTTTTTTCGGCATAAAACCGGTATCTTTTTTTAACGTTAACTTAGAAGTTTAATTTTTTCACAGCTTTAAGGGACTGTAGACCTGAGTATATTGTTTTAATTTCAACTCGATACCTCGCGTTTCCGAGATAAAGAATCTTGACAGATAGACGGACAGACAGACGGACAGACAGACCGACGGATAACAAAGTGATCCTATAAGGGTTCCGTTTTTTCCTTTTGAGGTACGAAACCCTAAAAACGGGGAAAAACCCACTGAATTTAGGAAAAATATTAATCCGTGGATTTGAGAATGTTATCTTTGTTGTACACACAAATTAAAGTTTTTTTAATTATTGCCATTGTTGCCGTTATGGCCACACTGGCGGCGTCCAGAAAACATACGTTCTGAAATCAGAATGGATCTGAAATTAATGTGAAACCGTAAATACAAAAATATTAAATATAATTATAAAAAGGTATCGCTGTATATTAATTCATCTATTACACCTATTTGTAATGTGTTATTAATGAAAAGATGTAATAATATCCTAGTTCGATTACTAAAATCTATTTGGCCAGTGTACTTCCGATTTCCGAACGTTTTATTTTGACATTACACTATCGGAAGTCTCGTTGTCAGTCATAAAATATCCCCGTTTTAAGTTAATGAAAGATGACATTAATGTCGTTGTCATCTGTCATTATGTCTCCATTTTTCTCACAACAAATATCAACATTTTCAATTTTATTTTTGTACGTCTACAATACAAATTAATTCTATAAATCATTGCCTGTTGCATGTTTACAGATACGTTTCACAGGTTTTCTGGAATGTACACGTCCTAGCCAAAGTTCCATACAAAAATGAAACGTTTCCTTTGTATTAATTTTCACAAAAAATATTTTCTCCAATTCCATGAATGTTCGCCAAGTATGCTAAATATAGTGTATCACTTTATCCCTTAATAACAGCAGTACGTAGTAGAGCTTTTTGTGAAAAAGCTCGTCTGAGGAAGTGCCTATTAGATCCATCCTAATACATACATATAAACTCACGCCTTCTTCCCATAGGGGTAAGCAGAAACTACAGAACACCATCTGCTACGGTCTTTACATACTCCTTTTGCTTCGTTTACTTTCATACCATACTAATTTCTGCCACCAAACAGCATTGGAGTATTCTAGTTTGATGAGAATGAGTGACGATGTAATGACAGACACAAAAGACATTTCAGCTTTATTTCAGAGGGTGGCAATGAATTTTTGACGCCTCTGGTAGGTAGAGACCACTGATCATCAGGTGGACCGTTGGCTATTATGCCATCCATCATCATTATCACCATCTGCCTAGCCTGTCCCAACTATGTTGGGGTCAGCTTCCAGTCTAACCGGATGCAGCTGAATACCAGTATTTTACATGGAGCGACTGCCTAGCTGACTTCCACAACCCAGTTACTGGATGGGTATAACCCTTGGTAAGACTGGTTGTCAGAATTTCGGGTTTCTGACGACCCATAACGACTGTCAAAGATCCACGAATGACAGCCGGGACTAACTCCTTAACATGCATTCCGAGGCACGGAGGGGCCATTCAATAAGATAAAAAAAAATCCTCAACTAACGAAACTTACCATAATTTTTTACTCAAAACCTACCCTTATTAGATTATAGCACAACAGCTTAGTTTATAGCTTGCTTTAATTAAACAGAGCTAACTGTCCAAATGGCTTGACAGTACTGTCGGCTCTCCAACTGAAATTGTCACTGGTTGTCGACGACACCTATGTATGTGTTATGTAAATACGATGCTAGACAGACGAATAAATAATGTAGTGAAGCCTTTGTAACCAGTCACATATCTAGTTTGATGTACAAATATTAATAATCCATTCTGGGAACAGGGAATTTTCTGTGAAGTTGCCGACTATTGTAGTATGGCTGGTAATTTGAAAACACGGAAATATTTCAATTCAATTCAATTCTAAATTCTTTACTGCATTCCATAATGTTGGTAAACAGTTGGTAGGTGTTTTTTGTGACCAGTAAATTAAGACATTTTAATAAAATCCAGGGCTTGAATAACATTTAGCTTTTTTTAAATTATATTTTGTTAGAGCTACGTGAGGGTATTCAGTTTCATCCAAAACAAATCTACCAGCAACCAAACAGACAAAACTAACAAAACCAATTCCACAACTACCATTCACACAAAACACATTTATAAAACCAACAATTACCCAGAACCCTGAACTACCTAATCGCGGTCAAAACGACCGGCCGCCCAAAATATTTGTTCGACAAAAACGTCGCTGCACGTTTTCGCCGAAAAAAGTCCAAAAGTGATTTGTCACGCGTCCGTTGGCCCGGCATCCATCACGGGATAGACCCCGAATTATTATTCTTTATACGCCGTAATGACGCACCTGGGGTCTTCGTCGTCAATCTCGATGATCAATGACGCGTTTTGACGCTCCATTGAGGGTGGATTAACGTGGTTTTCACTTGCAAGGTAGGAAAAGTTTATAGATAGAATATGTTTTTTTGTGCTCCAAAAATGTAACAGTTAAATACACCGGGAAAAGGAAAATGGCCGGTGGGTGAAATTTATTTCTAAAATGTGGGTAGGTACGATCTGTTTATTGGTGGATAAAATAGATGTAAATTATCAACGTTATTATTTTGTGACACACACAAATATTAATGACGGGAAACAGGTTTATCGAATGCTGAATATAGCAACTTTTTCAGGTGGAAAGCTTTTCTCTGCTTAATTGAATGTAATAAAAACCTAAGTAACCTAGGATGTGTGAGAAAACAAATATAATTATATTAAAATAAATAACCTGGATAAAACCTGATAAACGGGAACGGTGGAAGAATCTGCCACATTTTAGATAAAGTTTTCCTTAACCGGTGTTATAAGAAAACCAATAACGCAACTTTCATAAGATTATGTGGCAGATATGATATTGTCGTTTACCTTTCCGTTTATTAAAAGTTTTATAAATAAATAAAAGTAACATGTTTTCTTTTTGATGTCAACATACGAATTCTCTTCTGATTTTTTAAGTGAAACTTCTTAGGCGACTATTCATCCGATCATTGAGAGTGAAATTTCAACAACTCGTCAAATTTAGGCACATTGTGCTACATGAGAAATAATAAAGAAAATTGTGAGTGAAATTTCAACAACTCGTCAAATTTAGGCACATTTCGTTACATGAGAAATAATAAAGAAAATTGAGAATGAAATTTCAACAACTCGTCAAATTTAGGCACATTTCGTTACATGAGAAATAATAAAGAAAATTGAGAGTGAAATTTCAACAACTCGTCAAATTTAGGCACATTTAGTTACATGAGAAATAATAAAGAAAATTGAGAGTGAAATTTCAACAACTCGTCACTTTTAGGCACATTTCGTTACATGAGAAATAATAAAGACAATTGAGAGTGAAATTTCAACAACTCGTCACTTTTAGGCACATTTCGTTACATGAGAAATAATAAAGAAAATTGAGAGTGAAATTTCAACAACTCGTCAAATTTAGGCACATTTAGTTACATGAGAAATAATAAAGAAAATTGAGAGTGAAATTTCAACAACTCGTCACTTTTAGGCACATTTCGTTACATGAGAAATAATAAAGAAAATTGAGAGTGAAATTTCAACAACTCGTCACATTAAGGCACATTTCGTTACATGAGAAATAATGAAGACAATTGAGAGTGAAATTTCAAGGATTTGTCACATTAAGGCACATTTCGTTACATGAGAGAGAATAAAGATATTTCTCTGACTCTCACACTTATCTCTCTTATTCTTAATTTTTTAAGAAGTTTCACTTCTACCACGTATACGGAGGCGCAAGAGTAGTAAAAAAAAAATCTGCTGTTTTTCATACATTTCAACCCCGTAGGTATTGCACTTTTGTATGAAACAGCAAAATATTTTGATAACCGACGAATAGTTTCAATGCAGTGGGGTCCAGAATCATGTACAGAATCCATGGTAACGGTTTGCACGTTGATGTCCGTGCCACCCTGTTTAATGCAGAGTCGGTAAAGTATATTCTATCATGCAATGAATACACAAAAATAATCCTTAAGGTGACTAACGTATAATTATTTTCACTATGACATCCATATCAAATTGCTATATAAATGCCGTTTCAACAATCACAAGCTACATTTCTACTCAATTATTTTCATATTAATCTTGATACTATTTTCTTTCAGCAACTTTTCTCCTACCGGTGATATTAGTGACCTGATGACTTTCTGACGATGGTATAGCATGGCCCTGATTGGCCCTAATGAAACACATTATACTACCCCCATTACTGACAGTTTATACCTTTAACGGACGATTGTTTTGGAAATTGAAGGCAATTTTGTTGAAGAAAATTATAGTTTTATGTGCTTTATTTTTGAAGAACGCTGATTACCTTTAAAACTTTACAAAGCTAGCCAAAAAGTGCTTTCAACAACACTCAGTGTAGTTGCGAAGTATATAATTGTGTTTATTAATTAAAACTTTATGCACAAGTATAAAAATACTGTATAAAGCCTTAACCTAATGCCTAAGCCTGGACGTAATGCCTGCGACATTTTCTACCAGTCAACCTTAGGGTGATGCAAAGACAAAACATGCCAGTTACAACATAAGGGATAGATAACACGAAAATAACTATAAAATATACTATAATATACACACATATAAACAGAATAAACTTTGTCAGGAGAAATAACGATCCGTAGAGGAGAAAACGAATCCAGCACATAAGCCTGGGATGTTTCTGCCAAATTCTTACGTATATGTTCACGTGCCTTCACTTTAAAAGACAGTCGACTGGTTGCCAACCTGATGTGCAGAGGGAGCGCATTCTAAGGAAAGACCGCTTGGACAAAGAAAGAAGAGTGAATGAAACCAGAGTGGTGAGAAGGACAACACACGTCACCTATTCCTCAGATATTAGCCGCTATTAACGCTCTCCTGAATTCAAACACAAATCTTGATATGTTTGCGAATGAATGAAGATGATACTGTCAGAGTATTTGAATTTTCGCGAGAAGAATGCATGACTGTGTTAAATAAATTATATATTTAAATAGTGTAATTGGCTTCGGCCATTCTATTTAAAATAAATTAAATAAATAAATCGGAAATGTTATCAACACTTGCCTGGCAGTAAAGCAGTCATGTTCGTGACCGGGCGCCGTCAGTTGAGACTAGTCATCTCTTAACTGCCACGGCTTATTTTTATTATTAATCTTATATTTTGAATTGTATCTTAATATATATATATTTTTTTCATTGTCTCGCATATAGAAGCAACAAGAATAATGTACCCAGGATTTTGTAATATCTTGATTTAAAAAGAGTGTCCTTGGAGTTTCTTGCCCGGTCTTCTCCATAGAGATGAGTTGTCGTCTACGTTTTGGAATGGGCAACTAGCTTCAACTTTACGCCCTTCGTGAAGTCAAAAAGACTACCAACCTTAAAGCCGCACTTGTTACCTACTATGCCTATGCATATGCGTGGCTCAGTTACGGCGTGATATTGTGGGGAAACAGCACAGACGCACCGACACTTTTCACACTACAAAAAAGACTAGTAAGAATATTAGTAAATATAGAAGACACTGACAGCTGTAAACCTTATTTTCAAGAACATAAAATATTAACCCTCCCCTGCCTATACATACTAGAAATTTGCAAATTTGTCCGAAAGTACCCACACTTTTACACTACACGAGAAAATATACAGTCAAGATACACATTGCGTCACAAAAATAGGCTAAACCTACCGAGCTCTAAGCTAAAAATGCACTCAACAAGTGCCCTTGCCATGTCAATGAAAGTTTATAATAAATTACCCGAAATTATTAAAAATGAGCAAAAATTTAATTCATTCATAAATAAATTACAACAATTTTTATTACATAAATGCTATTATACTATAAATGAATACCTAAATGACAAATTTTAAATTAATGTGATTAACAAAATTTCGTATTTTTTTTCATATCTTATTATTATTTTTGTTGTAGATATTGTTACATTTGTATACCTACTAATTAATAAGATTAAAGCCCTCTCCCAGTCTCCTACTTTGCTGTGCCCTTACAGGGTCCATATTTATGTACCTAGCTTTAAGCCCTTTGTAACATCTTTTTTACAATATGGAATGCAAAATAAATGAATATGAATATGAATATGAACTTTCTGACTAACTGACCGAATCTTTGACAATTCAAAAGTGCCTGTAAATGGTTTAATTGAAATAAATGTTTTTGAGTTTGAGTTGCAAATCGTTGGCATAAAGATGATACGCAGTCCAAAACACGGTGGTAATGAGATTAATGTTAATGATTATTTTATGCTTCTGAGGCACTATATTCTTTCGTAGAACAAAAGATTTGTTAGTCACCAAAGTTGGTAGAACTTCTGAGGCTGACTACGATTGTCAATGATACATCAGATATTGAATATATATCCTAAATAATCAACAATTAGTGAATACTTTACTTACTATTATTCTATTAATAATAAATGTATTTATTTTCTCTCACAAGTAATATACGAGTAAACCGTCAAAGGTTGTCTGTAAAAGATCGCTTTTAGCGATAAGACCACCCATTGTGTCACCCTGTGTAAAATGTCTACATTTATATCTGTAATTTTTATGGTGTACATAATAAAGAGTAATCTGTTCTATTCTATTCTATAAACTATGATTAAATGATTTGAAGATGGGAGACAGGAGCCCATACTAAGTAAAACCTATGCTACGGGTCTTCTTATCTCAAATAAATTATTTGAAACTTCGGCAAGGAATAAAATTACAGTAGCAGGGAGCGCTTATAATATTCTACGACTTCAATAATGCCAATAGAATACACAGTCAGGTCAGAGAAGCCGTGGGCAGAGCTAGTCAAATATATGTAGTTCTATGATACTAAGGTACGATGATACCTAAAAGAAAGAAAGAAAAAGTATTTATTGAGACTCCCACAGGATTATCAGAAACTAAACTAAACACTCATAAAAAAAAAAAAAAAAAAAAACAAATGTAAAATGAAAATAACAACAGTAAGTCCTGTAGGAGGCCAAAAGGCCCCTATCTACCTACATAGGTAAGTGGATATGGTGCATCATGTCACGAGAGATGACTTGTGGAGCGAAACGGTACGAACAATTTTCAAGCTTTAGCAGTCACGTAATGTATTTAGGAGTAATTCTAAATACAGGGTGTAAAAAGACCCATCACATAGCCGTCAAGTACGCATTCTGTACATCAAACTAAGTAACATAGCACAAAAATAATTGCTGGGAAATTAATTTTATTTTCGGTGTGTAAAATCACTGTTTACAAGGTAACGCACGCAAAACATTATGCTTATGGGTGCATGCAACGGTACAGGCATCGTGTGGGTATTTAAAGTTATGTTATAACATCAAAACTTGTTTTCGTAAAAGCACGTCAGTAAAAGTTGGAATTTTGACTTTCAATATCTACGTAACCAGAAGGTTCCCAGGTATGGTTCAGTACAAAAAAAATATTACAATGACGGGGAGTACAAGTAGCTCTCGGCTTCGTTAAGTGTCTTTTTACACCCGTTATATGCATATTTGCGACTGAAAAGTATATAACATACATAACACCACACCATACCACCACCATACCATACCACCACCATACCATACCACCATACCACAACCCACCACTATACCACCATACCATACCATACCATACCATTTACCATATGTAAATGGTACACCACTGACTACCTGCATTATTGTCTCTCCTTCTCCCTTGAATCCATCCAAAGGTTGTCTGTAAAAGATTGCTTTTAGCGATAAGACCGCCCATTGTGTTACCCTGTGTAAAATGTCTACATTTATATATGTAATTTCATGGTGTATATAATAAAGAGTATTCTATTCTATTCTAACATAACATCACGCGTGTATTCCCTGAAGAGATAGACAGAGGAGTACCTATAGTACGAGTACACCTACATTTTGCCAGTTATGTTTAAGTCCCATGTAATAGGGGGCGAGCCTATTGCCATCAACCGGGTGCAAATCCAGCCTCCGGGCTGCTATTGAGAAATAGATTTCAATTAATGAATTGAAACCAACTTGAACTGTCTGTTTCTGATTTCACTAAACTAATATATGAGCTACCAATAACACCCACACTCTGTTATTAAACAGTAATAATAATTACGAAGCAGATTAAATAATTCTGCGTACAATCATAATAATAATTATAACATGTATTAATATTATGTTCGTTAGTACGTACCGTAGCTACATATTGATTTGAGAGGATTGAAATTTTGATAATGTTAAATGAGAATGAACGTTGTAAATTACGAAATTTAATTATATTAGCGATACTAAATGCTTATATAGGGATGTGAAAAAAGGCGTGGCTGCTTTGTCAGCGTTAAGGAATGAAAATTGTCTTAGATCGGAGAAGTCTTCAAAGTTTTTTGAGCGTTTAGTTAGATACAGGGTAGCGATTTAGCCATTTAGCCATATGCATCCGTCAAGGGGGTGATTCTACCCATCATTTTAAACAACTTTCGCTACGAAACTCTTATCCAATTCACGAATAAAAACATCAAATTCCTATACAAGAGTAGACATACTATTTCAATCCCTGTATGATTTATTTTTATTCTTCTTACAATTAGGGTATGAATTTCATAGCAAAAATTGTTTAGAATGACGTGTAGAATCACCCCCTTGACGAATGCAGGTGACTAGATCTTCACCCTGCATAGGCATCACACACGTACATGTCTGAAAGACTTTATATTACTTGACATGATAGCAACCACAATAGCTGAGATGCAAATGCTAAGAGGGTTGTGTAGTGTTATGAGAATGGATAGAGAAAGAAATGAGTATATAAGAGGAAGTCTAAAAGAGGAGCGGGGACTGAAAAGTTGTGTGGAAATCGGTTGTCATGGTATGGGCATGAGATGCGGAAGATTAAGGAAGATGTTGTGAGGAAAGTTTTGAGTATGAATGATGTGTGTGCTATAATGGTAGAGAAAGACAGAAGAAACGCCAGAGAAACTGTGTGAAAGATGATATAGCGAGAAAGGGAGTGACTACTGAAATGAGATGACAACTAATAGAGAAGCGTGGAAGAAAAAAAAAAGACATGATAAATGATAAATGATTTTATTTCTGTAAGTAGGTTTGTACAAACACTTTTACACGTCAATCATATTTTGAAAACTAGATGAGGTCGGCGTTTCCTATCTGACTACCCTGAGAAGAAAGGCCGAAATAAACTCAAAGGTCACAGTCTCTTTTAAAGTCCAGACATAATCTTGGTCAGATCATGTGAAGACCATGTAGATTTGTGTCTGAAATGGTCTTTTGAGGAAAAACCACACAGACTGAGTGGAGCTCTCCAGTCAGTGCACGCATTTGTCAGTAATCGTGCAGCTCAACTCAGAACTTAAGGAGCTCAACGATTCGACGAACAATATCAAAAAAAGGACATTTGGATAGGCCACAAAAATTACTCAAACTGCCAGACCATGATTAAAACATTTTGCGCTAACCCCCAAATAAATTGGGATGAGAGCGAGTATAGAAAATAATGATAGCAGCCATAGTTATACCATTACTTGTTCTGAGAAACTTTTAACTAGCAGTGGCTAGCTATATAGGTAAGTATTGGATCTGAAAATACAACTCTCCCCCGGCCCTTGCTCGACGAAGCGCCAGCCCATGCCGTAGCTGGGTCTGTTTCTTTAAATTCCTCGTATAATAATAATTCTCTAAATAATTCGATCCAGCCTGTCCCACCTTGCTGTCCTCCCATCAGTGACGCCCTAAGCCAAGGTTCGTACCCCAAAGGGGGCGCCCTATGCGTGCGGTCACTTAATAATTTAAGAAATTCGCCCCGGCTGGAGGCTCTAGTTAACTTAAGGCAGTCACAGGATAGCCCGCTAAGTAGCCATGACCTCTAAGGCTCAAATCTACGAGAAGCAATTTCCAAAAAAAAAAAAAGATGCTACTCAGCAACTGACAGACGGCTTAGGGTTAGTAACAGGGTTCTGTTGACACACATTGGTAACGGAATCCTTTTAGTGTACACATCCTCTACCATGCAGTTTGCTGAATTGTGAATTCGCGACAGCAATTTTGACGATACACTCGACCATTTTTGTTTGCTACAACACTCTCTAGTGTGACGGACATATTGCATGGGTGCACGGAGTTAATTAACAAATAGCTGAAACGTTTGTGACTATTTTATTGCTAGTTCAAAATATAGGTACTGAACTTTTTAGGAGTCCTAATGATCGGATGGCTCGGTTTCTAAAGCAAACTAGATTTGAGAAAATGGCGTGTGAATGAAAGTGATTGAGTGGCTTTTTAATTATAATACCTAAATATGCATATTTGTGGAATTTAATAAATACAGTAAGTACAACTATTTTCTTAACGTCCCTCGGCATACTTCGAGTTTCGTCAGTTTCCTTCCATTATTTAAATATATTACATTAAGTTAAAAGAGTATTAATAACTCTATATTTGTACTTCCAAGTCGATTGAGAGCGTCCGGTCTGCACCAAATGCAAAGGGCAATTGATAGAAATCCGACGACTGACGAAACACGAAGTTTGCCAAGGGATATTAAAAAAATAGTTGTACTGTAGATTTGTTTACATAAGTTGGTTTGAATTTATTTTGCAGGGCCGTAAGTCTTCCTGCCAGGGTCGCGGATTGTTCGAAAGAGTTACCGTGGCCCTGGCGCACAGGTAACTGAAGGAACACGGGTGGGTTTGAGTCAGTAAAAGCCTGACATGTCCTCATGCTCCGCCCAGAGCGGGAGAAGTTATTTGATGAATACCCACCCAAAAAAAAACCGCTTCGCCTCCTCCTTCGGGAGCATAACTGCTTCGCAAAAGGAGGTGACGGCTTCCCATGCCCTCTCGCTCCGTACCATGGCCTGAACCAGGGCCGGATGCGAGAGATCGCTTCCGCCAATCGCCTCCGCGAGGACACGGCGCGGCGGTGCTCTGCCCAAGCCGGGCAGACCTCCACCGTATGCTCCACCGTGTCCTCCAGGCGATCCACACAATAGTAACACCCGGCGTTTTCCGTTAGTGGTCTAAGATTCACTTTAGAAAATGAACATAAATAAAGAGATTCTCAACGCAGCAGAATACCTACAAAAAACCTTTTACTATAACCATTTCAGAATTTTCTCCAACAAAAATCTTGTTTTCTTGCCGAGCTTTTAAAATAATATTGCCCTTTACATATTATTTTCACATTTCTAGGGAAACTGGAGATCCGTAAAATCCACTTTAAAAATTCTGTGAAAAAGGTTACAGGTACTAAAGATTTTAACCAGTCTCTATACTCGTATTACATTGCTTTAACATTGGCTTTCACTGAGAAGTCAAATCAAATTATGTTTAGTGGAACACTAACTCGAGTTTCGAGGCTAACTCACTACGGTTTAACTAGATGCTAGAGTCAAGCAATATCGATACCTACTACTGGTAATCCCTCTAACGATACCTATAGAAATCGAAAAAGGACGATTATACTCGTAATCCTAAAACCACAAAGCGAGTCCGGTTGCATCGCAAATGGGGCTCAAACCAAAGCAGGCTTACATCGTTTAAGGGCTGGCGCAGACCTAGCAAAATGCGGCTTTCACTGCCAAATCCTAATCCTAACTAATATTACAAATGCGAAAGTACGTTTGTTTGTTTGTTTATTACCTTTTCGCGTCTAAACCACTGAACCGATCATCATCAAAATTTTGCACATAAAGAAGAAAAAAATTAAGAAAGAAAAAGTATTCATTGGAACTCGCACAGGATTATCACAAATTAAATTAACGGCAGTCATAAAAATAAAGTAAAATGAAAATAACAACAGAAAGTCCTGTACGAGGCCACAAGGCCCCTATCTGAGCGTGATACTGCGACATTAAAAAAAAAATAAGTGTCGCAGCGCTGGTATTCTGACTCTAGGGCCCGCTGCTGTGATGTCATGGACAGATAATATACATTGTCAGGGGTACAGAAAAGGACATAGGGTACCTTTCATCCAGCAAAAAAGTACTGCCATGGACAGATGCAGAAATAAATATATATTGTCAGGGGTACAGAAAAGGACATAGGGTACCTTTCATCCAGCAAAAAAGTACTGGCACGGACGGATACAGAAATAAATATACATTGTCAGGGGTACAGAAAAGGACACAGGGTACCTTTCATCCAGCAAAAATTACTGCTCCTGAGGGAAAGAATAATAACTTTTGACGGCCATAATTGCCTTAGGACGCTAGATGGCGGTACGGGTCTTTCGAATCAGGATTGAATTACTTATATTATTTGAAACTTTAGTAGTGTGTTAAAGAGTTTTTTTTTAAATATTAGTAATACATTTTGTGAGTCTAGAATGAACTCCAACTCCATGAAAGTTGGCACATAGGTAAGTATATATGTATTTTTAATGGAGAAGTATTTACAGGAACTTTTTCGACCTCCACGCGGGCGAAGATGCGGTCAAAAGCTAGTTAAAGTCGAAAATAGATAAACTTAAATGCGTCTCTCTGTCCGCCTTTCTGTGTGACGCTGCTCCATAGCAACCTACAGCTAAGCGTGGACTAAGCTTCGCTATATATGAAAATGTAGGACAGATCGTCCAGTACGACTCACGGCCACGCTATAGACGGATACATGTCTGGCTAATAATTGAACCGCGCAGCAGTATTAGGCTCAATCAGTAAAATTTTCAATCAATTGATTAGTTAAACTAAACATTTTGTGATTTAATATTTTTTACTAACTTAATTACTATTGAAAATTTTTTTTTTAGATTTTAGTTAAAACTAAAACTAATTCAATCGTCAATTGCTAGTTCCACTAATGACGTTTGTTTTAGTTTTTAATCGGAAATGAAACTAAATTTTACCTGCCGTGCAGTTTAAATAAGTAACCTCTTTGTGCACATCCTGCGAAGCAGTAGACGGTCGACTTTATTATGATCTCGCATTCTCGCATTTATTTCAATATTTGTAAAGCTTATGTTTGTTTAGCAGGGAAAATTGTGCTGACTGCGCTCCAGCCTGAAGCGATTGAATAAACCTCCGTCACTCGATCCCTACCACCTGCCACTGAATCTGCGCGCCTCCAATTAGCGAAGCTTAACGCTAATCCGAGAGGAACAAGCTGAAAATAACTACAACACCATGTGAATAAGCAAACACCCTGTGTAAGGATTAGTCGGAGCCCGAGAATTTATTTTAATTACGAGTGAAATCGCTGATCTTCGCCATTTATTTAGTTTAGGTAGGATTACCGGATTTCTCTTACGGATTTTTGTTTACGGTTTGTCGAGTGCTTGGTTGACAGTCAACTGGATTTATTGGTCTGCGAGAGCAATTGGAAAGTTTTCAGGTTATAAGCTGGATTAAGGTAGAATTACTGGTGAATATCCATGGTGAAGATCGAAACAGGGCAGCAATATTTGGTTTCAATGAAGGTAACACGAGTATTATAATACGGTCACTCTTTAGTGTTTATTTAAGCCTGATACAATAGCAATGAACAGAACTGTGAAAAAAAATGCAGATATGAAAACATTCATAACATTAAATTCAAATTTTCTTATGTTTTTTGCAATTTGCAGTTCTCTATCAGGTTGTACGTTGATCTAATTATGATTCACGACCGTAACAAATATTTATTTATATAATTACTAGCTTTTGCCCGCGGCTTCGCTCGCGTTAATTTAGACTGACTATCAATTCGGGTTATAATTCAATCATGATCGGAAGACACGTGGCGCCATCTATTATCATAAGAAAGTTATTGTTGTTTTCCTCGGGAACAGCACTTTTTTTCGGGATCAAAGGTACCCAATGTCCGTTTCTGTACACCTGACAACGTATAGATAGATAACGCGTGTTAAATCTGCTAGAGCAAAAGTAACCATGTCAATTCCTCAAGGTAGTGTTTTAGGGTGCCTATTGTTCCTAATATATATAAATAACCTCCCTAAAGAAATAAATTCATACAGCGTCCTATTTGCTGACGACATTTCAATAATTTTTCCTTATGATAATAACGGGACCCTAAATGAAATCTTATATGACATTCTTACTAATATAGTGGCATGGTTGAAGGACCATAATTTAGAAATAAATTTCTCGAAGACGAAGCTGATGCAATATAGACCATATCAGAAAGAAAAGGTAGATATCGACTTCTCATATAATAATACAAAATTACAATGTGTAAACGACTTTTCACTGCTAGGCCTGACTGTCGATACAAATATAAACTGGAAAGGTCATATACAAACCCTATCAAATAAATTGGCTAGCTTTACATACGCCTTAAGGGAACTAAAAAAAGCAACCGACTTCAAAACAGCTCTTTCAGCCTACTACGCATACACATATTCGTGGCTAAACTATGGAATTATATTGTGGGGAAATAGTGTAGATATAGAGCGACTATTTATTTTACAAAAAAAATGCGTTCGAATCCTAGTAAATATAGAACGTACGGAAAGTTGCAAACAATACTTTATAGAACATAAAATTCTAACGCTAACAGGTATTTATATCCTAGAAGCTAGTAAATTTGTGAGAAAATACCCATCGCTTTTTCCGCTAGCAAAACAGCAACGCCCACAGCAACGCAGTCTTAGAAACCGATATCTAAACGAATTAGCGGTACCAACTTCAAGACTTGCTATGTTTCGTTCTGGGCCTCTGGCCATGTGCGTTAAAATCTATAATAAACTCCCGAATTCAGTTAAGGATACAGAGTATGATAACAAATTCAAAAATGACCTACAAAACTACTTAAACTTAAAATCATATTATAGCCTAAAAGAATTTTTAACTGAGAAATAAATAAATTACTTATTCGACTCGAACACATTACACATACATAACTAGGTACTCTATAAGACATCAGCCAGAAAATGATAATTTATTTATTTAGTTTGTAAGAATGACATAATGTATAATAATAATTAATAATTTTTAAATTAATCTGTATTAACAAATTGTACTAATAATTAATAATGATAGCATGTTAAATTAATTAAAACCTGTCGCCTACACATTGCTGTGCCCTAGCAGGGTTCATTGTTTGGAACTATCATAATGTAACAACCTGTAAACAACATGAAATGCAATAAATGAATATGAATATGAATATGAATATATGCAAAATTTCAGGATGATCGGTTCAGTGATTTTGGCGTGAAAAGGTAACAAACAAACAAACAAACTTACTTTCGCATTTATAATATTAGTTTATAGTTTATAATATTATTCATTTATAATATTATAATATTAGGAAGTTAGGATTAGGAAGTTAGGATAATCATAAAAATCATCAATACATCTCTCTAAGTTCATATTACCCTATTCAATGACTGTATCATAAAATAATGACATTAGAGGCCAAGTCTAACTTAAGGAGTTGTATTGCTGATTCTAATGATTATAATCCTAAAAAAACTATATTTGTTACGGTCGCGAATCATATTTTAATCAACATATAACCTGACACTGACACGCAAATTGTAAACAGCGTAAGTAAATTTGAATTTCGCGGGCTACCTTAGCGCATCTCCCTTAACCGATAGAATCCCGGTGGCCCTCTGTAGGGCCGGTATGTCGTGGAACAAGACAGTTCGTCAGACCAAAAAAACCAAAAAAAAAAGCCCATACAGTGAAATGCTCAAAAGACGATATTAGCCCTCATTTAGAAGC
The DNA here is from genome assembly GCA_917490735.1 of Dryobotodes eremita. Taxonomy (NCBI): domain Eukaryota; kingdom Metazoa; phylum Arthropoda; class Insecta; order Lepidoptera; family Noctuidae; genus Dryobotodes; species Dryobotodes eremita. The sequence goes on along the minus strand of OU823247.1, from coordinate 3,937,445 downwards.
AATAATGATGATTATTTAACCGCACGACCACACGACCCTCTAGAGGACCAGTGGGGCTTGACGGTATGGGCGACATACCGTCCCTACAGAGGGCCACCGGGATTCTATCGGTTAACCATAATTATTAGAATAAGGTTTTTGACAACCACGGATAACACAAGCACGAGCACGAGCTGTGTCAGTTGAAACACAAGCAATTTAACAGATCTGCAGACAAAGGTAAAGAAATGTACAGTAAACTTAATTTATTTTCTCGTAAAATAAAACTGTAGAGGTTTAATTCCAAAGGTCGACTATAAAGAATCTATAAACTTAGGGATAGAAACGTTTTAGAATCTCGTATAAATTTTTTACTTAATAAAAATCTTCAATTCACTGACATACAAAGAGGGCGTACAAGGGTACACTGGCGCCACTCCTTTAAAAAAAATATTATTACTTGACTGAGAAGGAATTATGAATAACGGCTAGTTAGGACCCTCGGTAAGTGTTGCTATGATTTTCTAATACCTTTTATAAAGTTTCATATTAAGACACGAAGCAACAAAATACGATCTAGAGGAATGTAGAGCCGCTTTTCTTAGGATCGAATTTTGTTGCTTCGTGTCTCAATATGAAGCTTTATAAAAGGTTTTAGAAAATTTTAGACACAGTTACCGAGGATCCTTACAAGCCGTTATTCATAATTCCCTCTCAGTCACGAGATAAAAAAAAATTAAAAGAGCGGCGCCATTGTGCCGTTGTACGTCTGCTGGGTCTGGAAAAATAAATTTTGCGCACGAGTTCCTTTTATAAAGAAGGTGAACCCTAAGGAAGGATTTTTGAAAGTTCATCCCTCGAGTGGAGTTAAATAGGGGATGAAAGTTTGTTTGGAAGTTCTTAATTTACGCCAATGGTAAATTCCATACGTCACACGGCTTGTATAAGGAGAAAAATCTTCAAGCAAAAATCATTCTTGTACAAAATGTATGCTTGATCCTTGCCTATTATATAGCGATCTTATTACGAACTTTCCATACAAATCTTAAAAACAATCGAACTACACGAACAATTCCACGAATTCCAAAAACGGATCCATTTATTATGCAGCCTACAGCGCTTTACAGCGAAATTCAGCGCTTAGACTTACAAATTCTTAGCAGAAGTTCTTCATCTACAACTTGAGAAAACAACAAAGTGTTTACAATCTCTAGCTTTATTAGGAACAGATAAACGATAAGACATAACGAATTTATCGCCTGGAGTTTACAATTCATGAATATTCAGTGCTGAGCAAACACCTGGAGGTAAGGTTTACTATTCAACGTTTACAACGTAGACGTTTATTCGCGTTTATGGCCTGAGTTGGATGTTTAGAGCATTTTTTACGAGCACCCTGTATTGCTACTGGGACTAGGCTAAGGCATAGGATGAAGCGGCAGCGATTTCCTTTGTTTCGGCGTGAATTGTTGTTTGTCCATTTGTGGATTAAGATTGTGCCCGAGTCTTTTCAAGTTATTCTGTTTTTGCCATGGAATTTCTGCACTTCCAAAGATTATCTTTATCTTTATACATATAAAAATTACGTGTCACGTTGTTTGTCCGCGATGGACTCCTAAACTACTGAACCGATTTTAAATTTAATTGGCACACCGTGTGCAATTTGATCCACCTTGAAAGATAGGATAGCTTACATCTCAATTTATAGTCGCAATATTATTTTATTGCAAATTATTTGTCTATTATTTGACAGTCACAATTATCTGTTAGCTCCAAACGATTCTAACAGATGGCGATATCTGTTGACTGGATTGAGTAAGTAATCTATAGATGGCGCTATGTTAAAAATACAAACGTTTAGTATAAGCTACAATTTAAAAGCGTAACCACCACGTGTTGCTGAGGCTAAGGTATAACCTAAATTTATTTTGTAAGAAACGAAATACTGTGAAATTCAATAGTTCTTACTTTTTCAATTTTTGGTGTTAGCATAGCCGGCCACGTGTTACTTAGACTGAAGTATAAATTAAATGCAACCCGGGCGAAGCCGGGGCGGGTCGCTAGTTTTTTATATGATTGTGTCTTATGACTTAGTGCACCAATTAAACTGAACGTGAACAGCACGTCTAAACCACATTCAAGAGATGTGAGTGTCATCATTGCTGTAGAATATTGAAGGAGGTATCAAGAACTTAATTTAATCGCCTCAGTACATACGGTTCAATGCAGAATGTTCAACTATTATGTCTGCGTCGCGAACGTTCGTTGAATGTGTCAAGTTGGAATCATAGCAGCTCCAAAAATGAGCAATGACGCTACTGCAAACGTAGGTATAGACTAAAGCCAGGGATACACTAGGGGACAAATGTCCCACGACATGTGTCGGCGACATGTCAAGCGAAGCCGGGCAATTTCGCTTGCCATATCTGGTGACATCGCGTGACTTATGTCCGTAGCGACGTCAGGTGAAGTCGTGCGACTTCGCGAAACTTCGCCTGTTATATCTGGTGACATCGCACCACTTATGTCCGTAGCGACGTCAGGCGAAGTTGTACGACTTCGCGATACTTATCGTTAGTCCACATTATTGACTAAGTGGGTGCACACGGGTCTGCACTCAGTGGCGTCAATTCCACAACTGAATACATCTGTCATGTTGAGCAAAGTCTGGCAACGTCGCGCCACCCTTGGCGTTGTTGGCGACACGTATCGCGCGATGTTGCCAGACATATCGAGTGAAGTCTGGCAACGTCACGTCACTTCACTCGACGTCGTCGGCGACACGGGTCGCGCGATGTTGCCAGACATGTCGAGCGAAGTACGGCAACGTCGCACCACTTCACCCGACGTCGCAAGCGACACGTGTCGCAGGACATTTCTCCCCAACTGTATCCCTGGCTTTAATCCATTTTAACCTACTAATCGCCCCAGTCGGATTAATACGACAAATATTTTCGTGCCCATGCCGCGCAGTCTTATATAAACGACTGTGAACCCATGTTCGTTTTTTAACCGACTTCAAAAAAAGGAGGAGGTTCTCAATTCGACTGTATTTTTTTTGTTTTTTATTACTTTGCAAGAACCTATTTATCGTAGATATTTATTTGACAATTTATGAGCTGGCAGCTGGGGGAACGGCAATTGATCTAAAACCAGGTGGTCTATAGGTTAAATATAGTGCCCTGGCTGGAGGCCTTAACTTATGGAGGTACCCATCGGCAAGCCCCGTTAAGCAGCCGACACCCTTCTCGGTTGACCTGCGAGATGCCATTTTCAATTTACAAAATTATTGTTAAATATGAAATTTCAACAATCTGATAAAATCAAGCTCGTTGTGTATTTAATTTCGGCAAACGATATTAATCTGCAATTATATTGAAGCGGAGTTAATTTGCCGAACTTAATATTAATTACATCTACTTTGTATTGGAAAACAGACTGTTAATGAATATGTTACACTGTTAAGAATGATACTTAATTCATTTAGTAATGTGGGTTTGGATACTCACCATTACCTACTTTTAATTAGGGCTTTCAAATACGTTATGTTTAAAAAAAAGAAAAGAAAGAAAGAAAAGAAAGGAAATAAAGAAAAGAAAGAAAAGAAAAAAAAAGAAAGGAAATAAAGAAAAGAAAAAAAAAAAAGAAAAGAATACGCGTTTATTTGTGGTAAACATGCAGAGAAAAACACACAAACACAAAAAAGAACTAAAATATGCATCACATTCCCGCAAAACGGCAATCGCTCAGCACAATGCTTCAGAGAATGCTATGCTATGATGAGCATTGAGAGTTCACGATTCATATCAACGGCAAGCTATATTAGAACAACACGTTGATCAAATATGATATTATGTCTTAACTTACTAAATTCCATTCAGAAGTTAGATTACAGAGGGCCTAGACAATGTAACATTCGATTAGCGATGACGCTAGTAGAAAAGCCAAAGAATGTATGTGGTTGACACAAGCTATCGAAATGTCACGTGATCATAGGTCAACGAATATAAATTAGCTAGACAGTGTTAACATCATTCAATTCTATGAAACGAATCGACAGAGTCGAACGATTACTTCCATAGAGATGCGTAGCCAAGTGGCACTTTTTGACAAGTTTTATCGCTAGTTTTCGATTCGTATGATGGAAACATTAGCAAAAGCGATAGCGATTGTAGAAATAGAATCGCTCCGAAGTGGATACCACTTGTCTAGGCCCTCTGTAGTAAATTAGCATGCATTAAACCACCATGCATGGCTGACGATATTTAAATTTACGTTCGGCTGATCATGGATACTCAGTAAGCCCCGCTACAGCATCATTATCTCACGAAGTGACGCGCGCTTTACTTGTGGTTACCAAGTATACAAACACGCTGTGAATGTGTGTGTAAGTGCAGGAGCTGTCGGTACCGTCCGTTACCGGTAACGTCTGGTACCGTCCGTCGGTACCGTCGTTGTAAAAAAGTTTTTATTTTTCACTTTTTAGTTGTGGTACCTACCCCACACAAATTCTTATACCACTACTTGATATGTAAATAACAGTGACAGGAAATTATTATAACATCATCAATATAAACTAAGTGGAAAAAAATACGCAGTATTAAGGATAACTCAAAAACTGCTGGTCAACACTTGATAAAATTTTAATGGGACCACATGTGAAAGACTAGCTTTCAAATAAAAAAAGAATCATCCAAATCGGTTCACCCAGAAAAAAGTTCTGAGCTGATAGACATTAAAAAAAAAACATACAGTTGAATTGAGAACCTCCTCCTTTTTTTGAAGTAAAAAAAAAACGGTGATGTCGGATGTGTGTGAGGGTGTGTGTGTTATGTGCTAACGCTAGTCGTCTTCACGCTCACTCACTTATTTAACACAAGTAAAGCGCGCGTCGCTTCGTGAGACAAAAATACTATACCACCACACCGACTGGATTTTTACAACTATAAAAGCTATTCTCCTATATAGTATTAGTACCTACGTGCCGTTACGATACGGTGTCCAGTTCTCAAAAATCGCTCACGTCTCATTCCTTACACCACGGGTCACCTTGCGTCATTATAACAGCGCAGGATCGGCACATTAAACTTGAAGCTGCTGTAAATTCTCGCTGATTGTTTCTTATATTTTTTCTGTCGGCCATTTTACGAATATGTGACGTCATAACGGCTGTGCGAATTTGTTGTGCAATAACCATTTCAGAAGGATACTGTTTAAGTGTTAAACTGAAGTTACTGTTAGTTATGGTGGCACGGATTTTTAATATGTGTTTTTACGTTGCGTTGAATTTTTCAAGAGCAATTTCTGAATAGTTTTGCATCCTTAACCTTTAGGCAAGTTGATTTCTTTTCTTTTTGTCAAATCCGGAGTTCTTTGTGAAAGTTAGATTGTAATGTTACTCTATATACTTCAAAGTTTTGATATTCAATACAAAAACTTTTTTTTTTAACAGCAGTGGTAATCTTCGAGAGAGATGTTTAGACTGGTTCATTAACACTAACTCGAGACTAAGGGCTAGTAGAACAATTCCTATGAAAACTTCATGGAAATTGTTCTAAAAAAGTCGCGTCGCGCTGTCACGTCGCGCCTGTCCACGGGAGCCTTAAAACAAATAAGTAAGAAATAACCCTCCTGACGCAGTCGGGTAAGCAGGTACTTACTATTAATAATCTTCGTAACACCGCAATTGCAACTTTTATGGCATTCTATTGACCTCATTCAAGAAAATAATGGAATGTTCTGCGGCAAATTATTGTTTATATGCGCCATTAATACTATAATCGTGAATGCGTGCGACGAACATTCTGATTTATAATAGCTGTTCAAGCAATCTCTGGTAAAAAATATGTGCCTTTTATTCTTGGCGTTACCGATTAATTGTGTGTGAATGTTTTGTGTTTATTTCCAAGTTCTGAGTTGAGCTACACGACTACTGACAAATGAGTGCACGGACTGGACAGGTCCACTCACAACCGCGTAGTTCTTTTCTCAAAAGATAATTTCAGACACCAATCACGCGATTACAATATTGGTTCCATGGAGAAAGTTGATCAGTTTGATGGTCTGTACCACATCCTGAAATTTGGCAGGTCTTTGAAAACTAACCCAGTATACACGGTACTTCTTCAGTTGTAATGGCAATCATGTCATTTGGTTTAAATCGGCTTTTATTTTTGTATAGATTCTTCTATATTTTGTGAACGTGAGAACGTTGCAGGCCTAACTTGTAGACTGTAGACTAGTAAACCTTTTTGTATATATTTTTTTATATTTTGTTGAGTGCCTGTTACTTGTTGACAGGCCTACACTGTCCTCCCATTATCAACACTGTAATTTGAAACATTGTAAAAGCACCTTATTTTTAAAACAGTAACCATGGAGTTTCTTGCCGGCTCTTTTCCATAGGAAACAACCAATTGGAACCGTGCACCTAGCTTCTGACGTTTCATAAGTGCCCATGTTGGTTTATGTGATGGTTTATGTATTTCAGATCCGTCTCATCTGACCAAAATCCGTACCGTGTGGCTGTTACAGCCTCAAGTCGATCACTTACGAGACTTCGATGGCTGAAACGATTACTATTCTTAGAAGCAAATCTTTGACATAACATCACGCCTATAATCCCCAAAGGGTAAGGCAGAGGTGTATCTGTAGTACACCCACATTTCGCCAGTTATGTTTTAGTCCCACGTAATAGGGGGCGAGCCTATTGCCATCAACCGGGCACAAATCCAGACTTCCGGCTGCTACTAAGAAATTCCGATTGGAAAAACCAATAAGACTTTGCCCGACCTAGGAATCGAACCCAGGACCTCCTGCTCAGTAGTAGCACTTGCGACATCGTTGACAATGCTTGATCTTTCAAATCCCTCCCCCTCCCATCCATCCCTCTTTTTCTTTTCTTTTTTTCTTTCTTTTTCTTTCTTTCTTTCTTTTTTTTTCTTTCTTTCTTTCTTTCTTTTTTTATTTACTTCTTAGTAAATAAAGCTGTAAGTTCTAGGTCGGGAACATACAGCCACCAAAATTGGATTACCCCGTCACTTAAATATAAATAACTTAAGTTGTTAACAACGTCCAGTTCCAAGTAAGCTGCACGTGCAAACCAATTAATACCTCCAACTCATTAAGTAGAAAGATCTATAAAAAAAAGAAAGAAAAACTAATAAAACTTCTCTTAAAGTTCAACCGTCCGGGGCGGGTCGAAAGTTAATTAAATGTACGTACCGGGCATCGTGTGTTTGACTTTTGAATTAGGACGAAATAAATACGATAAAATGATTTAAGGATTTTATTAAAACTTTTTTGTTTTTTGGGTTTGATCGCATTTGTCTTTTATACCTGCTAAATTATGCTATGAAGAAGTACCTTAGTCCACCATGTCAGTATTGACAATGTTCTGCCGGGGACGCGGATTGTTCGAAAGAGTTACCGTGGCCCTGGCGCCTGTGCGCCAGGGCCACGGTAACTCTTTCGAACGTGTTCCGTGTTCCTTCAGTTGCCTGTGCAACTGAAGGAACACGGGTGGGTTTTAGTCAGTAAGAGTCTGACACGCCCTTCCGCTCCGCCCAGAGCGGGAGAGTCATTTGATGATTTCCCAATAAAAAAAAAAAAGTATTGTTAATGTTCATATTTTGCTCATTTAGAGAAATATTGACGTAAATGTAATTTGTCTCAAAAATTTGATTTCGATATTTGTGCTCGAACAAATTTTTAGAGGAGCAGAGGAGTAATATTTAATATGTATTAGGATCTGTCAACATTTCAGAATGAGACGGTAACCCATTACAAAAAAAAAGACACTTTTCACTTTCACTCTCCTGTAAAATTTGAAAAGTATACGTTACGTCGATTTTCTCCAAATGAGCGATTTGTCGTCGTAAGTGAAATGTCTGAAAACAAATTGAATCAAAACTGAAGAATGAATTCATTAGTGCACCGATGCAACGATGTTGGATTTCGTCACTCGACATCTTACACTAACCTACCGAATGATCGAAAAATTAAATGAAGGGAGCAAATGCCCGTTCATACCTGTGTAATTTTGTAGGTGTCGTGTGATCGTGAAAAATGAACATTCACTTGACTGAAACGTCAGATATCAACTTAAGGCTCCTGTTTCGAGAAGCGAGTAGAGCTATCAACTAAAAGCCGGACAAGTGCGAGTTGAACTCGCGTGGGGACGGTTCCGTACAATAAAAATGTTACCCTCCAAAAACATTTCATGTAAAGTAGGTTGCCAAGACACATAACGCTTTCACTGTTAAAACGTTACCAGATCTAATGTAGATCCAAGCCAAATAACATGGTGAATCCGTATTATTTTAAGACCATAGACTTCTTATAGGGTTTTCTTTAATCTGTAAGTAAAGAACTAATTTCTGTATTGATGGTAAATTTTCATATAATTTCTTAAATAATTTCAAATCTGTTTATTTTATACTAAAAATATATTTGAGTCTCTCACAAAAAGCGCTATCATTTGATGTGTCACACGGTACAGTTTGCAAAACTTTTGTTATTAATTTTCTAGTTTGCCCCCCAAAAGTGAACACCATTAAAAAAAAAATACATTATATGTCCGTATTTGGGTCACAGAAATTCATGTGTGTACCAAATTTCAACTTAATCAGTCCAGTAGATTCGGCAAATTGGCTGTGACAGATGGACAGATAGTCAGACACACGAGTGACACTATAAGGGTCCCGTTTTTTCATTAGTACTTACGGAATCCTAAAAAGGAGTTGGCGAGCAACAAGCACCGAGTGCACGTCGGTGACAAGCGATTATTCGCTGGTATGCGTAAGTACCGAGCGTGAGTCACTCAGCAAGTGTTCTGCCAGCCAAGCGAGTGAACGCTGGACAAGTACTCTCTTGCCGCTGCGACAAACGAGTACTCGCCGGGTGAGAACAGTCAGCGATCAACTATTAACATATTATGTATCTCTTCTTCTTTCTTGAGCGAGAAAATCGTTGATAGCTAGTCGCTTCCTCGTCGGCGATGAGAAAGGTGCTTAAATAGCACCTAGGGGAGGTGAAACTTTAATCGTTCAGCGCACCCAAGAAGATCAACCTCGCTACCATCATTCTGACTGGGTAATATTTAGACCATCAGACCAGCAGAGAAGAAAGTATGCCTCTCCACCCCAGCAGTAAGTGAGTCTGAACTGAAATTATAATTAGCTGTTCTCCTATAGTTCGTTTTGATACGAGGGAAGGTTCCTTTTCCTAGCTAACGGTCTGAACGTTAAATACTCGAGTGATTCTAAATATTTCACAATTAGTAAGTTGTTAAGCACATCACTAAAATCATGGATAACACTAATTTTTTAAGGAAACTCGGCAATTTGAACTTCCGCTTGCTTAGCTAGCAGAGCTATTCCCTGACCCTCAGGATTCTTTGTGCCCTAATCTAGGGGTTCTACTTCCAGGTTGAAGAGCATTTAAATATCGTACGCTGCTCCAGACTGCACTCTGCCTCGATCGGCACGCTATACGCGTAGCTGATCTGTGCGCTAGCGGCGTCCTACGGCCTGCTACCGACGCACTGTAACTGCCTCTTGCTGAGCGTCTGCTGACAGGCCTTCCGGCGTCCCGTAAAAGCAAGAACGGTAACCTTTTTAACTTAAAGCGTGATAGTGATCAGAAAAGTGAATCAGGGTCCTTACCCGCGGCTTAGCCTACTACTGCAGAAAAATATATATAATAACCTTTCTTAAGTGTTTCTTTAATCTCTGATAAATGATAAATGATTTTATTTCTGTAAGTAGGTTTGAACAAACACTTTTACACGTCAATCATATTTTAAAAACTAGATGAGGTCGGCGTTTCCTATCTGACTACTCTGAGAAGAATGGCCGAAACAAACTCAGAGGTCACAGTCTCTTTTAAAGTCCAGACATAATCTTGGTCAGATCATGTGAAGACCATGTATATTTGTGTCTGAAATGGTTTTTTGGGGAAAAACCACACCGATTGAGGGGACCTGTCCAGTCAGTGCACGCATTTGTCAGTAATCGTGCCGCTCAACTCAGAACTTAAGGAGCTCAACGATTCGACGAACAATACCAAAGAAAAGACATTTGGGTAGGCCACAAAAATTACTCAAACTGCCAGACCATGATTAAAATTAAAATTACTCTTGAACACTATCCTGTAGTTAGCGGCCTGTGCAGCCTACCTGTAAAGCCCCAGCCGTTACAGTGGCCTATACGAATAGTTATTGAATACAGGTATGGTTTCATAGATATCCAAGAGATATGCCTTTACTCTATATTTGCTCAAGTTTAAGTGTCGCCACCTTTTCCCCACTCCTGAAACTCACACATACACAAAAGAAATAGATACGGCACACATGATGCTTTTTTCACACACAAACAAGAAAATTTGCGTAACACTTTTGTACTATTTTATTGCACATATACTCAAAAGGGGCGGGCACTAGAAAGTATAGATACAGTCACTGAATGCACACATGTAACTGTAGCATCAACTAGGGAAGAGGGATTGGTATAAATATGTGATCGATAAAAATATCGATGAAAACCGACTGCAAAAAGAGGTGTTTTTTGGACGTATTTTGTATCGTTTATTTTTTCTGCTTTTCGATGTGGAATGTTAAAACACCAATAACAACAAATCAAGTAAAAATACAATATTTTCGTTTGCAAATAACATTTAAGTAAATCAGTTTCTTCAGTTTCTCCCTTACTCAGCCCCGGACCTAGAATTTATTCGAGGCGGGGTAAAAACTGTAATCTGCCGCTCCCCGCCCCGCCAATCTTTTAACCTTTTACATGAAGCCTTATCTATTTAAATATACATGGACATGTCGAACAATTATTTAGGATAGGACAGGACATATTTTAAATAAATCGTGAGATTATCGCATACTAGCTTCTGTACGCGACTTCGTCCGCGTGAAACCTCGGCCCCCGACCCACCGCGTCACTGTGCATCACTCGCACACGATATTACTTCCTTTTCGCTTAGCATTCTTTCTGACCTTATTTCTTACTGCTCGGTTTCTAAGGGTCGTAGTGTGATGTTAAAAATAGCCTATAACCTTCCTCAAGAATTGGGCTATCAAATGCAATAAGATTTTTTCAAATCCGACTCCTAGTTCCAGGGATTAGCGCGTTCAAACAAAAAAAACTCTTCAGCTTTATTATTAGCAGAAGATTAGAATAAATATTTTACTCTTTGAGCCTTTTGTTCTGCAAAAAAATCGATGGCATTGTCATAATTAATCTGATTGTCATGATTTTCGATTGCTAAGACCACACCCGACTTATGCAGAAAAGCTTAACACCAATTAAGACAATCTAGAATGTACCAGCGAGCGGATAGCGCGAAAATTTTAGCACTGCCTCAGATAAGTTAGATTTTTTAAGTCCGAAAAGTTTTAAGAATTAAGAGTCGCCAGGCTAGGAATATTTTTCCAGAAACATATTAGTAAAATTTTATCGATCGATAATGCTCCAATCCAACAGCTGCGCCAGCGCTGTGGTAAAAACTTAAAGGAAATCGTGTCACCTTTGCACATAAAGGCGGCGAAAAGGGCGGGACGTCCGGCGCCCCCGCTTCGCGAAGTAAAATTTCTAAAATAAAAAATTTGTTCCTTAAATTATTGCCCACAGACGTGACAGAGGCGCTGATCCTCCTCAGGATCGCCACGTCATAGATCTGTTGCAAGAGATGGAAAGCCAACGTTTTTGTATCGCCAAATAAAATTGGAGCATGTGTTTTAATAACGGAGAGTTCCTGGTAAAATTCAACTGCTTCGCCCGTAACCCGCTCACACCGTTTGACGATCTACTCGTATGCCTACGCTAATCACGGAGTGATTTCCTCAGTGTGCCACCCGCAGAGAAAGATAATAAGTACTGCGCATCTCACTTATCGCAGAGTTGCGGTGCGCTGAGTAGTGTACTTGTCTGCCACGCTTGAATTAGCCCCCCCTCCTAGATCCGGGGCTGCCCTTACTTAAAATTAAAACTGTTCAACTATCGCACACAAAACAGCAATTTAAATAGGTACTTATTGAACATTATATCTGACGCTTTCATAATTTAGGTGTTCCATTCGTAACCAAAAAATGTAAGCAAATATCAATATGTTATTCCATCACACATTTTGTCACTTGGATAATATTATTATCCATCGGGTCTTGCTCAAACTGGTGAAAATCAGTTGATGAGAAAATATTTGTATTGACAAAGTGTCTAAGAGCTTTTGGGACTAGCAGCGTCTTTATGAACTTTGAAGTCATTTGAAATTTGTTTGAGGGAACCAATTATTTTCCCTGCATTTTGCATCTACCCATTTATATTTAATTTCTGGATCTTTCGGGAAACTGAAATAAAATGTATTAATTCTTATTTAAAATTCTTAATACAATTTCCTATTAGAGCAACTAACAATTATCGATATCTATATGTCAGCGCTACGCATCACTAATGCATTGTTTTGACATGCGTCAGTCATTAGGCAAAGGCTGTCGCATGGCAAAAATATTTCACAACTAAATAATTTGTAAAATACTTAAATATTATAATTAATACAGTGATTTTTTTGTTACCGGTGGTAAGACAAGCCACTTGTACTAAGGTTTGTTGTAATTGTGCAATTTTTTCAAATAAGGACGGAAATATTCGGCATTTCATAAAAATACGAAATCACACTACACGTTCCGATGCAAACATATGACTAAACGGTGCTCACTGCAGTCGCGCGTATCTAAGGTCAGTTGGACCCAACAGAGGCGACATGTGCCACGCCTCCAAGGCATATCCCTCGATATCCGTGTATGGTTTATACATGCATGCATGCATAGCGGCATCTACAACGCCACATGCGAACTACGCGTCAGACTGACGTCACGCAAAATCCTGCATCGCGCAATCAGAGTTTACCGCGCAACTAGCATATATACAACATCCCGACATCAATCGTCGGGCAGTTGCCCACCAGACACAACACCCGTCTGGTCGGAGGATCCTCCCTTTTCTATGGAGGTGTGAGTGAGCTTTACACCCTGTTCCTCATACCCCTATACTGGTGACCCCGAACATGAACGTCAGCGCAGCCTTCGTGCAAGTACATCAGCGTGACGTCATCATCACTTCTTCAAGCTTTCGAGCGGCGAGTCACACAGCCAGCCAGCACCCACGGCTTCAACGGGTATCCTGACCACCAGCATGCAGCGACCGCGCATACCTGGTCATCACCCTCAGCCTCATCAGCAACCTTGGCACAGCACACTGCACTCTCGGCCGGTCCACAAGCAGAGCCTTCAAACCCTCTCCTGGTCGACGCCAGCAGTCAGCCTCAACTCGGCGCTGTACCACATCCGGGGTACCACATCCGACGCACTGGAGCATAACGCAGCGCCACCCCGACTCACTGGGGAATCTTCGCAGACAGTTCCGACTCACCGCGAACTATGCGACACCCGGTTCCGACTCACTGGAACCTCAACTGGCCCTGGCAAGCATCGCAAGATACAAGACTCAGCCCACTATCGACCTCCGGTCTCCGGGGGGGAGTGATGTAGCGGCATCTACAACGCCACATGCGAACTACGCGTCAGACTGACGTCACGCAAAATCCTGCATCGCGCAATCAGAGTTTACCGCGCAACTAGCATATATACAACATCCCGACATCAATCGTCGGGCAGTTGCCCACCAGACACAACACCCGTCTGGTCGGAGGATCCTCCCTTTTCTATGGAGGTGTGAGTGAGCTTTACACCCTGTTCCTCATACCCCTATAACAGTATCTCCCCCACGAATTTGTGTGCGGTCAATACTAGTGCGTCCACGTAAAATGTTTGTGTGAAAATTTTGTATAACGCCCGTTGCTGTTACGTGAGAAGCTATGGCGAAAATATTCCTTTTTTAAACCGGTGTGCCTAGCTCGAACACGCGGAGTAAACGTTACATAAGTAAATTCCAACGATTTTAAAATTGTAAATCCTATTTAAAAAGCCGGTGGCGCATGAGTCGTTGCCCGGAATGTTAACATTTTATAAATATTATGTTTCTATAAACATTTTGAACTAGGCGTAGTGTATTTATTTTATTTCTAATGTTTTTGGATTTTTTATATTTTCGTATACTGCACTGGGTGACGTCATTATGCTGAGCGATTGTCGTTATGCGTGGATGTGATGCATATATTCCCGCAACTTGTTATTTTTTGTATTCGTGCGTTTTTTTCTGCGTCATGTTTATCGCAAATAAACGTATTTTCTTTTTTATTCCTTTCTTTTCGCACATAATATTTATTTACGAAAGTTTTAAGCTATATTCATAGCAAGCAGTCCACAGGTGGACATGGGCCTCTTCGAGGCTGCGCCACAACACCCTGTCCTCCGCCTTCTGTATCCGGTCTCTCCCGACCACCTTTTTAAGGTCGTCGGTCCATCTAGCTGGGGGGCGTCCTACACTACGCTTGCCAATACTTGGTCTCCACTCCAGGATCCGTCTGCTCCACCAGCCATCGGTACTTCACCAAACATGGCCAGCTCACTGCCACATTACCTCGCTTTATTGATATCTATGGGAAATAATAATTGTGCTTGCTTTATTTTTAACCAAAATGATATAGGCAGGACCATGTCTATCGAAAGACTAATAGCCGTTGATCCAGACGAAACCTCGAGAGTATACACACCGTGTCAGTTAGCGTTGTATTGTCGATGGATCAATGAGTTTTAAAAGGCGAATAAATTGTATTCTAGATTTAATCATCGTTGGAATATACGTTTCGTTACGTAGCGCGTTCGTGCTAAGACCTCAGAACCTACAAACCGGAGCCTAATTGCTAGGATGGCGTCGTAAAGTCCTAGCCTATCCGCGCGCCTAAGATCTTTGCAGGGTTGCTGGGTAGCAGCTGAATGAGAGTTTCGGAGAATCGAGCTGAATGACGTGCAATAGGAGAGGCCTATGTCCAGCAGTGGACTGCTGTAAGCTGGTGATGATGACGAATACTATGATTGTCTAATATCCGAGTCTATAGCGAAATAAAATGTACTTATGCAGGCAAAAACAACCCTTTTTAGCGATGACCGTCAGCGGGTAGTCCGGTAAAATAAAAATAAATATTTTAGTTTGCAATTTATGAGTTATAGCATTGTACTTTTTATTTACAAGCTTTTGGATGGAATTAAAATGTTTTATTTAAAATCGTACTCCGGTGAGATTGTTTAAAAGAAATATTGTGATTGTGTAGTAACGATATTACCCATATTAAAATTTTGTTTATCAAGTCGAGCAGGTGCCTCATAAATAAAGTCGAGGCAAAAACCAGTTGGGTCGTCTTTGACGACGATTTTTTTCCTTTGGCAACCTCCCTATGAAAAACCTACTTAGACGTTTATGTAACTTCAATATTTATGTGTTCGATACTTACTTTTCAATATTGTTGAAGATACGAATAGTTAACATCTGAAGGTAATTTGAAAACCAGAGACTATAGAAAAAGTACATACTAATTCATATAGTACAATAAAAAAGGATAAAAATTAAAAATTGTTCAATTCATGTGCTATTATAACATTTTCAACGTCACAAAACAGACCCTTCCCTTCAAAAAGCGAATACGAGTAAAAATATGTCATAAAATAAAATGGCGCCGGCGGCGGGCAGGTGCCTCAATATTTGCAAACAACGTCGACCAATACGATATACGGCTATGAAAAATGCTATCGTATTATAGATTTTAAGTGCTCTTTGTCGTGTATACGATTTATGTATTCCTGAATGTTATAGATACAATGAAATATTGATGCCATAAATAATATTGTGAATAATCGCTCGAGGGAGCGTGATGGTCTGTAATGTATGGCACATTAGGTTTGCGTTTGTGAAGGGTTTATCTGCGCTCGTGTACTTATTGCTTTGTAAATAATGGCGTGATTTTTATGTTTATTCGTGTTTTGGTTGAGTGCCTTATCAATCCAGCAAGTGCACCTGAGAATTACCGATCGCAGAAAGCTTCATCTGACAACACTACTCATTGCAACCAATCTCACGTAAAAATAACACAATAAGTATCTCAATAGGAAATTGATTTGGTCACGAAATATAAATCAAGTTATCACAAGAGGATCTTCCTAACTGCTGCTGTCCTCAACGCACAAAACTGCTGCGTTCCGTGGAAGCTTTAAGTCCGCTGCTTATAGATGCTGGAACGACTTGCCACCTCTACTTACCTTGTAGCTGCATCTACAAACGCCACATGCGAGTTACACGTCACACTGACGTCACGCATAATCCTGCATCGCGCAAGCAGAGTTTACTGCGCAACTAGCATATATACAACGTCCCGACATCAATCTTCGGGCAGTTGCCCACCAGACACGACACCCATCTGGTCGGAGGGTCCTCCCTTTTCCATAGGGTATGAGTGAACTTTACATCCTGTTCCTCATACCTCTATAATCTTCTATATAAATAAAAAACAATTATCGCATGTCAAGATCATCACTAGAGAACGGCGTGACCAATATGGCTGATTATTTAATTGTTCGTAATTGTCAGGAAAAGGTTCGTGTGAAAGATTTTTTTTTGACAATCCACCGGAAACGTCGGAAATTTGGAAGGGAAGAAATTCACCGGGCGACGCCGGGCACGAATAGCTAGTAATATTGTGAAGAGGTAAAATTTGTGAATTTGTATCTAAGGGTTAATCTTCGGAACTACGGATCCGATTCCGGTAAAAATCATTTACTAATGGGAAGCTACAGTATTGCCGAGTAGAAGAACTAGTTGTGCTATAAAAACAGTCGGTACTTTTAGTTCTAACACTTGCTACGAGTACAAAAGGAAATCAGTTTCTAAACTCACCCTGGGACTGGGACATTTGGTATTGGTGACCTTAGCCACAGTATAATAAAGTCACAGTATTACGTATCGGCAGTGACCTTGAAATAATTACTTACGGCCGCTCGGTAGATAAATATGCACCAGGGTTGCCCACTGACTGTGTCTCTTGGGTGGCGTAGGTATTTGTATCTTTATATCTTTTCATAACTTTTTTTCTTTTTTTTTCTTTCTTTTTTATTTTATTATTATTTTGTTTCCTTTTTTGTTAAAATAAGCATATTAAGTAATGCAAATCTTGTCAGTTTTGATTTTTACCCGACTACGGCAAAGCTACAGTAGGGTTATGATTTTGTCAGGCTATGTATGTATGTATGTTCATCTGTAGACTCCTCTAAGTCTTATGTTCCTAGCAGCATGATTTGCTTCTATCACATTGTCTTGTTAGGTGATTGAATTCATTTCTTCCGACTTATACAAAAACGATACTTTACATTATTATTTATATTTGCACCACTTTCTTGCCTCATCTTATATTATTTACGCAACTCTGTGGTACCTTTTATTTATTCAGATGCTGTTATTTGTCTTACGTCCATTGTTTTACTTGTTTCAATAAAAACAAAAAAAAACTAGTTACATTGGCAGCCGATGGCATCGCCTGCACACGCGTCCCAATGTTTGTTTATACTCTATACATAGACAATAGTCTGTAGCATAGATAAGTGATTTTGGATCGGTGGGAGCCCTCGTAATATTTTTTATTATCTTATAAGAAATAAGTTTTTATTTATTTATATTATATTATATTGGTTTTTCGTTAGTGTCATAGTTGAACTTATATAATACTAGCGTCTGCCCGTGGCTTCACCCACGTGGGTGTCAAAAATTATCCCATAGCAACGTGCTATCGGGACAAAAAGTTAGCCTTTTTTCTTCCCCAAGATGCCATCTATCTCCTTGCCAAATTTTATCGAAATCCGTTCAGTGGTTTAGACGTGAAAAGGTAACATACAGACAGAGTTACTTTCGAATTTATAATATTAGTATGGATGTCCATAGCTGTGTTTATGGCATCACAACAGGCCCTATCAGAATACAAGCGCTGCGGTATTATTATATTGAGATAGGAGCTTATCAAAAGCGCGTTGGGTTGATGATATCGTCAAAGTCGCGGGAAATACCTTGATGAGCGACGCACGGAACCGGGAAGTATGGCAGATAAAAGGGGAGGTCTATGCCCAGCAGTGGGTGATTCCGGGCTGAAATGATGGATGATGATGAGGAGCCTATGAATAAACAAAAAACGAGGGCGCAAAATTAAGGGCAGCAGCATTTTTCTGTGGTCTTTAAATTACACTGCGATTGGTTTTCCGTTTATCTTCATAATACCAGAAAAAAAAAAAAAAAACATTTTTGGGCAGCTCTCAGTTCGTCTGGCCATTGTTGATAAATGATTTTATTTCTGTAAGTAGGTTTGTACAAACACTTTTACACGTCAATCATGTTTTTTAAACTAGCTGAGGTCGGCGTTTCCTATCTGACTACTCTGAGAAGAAAGGCCGAAAGAAACTCAGAGGTCACAGTCTCTTTTAAAGTCCAGACATAATATTGGTCACGTCATGCGAAGACCATGCAGATTGGTATCTGAAATGGTCTTTTGAGGAAAGAACCACACAGATTGAGTGGACCTGTCCAGTTAGGGCACGCATTTGTCAGTAATCGTGCAGCTCGACTCAGGAAGTCAGGACTTAAGGCTTCAGGAAACTTAAGTTGGCTATCCGTCTTAGATAAGGACGGGTTTGAAGGTAGAACTGACCATGTAAGTTAGCCTGGACTTAACTATCTCGGTGATTAGGCGTGATACGTAATATGAATGTATTTAATCGAACCTAAAATAATTCGCATTTCCCGTTTTTTTTGTTGAACTCTTTAATAAATATAATTATTGCGCCTCTTTTTGTGAACTTAAAATAATTCCTATTTTGGGGTCCTGAGAATATTAAATAACCAAGTAACTGCCACCAATTTGGATGTAGCGCTCGCTCGGCTCACGCGTTGTTGTTCATAGTTTTAACCTAACTCATTTGGTCGGGGTGCCCTAACTTAGTTACTGCAACCAATTATACTCGTGCATGGTTGGTCACACTAGTTCTAACCGAACCTAACCCATTTGGTCGGGGTGCCCTAGGTTAGTTACTGCAACCAATTCTACTCGTGCATGGTTGGTCACACTAGTTCTAACCGAACCTAACCCATTTGGTCGGGGTGCCCTAGGTTAGTTACTGCAACCAATTCTACTCGTGCATGGTTGGTCACACTAGTTCTAACCGAACCTTACCCATTTGGTCGGGATGCCCTAACTTAATTACTGCGACCAAGTCTACTCGCGCGTGGTTGGTCACACTAGTTGTAACCGAGTCTAACCCATTTGGTCGGGGTGCTTTAGGTTAGTTACTGCGACCAATTTTACTCGTGCATGGTTGGTCACTCTAGTTCTAACCTAACCTAATCCATTTGGACGACACCCTAGTTTAGTTACCTTCTGCGACCAACTAATAATAAGTGACCAACTAAGTGAGAAATAATCAGAAACTTAAAAAGAGGCTCATTTATTTAAAAAAAAAATGTGCGTCAATTCAAACGCAACAAGTTTTTAGAGGTTATTTAATTTAGAAAAGCGTTCATTATAAGAAGGTCAATAAGTTCTTAGAGGATCAGTTAAATATTTCCTATATTTTTATAGGCGCAGCAGCAGTTTACTGGATTCAAATTGTGGATGAAGTCGTTTTATAAGGTGTTGGACTAAAACGGATGGAAAGGTTAAAGACGGAATTTTTGAATAAAACTTTTATTTTTGTACAAAATATATTTTTATTTTTTTAACATTACCCGTCCGGTAAATGCTAACAAAATCTAAATTACTGTCAAAATAAAGCTTTTAAAATTATTAATGCAAACAATTGTTACGCTCTATTTTTTATTATTTTACTTAAAATAAGGGAAATAGTACGAGCAATATCCATTACAGCGCTACATCTGACAGGTGTACCTGCCTAAATGAAGGTCTGAAGATGTTTACAATTACCCGTCTTCAGACCTTCAATTATTATTATACTTTGTCATTGTTCACCTTCCATTTCTTATTTATACAGATTTAAAAAGTGAGGACTTAAATATAGTTCATCTTTAAGCTTAGTTTGGATGAGTTGTTTAATTTTACTAGGTTTTGCAAATAAAACAGTAATAATGGCCATTCGTTTATAGTATCAAACATTTTAATAATTACTTAGTAAAGCTTTTCTGTAAGATAGTTTAATGGACATTATAGTTGTCGCGTTTTAGCATGGCAACAGCGGTCATTGCCCTTTCCCTAATATCTCTCCATAGGAACCCAAACAATAAACTATGTATGGTTTTTCGTTATTCAAACATGTTGAAGACCACATAGATATTTATTTAGGACGTTAACGGATTTTATTTTCATTTTTTGAAATAAAAGATGCTAGAAAATGTAGTTGGGTCAGTGACCGCTATTGCGAAAACGCTTCAATCATAGTAACGTCTAATAGATATCGCTCATACCTAAATACAAAGGTATACTTGATTCAAATTGTAAATTTTATCCAAAGCATTAATCATAAAGGCAGTGAAAACAATCTAACAGCTAACAGTGCAAAGTATATAAATGTTATTAATAAATAAACGTTACAAGTTGATAAATTATTGCAAATGCAGAACTAATTGTAGCTAACAGCAGTGCGTACCATTAATATTAAAGGGCAGATATCACTGATTTCTGGTCACACTTATCAGACTAAGAAAGAAGATAGGAAAGAGACAAAACATGTTTTATGAGTAATGAAATGGCTTTATTCAATGGATAATGGTAGAATATTGGTATTGTTTATGTGAATAACGATAACTATAGTTTGCACTATGATAGTGAAAACTGCACTCTACAGTACGAATTGTGTTCTTCAATCATTCTTCTAATAAAGCAATAAAAACAATTCCAATGAAATTAATAATACCAACATCAACATTAAACGTATAACAATGTTTATTGAAGAAAGAATAGAACAATATTTTTTTAATGAAGAGGTATATTTAAGAAAGGAAACTGACTAAAACAATTAAAAAAGTAATGAAGACCGGAACACTTACTTACTTAAACAAATTAGGTAGTTATGACAGCAAAGGTTTAAACTTTGTTAAAGAAGAAAATGATAACAGAGCTGCTATTCCAAATTGAACTTTTGACAGAATTGTTACATCAAAACTCATAAAATATTCAACTTCAGATTACAATAAAGACGAGAAATCAACAATATCTGTTATGACTTAAACTAGTAACGACCTTAATGTCTAATCAAATATATTTACATTACAACGAGTAGATTATACGATGCTCGCAGTCAGTCAAATCGCTTTGAAGCCAGCGTGTACGTAAAAATACGCCAAGTTCTTGTATCAAGTTATAATTTGATTGAGCATTTTGTTGTACAATATTGATATGGGGAACTGGTAAATTAGAGTGTAATTTTTTTAGAAATAACGTTTTTTTAAGAACGATTTATTAAAAATGCTTCCTTTTGTGAACTTGGCGAACCTTTTACGAGCACATTATGATAGAAGTCAACGTGATGCCTAAATAAAACCAAAAAATTGAATCCATTCCTTTGATTTGTTTTAGGAATGTTAATACGTATGCCATGTTATAAAAACATTACAACTATTACTACCTAAATTGATAATGACTTAACTGTTTGGCTACTATCACCTTGCCTAACCTATGATCGTTCGTTTGAAGCATCAATTAATGTTAGGTTAAATTTAGGTATAAGAGTATATACAGTAATTACAAAACAACGTCGTCAATTTGAGCGCCTGGAATCTTACCCTCCTAAAATTAAACACGGTAAATATCGGGCGTGTCTTCGATAAAGTACATTCAAAATTGGCGTACTTAAGTAGAGTAGAAATATAATGTCAGCTCCAAGCAGTTACAAGGAAATTTTTGGCCACACAAAGGTCGTTGTTAACAAATTAGACTGATCCACCTCGATCGTAAATTTTCTAGATTACCAAAATTTCCCTTGAACACGCAACGCCAACTGCTCGCTATTGTCTTTATACAGAGTTATTTATAGAAAAATTCTTAGTGAAAATTGACAGGATTATGAACTCTTAGGTATTATGATATTCACCATCATTCGGGTAACAATAACAAGTAAAGAACTTGGTTCTCAGTAATCAACAAAGGAGGGCTCCGGCGCTCAATACAGCGTCTGTCAATGGAGGCTCCAGTCCATCGGGAGGTCCCGCGAGGTGGAGCGCGACTGCAGCGACGGCGGTGCGGGCGGCGCACCGCGGGCCGCATGTCAGTAGTCCAGCGACTCCTCGTCCGGGGAGCGCTTGCGGCAGCACAGGCGCCACGCCGCGCCGAGCGCGCACACACCGATAGCAATCGCTAACCCGGCACCTAAAGCAGGTGCCGTCCAGTCACCACCTCCGACACTCCTCGCCCTTGCACACAGCTCAGGCGCTTCATCATGCAATTGCCCCAATGGTAGTCCTCCTAACAAATCCAAATAACCCAAACGCCGGAGACTGTCTTCAGAATACGCTTCCCTAGCTCTCTTTTCATCAGCTGTCCAGAACTTGCGATCTCCTGAAGTCACATTTGGACAGTTGACAACTCCATTGCAGATCAATCTAGCTGGAATACATAGTGCTTCACCAGGACAAATAAAATCGCAGTTGTGACCTGAATCAGAAGATTTCGTTTCTCCATCAGTTAAGCGTGACGTCATTAAAGTTCCATCAGAATTCTTGGGTAGATGGTACAGTCCCGTCCAGGCAATTTTAAAGGCAGCCCGAGCTGGTGATGCACTGCCGATGAAGACTATGCGAATAGACCTCGTCTTTTCTTTTTCAATCACTAACGGGTCATCTAAAGATTCGAATCCAAGTTCACCTGCTGACAATATTGGCAGCTTTTCAGTTTCTGTAACATTGTCTCCACAAACTGATAAATAGGGATCTAACCGTCCAGGCAAGTATATCTGAATGTTGCCATCCTCACAATGGCGTGAAGCAAATTTAATACTTTCGAAGTGCAACCAGATGTCCCTCTTTTCTTCTATCTCAAGATCCCAAATGCACTGTATCCTCTTTGGTGGTTCCATATAACCTAGGGCTTCTAAATGTGGGTAGACTATTTCACCATCTGAAGCGGCTGCCAAAACGGCTGGTCCACATAGAGGACCATGAACGAACTCGTAGCGCGCTTCGAAGAGTGGTGAGGGGTTTTTAAAGTAAGATGCTGCAGCGTGGGCATTATCAATAATGAGTTGGAGGTTCAAGCTTTCACCTGATGATACCACTCTGTATGGTCTTGCTCTGGAAACTGCGTTCGCATGTTTGGCACAAAGGCATGAGCCCAGGGATCGCTGGACAGCTAAATGGAGTGGAAGAGGGGTGGTGCTGACTCCTGGAGCTGTTATGTTGGGCGACTTCCCAGCTGGGTACGGTTCCCAGATGATCAGCTTGTCTGCACGATCTTCGTAGCAATTCTGACAGGTTACTGAAGTGTAGGGGTGTTCCTGTAAGAAAATGAGTATTAGAATCATATTGGACATTAAAGTTAACTTGTTAGTTGGGCTTAGCTATGAAAACTGTAACTTGGATCCAAAAATGACAAGAGCTATTGTTTTAATTATAACGAATTTAGTAGTTAATTGTCTTTAAACATTTGTGTTCGAACATGTGTTAAAACGGCACGGTTTGAAACATACCTATTATTATTTACGGGTTATATACTAAATATCTTTTATTTAAATTGTTACTTCTAATTTTAGATTAAAAGGCATACGAAGCCTTTTGATTTCACTGTGAAGGTCACTGGTGTGTAAACGTAGGATTATATCGTTAAAGGTCTTTAAAAAAAATTGAATTTCTTAGACGCAATAAAGCATCGAGTAACGAGTTTTACTACACCCAGTTCTAATATCCAGTGTGCTTTAAGAAGTACACCGGATAATATGTATTTTATTTATACATTGGCAGCACTAGCATTTTCCCCAAACCATATTGTATCAGGCTTATAATATTATCCGGCTTATAGCAGTAGTGCAAGGTGATATTAATTTAAAATCATCACCGTTTATAACTGGTATCACTAATGGATTCAGGATGAAGAATAAAGTTTCCGATGTTAAATAACGTACAGCCCACACAAAGAGACGAGAATGAAAAAGATAGATTTAAAAGAAATTAAAAAACCCAGCAAACATAAATGATCAACTAATGAGAAATAAAACTAACAGAAAATATTTTAACTTAGACTATTTTGTTAGTTCCAATAACCCTTGAAAACTAAATAAGTTAGAAGAAAATTTGTCTTTTCAGAGTAAAAATATTTATTTTACTTCAAGAAATGTAAATGAAAAAGTAATTAGAAATTACTCCAACTAAACGAATTTTCAGATAAAATTAATTAAAGAAGAAATAACTGAAACTTGGTTAACATTTTGTGGAACTTTCTCGCTTGTTTAGAAGTTAAAGTAATTGATTATCACATTTGAAGATAAATTTGATTATTAGTTCTGTAGTTACGATTTTTTCTAAGTTAGGCAATCTCTTTCTATACTTAGTACTTAGTCGCGTGTCGTGTCTATCTGTGTGACCGCTTAGATCTTCTAAATTACACAATGGATTTTAATGCGGTTTCTACCATCATTTAGAGATTTTTTTCCGAACTATTTATTATGTGTATAATACCTACATCATTATTTAACTTAGATATAGTACAAAAATCGCGATGTTTTGACATGACGCCATTGCACCCGCGAAAAGCAGGGCGGGTCGATAGTCTAATATCCTAATAACTAGTGGCTCTGTGAGCTGTAGACCTCGCGAGTCAGTTTTTGCATAGCTTAAAACTGAATAAATTTTCACCCCGCACCATAAAACAAACAAAAGCGCGCAAACAGCGCGAACTGGCTGGATATGTTTTATTTTTATGTTTTCAACCTCCATATCTTCGCCATTTTGAAAAAAATGTTAAAACTGAATCGACAAAAAATTTCCATATAATTATTGAACCACGTCACAAAATTTCACGGCAATCGGTTGAGAAATGCGACCTGTAGAGGAGAACAGCAGGAAATCCGCTGGACATCCGGACATCGAAAGCATTTTCGTCCAACGCGAAACGAAGCCGTTTGCTCGCGTTTCGCGCTCGCTCGTTTAATTATGTATAATAATTTGTCTATACAATTATAGTTCGATTGACATTGTTGTTTTCGGTGTGTCACAGACATTCTTTGCTTGTTGAATATCTCAGTAGCAGCCCTGAGTATAGATTGGAACCCGTTCGGCAATAGGGTCAGCTTAATAAATGGACCTTGATGTATCTGGTGAGTGTACTAATCTCCCTACCTCTTCGGAGAATACAGGCTAAATGATGCCTTGTTTATTATGATATTGTATCAGATCATAAATATTTAGGCCGAGACCTATATTACTTAGCACATGCTTTGTCTAAGACATGTTTCCGTCTCTATCTTGCACTTGTAGTTTGACAGTTGTGCGACAGCGACATGAAAAACGCTTAGCCAAAGAACATGCAAAGTATCGTTTATAGATCTCTGCCTCAGCCTAGCTACATAAAATTCATTTTAAAAAAAATTGTGTGTTAGAACCCTAATTTTACGAATTAATTTTACTATGTAATAATATGAAAACCATCACTCTGCATAATTTAACTTGTTTCCACACATATTACGAGAACAATTTTGATGAAAAACGAACAGACCTATCAATGATTCAACGTAAAATTTCACGTTGGTTTCGCATATAAACTTGGTATATTTATTTTGGGTCTCTTTTCCGTCCGTGGTTGTGCCCATGTCGGCTTATATGGAGTTTTGATTTCACCAAAAATCTTTTTGCCAATAGCTCCAACCAGAATTTCACCTGTTGGATTGGAAACAAAACCTAAACTGGTTTTGTTTTGTTTAGAGTAAATCCAATGCTGGTGTGCGCTCACCGCTACACAGCTTAGTCGACACATATAATGAGCGATTTAGTGAAATCGACATTCTATTTTTAAACGTAATACTTTAAAAAATAATTGACCAAGCGAGCGCGACACCCGAGCGAAGCGTCTCCGTTTCAGCTTGGGCAAAAAATATTTCTTATGTCTGGATGTCCGGCTGTTCTCCTCTACAAGTCGCATTTCTCAACAGATTCTCGTAAAATTTTGTGAGCAGGTTCGATAAATATATGGATTTTATTGTCGTCTCAGATTTTGGAAATTTTTCGTAATGGCGGATATATGGGAGTTGAAAACGTAAAAGAAATCATATCAGCTATTTGGCGTTTTTGCGCGCGCTTTTTGTTCTAAGGTGCGCGGTGAACATTTATTCAGTTTTAAGCTATGCAAAGACAGACTCGCGACGTCTACAGCTCATAGAGCCACTAGTGTAGTTAAAATTCTGAGGGATCAGCAGTAGATTCCGGATGCTTAAGCAAATAATTTTTATTATTAAAGGACCCGTAGGATGCAATACACAAACAATAGTTTTGTTTTGTTATTTTTAGTTTCTTTTGTTCATTTAATTTATTTTTCTCTGAATACAGTTACGTTTGCCATCAGTTTGTAAATATCTAAGTTGTAATCTGTGGAAAATATAGTGGGTAGTCAATTTTTTAAGTTAAATGTTAAGTTATTATCATTTGTTTTTAATATACTACAGTTTTTTTCCCCTTATCAAATAAAACAAAAAAAAAAAAAAAATTGTAGGAACCATTGGAAGGTGTTTGTACCAGCATCTGTTTTTATTTTTTATTGGCTTTGCCTTCCAATAATTCATCTACGTGAGCCATAAAGAAATGCGACGGATATATTTTTTGTCAATCATTATTTAATATCTATCGTTTACAAATAAATCCAATGATATAATAAGCAAAAATACTTTAGTATGCATGTATGCTGTTAAAAATGATAATAGTTAGAAAGAGGAAGAATATTGAGATTATGGTTGATAGATATGAATAGAAAAATAAGACATGCTACGCTAACCACAAATAAAATCGTAAAATATCCGAAAGATGTTTATGAATTCAAAAAACAAATTCAAAATACTCACTTTGAAATTAACACTCAAAATCGTCAAGATGACTCTGGCATAAATCCTCTTATCCGTCACAAATCTGTAGAGACAGTGGACATCTTCTCCTGGAGACGCTTGCTTATATACCAGGGTATTCAGGGGAGATCGGAGTCTTCCAGCTCTTTGCTTCCAAGAGGCTATGATCTCGTCACAGGCAGTTCCTGGTACAGGCTCACCAAATCGAGTGTTATTAAAGAAGTCGTAGTGGGCCCAGTAGTACAGTGATGATCTGGAAGAAAAATCTCGGTTAGATTTTGACAATGCCAAAGAGTTTTAAATGTTAGGACCTATTTTGTTACTAATACAATAAAGATTTTAATATTTATTTTTCACCACGATGGAGAAGTATATTTAGCATGGTATCAAGACACCGGAATAACTTTAATTATACTAAAGGGAACCGTGCCTAAGCTATAGACGTAAGGTCGGTATTTCACTAATGACATGAATAAATAATCGCTAATGATACCCGAAAACTTGACTACATAGTTCCAGTGATAAAACGTAATATGGTAAGCGTATAGGGTCCCGGATTCGAAATTTTTATTGGGTTTGCTATTTATAATGTAATAGGTCGGGGAGTTCTTTTTTCGTATTTTATACATATAAAGTTGTAGTAAAATCTCTTTGGCTGAACTGTTTGTATCTGGCTGGTTTTGATACCATTAAATAGATGACATTAAAAAAAGAAGTAAATGATATCCCGCCGTTTTTCAACTGTTTTTCTGTCCGCCAAAATGAGTGAATCTAACGAAGAAATTCGATACATTTTGAAGTTTTATTACAAAAAAGGGAAAACTACAAACCAGGCGCGAAAAAATAAAGTGACGTTTATAGAATTAACGCAGTGTCGGTAAGAGTAGCACAAAGTTGGTTCAAGCGTTATAAGTTCGGGAATTTTGATGTCAAAGATGCAGCTCGCTCTGGTCGCCCTGTTACGGATAAAGTCGATGCCATTTTTGAAAAGTGGAGCAAGGTAGTTACGACATAGCTGAAGAGTTAGAGGTCGACCACAAAACAGTTTTGACGCATTTGAAAAAGTCTGGATATACAAAAAAGCTAGATATTTGGTTGCTACACTAGCTCTTAGTCTTGAATTTGTATATATAACACGAAAGAACATTTTCCCCGACCTAATATAACTATTTCTAAGTAGCAGAACGGTTTTTTTAAGTTGTCTCTGCAGCCAATAGACATCTGCAATATCATTACCCAGACTTTTGAGATGATATAAAGCTCCCAGATATAAAGCTGAAATGTCTAATGGGGTAATAATTACACCGGCACCTAAAGCCGGACCACTTTATTTTTCTAATGACTATTGGTGAGGAATCGGTATATATGGTTCTTTATAATTGTTATTTTTACTGTCCAGGCCCTGCAGTCTCGACATAGATAGCGACAAAAATCGGTCGCTAAGTCGCATCGATGTCAAATTTCTTTAATAGATTTTCAACTTTATATCCAAAGCATAAGGTTGAAAATCTATTAAAGAAATTTGACAACGATTGGACTTAACGACCGATTTTTGTCGGTATCTATGTCGAGACTGCAGGCCCTGGCTTATTGTATTTTATCTACTCTCATAGCGAGAAATTCGAATTATAAAGTTCATAACGAGTTTATATTGATATAAACACAATAGCAAAAAAAAATAGAATCATATTATAACACTTTTTCTCTAACAAAATAACGTTATAAAAAAAAAATACCAATACGATACAGGGCAAATCCATGAAGTTAATATCACTAAGGAGTTAGGTCCATCCATTATTGTTTTCTAATGGAACGCATATGCGAGGCACGCCATTTTTTTATAACAATACAAAAGAGTTTTGATTCCAATTTTTACTTGTCTATGGCAGTGCTCGCTTTAGCGCATTCATGGATTTTGGCGCCATTCATACGTTTTGTTGTACTGAATTTAATGGGAAACTTTAATCTCTTATTTAGCAGGTTCAATCCTTATGTATCAGAGTAAATAAAGTAGTGTATGAAACTACACATAACTAGGTATTAAAAACTCAAAAAAACTCGGTAGTAAAAACTCGCCTTCGGCACGGTTTTTAAATACACACTCGTGTTTCAATACCGCTCGTTATGCAAAAGTTTCATAAACTAGGTACTAATATTTTATCATTGAGACTTGGCAGGCTTGATTACTCAATTACAAACATTTATACGCCCTTCGACAAAACATAACGCACTCTTTAAATATCATATTTTGTACCATTGCTTATTATTGTACCTATGTTAAACAAATGAATAAATGACTTATGAATAACCACTAATGATATACAAGAAATGTTTACTACAATCGTTCCTATGTTTGTTCATTTGTTTACTCATTTCCTATTCAGATTTAATTGATGGTAGTCTATGGAACTCTTACGTAAACAAATATAAGCGCCCGGCGTTTGGTGCAATTCTCCTTGTTTATTACAACCGCCCTCCTTAGGACTGTGTAATGTGTTTTAAGCTATAAAAATTCCGCGAAATTAAGTTGGAGCGAGTAATAAATTATGTTTTATGTTGTTTTCTGTTCCCAGTACTGTTGTGGTTTTGAGTTCTATTAAATTATTGTATAACACCTTACTACCAGTACCGTATGCTTTTGCATAATATATTATAGCTATTTTAAAAACAAATACAAATTACAGTTTTTGTTTCATTTACCATTTGAGAAATTAGTTAAGTTTATCATTGAATTTAACTGTAACGTTCTTTGAGAAATGTATATTGTGTAATCGTAGATAAATAGGTACGAAAGCGAAATAGGTAAAAAAAAAGTAACATACTAAGAGAAAAACATTGATGGACCCAAAAAAAGTTAGCAATGATACAAGTCTTTGCTTAGCATTGGGTCAACAGCTAGATTCAAAATAGTGACAGGAAACCATTTAAGACAACGAAAACACACTATTTAAAATCAAAATCTAAGTACACTTACCCACTATAGCTGCCAGTCTTGCTTTCGAACCTAACGAACATAGCATTGCCCGTAGAAACAAAGTCATGCTTCTCCATTGGTCTACTGAATGTATCGCAGAAAGTCTTGATGATGCGAGCATCGTCAGGTCTTGGAGCGTCGTACAACGTGAGGGACTCTCCACAGTCACCAGTCCAGGGTTGGATTGGAGATTCTATGCGGTTGATCCGGAAACTGTTGACAAGCGATTGTGTATTTTGTTATAGAATAGAATACCTATATATAATATATAATATTATATATAATATTATATATAATATTATATATAATATTATATATATAATTATAACTATAATAACCCCCCCTACTTGCCTACCTGTAATACCTATTGATACCATGGTCTTCACATGATCTGACCAAGATTATGTCTGGACTTTAAAAGAGTCTGTGACCTTTGAGTTTGTTTCGGCCTTTCTTCTCAGAGTAGTCAGATAGGATACGCCAACCACATCTAGTTTTTTTTTTAATATGATTGACGTGTAAAAGTGTTTGTTCAAACCTACTTACAGAAATAAAATCATTTATCATTTATCATTTGATATTTCAATATAATTATTAAACTTAAAGTTTCTAGTATTCAGTCTATAAATAATGAGATCCATAAGTTTACTCAGACCACTAGATATTATATTCCTCAGTTAGTAATGTCTTATTCTTTAATTCATCTTGCTTTAAATACCACATATGAAAATATTTATTACACAACTTATATTATCATATACTTTCAATGTTTTTTGTTAAATTGGGCTTATCTTTTCGCAATCATAGCATATTCAACGGCGTCAAAATATTGTGAGATCAATTTTACGGTAGGTAGCTGATAATATAAGTGGCAATTTAAGGGTAGTCCAAAGCCGTGAAGAAGTCTGTGTATAAATGAAAATGATTTTAGATAAATATCTCAAATATGCCAACCACAAACTTACCTTGGAAAATATAACCTGACAACCTGCCCTGGAAAACCTTGCATCAGGTACGTGCAGGAAGTATGTGGAGGGTACCAATGAGCCACAGAGAGAAAGATGCCTTCAGTATCTCCTGACTTCTTGAGGGTCTCAGCAGTCAGTAGCCAGTCGCATGTGCCGACTTTTGATCCTGGAGCCTCCACGTGGCCAGGCCAGTTACCCACGTTAAAATGAAAGCCGGTGTTTAGAAGTGGACCTAGTAAAACAGTAAATTTATTTTAAGTCCCTATTAATATGTGTTTGTAAAAGTTTACAACGGCTTTATACATAAACAATGGATTTCCAAATCTTTTGAGTTATTAAGAATTTGATTGGGGTCTATCGAGATTCATACATAATCATACTACTGAGATCTATGAAGTAATTTTGGATTGGAATTATAATCTAATCCTCAGGTCCGACAAACGCACCAGTTCTAAAGGCGCGGTTACAAGGGCAACTTAAATGGAGAAATTGGTTAACTATGACGTCACGGCAACATCGAGCCATTTACTGGGATGCCAGGAAACTGCGGTAGCAATTGCTAAGAATTATCAGTTTTAGTGACCCGTGTATCGACCTTAATATTGGAAGATTTTGAAATATTTGAAAGAACACGGTTATCAAAACGCTGGTACTTTACCTGCAGGAGAACTGACGAACTCCACAAACAAATCCTGAGAAGTTCCGATGATAGAGTAAGGGAACTTGCCCATACCGCAGAAAGTTCCAATTACTGATGCAGATTCGTCCTTCCCATCGTAGATCCTGATGTAATCGTAGGGGCAGTTTTCTGACCCTGAGTAAAAAGAATAGAAATATTAAAAAAATTACTTCACGTCCATCATTGTAATAAACCGCAGTTGGGCAGGTAGATAAGTGCGGTTTCTATTTGGTACTTGAACCGCAATTTACAAATACGTTTCGACATTAACGTGACAGCGACAGCAAAAAACTTATTATTTAGTTGAGTGCGAGAGTATCATAGTTCTATCAAAGTGTGCGTTAGCCAAATCACCGAAACGACCTATTCCACATTCGCCCCACGAAGATTCGCCGCACTTAAGATATTCCTTATTCGCCCCAAATTTTATTCCACTTGTTTACTCTGATTTTAAAATAAGAACACAAACATTTCCAAGCCGTTTCGTTATAAATTCAGATCACCTATCAATACGTATGGTAAACCAATTCAAGTTCAACCATCTGCTCAATACAAGCAAACGATACACACATTTCATATTCATACAAGATGAAGCAAATCACGGACTATCTGCTAGACTGCTAGTCTGCTACACAATTTTTCAATACGCTAGCATTTCTAAAACATGGGTAAAGTCCAGCGATCTAAGAATTTAATATCGGGTAAGTTGCTGGCCGGCTTGATTTAATGGCGGTTACTGGATAGCTTTTATTTATGGTCTTCATAAATTATTACAACTTGGAAATTAAGAGAAAATGTTGTGTTTTTTTTTTCTTGATTGAGAGTTAAATGAGTAGGTTAGTGAACTTTTATTTGTATTCTTATCATATTTAAGTATCGCTCATTTCCATCCTTAATATTGCAGTGTATTCTTAGAATAATATTATGTAGTTAAAAAAAAAATAACTAAAAAATACGCTTTTATCACGCTCAAAAATTATAGGATAATTAAATTGAGTTTTATTAGTTCTTAAAGTACACACAACGCTCCACGCTTTTTGATGTAATCATTGGATATAAAAAAAGAAAAAATACAAGTCGATTTAATTATTTGCGTGAGTAAAGTGTGATTTTTAGTTTTTTTTAAACTACATATTTAAAATTTTTACTTTGTAGTCAAGTATATTCTTCATTTAGTTAATGAATCTAAAATCAACGAATTTATGACTTGAGCGGTTTACTAGGAGTCACTGAAGACTTCCACTGTCACCTTTTGGCTTCATCATCAGACCCACGTTACCAAGCCCAATCTATTGGACTCGTCAAAACGCATCATATGAGCCCAAACTCGAGCGTTTTACTAGCCTTTGAAGAGTTCCACTATCCACCTCCTGACTCCATCATCAGATCAAGATACCAAATTATAGTTTTGTCTTCTGAACTACATATACAAACAAAGTTTCATTTCCATACGACAATTAGAAGTAAGTTAAAATTGACTTCTAATATTATATTACATTGTTTGTTAGTTAGTTACAAGTGGAGTTAATTTATAGGCGTGTTAATAAAAGTTTGCTGTCTCTTCAATATATAAAAAGTGGAAAAATATCCTTAGGATTTGGAAAGTTTTCTTTAGTTGTAACTATAGTGTGGCAATTTAATTATCATCACTTTACTAAATTTGTTCCCATTTTTAATGTAAGTCCAACATGTTAAAACCGTGTGTTAAGATCGCTTTTAGCGATATGACAGCCCATTGTGTTACCCTATGTAAAATTTGTACATTTATATCTGTAGTTTTAATGGTGTTCAGTACATAATATAGAGTATTTTATTCTATTCTGTCAAATTTGTTGTTATCATTTAAATACAGCAAAGTCTTCAATTTATAGCGTTAAACTCGATATACCGTAGCCATAAGCAAACTTTTATTTTC
Organism: Dryobotodes eremita; assembly: GCA_917490735.1. Lineage (NCBI taxonomy): Eukaryota > Metazoa > Arthropoda > Insecta > Lepidoptera > Noctuidae > Dryobotodes > Dryobotodes eremita. The sequence goes on along the minus strand of OU823247.1, from coordinate 3,903,947 downwards.
AGACCAGACTTATCGATCTACGCCCGACACCATACAGGAAAAAGAAAACCGAAACCCGGACATACGCTTTCTATTTACACAACCAAAGTGCAATCTCATTTTATCAAGAACGCGGCAGCCCTGTTTGCTGATGCAGGCCTATTCTGATAGACACATTGAACCGGACTCGATTGCCTTTTTAGTGGAATCGAACGTTCGAATTGGTGATTCCGTCCGAACGATTGTCGGTTCAGCAAAGTGGCCTATTCAAGTCAGCTGTAAACGTAGTTTAGATATTGCTTCGCGTTTCAAGACGTTGTATTTAGAAAACTAATTTTCTCGAGGTGGTCGATCTATTTTTATAATAGAATAGGTAGCATTGATGTGGCTATAATCATTGCCTGTTCTCTACGGAATATTACCAGCAAATAGTGGTTATTTTTAGAAGCTAAGTCGATAGTCCGCCTGTAATTCCACTAACCTTATCTAACAACATTTACTTGGCACTAAAAGGCTACTTAACGTAGACTTATCGACTCACGATAACTCCCTGTTTTTAGGACTTAGGAGCGGATAAAAATATAAAAGCAATTCCTAAGAATCTAAATGAGAATACCGAAAGTATAAACAATATTGAAGGAAAGGTTTCTATCTTGTGTATTTTTAATCAAGTTCTCCAAATATTTGGGCCACTTACCAGAAGTTATGGGTCTCATAGGACAAGTCATGATGTTTTCGCATCGCTGTCCGTCTATATTGAATTCTTCGTTTTCTATGTACAGCTTTATGTATGGCAGCCTTGTGTTGAGATGGTATCTAGAAGAAACATACAAAATTAGTGGACGATATCTCGTACTTTTGAAAACGCCTAACTTATTAATAAATTCTTCCATTCTGAAATATCGCTCTGATATTAATTGTAGCAATTCATTATGAATATTTTAGTGCACTACAGAGCGATATTTCATAATTTCGTTTAGTAATATTGATAAATTAATCAACACAGCGAAACATTTGACAGTTACGCCAACTTTCAGAATGCACTTCATTTCATAGCATTATATCTACACATAACTGCTAATTTTTCCCAGTTGATTGCTCGCTACACACATAAGGCTCCTTCAAACAGGCGCGTCACGCGACGGGAATCGCACGCGACACAAAGGCACCGCTCGTCGTGCGATAGGCGGTGCCTTTGTATCTCGTCGCATGTCGCGCCTGTTTGAAGGAGCCTTTAGTCACCAACATGTTCTTGACATCAAAGTGATGAGTCAAAGCATGAACACGTATGCTCAAACACTAACGTAGCAATGTGTTAATGGGTCGTTGAGTGGTCAGCAACTGGAGAACACGAAATTAACTAGTCGACACCACTTTGCGATGCTGTTTCTACGTATTAGTCACAGATATCATAAGACCGTCAGAGGAGGAGTTGATTTTGACATTTGCATCCGTTAAGGGGGTGGATCTATTTTAACTTTCTCTATGAACTCATATCCGATAAAAAAGTATTCCTATAGAAAGAGAGACTAACTTTTCATACATGCATATGAAAAGTTAGTCTATACTATAGGTACTAATATTATAGAGAGGTAAAATTTGTGAGTTTGTATAGTAGGGGATAATCTTAAGAACTACTTATCCGATTCCGAAAATTCTTTCACATCAGTAAAAGTAATTCAGTATAACGAATAGAATCATCCTCTTGAAGGATGCAGGTGACGAAATCGCCATCCTATATACAGTGTGATTCTTCATAATGTGCACATATCGAAATAAGGGAAACTAAGCTTAATTTTATCGAGAGAAAAAAAAAATAGCATTTATAAAATTCTTGTTCGGTGCTGTGACCCCTGTGTAAAAAAATCGGTATAACTTTTAAACTAAACAATATATCACGATGAAACCTACTCAGTAATGACTGGAAATAAAAAGGCGCACTCATAAAGCAAAAACTAAAGAAAAAAAATCGCCCTTAATTGAGAATTAAGGTGACAGGTAACAGATTTATGGTAGGTAGCCGAATGCAGGACCTTTCTTTAACAGTTGATAGGACATGTTGTGATTGAGTTATAAACTTGGTATTTTTATTTTAGAAAGCTGATAAGATGGATAATAATTTAAAGTAATATAAAAGGGTAGGTAATCGGGCTTTTATTGAGAAATTTTACAATTATTGTAAAAATTGATGAAAAAATATCTGATTTTTGTTAAAAAAAAACACCTTAATTCTCAATTGAGGGCGTGTCTTTTATTTAGTTTTTATTTTGAGGAAGCTCTATTATTTCCAGTCATTACTGAGTTTGTTTCACCGTGATAGATTGTTTAGTTTAAAAGTAATACTGATTTGTTTACACAGGGATCACAGCAGCGAAAAAGAATTTAAAAAATGCTATAAAAAAAATATTTGTTTCTTTAGATTTTTTTATATAATTTTTCCGTCGATAAAATTAAGCTTAGTTACCCTCATTTCGATATGTGCACATTATGAAGAATCACACTGTATATAAAGTTAGGGTAATTAATTGTTTATCAAATTGACAACCAACTTAAATTGTCCGAATATATTCGAATCACAACTGACGGTAGTCTTACACGGCAAACTGACTTAATACGTCAATATCATCTATCTTCTATATATAAATAAAAATCAATATTTGTTTGTTTGTCCTCTATGGACTCCGAAAGGGCTGGACCGATTTTGATGAAACTTTGGTGAGTTTGTCTGCGTGCCCGCGAAGGTTTAGGGGTAGGGTAGGGTAGGGGTAGGACACCACGCAAATGAAGTCACACCAGGCAGCTAATAAACAATAAACCCTGACTGCACAAGAACGTACGGAAGAACTATGTCAAGGATTTGTACACTGTTACAATTTTCCTTGTCACTTGGGCCCACAGCTCCAAAGCATTGTGTTATCTTTATAATAAAAACGAAACTGTTGGGACTTTACGTTAAGACTACAAAAGCTCTGTCGTCGCAGAGTGTGGGCCTAGCACGAACGCGCGGAGGAAAAGTCAGCTGCAGGTCTAGTGCTGCGAGAACCGGACATGGTTATAGGTTCTTGAATTAGTTGCAATTTTTATTCACTTTTTTATTTATTTTTTTATTTGGGATGTGTTAGCTCTTGACTCTAGTCTAGGTCAGAGATGACAGAGACAGAGTCGACGATGGAGTGAAATAAATGAATGATTTTAATGTGAAGTGTTACTAAAATAGTTTTATAAGTGTTACTAACAACAAATTATGAATCATTTTGTGTTCGATTTAAATAAACAATTATAATAATAAAAGTAACGTTAATTCGAACGATGTTAAAATTTAAAATACTCGTTTCGCACTTCATATTTAGTTTCTTATGTGTGGGTGATACTAATAAAATTGTGCTTCTCGCAAACATTTTAACCAAAATTCTATATGATAGTGTTGTTTCGATTAAAAAAATCGTTCGTTTTTACGTTACTTTTACGTCGTGTGTTCGTACTAGGGCCTCTATACCGGGAAAACAGCGTTGACAAACAATACTTAACGCTCTGGGAATAAACAAACACATTTGTCCAAGCTAGGACCTACCCTCATCAAAATTTCTGCTATGCCCCATGTCTTTGAAGAGATACTTCATTGCCATCTAATTTATTGGGCTCGAAGACCTTATTTAGGTAGGTAATGCTAATATTTTTACGCATATAATAATAATATATAGGGTCAAATTAAATTAGCTAACAAAACTCCACAGACGTAATCAATATCTATCGATAACAATACGTGACAAAAGTAATGATAGTATTTTTTTGAGACAATCTGTTTTACATAACGTAGCTATTTTGTAAAACAGCTAGCGGTTGTCTAAAACAGCGGATTCAACAATCCATCTGCGATATAAATATTATAAGTCCTTGATAAAAGATTCTTTATCTCCAAACCCACTTTTAATCATGAATGACTTTTAGCAAATCGACATTTAACTATCAATTCAAAGAATGCATTCAATTTCAATAATGTATTTGTAGGTAATCGAATGGTTTCCAATAACACACCTATCAAAAAGAAAGCTTTTAAAAAAACGCTATCGCTAATTAACACTAACGCTAATGAACACTAACTTAAACTAAACGAAGTCACACTCGATAGCTGTTCAACGATAAAATACGATAATGCACTTGCCTGCAATGAAGATTTCTTGGATACACTCCAGGGTAGGCAGCCGACTGGACATAACAGGTCTGCAGCCGACAGTCCCTGAACACTCTCTCGCAGTAAGACCTGAGAAAAATTGGGCCCGTCCATTAAGTTAATTCGCTAACAAAGCTGAACGAAATCATTATCCCCGACACTTTCAGTTGGGAGTTTTTGCTGTACATTTTTCGGCACTCCTCATATTTTTACACGGGAGTTTTAAATGCCGAGTTTAAAAATTTGTTGAATTTTATTAGTTTGCAGGATTTGGCACGGACACTGTGTTTCTGAATCTGAGTCTTGATTCTAATTAGTAATTACTAAAATCACTAGTAGTGCATAAAGTAATTGCACGTGTTTATTAAACATGAAAGAAAGAAAGAAAGAAATGATTTATTTGCTTATAATGTATATAAGAAGTTCATTGTGAAAACGTGTACAATTACACTAAGGAATGTTAATTGCAATATTTAATTATATTTTTATGAACACATAATTAAGAACAGCACCCTAATTACGTAACACACTATCTATCACAATCTGAATCATTTTGAAGCCTATTGCTAATCCATTGCTTCATATGTGCGAAAAAATTGTCGGCTCAACAACGTAAATAACCCAATGAATGTTATTTAACTGTCAAACTGAAACCCATTCCTACTGTTAGTGTGTTACGTAATTACCCCGCAGTTCAATGCCATCGTCTGTAGAGCTAACGTTAAAAAATGTGTAAAGTAAGAAATTTTACACTTTCGAAAATTTTATACTTTTTTTTCTCGTCTCTGGTATGACTTGCAACTTATTAACTTATAACCATATTGACATCAACCTTTGCCACCAAACTGGTTATAAAAAATGCGTCAGCAAAACAAAATACGCTGCAAAAATTCTGCACACTCACGTATATAAATAACATTCCGTACAGCACCCTTTCGAGCCCTCAAAAAGGGCTCCCAATTTAAAAAAGAAATCCCAGAATCAGCAACTACGCACCTCACTCACTTTAATTCGAGTACTTGATTACAACGCATAAATCAATGCGGCTGCAATAATAGGTGGGCAGTGAGCCCGAGCCGACAATTCAACACGATTTATAAGCCATTTCGGTCACGTACCCACCAAAGTGGAGCCATTTGGAGCCAGTCAGAATGATTCCAGAACGTTCACGACATTCGGGATAAGCCTCTTAAGTAATTGGCAACTCGAACTTGATTTATGCAGTGGCCGTCGAGTGATGATTTTAAGAATTGAGTTAGTGATTTATTGGCATGGAAATTGAGTGTCACGACTTTGGGCAAAGCTCTTAGCTATGAAGGATCGTAAAGTTTCAGGTCACGTTCTGTAGTACCTACTTAAAGTTCTTGAGGACGTTAAAGGTGTTAGAATCGTTAACAATATTTGCGCGTGTCGTGTTAACTTGTTTGTTTATTAAAAGGAGGATTAGATTTTCTTCTGGGTAATCTAAGTACCTACGATATTTCTTGGCGGGAGTATTTGCTGAACTATGTATAGATTTTAATTTTATCGCATTAATAAGTTAGCGTGAAAATACGTGCTGACTTACACGATCAACATTATAATTTAGTAACAAAATCTTAGATGGGTTGAATTTGTTTATGCTTACACAAATTTTAGTAAAATAAATATTTTCACCTATAATTTAATCAGTGTTAACTTTTAAATATTTTTCATGTGTTAGAAAAAACCAAAAAAATAATACTGTAAACGCCCTGAAGTAGTTTTAAGTATAGTAAAACTTATTGGTAATTATAATATTTTCGAGCCGTTTGGGGTTGAAACCCTCGGGCCGCGGGGTCCGTGTACTCATGGTCTCCTTTTAAGGAAACCTCCAAACGGCTGGTTGACACTTCCCGTGACCCAAGGTCCGGTTATTACCTTAGCCAGAGGTTTAACATTGCCATTCAACGTGGCAATGTCGCTAGTCTCTTAGGTACATTACCAGTCGACAGCGATGCGGATGAATTTTTCGACGCCATATTATAGTTTGTTAAGTTAAGATGTTATAATGTTATTTTTATTAATAAATTTGGTCTAAATTGTTATTTATGTAGATCTAATTTTAATTCTGAGCGCATAAATATACCCACTCGCAAAGTACTTTTCAACAAAAATATAAAAATACAAGCTTTCGGACTCGATAGCACAGTTAGTTTAATATAAATCCCAAACTTTTCCATTTCCAATGTATTTGTTTGTTATAAACGAGAATATAAATTGTTCGGAATGTGATACTAAATTATTGAAAACTTTCGGCACCAAAATTCGGCGGCAACAAATAACAATTTATCATTCGCCGAATTAACTGTTACTGAACTTATTTACGATTTTTATTACTCCAATTTTAATGAATTTACCGTTTTTGTTAAAGGGTAATTTATTTTTATACTCTTTATGGGCTATTATAATTTTCGTTAATAACCTAACAGCTAACCTTTGCTTATCTAAAAGTCATTACAATAAAATTAAAAGTCATATTTTTTTTACCTGGATACTGCCAAGGGTTGTTTCATTAAATAAATTGCAAAGGACATCACACTCGTAATTTTTTTTTCATAGGATCAATCACTTTCCAACGTACACAAACAATCTAGTTTCTAGTTCAACACAATAATAAACAGAAACGTGATCTTACCATTTCAAAACACCCTTTGTGCTCTCAACACATAGAATCGATCACACTCAGAAGTAAGCGCAGACAATACCGAATAGCTTTTCCAAACGATTTGATTTAAAATGTTGATCACGTACGTTTGAATTCCCTTTGAAGTCGGCATCGCAATTTGGCAAATAATTTAAATAAAGTCGGGGCCTAGGACCGTTCCTTGTGGAACCCCGTTTATGTTTTGTTTCATGTTTTATCTGATTTCGATAAAATTATCTTTTTAAAGCAATTTGTGAGGTACTGTTTGTTAGGGATGATTTCAGCCCTCGGTAACATGGTTGTAGGTACCACAGAGCACGGAATATGGAATAACCATGCCATTATAGGTACAAGAAGTGTAATTACACAGAGCACGGAGATGCTTCGGTGGCCACTACTAGAGCCGGCATTGTCAAAATTTTCCATACAAATCAAGCGTACGTGTTACCGTTTACTCACACTATGACACCAATGACGTATAGAAACTGAAGGCTTTGAAGGCGGTCCGTGACAGCAGTTGTGCGCTCAACACACTTTCGGCTTCATGAATTTTAAAAGTACTGCCCCGCGATTCCGTGTTACTCAAATGAATCTATTATTAGATCTCGTTAGGAGCGTATGTAAAATGAGACGAGGCAATTTTGTTTCGTAAATTCTTTGTTCTTTATTTATTTATTTATCATCATTAATATTTCCTTTCTTCATTGTTTGTACTTTGAGTAAAGGTATTCTTGCTTTAAATAAGGACAGGGAAACATTTCAAAGACTGTGATTTTTTTTTATTATTTAGGTAAAATGACAACCAGTTTGGTTTAAAAATTGCCCTGAATTTATGAGCCATTTAGACAATAACTTTACTTCATAAAGCCTATTGCATAATTAGCCTATAATGTTCCCACTGCTGGTACTCAGTCCACCTCTCTGTGAGAGGGATGCCTACCTCGATTAGTTTAAACTCAAGTCGCACTAGTTCGGAAATGATCGTGTTTTTTTTTTCTTCAACGATCTGCAATTATTCCTTGAACTTTAATCAGATTGGTTGTTTCTTTAATTAGCAGTTCTAGGTCCTTTATATCCTGCGATGCGTCATCTCGGTATGCATCTGTGTTGGTTACATTGACGCTATTTGTTTTCTTTTAAGCCTGTAGGTATAGTCTGAGGACTTCAGAATTGTCACAGCGACTCCATTGTATTGTCGTTGGAGTTGTTGCTTATAATTCTTGTAGGACTTTTCTACAACCTCCTTGATAGTTTTAATGTGTTATGTGCACCAAAGAGCGCCACTCAAGGTTTTTGGGAATTATTTTGGAAACGTTGTAGTATCTCAATATTTGAACGGAAGTTGTTGTGTTTGACGAATTTTGCCGATGGAATATTGACGTTGTATCCTACCTATTATATATGTATATTGTAGTAAGTGAATTGTAAATACTTACCCAGCAACAACTTCCCCTCTTCTGTTTGGATATAGTTCCGGATGCTGCCCGTAGCGCAGATACACTTCAAATTGTTGCTCAGCCCTGCAGAGGAAATTAAATGTTTAAACTTACTGCACGTTTGCTTGGTTCTGAGGAAATGTTGGGTTAATTTAATTTAAGTTTCGTTAGAAAGATAACAAATGTTGAAATGAAATTACTAAAGATTTTTGTAGGTACAGCCGCGCAATCATGGTAACAAATTCAGATTGATTTTATTAATGCAGCTGACCGTACCTACTATAAGACAAATCGGTAATAATTTAATCACCAAAAACTATCCTATATTATAATAATAAATAAAAATTGAAATTATTCTAATATAAGTAAATAGACCAGAAAAGTCATAATTGAATCCAAAACTAATAAAACGAATACTTTATCAACTAATTCCAGCAATTCAGCAACGAACTTAAAATCTAGTCTACTCTTTAGTTCTATATTAAATTAACCCGTTAAATGCTCACTGACCTGGAGTCGAAGCTGAAGTAAGTTTGATCAGTGAAGTTGTCGGCGTGGAACACAATCTTCACGAAATTGGTCTCAGATATGAACGTCTGAGGCTGTTCTATCTCGCCGCAGAAGAGACCTGGCTCTTTCCTGTTCGAGACGTCGGTTTTTGCGTTGCCGTCGACTATCTGTGAAGGGTTGTTTATTTGTAGTGGAATGTTTGGATTCGGTTTTGTAAGTTTTGCATCCGATTTCTGAATTGAGAATTTGAAGTTGAGAAATTGTCAGACTATACTTTAGCATTATAATTATGGTAATTCGTTCAATGTAGCCTACGAAGTCAACATTTTCTTTGCAAAAAACCTAAGTAATTTTGAATTTCCAGGTCTACATGCTAAGAGAGTGCTAGTAGAGTTTGACAATTTTTCAACTTCAGATTTTCGATTCAGAAACCGGATGTTATGGTAGTAAAGTCAGAGAACTTGATTGAAAAGCAAATTGACTATCAACTTAAATTTTCCGTAAATTAAAATCACAACTGTCATTCTTTGTCACTGGGATGTATTTAATAACGCTTTAAATTTTATGAAAACAGCTATAAAATTGTATATGAGCACTTGAAAATAATAATACATCTATAATTTAATATTATCACTTTAATAAACATGGACCAACTTTACAAAATAAGTAGACACTTTATAGTAATAATTTCAGTACAAAAATAATGGTTTGCACTATATCTTTGTCGAATAATAATAAGGCGTAGTCTAATAACCACGAAAGGGATGGCGGGCTCTTCCAGACTTCGCCATCCCCTTCTAACCTAACCTGTCCGAGTCGGGGTGCCCCTAAGTCCCAAGCTCGCTTCACGCGCTCTTAAAGTGGAAACCATTATAATTTTGTAGTTAATTCAATTAATTTTAAAGCTAAACATTTTAAAGTTTGAAACATTATTAAGTGCGTTTATATATTCCCCTTTGTCAATGATATGGAATTGATGTAACACGGCAAATTAACGTACCCACCTATTAAATATCAATTTGCTCAACAATAAAGTTCTTTGTACTTTGGCCAAAAGATAATATCCGGCTATCCAACGTGAAAATGCTTTTTTGTGCGCTATGTACACTTGAACTAATCACTCATGTTTAAAAAAAATACAACCGTAGACAAAGTTTAGCAATGGACAAGTCACTAAATAATAATAATTATGAGACAAGGACACACTTATTCGGTCACGGGTAAACGACACAGAAATATATAAACAAAAGAAAGAAAAATTGTTTATTCTCTGCACAAACAAAACGCATTACAAAAACAATACGTATAAAACACACCTACAAAGTAGCCAAAAGACTCGTATTCAAGCAATAAAAAGTTTGACATTTTTGTCCATTGCTTGATGAATATATTCTTTTATATTTTATTGAATATAATTATTTTCTCTATCTCCCTCGCGTATGCAAACTTTATGTCTGACTCCAGCCAACAACGGGGCCCAACAAAACGGCAATCGCAGTACGGTTTCTTTGGTAAGTATTAGGTACCCGAGTACATTAGACAGTACCAGTTTACAAGTGACTGTCAAAGACTATCGCTATATCATTAGGTATAAACTGTTAGTTAATCTATATAATTCTCTATCTATGTATACTAAATACATATCTACGGTGAAGTATCTATGTCTATATCTTGATCTGATCAAGATTATTTCCGGATTTTTATATACCTATTGACATTGATGAATTTTTATAAGTACATTGACATGAATATTTATTTTGTAAAATAGAATATTATTTTAATTATTGTGAATGTAAAGAAGAATTATGTTTATTCCTGTTTTCTGTACGTTATACAAAGAGTCACAATACAGGAAGTATACTAATTTCAAATAATTATTTCTCAGAAAAGAATAATTTATGGCAAAGCAATGTTAAATTAATAAACATTATGCGAGTTCAGTTCGCGGAACATGGACCAGTTCTAGTATTTACTTGTTTGTCTTTTTTTCAGTTCCTTCTAAGAAATAATTATTTTCGATAAATGTTCAGTTGTTCTACCTATTCCTTTGTTTTCGATCTAAGTATGCTCTTGATACAAAAAAAATATTAAGGTATAGAAAATTATTGTCACTTCAAAATCATTTTAATATATATTTCTATGTCTACATTGTCTATTTATAATTCTAATAACGATTCCAACTAATAGCTGTTTCATCCCAAATATGCGTAAACATTTCAAATCCCACTCACTCTGGATTCGCAAAGTTTCCCAGTTTGTAAACTCACAAATCTACAAACGGAGAATGATTCAATAATTGCGCTCAAATTGGTCCGCTCCGAGTTCCGAGTTCTTTCACCCGTCAGACGAGTTCAAAAATTAATTAGTAGAATTTCGAAAGCGTGCGCCGTCTCAATTAGTAGTACTCGTGATGGCGGCCGATTTTCACGACTTTATGACTGAGAACTTTTTGTTTCAGTGATCCCTCTTTCCCCTTTTCATCGTTTCCGTTAAAGACGGTTATAAATGAGAGAAAAAATATAATAAGAATCCATTCTTCAGCCTTTAGTTGTCTGTTTTTGACAAGCCTGATAAAAAACTCGTTTTATTTTTTGTTTTTGAATTAAGAACGAAGGTTCAACCATGTTCTTTTTTTCAATTTTCATTAAACTAATTTACACGCTCAACTTAAGTATGGTTGTATAAATTTTCCCTTTAGATAGACGTGAGCATGTAGTATAGCAATAATATATAGAATATCGCTCATTTGGAGAAACATCGACGTAACTACTGCTTTTAAAATTGTACAGGAGAGTGATTTAAAGTCGTTTTTATTTTATTTTTATAATCTTTTACCGTCTCGTTCTAAAATTTTGATAAATCCCAAAACCATATTAAATATTTCACGCTAAATATTTCACGCATCTGCTCCTCGGAAAACTTTTTCGAGCACATTAGCACAACGTAGTTTTTTTTTGGTATAATCCATAGTCATGTTCGTCATGTTCGTGAACGGACGCCGTCAACGTGGAACAGAATATACATATGCTTTAGTACGGACTGGTCATTTCTTAGCTGCCACGGCTTATTTTAATTTAATATTTGAATTGTTTTTGTCTTTTTATTACGGAAGCTTTTAACGTTCTGCATCGTTCTCACATGCATAATTTCAACATGAATAATGTAATCAATATTTTGTAACCGTATTTTCATTTAAAAGTGTCCATAGAGTTTCTTGCCCGTTCTTCTGCATAGGTACCTACTACGCTTTGGAATGGGCAACTAGCTTCATCTTTCTGACTGACCGACCTCTTGACAATACAAAAGTGCCTGTAATTGGTTTATTTGAAATAAACGCTTCCATTGTATTTTTTTGACTGACTGACCTCTTGAAAATTCAAAAGTGCCTGTAATTGGTTTATTTGAAATAAACGCTTCCATTTTTTTTTGACTGACCGACCTCTTGACAATTCAAAAGTGCCTGTAATTGGTCTATTTGAACTAAATGCTTTGAGTTTTTTTTTGATTTTGGAGTTTTGAGTCTGTTTGGTTCAGCCTATAAGTTTTCTTTCGTCTAGTACTGTGTTTTACTACGTAAAACACTTCAAAAAAACAGTATACGTAAATAAGTGTCTACTTACTTGCATGTATCCCTTGTGGCACGTCGTACCGTTGATCAAAGTACCAACTTTGAACTTTTTGAACCTAATCCTGAGTATCCAATCTTTTGGCGACCCTCGGAATGCTCTAAACCTGCGAACAAAAAGTTTTATAAGAATAAAGATCCCACGTAAGTATCATTTATTGTTATCTAACGCAAAGAAAAGGAGAAACCATTATTTTTGTACAATGTTGGCTCTAATAAATTACGTCAATTTATCATCGGTATTATATCCAATGAAAGTGTTCGAGACTTCCTTATCGCTAGTTCCTGTGTGCGAAAATTATTAATCCTGGCATTTTTTTATGAGATTTTCTGTGCGTTTCTTATACAGGCTGGCAGGGACATCGACGCGTAAACTGTAACCATGAATTTGGCAGATAATTCTAGACCCCCAGGTCGTAGAAATTTTTCTTCGGTTATAAAAACAAAGCTGTTACATACAAAAGTGCAATACCTATGCAGCGCTCAGTCAAAATGTGTGGAAACGCTCTTTTTTTCTTAAATAACCGACGAAAAATTTTAACGCAGGGTGTGCAGAAATCGGGAGTCGATTGCCGACTCCCGGCCACCGTAGGCGCGGGCTTGCGGACGGCGAGCAATGGGTAGCTCACCGTCCGGTAAGGACCAGGCCCGGGTCGACGGCGCGTCGTGTTCCACGTGCGCCTCAAAGAGATGTCAGCACCATTGACGGGGTCCGATAGGGCCGATGCCTGCCGGGGTCGCGGATTGTTCGAAAGAGTTACCGTGGCCCTGGCGCACAGGCAACTGAAGGAACACGGGTGGGTTTTAGTCAGTAAGAGTCTGACACGCCCTTCCGCTCCGCCCAGAGCGGGAGAGGTCATTTGATGATGTCCCACCCAAAAAAAAAAAAAGAGTGTGCAGAAAAATATTACTGAATCCATGATAACAGGTTTCGTGGCGATGTCCCTGCCGACTTGTAAATACAACTAAGATCCAGGTCATTAAGGTCAACAGACTGCAAGTCTTGATGACCTTAACTGCACCAGTAGATGTAATGATAAGCTCTCACACTCGTGAAAACAGCGAATACACTAGTGCTATTCTAAAAAACTATACTTAATTATATTTTTGTTGTATATCCGCTCTTATGACTGAGTCCCTTGACGTGAATACGTGAAACTTTAACAATTAAAAGCTGTAACTTTTGAATTGACGTTTGACACACGCCTTCCTCTATGAAGTTATAGTTCAAGTAGGAGGAGTTGTGTCAAAACGTCAGTCTAAAAGTTACAGCTACTTAACTAAAGCAAATGAAATTCAGTCATCAGGCATCTGTGCTATTCGGGAGGTTCCTGTTTCAGATAAGGCGGGAGGAAACGCCCGGGTGTTATCATTGTGTCGATAGATCGGAGGACACAGTAGTGGAGTATACGGTGGAGGTCTGCCTGGCTTGGGCGGAGCACCACCGTGTCCTCTTGGCGGCGATCGGCGGCGGCGATCTCTCGCGTCCAGCCCTGGTCCAGGCCATGGTACGGAGCGAGAGGGAATGGGAAGCCGTCACCTCCTTTTGCGAAGTAGTAACGCTCGCAAAGCAGGAGGCGGAGCGCGTGAGGGAGAGGTAATCGTTGCGCCCTCGCCCCCTTAGTCGCCGCAGGATGAGGCACCCTGGGTGTCCGGAGTCGATAGCCGACTCCCGGCCACCGTAGGCGCGGGCTTGCGGACGGCGAGCAACGGCCAGCTCACCGTCCGGTAAGGACCAGGCTCGGGTCGACGGCACGTTGTATTCCACGCGCGCTTCAAAGAGATGTCAGCATAATTGATGGGGTCCGATAGGGCCGATGCCTGCCGGGTTCGCGGATTGTTCGAAAGAGTTACCGTGGCCCTGGCCCACAGGCAACTAAAGGAACACGGGTGGGTTAACGCTGGTTAACGGTTGACTCTTACTTACACCCGTGGGAACACGGGTGTCAGTAAGAGTCTGACACGCCCTCTGGCTCCGCCCAGAGCGGGAGAGGTCATTTGATGATTTCACAACCAAGAAAAAAAAGGCATCTGTGACGAGGAAGCGACTAGCTATCAACGATTTTCTCTCTCAAGAAACATACAAAAGATTGTAGGCTGGTAAAAGAGATACATAATATTAATATTTGATCGCTGACCATTCACACCGCCGGCGAGTACTAGTTTGTCACAACGACAAGAGCTATCAAAGAGAGTACTCGCTCAGCGACGCTTGCTTTGCGGGCAGAACACTCGCTGAGAGACGCACGCTTGGCACATACGCATACCAGCGAGTAATCGCTTCCAGCTATCGCGCACTCGCTGCTCGTTGCTCGCCAACTTGTTTTTAGTTGCTAGCTCTCTCGCTTCTCGTTAATTACCGGCGGACAGGTGCCTTATCTTATTGAAAAGTGTGTGAGTTTTCCAAAGTGACAGTTTTTCATTGTGAAATTGTCACGAATAGACGTGAAGGAACTTAACTTCTTACATAGCCTATAATGTTCCCACTGTTGGGATGTGTGCCTCCTCTCGCTGAGAGGGAGTGGACCGGAATCCACTACGCGGGCCCAGTGCGGGTTGGCGGATGTCACAAGTCTTCGAGATTTTGGTTCTAGGACATGCCGGTTTTCTCAAGATGTTTTCCTTCACCGTTCTGAGAGCTGTGGTGATAAAGTAATTTACACAAAGTAAAGCGCCTGTCTGGGTTTGAACGTATGACCTACAACTCGTAAGTCGCAGCCGATACCACCTTAACTAATTCAAATGTAAATCAGCCTTTTAGTAAAAGCGGCTCCTTTTCCTGACAAAGAAGTAGCTTATTACTAATAAGAACCTATTATTATAGGTGCTGTGATTCTGTGGTAGAACAATAATGGCTTGATTGGATAATGCTCAATTTACGACTTCCTGCAATCATTACGCTTGATGCAAACCGCAGGCCGCAGTTCCATATAGTGGACACTCCATACAGTCCCATACAGTCAGTTCCATACAGTCCCTTTTACAACATCAACGGATAAGGATAATGTCATGTCATTATTTGCTTTGTCAGTCACACGATATCAAGTAATAGTAATATGCTCGCACATAAACATAAGAAAGAAAGAAAGAAAAATATTGTATTTAGGACACGCACAGGAAATACGAAGAGTAAAAATAAAAATAAAGGAGCGTTTAAAACTAACAAAATAGAAACAAACAAGTAAAAAATTCAAGACCTGTGCGAGGCCAAAAAGGCCGCTATCTCAGCATAATGCTGCGATTAAAAAAAAAATAAGTGCCGCAGCGCTGGTATTCTGATAGGGCCCGCTGTGGCGCCACCCACAGCTGCCATGCCATAACTGGCATGAGCTTCTGGGTTCGATTCTGAGGTCGAGCAAAGCGTTATTGGGATTGTTTATCAATAATTTCTTAGAAGCAGCCCGGACCCTGGCTTTGTGCCCGGTTGATGGCAAAAGGCTCGCCCCTTGTTACATAGGACTTAAACATAACTGCCAAAATGTGGGTGTACTTTAGGCACGCCTCTGCCTAACTCTTCGGGGAATACGGGCGTGATGTTTTTGACTGGCGTATTGTACTATCCTACACCTCTGCCTACTTCTCTGGTGAGTAGGTATTTACAAGCGTGATGATATGTTATGGAAATCAGACAAATAGGGATAAAAACTTACACTTGCTCACTTCAAATGTCGCTACTACTCACTAATTCATGAATTTCACAATTGTCACTGTCCCTACATTTTTTTAAACAAACGCCTTCTTTTACGACTCTTCTTCTTTATTTAAATATAATATTAGCGACCCGCCCCGGCTTCGCCCGGGTAGCAAAGCATAATATATTATAGCCTACGTCACCCGGAGATAATGTAGCTTCCCAACAGTGAAAGAATTTTTGAAATCGGTTCAGTAGTTTCGGAGCCTATTCAATACAAACAAACAATCATATCTTTTCTCTTTATTAAATTGTAGCTTATATGAAACGTTTGTATTTTTAACATAGCGTCATCTATTGAATACTTACTCAATCCAGTCAACAGATATCGCCATCTGTTAGAATCGTTTGGAACTAACAGATAATTGTGACTGTCAAACAATAGACAAATAATTTGCAATAAAATAATATTGCGAGTATAAATTGAGATGTAAGCTATCCTATCTTTCAAGTTGGATCAAATTGCATACGGTGTTCAAATCAAGTTTAAAATCGGTTCAGTAGTTTAGGAGTCCATCGCGGACAAACAACGTGACACGTAATTTTTATATATATAAAGATATGATGGAGAAGGTATGTCTCTCTCGTTATTATCAGCCATATTTTGACTACTGTGGGCGTACTATGGGTAATGTTGGTTATTGCGCAATAGAAAAACCGTTTGCAGTGCAAATCAAATTATTATTCACGATCAAATTAATCACACTAGCGCATCACACTGTAGGTACACGACACAACTATACCGAACGCGCGACAGTTTCTAAACGTGTTCACTGCTTAACCGCCAACAACAAACTCTCCGCTTTAATTGGTCAAGCGTTAGCGTTAAAGACTCTGTCCAGCGCCACCTGGTAGCGCTGGCGTCCCGATCAGTCAAAGTCAAACGATTGATTTAACGTATTTCCGACATATAATCTTATAAGAAGTCGCTTATTTACAAAAAATTTAGGGATAGTGGGGGTGTAGTCGCTCGTTTCTCGTCGGTTTTTACTAACGGTTATTAACGGTCGGTTTAAACTTCAACGCAGGGGAGTTCTGAATTATGTATTGAATCCATGGTAATAGTTAGTGCGTCGATGTCCCTGCCACCCTGTATATATGACCCAAGGGTCGTATATACAGGGTGGCAGCTGCGGCGTGCAGCTGTTATTTTTATAAATACAGGGATACATTTATTTCACAAATAACTTAATAGAATAAAACTATGCCGGAAAGCTGTGCAAGGCAGTAACTTTTCACTAAATCTGCTCTTTCAGCAACGGGTGGACACATTTATTTTTCTTATATTCTCTTTTAATGGGTCACTCTAGCTGCACAAATTTTATTTATAATTTTTGATTAAAACTAAACAAAAACAGACACACAATAATGGCAGTAAATAATAATACAACAGTGCTGCCATCACACGAAAGAGGTTTTAGTTTAAAACCCCATTAAAAACATTAGTCACAACATCTGTCAAAAGTGATGCGTACTATTATCTTCAAATTCACTAAACTTTCTTTGAACGATAATACTCTTTTCATGTTCTTATACTTTGTAGTTTTCCTTTGATCCCATGTTCACTAAAGAAGAGAAAACTCCCTACAAATAACATCAATCATCGCTCCTTTGTACAGCGAAAATGCTCAGCGTACGTGCGAACTTCGGAAAAGTTGGTAAGCTACTGACCCATATGTAGGGGTGAGGGAAAAGTATCGATACTTGGTATCATAAGTACTCGATACTATTCAAGCATTCTCGAGTTGTTACTTCAGTTACCAGATAGTGGTCAATCGAGGCCAATTTAATATATAGGTACAGTCAGGGAAATGGATTGTTTATCAAATTGTCTGTCGATTTAAAAGATAGATATACCACGGCAAATTGATGAAATGTGTCATTCTGCTAAACAATATATTTCAGTGATTGTACGCACGACTACATATCAAGCTATACATTTCCAGTATAAGCTGATTTCTCATTGTACGAAAAGCCTATACAATGCGAGGTCAGCTAAAACTGGAAATGTATAGCTTGATATGTAGCCGTGTGTACGTTGTATAAAAAGTAACTGCGAGTTTTTTGTTTGCAATTGGACAATATGTTGTTAATTATGGATTTGTAGAGTTAGAAAGTACCGTCGAAAGTACTGTCGATATACACTAGCTTACGAATCAAAATCAAAATTACTTCTATCATAATCCCTTTCGCTCAAAAGTATCGATACTTTTATTTCAACACAAGATACATCCTTACCTATATGTGCAAGTGAGGGGCCTCCCGAAGTTCTCAGACGTCACCGGAGGGGAGGACACGTCCTCATATATCTCCACCGTCTTGTTGCAATGGTCCCGTTTGGAATCTGAAACAAGGAAACGCTCATTAATTTTGGTACACCTTAACACCATGTTTAGCAAATCAACAATTAGGAGTTGCATTATTAGCTCGCTGTCCGGTAAGGACCAGGCCTGGGTAAACGGCGCGTTGTGTTCCACGCGCGCCTCAAAGAGATGTTAGCACTAATTGACGGGGTCCGCTAGGGCCGATGCCTGCCAGGGTCGCGAATTGTTCGAAAGAGTTACCGTGGCCCTGGCACACAGACAACTGAAGGAACACGGGTGGGTTTTAGTCAGTAAAAGTCTGACACGCCCTCTTGCCCCATCCAGAGCAGAAGAAGTTATTTAATGATTTTCCACCCATAAAAAAAAAAACCTGGTTGCATTATACACTTTTATAGCAGGACAATATAAGACGAAAAGGGAAGTGTCAGGCGATTTTGAACCATGTGTGTTTCGATAGTAAATGGTGGGTAAGGAAACATATTATGCGTTTTCAGTTACTATTTTCTTGATTTTATTACTTTGCAAATTCACATACCTAACACTAAAGTTGAATAGTTTTCGAGTAAATATATATTTAATTATCATGTAAAGAAATAAAATCATCCCCACAATGTCCACACAGAAAGTCCTCTAATACACTTGCGTGCAAAACAATTGGCCCACCCCATGCTCTCTATTTGAGAGATAATGTCTCAAAAATGTTGATGTATATTTTAATTATTTTATATTCTATCAAGGTAGGTAAGAAAAAAATTATTTACACATACCCTATACTTTGATAAAAGCAATATTATTGACAAAATCGACTCGATTCTTCAGATGTTCTCGTCAATTGCCTATGTTTCGAAAAACTGCATGACTTTTTTGTCATTGAAGTTTACAAAAGCTTAATTTTGTTTATTACTGTTCGTTTATTCATCATTTAATTTGAATTTTTACCGACTTAAAAAAGGAGGTTCTTTATTCGATCCGTATGTTTATAAGTTCGCGATTTTCTCAAAAACTAACGAATCAGTGTTGATAATTTCTCCACTGACGTAATCTACATACATTTAAAAAAGTTTTAGAATACACTATATTCTATTCTATTCTATATTAAGTTATTGATAATTAAACTCGTTGAATTATCTTGTTTAAATCGAAGAACGGGGTTGACCGATTTTTTTGCACGCAAGTGTATTTCAGTCAACGAATGGTCCAAAAGGGGTGTCGAGTGCGTGAGCAGGGACCTAAGCGATTCCTTTAGAAACTTGGCCAAGGTGCTTAGAGAGTGAACATACTAAATGTCCTGAGATCTAGAAGGTGAGCCAGAGTGGGGAGGGGGGCACGTAGTTCCCACTTTTGGGTTTTTCGCTTATATCTCAAAAACCGTGCCTTGTAGGGAAAAGTGTTCGAGTACTTTGGTACTCGAACACTTTTATGAGCTTTGATTTGTCAAAGCTCATAAAGTTCTCTAGATCTTCTATTCTGCACACTTTTTCCGAATTTCCAAGCGTTTTGGAGCTATACGCTCCGGAAAAGTATTTTTTTTCCAAAAAAAGGTTTTTACCAAATACACCTTCAAATCGTCGAAACTATTATCTATATTATTTACATAATATGCCAATTACGTTTTCAGTAATGCTGAACTGTTCTACGACATGCCTCCACTGCCAAGGGAAATGCCTCAACGACGTGTCTGTTGACGAGGACGACGAAGAAGACGACGTAGAGCAAGCCTTGAGCAAGAATCTCCCACCGCTGAGGATATGGATGCCATGGAGAAAGAACCCTTACCAAGACCCTCACGGCCTAACATGATGAAAACGTAATTGGCATTTGTTTAAAATATAGATAATCGTTTCAACGAAAACGCTTGCAAATTCGGAAAAAGTGTCCATAATTGAAGTTGTAGAGAATTTGATAAGCTTTCATTTCATTTTGAAACACTTACCCCTACGACACACCGTTTTTGAGATATAAGCGAAAAACCCAAAAGTGGGAACTTTGTGCCCCGCCTTCCCCACTCCGCCTCACCTCCTAGAGATCAGAACTTTTAGTATGTTCACTCCCTAAACACCCTGAACAAGTTTCTAAAGGAATCGCATAGGTCACTGCTCACGCAGTCTACAACTTATTTATTGACTGGACTATAAATAAACACACATTTCCTCTACAAAGCTTAGTGTTCATTAAAACCTGACATTACAGCTCAAACGAGAATAAAGTCACTAACGCCAGCGTTCCTGGTAAAAGCCATTAAAATACACCATTAAAGGAATATACCTACTATAGAATACGGCCACATAACGCCTGGAATTCTCATAAAAAGGATAAAAGCCGACCATATTCATAATTACGTGGTGCCCGACGTGTAAAATAGTAAATACAATTCTATGCGCGTAAATGAATCGGGATTATGCTTCCACGTTGACGTTCACGTCAAAGCTTTGCTTTGATACAGAAGGATAAGCTGGTTAAAGCTGGTGGCTCCAGGAATAGAGACGTCATTCTCGTTCTATTTTTGAATTAAATCTTTGAGTTGTGGCGGGAAATTTGGCTGGCATGTGAGAGTAAAAACAGAAAAGTAGCTGCCATAAGCTCCAGAAGACTCCAGGAATATAATGATTTCATGCGAGTTCTATTTTTGAATTTGAATCATTTGAGTTGGCGGACAAGTAGGTTTGAAATAGGAAAATTTGCTGCCATTTTGAAAACCATTTTTTTTTCGGCTGTTATAAGGGGTTAAAAATGGTGTTCTTTCGGATTATCTTCAAACCAATTAGTTTCAGTATTACATATATACTGAAAGTAATTGGTTTGATAAACTACTCATAGAAAAATAAAGCAACATAAATTAAAATGACACCTACACAAAAGAAAAACAAAAGTTCACCATAAAACAAAAATCTCTTTCTTCAAACTATGTACTTTAAAACTAAGAAACGCAAAAAAGATTTAATTTTAAAGTTGCAGAAAACCTGGACGTATTTCAAGTTGACGGCAGTAGTAGCTCATTGCGCTCGGGGCTATAAGTAACTCCACGGCTCCCAGTTCATAGATATATGTCACGAGAACGCGGGTGGCAAAGGCAATGCATCCAGACCGCCACGTTTGATAAAAAGTATTTGGTATAAGTACGCGTTATGATGAAATTGATGGTTGATAGAACAAAGGTTTTTGAATTTGGAACGATAGTGTTTTAAGAGTTAAAATCTACAGTTAAAATGAATAAATTGTTAATCTGTGAAACGGGGAAGTATTAATATTTAAATGCATTTAGCGTTAAACGTATTTAAAATATCATTCCTTTTCTGTCGATCGTCTGAAGTTGACAGAGACAGAATGATGTTTTAAATACATTTAGCGCTAAACGAATTTGATGATTAGTCCTGTAAGTTGGGATTTTAGTATTTCACGATTACTTAGTTTTGAACTCAGACGAAATCCAAGCTGGATTACGAAGCGAGGTCGCAAGCCCAATTCATAGCATTGAATCAATTTGATTAAAAACGTTTCATTAAAATATACTATTTACTCCTACAGCGTAGGCATATTTACACAGATCTTTAATTTATACTTTAAACATAAAAAAAACTTCTCTTTCAGTGTTATCTGGATAAAAATCGTTTTACACATTACTCAATACTCAATTATTTATTTGCATTCCACAATGTGTACTTAGGTGGTAACTTAAACTTATATGTGATCATTATGGTCCCCGTCGGGCACAGCAAACATAGTAAGAGAGAGAAAGCTTTCAAAACTTAGCTTATCGATCACTTAAAGTTGTTAACAGTCTTACTGAACTAAATATAATAATATGAACATAATATAGTTAACTGTACTAAACTTATTTAGATATGTTAGCACTTATATTTTATCGTTTAAATAATCGTTTATACAATAATAGCATTTTCTTATTAAAAATTTCTTTAGATTTTTTTTACGCTGGACTTGAGAAAAACAAGTTCTGACACCAGCATCCTGCGAATTACACACGAACAAAAAATGAGAAGTGACAAAGTTTGACTGCGTTTATGACGCGGTTGGTAAGCCCTGCAGTGTGTTAAAATTAACAAATTATTAATCTGCGAAACAGGGTAGTAGATAGGTAAATATTATTTTTAAACAAGTTTTTATATTTTATTATTTTCATTTAAAACATTTGTAAGAATCAGCCATTAAGATTGTTAACGGTTTTATTCACATGTTTATTTTGGAAGCTCCCGATTACTCAGTTTAGGACTCCCAACGCTGGCCAATCGCTCCCAAGTTGAATCCCGCAGCGTAGTCGCAAATAAAACCAAATACGCCGAATAAATAATAAAACGTTTCTTTCAGTGATATTCGGATAAAAATCCTTTTACACATTACGATGGACTAGAAAAAATAAAAGTTCACGAACAAACATCCTGCGAATTACACACGAACAAAAAATGAGAAGTGAGCGAGTTCGACTCCGTTTATGACGCGGTTGGTAAGCCCTGCAGTTCTCAAACTTTCCTATCGGTCGGTGCACACAGCTGTGAAGTTCCACCAACTTGCTGGTGTTAGTTTACATACGCCAAAAGGCCAATTTGGCCAACGTGTGTTTTGATATTTGCATTTTGGCCGAAGTTTGATCAACTATTTGGTCTGTTTGTCTAATTATGCCAATCTATTGGTAGAATAGCTCGCTTGAAGAGATGTTTGTGTATAAGTTAATTGATATTTATTTTAATTTTATTTCGTTCGAGTGCTTCGAGTTTGAACACGCGTTATTGCTATTTGTTTCACCGAAAATATATTTAGAATAAAGTAAATATTTTTTTCCCCTACTTGGAATGAAATTAAATCAGTTGTAAAGACAGTACAAAGCAAATAATGTTATAACATTTGGTGATTCGTTTCTGATTAAAATGTCATTGAAACTTATTATTTCTGTGGAATCTGTTTTAATGTTTCAATATAATTTTAGGCATGCTACACATTTGTTGGGGTCGGTATTAATCGGCATAGCCGGGTCGTCAAATTGTTGATTGCGTTGTGTTGTTGTTGCATTGTTACGCAATGTACGCAATTTTTTATTGTGTTTGATGTTGGTGTGACAAATTCATTGTGCCCTGCACTAACATAAAGCAACAGACAATCTTGTCAAACATTTTTTTCTAAATTTCACTTATTGTCGAATTTGAGGCAATTTTGGCTACTAAGTTTATGTAATGTTTATTTTGTATTGCTTAATGTGCGTCTTATTTGTGCAGAATAAACAATATTTTGTTCTTTTGTTTTTCTTTCCTTTTTTAAATACGCGACAGCCCCTGCTTCGGAAGGTTGTAGGGCTTGACAAAACACGGAGATTTCTTCTTAAAACACACACAAACCACACACATCAACACACACACACAAACCCCATACAAATCACATCAAAAACACATCAAAATCCGTTATGAAGTTTAGAAGAACAACGCGATCACACAAACAGACACAAAAAGTGACTTTAATTTATAAATATTGTGTAGATGAAGATATTTATTTATTAATCTTTTATTCGGGCACATTACGCATCATTTTGTTAGTATAACTTAAACTATGACTACTACGGTATGTTCGGAAAAAAGCCGCTCGGCTTAGCCTCACGTACACTACACAGCACAGCGTGCGGCTAAGCCGAGGCCGGCGGTACAACCAACTGCAACGTACCAATTCAGCGAAGATAGATGCCGAACGGAGTTTTCCGATCGGCACGAGCCGAATGAAAGCTGAATAATGTAGCTAGTTTCGCTAGCTGTAGTTTCGGGTTAGCTCCATCATTCATCATCATTATTTTATCCGAACAACGTCCATAGCTGGACATAGGCCTCCCCCAAGCACAGCCTCTTTGACCGGGTCTATCCCTCTCGCATCCAGCGGGTTCCTGCGACCTTCATCAGATCATCGGTCACGCTACGTCTTCCGGTACACGGTCAGTGCTCCAGAACATTTAGACCATCTGAGGTCGGCTTTAATGTTCAACAAAAACTGCCGAATCGAATTTGCCGACCTGAACAAAATGTTAGCCAGCCTTACACGAGCGTTACAATGAGCGTTAAAATAAATATGATTGTGTAAATATAGAATGTTGCTCGCTGTGTCTCACTGGTGGTGGCGTGTGTGTTAGATCATTAAGTTTCCTTCAAAATGGTTGAGCTGAATGGTACTAATTCATGCGTCATGTTCGTGAACGGGCGCCGTCACTAAGGACTGGTCATTTCTTAGCCGCCACGGCTTATTTTAATTTAATTTAATATTTGAATTGTTTTTGTCTTTTTATTACGGACGCTTTTAACGTTCGGCATCGTTCTCACATGCATAATTTCAACATGAATGATGTAACCAATATTTTGTAACCATTTTTTGATTTAAAAGAGTGACCATGGAGTTTCTTGCCCGTTCTTCTCCATAGGTACCTACTACGCTTTGGAATGGGCAACTAGCTTCATCTTTCCGACTGATCGACCCCTTGACAATTCAAAAGTGCCTGTAATTGGGTTATTTGAAAATAAATGCTTTGAGTTTGGGTTTGAGTTGAGTTTTCCAAGAAGTTCATTTGAGTTTGAATGAAAATATTTACGTATATTTTTACAATACGGACTCGGCACATAACATTACGCTCTAACCCGAAAGGTAAGGATGAGGAAAGGGAAGGGGGAGGCTTAACAATTTACCGTGGCCCTGGCGCACAGGCAACTGAAGGAACATGGGTGGGTTTTAGTCAGTAAGAGTCTGACACGCCTTTCCGCTCCGCCCAGAGCGGGAGAGGTCATTTGATGATTTCCCACCCAAAACAAAAAGGGGGTGTGTATTATTTAATTAATTTATTTATTTGTTTATCTCCCATGTAACTATCATTACAGGTTTCATTACTTAATGCAAAAGTGAATTTCATATTTCTCTATACCGTCAACTGGACGTAAATCCAGATTCCGGGCTTCTATTGAGAAATTCCAACTAGGAAAATGCTAACACTTTGCCCGACCTTAAAATCAAACCTCGTGGCTGCGATCGGCGGCGACGATCTCTCGCGTCCGGCCCTGGTCCAGGCCATGATACGGAGCGAGAGGGCATGGGAAGCCGTCACCTCCTTCTACGAAGCAGTAATGCTCGCGAAGGAGGAGGCGGAGTGCGTGAGGGTGAGGCAATCGTTGCGCCCTTACGCCCCTAGTTATTGCAGGAGGAGAGACCCTGGGCGTCAGGAGTCGATAGCCGATTCTTGGCTACCGTAGGCGCGAACTTGCGGAAGGCAAGCAATGGGTAGCTCACCATCCGGTAAGGACCAGGCCCGGGTCGACGGCGCATCGTGTTCCACGCGCGCCTCAAAGAGATGTCAGCACTAATTGAGGAAGCCCAACGGGGCCGATGCCTAACGGGGTCGCGGATTGTTCGAAAGAGTTACCGTGGCCCTGGCGCACAGGCAACTAAAGGAACACGGGTGGGTTTTAGTCAGTCAAAGTCTGACACGCCCTCCCGCTCCACCCAGAGCGGGAGAAGTCATATAATGATTGCCCATCCAAAAAAAAAAGGACCCTAGCTCAGCAGTCCCGTTTGCAACTTCTAGACCGCCGACGCACTCAGCGCCTTAATTAATAATCTACTACATAATTATCTATGACTAGCTTCTGCTCGCGGCTTCGTCCGCGTGAATGTTGGAAATTATCCCACTGGAACGTGTTACCGGGATAAAAAAATAACTTATATCCTTCCTCAGGATGCCATCTATCTCCTTGCAAAATTTTATCGAAATCCATTCAGTGGTTTAGACGTGAAAAGGTAACATACAGATAGAGTTACTTTCGAATTTTTTATATTAGTATGGATACCTTTGTCTACAGGGTGGCAGGGAAATCGACGCGCAACCTGTAACCATGGATTCATTACATTATTTTGAACCCCTCTGCGTTGAAAGTTTTTCGTAGGTTATAAGAAAATAAAAATTGCTGCTCCATACATTATGACCGCGTAGGTAATGAACACTTTTCTATGAAACAGCAGATTTTTTTTTAATAACCGGCGAAAATATTCTACCCTAGGGGGTCTAGAATCATGTGCTGGAATCATGGCTTAACATGGTTATAGTTTGCGCGTTAATGTTCCTGCCAGCCTGTGTTTATGTGACTGATCGCCACATATCCTACTAATATTGTAAATGTGAAAATTTGTGAGCATGGATGGATGCATGTTTGTTACTCTTTCACGCAAAAACGACTAAACGGATTTGGATGGAATTTGGAACAGAGATAGTTTATAACTTGGATTAACACACACACTATTGTCTACATTTCTTTTTCATTTCTCCTTTCGCAGGTCTGCTGGAAGAAATTTCTTAAGAAATAAGCAGTACCTTTGTACTTAATACTAATATGCCGTATCTGTATCTATTTTACTGTGTGTACATAAATAATAAAATAAATAAATAAATAA
The DNA here is from genome assembly GCA_917490735.1 of Dryobotodes eremita. NCBI lineage: Eukaryota > Metazoa > Arthropoda > Insecta > Lepidoptera > Noctuidae > Dryobotodes > Dryobotodes eremita. The sequence continues at coordinate 3,877,125 of OU823247.1, read as the reverse complement.
ATAAACACGAAGGATACTTTGCATCCCGGTACGACATCCACGCGGGCAAAGCCGCGGGAAAAAGCTAGTGATGTATAATTCGAAAGCCAGACTAAATACTGTTTTCTCCGTCTCATCAATTAACATCCGTATAATCTGATCGCGATTTCTCCGGTCCCGAATAATTCAATTAGTTAACTTATATTGTAAGTTACGAGTATTGACGGGAATTCCGGGTACTGATCGTCATTGTATGGTATTTATATTTTTTTGTATGTATTTATTATTTTCATTGTAAAGTATTTATGGAAACAGATGTCTTAGGAATTAATTATCATTTTAAATAGTCTATTCGAATTGCAGTTATCATTTTTTGTCATTCGTAGTAGTTATAACACAGCTGATTTTGTAGTACAGTTACGAGCATAAATACCTTACACTTACAAAAGATTCAAAAGCGATTACAGCCAAATTATTGATAGATATTTTATGGTATAATCGAAACCCTATTATAAAATAGGTCTTTCATCATAGTACAATGTTTATTTCACGAGAAAGAGGCTTATGAATTTTGCGTAGTTGTAAGGTATTTATGCTTATGACTGTACCTAGTATCTCAATCTGCACAACAATCAAATTCCCTGACTGTACATTAATAATTGGTTAACAAAGCTTTAAGGACACTTTTTAATATAAACTAGCATAGGTTTCTCAGAACAGAGCAATAAATATAGATCAATAGCTTTACTGCCCATAAAACCAAACACTCGTTCCCTTATCAATTATGCACGTTCTCTTAAGTACCGTAGCACTTGAATAAAATAATCCTAACGATGAGCTCACACGGGCAACTTTAAATTGAGCAATTCTAGGCGATATTGGTCTAATGTGACGCCAATATCAAGCAATTGAGCGATACAGAGTGACTTAATAAACTAGGCAATACATAATAGCAATACAGAATATTACAATTATCTACTGGTAAAATTGCCAAAAACAACTGAAGCATTTGTTAGGAACTAAACCGGAATGCAAGTAAATTATAATTATGAGGAGATCGTTCGACTTCACTACCTCCGATAATTGTTGCCAAACAATAATTGCAAAAAAAATACCGTGTAATCGCACCTTTAGTTGTATTAATTCCTGTATTAATTTGAGGAGGTTAGGATTAAAACCACTGGCCCTGGCGCACAGGCAACTGAAGGAACACGGGTGAGTTTTAGTCAGTAAGAATCTGACACGCCCTTCCGCTCCGCCCAGAGCGGGAGAGGTCATTTGACGATTTCCCAACCCAAAAAAAGGATTAAAACCACAACATATCCACTTTTAGCAATTTCGTTTTTTTTATCAAGATTTCTGCACAAAATGATAAAACCAACCATTAGTAGTAACTGTTTACTTCAAAACAGCTCATTCCCCTTAGTAAAATGATGTGTAATATTAACGTTTAGATCAAAAACTCAACATATCAAGGTTAAAAAAAAAAAAAAACTGTTATAAGGACCTATTTATGACGTACGTAAATGGCATTCCTTAAAAAAGAAAATACAAATATATGTGCTCACTATTTATTTTATCTTTTTCGATTCCTGTCTTATTGAAAAAAGTGGATATTTAGTGATTTTGATCCTAACCTCCTCATTTTTAATCACTTTCAACTTGACGCTTAATGGAGTTTCAACCCATCTGTTACTTATGACCGAGTATCAGGTGCGTCCTTCGAAGTTCTCCAACTTAGAAAGGCTAGACTTAATACTTAGTACATAGAATTTGTAACATATAGGTATTGTTGCTAGAAAACCCGCTCATAACATTGACTGATATGGCACTTAATGCACTAGGCAATACATTCACAATAATACCGAGCAATTAGAGATAATTTTACTGCCGAAATAATTGAAAAAGCTTTAGGAATTGAATTGCTTTGATACCTCCTGCAACTATTTTCTGGGCAATAATTGCTGAAAACGTTGCCCGTCTAAACGCCCATTTAGCTATATCCATTCCTGTATTAATTTTTAAACACTTCCAACTTGGCACTTAGTTGAGTTTCTCAACCCATCTGTCACTTAAGGCCAAGTATCAGGTGCCTCCTCCGAAGTGGTAAAACTTAGAAGGGTAAGACTTATAACTTGGTAGATACGTTGTATTTGTAACATTTATTATTGTTGCTAGAAATCCCGCACACCATATTGAGCGATAAGGCACAACTAATTGTATTGGGCCATACATTCATCCGTGCACAATAATAGGTCATTTTATAGCCGAAACAAATAAAATATTTTTTGAGAATTAAACTAGATTGCTCCGATACCTTCTGCAATTGTTGGCGAAACAATAATTGCTGAAAAAATTGCCTGTCTAAGCCTACCTTTAACGATACTCATTCCTGTATTAATTTTTAAACACTTCCAACTTAGCACTTAGTTGAGTTTCTCAACCCATCTGTCACTTAAGGCCGTGTATCAGGTGCGTCCTGCGAAGTGCTCCAACTTAGAAGGGCTAGACTTAAAACTTAGTAGAATTATGTAAGTTTTAAGTGTTAATAAATTAAATTGGTGAGGGTTGACTAAGTGTTGAACTTGGTAAGTACTTGTAAAATGGCGGGCTTTCGTAGGTAATGTATTCACTTCGTTCGACTGATGATTTATTTATAGTTGGGACTTATTTTGAGATTGTTTAAGTAATTTTACTGAAGCTTATTAATAGGGAGTAGTTGAAAGTTTGTGGCGGAAATTGATTTACATTTAGTCACGTATTGGTGCTACTTGTTGCTAAGAGAAAAATATATTTTTTTGTAAAAAAAATGTAGCTCTGGAAATTTCGAAATTGGAAGCGCTGTTGATTTGGCTAAACCTTACAGAACAATACAATAACAAATCTACACAACAAGTGATATAAAAAAAAGGGTTTTAACAAAATACACAACAAAAAGTGTGGAATTTTCACATGAATAAATTGATAGTACAAGGACTAGTATTTTCAGAAAATCACAATTTTCTTCGCATACTTATACGAGTATGTTCTAATTAAAATCTCCACCATAATTACGTAAGACACTATCAATCACAATCTGAATCATTTTAATGCCTATTGCTAATCCATTGCTTCTTATATTCGAAAAATGTGTCCGTTCAACAACGTAAATAACGCAATGAATGTTGTTGAACTGTCAAAATGAAACCCATTCCTACTGATAGTGTGTTACGTAATTACCCCACTGTTTTAATTTCCCACAAAATGCGTGCCCAACTCTACATCCGTATGTTTCATACACAAGACTAACAAAATCCTCACAGTTTTTTGTTTACCGACGACTAGTTTCAACCCCAGGAATTTTACGTGGCTCAAACTTTCATCCCGGGGGCCGGGGCTATACATCACGGGGACGTCTCCCGGTATAATGTTCCCGTTACATTCCTTGGGTGTCAACTTGGCTGTGTACATTTTACATGGAAGTGATAAATGGAAACTTTGTTTACGGATGTATGTGGAAATAGAGTTTGAAGGTAATTGATGTTTTGACAGGCTGAAATTGGTTTGGAGTAAAAAGTGGTACGAATGAGCAGTAAGTACCTAAATTTGTCTACTTATTTTCTTTTTAAGTTTTTAGATGGGTGAATAAGTGGACGCGGCGACGTCCCAGCTAAAAAATAAAATTTTAACAATAAATAAAATAAACCGAGCCCTGACCGCCGGTAGCTTGGACCCTGTTCCCGATACCGGTGGGCCACTGTTTTTTATATTTTTAAATGTTTTTATATTCTAATATTTAAAAATATAATTTATATGTACATAATGAAATAAAGGAAATAAAATAAATTAAAAATTAAAATGAAAATTATTATTTACTTATTAATTTTATTATAAATTATATTTAAAAAAAAAAGTTATTTAAATGGTCACCGCCATCTGAACATCTGCAATACCAGATCGGAGTCTACTTTCCTGTGATATTGCAGATGCAAACATATAAAAACTCAAACTCAAACTCAAAACATTTATTTCAATTAAATTGTTAAGGAGTCGGTCAGTCAGAAATATGAAGCTTAAAGCCTAGTAGGTAACGAATACACAAGATGCAGTGTGAGTCTCAAGGTTGCACCAAATGGGAGTCCAGCTCAGCATGACGTGTCAAGCAAATATACCTGACGCTGATATTCTGCTAGATCGCTGCAGTGACACACGGACGACAAGCAGACGAGATAAATTCAATAGTTAGGCTCGATAGATTGGTGTGATAGGCTCCCCGAACAGCGGGTATTTGCGTAACACACTAACAGTAGGAATGGCTTTCATTTTGACAGTTCAACAACATCCATTGCTTTATTTGCGTTGGTGAGCAGACAATTTTTTCGAACATATGATGCAATGGATTAGCTTCAAAATTATTCACATTGTGATAGATAGTGTGTTACGCAATTAGGTGCAGATCAGAAAACTGCCCAGAAACAGATAATTGCGGTTGAATATTATACAATGCTACAATAAATTTAAAGGTACTATTTTAAATGATGCGGTAAACTCTGCGGTCATCGCTTTGTAGCGAGTGCAACTGATAGCTCATAGCGATCGGTCGCGCGACCACTCGCTGTGGTCGCAGTCGTTTAGCGCGATGACCCTTGGCGCTATTGGGATGTGGTTGTTTGTAATTTATTGTGGCAAGTTATAAAACTGAGGTCACTGGTCAGGTTTGGGGTTTTAAGGGAACGTGAACGCCGAGGGGGTCGCCCTAGGAGGACATATAGTGACCTTACTGGTGATGTTCTTCAGAAAGGTCAGGTGCGTAGTACTAGCAACCGGCGTGCGTGTATGACTAGATGTATAAACGTAAGCGAGGCAAAAGAAGTATTAAGGATCGTAGCAGGTGGCGTTCTGTAGTTTCTGCCTAACCCCATGGGAAGAAGGCGTGAGTTTATGTATGTATGTGTATTTGTGATTACTGATTATAATCGAAAAAATATGCAGTGACCACTTTGCAGTTGCTGGCGGATTTTAAGTCGTTTTTTTCACTGAACTTTTGTAGAAAGGTTTTGAAAAACCAGCCAGGGTCTTTACAAATCCTGGAATAACTATACAAAAAATGTATTGTCCAAAGCTTGGGTATCTTAAACAGCGGTAGCCGCACATACCGTGCGCTAATTCGCCATAATAGAAAGGACGGCACAGTTATTTGACTTTGCGGTGACAAAAATCCCCTTTATTATAAGGACGGCCGTAATATGACGTCACCGCTTCCTAAGGAAACTCAAGTTTAACGAAAGAAAAATCCATTGCAGTAAAGCATAACTCGGTACAACACATTCTAAGCGCTACTACATAGTACGTGGTTACTAAACTTAGACGGAAGACTTTCTTTTATCCGAAACTTAGGTCCCCGGGCGACAATAAAACTATAAGTATGTAGTAAATATGCAGTCTACATGAAGTTTAAAGATGCATTTTGTTACAAGAATTTTGTAACATTTTTCGGATATCTGTAATATGTGTCAGATATTCTGGTTGAAAACGGCCGATGAATAGACATTTAAAAGAACTGGCAACCAGATGCTTTTAAATAATGCATTTCTCAGAATAGTTTTCAAACTTATTAATTAAAAAATTCTAAATATTATGAAAATTCCGCCTTCGTACGGAAAAAGCCAATTTTCTTGCGAATGCTTTAGAAGTTGTTTCATAAGCCAAATAAAGTAGATTGTTTTATTTTGTTGAATAAAAACATCTTTATAGACGCGTTTACGATAGTTACAACAGAATAGGTAAATCGATGTTCCTGAACTCAACCGAAACATTCAAAGTCCCCATCAACCTTCCACTGAAAATGTCAAATACTTAATAACGAATTTAGCTCAAAAAGATCCGAGTGTAAGATAAAACGGGGTTCCGTTGAAAACTTCATAAAAACCAACTAAAAGTCCCTCGCCCAGTAGACTGTCGACAAAACTTGGGTTACTTCGCAACTTGCTCGTTTCATGGCATAGCAGTACTTTTTTCCGATTATAACTTGGGTCCCAGATGCTCAGTGGAGATGAATGGAGTGTAGTGTTTAGTATGAAAATGTGTTTCGATGTTATAATGTAAGTTGATTTTGTTGGCTTTATTTATGATAACACGGTTAGCTGTGAATTTTGAACGGTTTTTGTAGGAGCATATTACTAATATAAACATAATCTTTTATCGCCTTTTGTGTTGTTAAAAGAATGTTTATAGATCACGGTGCTTTATTTGGGTGCTGAATCTATGTTCTGTCCATACAGGGTGTAAAAAGACGCATCACATAGCCGTCAACTACACATTCTGTACATAAAACTAAGTAACATCCCACAAAAATAATTGCCGGGGAACGATTTTTATTTTTGCTGTGAAAATTTGCTGCTTGCGGTAGTGCGCAATGTGCGCAACACGCAAAATTTTGTGCTTATGGGTGTGTAGCGGCATCTACAAACGCCACATGCGAGCTACGCGTCATACTGACGTCACGCAAAATCCTGCATCGCGCAAGCAGAGTTTACCGCGCAACTAGCATATATACAACATCCCGACATCAACCGTTGGGCAGTTGCCCACCAGACACAAGACCCGTCTGGTCGGAGGATCCTTCCTTTTCTATAGATTATGAGTGAACTTTACACCCTGTTCCTCATACCTCTATAGGTGCATGCAACGGTACATTCGGTACGTAACGTACGTTCGTATAAATGCGGTATGTAATTGGAAATGGAAGGATATTAAACTTATATATTAACGAAATATGTAAGGATCGTAGCAGGTGGCGTCCTGTAGTTTCTGCCTACCCCTATGAGAAGAAGGCGTGAGCTTATGTATGTGAATGTATAATAAAGAAAACTCAATGTTTAGTCAAGTCGTAAAACCGTGTGAAGCAGGGGCGTGTCGCTAGTATCTATATAGATGAGCTAGTACTTACCCAGTATTGGCTTGTTTCATAACTAATAACTAGAAATACCTATCTAAATAATCAATTCAGTATCTAAAGGTAATGGGAAATAGCGTGGATAGGCACATTGATTTAGACCTTTGAGCCTCTTTATCATGAACTGCTCTAATCGAATTCAACGGACTATTATATCCCCTCAATCGATACGGATTGGAACGTTAATCTTTCATGGTTTTAACAACACTACACTATGTACCATAGACACGATTAGTAACGAAATATCGAATGTAATCGAAAAAAGTTTAAAGCATTACGTAGGGTAAATAATTTAGTCACGTTTTAAAAAGAAAGAGTACTTACTTACAATTAGTAACCTTTATAACATTTTATATCAAAACGAAAACAACGCCTCTGTTAGCATTTTCAATAAAATATACAAAGCATATTTGGTGTTCCACTAATAATAATAAAAAAGCTTCAGTACACGCGTCGAGAATTAAGTCACGCCGGTTTTCTTCAGTCAGTCTGTACTGTGTTGTATTTATAAACAGATTAGCTTTTGCCCGCGGCTTCGCCCGCGTGGAGGTCGGAAATTGTCCCACGGGAACATATTACCGGAATAAAAAGTATCATATTTGTTAATTCAGGTTATAAACTATCTGTGTGATACATTTCATTTAAATCCGTTCAACCGTTTTTGCGTGATTGAGTAATAAACATCCAAACATACAATATTTCACATTTATAATATTTCATCCATATCCGTCCAACCGTTTTTGCGTGATTGAGTAACAAACATCCAAATTTTCAAATTTATAATATTATATAGTAGGATCCCATTCCCAGTCTGTTCATTCAACAAACACACAAGGAAATATACGTATAAATATCAACAGTTTTTGCGTGATTGAGTAATAAACATCCAAACATACAAACTTTCACATTTATAATATTTCATCCATATCCGTCCAACCGTTTTTGCGTGATTGAGTAACAAACATCCAAATTTTCAAATTTATAATATTATATAGTAGGATCCCATTCCCAGTCTGTTCAGTCAACAAACACATAAGGAAATATATGTATAAATATACCAGTCCAGACGGAAACCGCAGACCTTTCACGGGTTAACTCCATTCCCCATTATGTCAGTCTAGTCAATACAAATTGCACCGCTGATGCCTTTATCAGGCGGGTCCATTGATAATAATCCTAGCGGAGTCGCTAACGAATACTGGAGGAATTGAATTTGTTAAGAGAATGCCCGTTTGGGTTTTAGTGTGAAATATGAAAGGTAGCGATATATAACATTTAGCAGGTATATTAAATCTTCAGGAATTTCATACCTTCAACCTCCAGCGGTCGTACAACCACAAGATGTCAAAATTCTATTATGAAAATAGCAATTTAAGACAACTCTTTTTTTTTTTGTAGTGTAGCTCTACCGGACTTAATAATCGATACTCGAATTTGTTTGTAAAAACTACAACTTTTACAAATAAATTGTGGAATTCCTTAAGTTTAGTTAACTTCCTGTCACCACAATAACTAATGTTACTTTTTGTTCATCCTGCAAATCTGGTTAATGGGTACTTTCAGCCTGCATCATCCCACTGCTGGAAAAAGGCCCTCGCACATGATTTGTTGGTTTTGTCAGCTCATCACGCCCTCTTCTAGGCTTATCTGCCGCGACGCTTGTATTAACTACACAAAAAAATGTACCAACTAAATAAACAGTTCGGTTTATTGAAACGAACAAATTTTAACAGATTGGCGCTGTTAACCGAAATACAGGGTCCTCCTAGTTCGGCTCCAGATGCTAAAACTTTTGTGTACTTTTATTTTATCATAGCACTTAACTGTAATATAATCTAAGTACTGTTTTTTATGAAATAAAGCTTATTATTATTGTTATTATTAGTTAAATCCTTTCCTCTCATAACTTGGGCCACCTAAAACAGTAGATTCATCTAATTATATCAGCCTCGGCCGGTAATATGAAAAGAGACTGCAGTACTCCGTGCGGTCTGCGGATATTTAAATCTGATAAGCGCAGCTTTCCAACAATTTATCGTTTGCGCGGTTATTACATAGAGATTTGTTAAAAGTGATTCTCGGATATTCGGATATCTGAATTTTAGATATCTCTCTCTTTGATGGGATTTTCTGAATGGATGTCTGTATTATATATGAACGTGGTGGAAATGAGAAATGAGCTTGTAGGATATTGAACTTCATTGAAAAATTTGAGAAATTAAAAATGTTACATACTAAGTTCTGATTTGCACGAGGCATGTTTATAGTAGCAACTTATTAATTTCCTAATGAGAAAAACTGTATTGTTTTTAATTTGCAACTAGCAAATAGAATCAATTCTATTTTCATGTAAATTTTGACGTTCAAAAGTGCCTTCAATGTGCCTATTTGAAATAAATTATTTAACTTTGACTTTGAATTTTGAAGAAAAGGTTTGATTTTTTTTTAAGTCTCTCTCATTAAATTTTAATTACACAGTCGGGCTTCGAAAAATCAAATATTTGATGAAAAATATCGATAATACTGTTTCGAGTCTCAATAAAGGAATTAAGATATGAAAATAAGATGAGGAAAGAAAATTCGCAAGTTCTATTCTCAGCGGAAGACACTTCCATCAAAGTACAAAGTCTGAAGTACCTTGAAGAAGGTTATACTAAGTTCAACATTTAAGTAGGTATTCCCGCGGAGAATTCAAAAGTTAAACAAGAGGTAAGAAGAACTTCACACTTCGTCTACAGTCCCGGTGTCACTTTGTACATTCGTTGAGACGCACGGCGAATGTACGGCTTAGTTTTGTGGACGTTTGAGTGCTTTCTAATAGTGTGATAAAGTATTGTTCTGGTCTTCTTCTTCATCAAAGTCAAAATCAAATCATTTATTTCAAATAGGCACATAAAAGGCACTTTTGAACGTCAAAATTTACAAGAAAATAGTATTGATTCTAGTTGCCCCTTCCAAAAGGTAGTTTCGTATGGAGAAGAATGGGCAAGAAACTCCACCGTTACTCTTTTAAAATGTTTTACAGTATTATGTAGGTTCACATTAATTATGTAATTATATGTGAAGACGATGCACCTAGAATAAAATCACTATACCACAATAGGTAAAAATAATTAAATATAATGCAAAGACAGGTAAATTAATTATGTGATAGATACATGGTGCTCACAAATTTACAAATATTGAAAAGTGGATGATGTTTCCAAAATTTTAACAAGTATTAATTTAGTGTGTGAGTTAAAGTAGTTAAGTACATAATGTAACCATCAATGTCATAATAAATATAAATTATACAATTAAATTAGCAACCAGTTTGATTTTGTCTACCCTATAGATAGTCCTATGGAGCAGCAGCTTCGGGTCGCTGGTACGACTTTTCTCAGATCTTGTTGGCCTAAAACTTCGCCACTTCCACGGCGTCATCGGTGGCAGCACAGAGGTCACTTTGACTGCAAGTTTTGGGACACAGAGGGCAAGATAGAAGGTGGGGCATAGTTTGCGACATAGCTCCACATCAACACCCAGCTGCCGTTCCGTCGAGGTAGCCCCACTTTACCAGGTTGGAGTTATATCTTCCCACTTGTGTTCGGAGACGGTTCAGGGACTTCCAAGTGGACCATGAAAGGTTTACACCCTGCAGGAAGATGCTCCTTTGGTAGATAGTAAGTGGGAGGGGGAATAGTGTCTTGCCATAGTTTGCAACGGGCGTCAGGTTTCCTGGTAGAGACGCTGTCGATTTAAGAAGCTGTGCCTACTTTTAGCCGTTGCGTTGATAGTTTTGCGCCAGATGGTAACATTCAACATTCGTAATGAATAAAAGAAGAGTCAGTTTTTTGCGGCGTCGTCTAAAATATGGATATCTTATTAAGGATCAGTTCTCAAGCCAAAAAACTAAGGCAATCTTTCGAAACGTTTGTTTACTGTTGCTTCTATCAGATGATTAACAGAATACTCTTTATTGCAAACCAAAATAAAAGGAAATAAATTTGGTCAATCCAAAAGTGCACGCCTCATAATCTCATTCAATTCTATAAAAAATAACAAAAGAAACGAACGAAATGTCCAGTCGTATTTGTATATTACTAATTACAATTACACTACATTGAATTTGACCGTGATTTTCGAGAGGACTTGGTTTTCGATAATACTGAGGGGTTTAAAAAAAATCGACTCGATTAGTTAAGTTTTTCGGGAGTTATCGTGACCACGCCAGGATCCATACACACGGACACACGGACGTCCACAGAAAAAAAAAAATGAAACAGTTGTTTCATTGTTTTAAATAGCAAAATGTCTTGTGAAAATAACATGAGTGTTGAAACTAGTGTTTTTCTTGACGATTGTGTGTGAATATTATTCTACAAGTGCGATATGAAGTAAATAGAGACATTTTTAGCTCAAGGAATAACTTGTTCTTTGTAAGGCGAGAGTAGAGCACTACCTCATGCGCTTCGCTTATGAGGCGTGCAAAACAACTATTTTGGTTACGAGCCATAATAATAGGTCAGAAATCTTTAAATGACCAATTCCATTAAAGATTTCTGACTAGATTTCTTAATACTTTTTCAATAGTCAATACTCTTTTTCAAACTCAAACTCAAAGCATTTATTTTAAATATACCATTTACAGGCACTTTTGAATTGTCAAAGAGTCGGTCAGTTAATCAGAAAGTTGAACGGGTAAGAAACTCCAAGGACACTCTTTTTAAATCAAGATATTACAAAATCCTGGGTACATTATTCTTGTTGCTTCTGTATGCGAGAACAATGAAAAAAATATATATATATGTACTTCATTTGCAATCCACAATGTGTACATAAGCGGTAACTTAAAATTATATGTCATCATTAAGGATCCTTTCGGGCGCAGCAAAATAGTAGGAGAAAGGAAGCTTTCAAAAACATACCTTATCACTTATCTTGTTTACTGAACTAAATAACTGACGGCACGGTTGGCACAGTGGTTAAGCGATTGACTGCTGCGCTGCGTGTCGAGGGTTCAATTCCCGCACGGAACAAATATTTGTATGACCTACAATTAGTTGTTCCGGGTCTGGCTGTTGGTGTATGTGAGTTTGAATGTTTGTAAACGCACCCACAATACAGGAGAAATTTCTAAAGTGGGGAAACGTTTAAAAAAAAAAGAATAGTAACATAAATTATGTTTTTTTTAAACATATTATTCGTATACTATTTCATGGACTCAAAAAGCAGGGCAAATAAATTGAGTCTTGACAACTGCGGGCCGATCCATTTCGAATACCTGTATGTTTTCATGACTGTTCTAAGATAAAAGTTCTTTTGGCTTCTAAACTTCGGCAAAAGAATATTAATGTGACATTTGCGAGTACAAGAAAGTAGGAAAATGGAGATACCTAACATTTACATGTTAATTGTTAATAACATTTGAATAGCAAAAGATCTTTACCGCGAGAGCCATACTTATTATTTAATATTTTTGTTGGAATCGGGAATAAAAGTTACATGAATGATTCAAGCATGTATTTGTTATTTTTATGGTTCCGTACCTCAAAAGGATAAAAACGGAATCCTTATGGGATCACTTCGTTGTCCGTCCGTCGATCTGTCAAGACCCTTTTTCTCAGGAACGCGTGGAGGTATCAAGTTTAAATTAATATTAAATACGTAGATATACGGCGCCAAGGAGCTCTTTATATTTTCTTTACTATTCTTTTGCTCTTTTTTTTTTTTCTTTATTTGCACGCTTATATCTAGTAAGCAAAACATGTTTGTTCTCATTATTAACACTACCATCTTTTGTACCATGTTTTAGCAAATAAATTATATTATTATTATTATTAAAAAAATAAGCTTCTAAGTAAACGCAATAAAAAAATACGGCCATTTATGCGACATAAAAAATATGTCGCATAAATGTAATGTTTTCCGTATTTTTTAGTTTTAAGGTGTATTTTTGTTGCTGCAATGCCAATAAACGCATTTTTCTTTCTTTCTTTCTTTTCGCATAAATGGCCGTACTTTTTTAACATACTCGCAAATAAATCAACTCCTATAGGGTACTTCCCGTTGATTCACAGCATAAGTAAAGGAAAAAGTCCGAAACTAGTTAATTTTTAGTTCTATCACATTTTTATTTAAATTCCAAACTTACATTTGCATTTGGAGAATTGACCGTGACGTATATTGAAGTTTGGGAGAATATTTAGTAGTATATAATAACAATATAATATATAATAGTATACAATAATATAATATAATAAATTATTATAGAACACAACTTATTCTTTGCTGATATAATTAATGTATTAATTAATTTACAATATTTGGACAAAAGACGCGTTTTTTCTATATTAACATGACAGGCAGACGTAATTACTCATAGACAAGAGATGTAGTCACTTCAGTATTTCCAACCAGTATCTATGTAGTATTTATTTATGCTTCATGTTATTAATTATGTTTCTTAACAATGTTTAGTTTGATTTTGGGATAACTTCATCCCAACTACGGAACCCTGCATTGTGCGTGGTCCGACTCGCACTTCGCCGGACTTTTCATTAACGTCATGAAAATCAAAGTAGTTAATCAACGGTAAAGTTTATTTGCGCTAAAAGTGTAGGTACACTAATTAGCATCGTAAGTCAGTCAATCATTTGTTATAATATTTCAATAACAGTTACAATTTATGTACCTACTTCATCAAAATCTTGTACCTATGTAGTTGTAGATGGAGTTCTAAAATCGTATCCTAATCCCTGTGACAAACTCAAACTGTTTATAGCATTTAAAATACATATATATATATATATACTCCCTCATACACATATACACACACACACACATACACGCACATACGCATACACACACACCCCCTACACTCACACACACCCGCACACACACACACACTCATACATACACACACATACATATTGTTTTCTAACCGCTTAGTGATACTTCGTTAAGCTAGTTAGCTGTAATACAAGAACCCTGCAAAAGGCTGTTAAGAAAAGGTCTATTTGCCAAAGTAAAAAAAAAACTAAGTCAATTAGAAGTACAACATACAAAAACTTAGTTCGAACTAATCTAAGCTCCTGTGACATTCAACTTACTTCCAATGCTCTAACTAAGTTACAAATAAGTAAGTAAGTAAGAACAAAACTCTCCAAGCGCCGATCTATTTAGAAATATTGCTGTACTCTAACTTCAATACTCGTAACTATATTAAGACAAACGAAATAGCCAGTTTATCTAATTTCCTTTACTACTAAATTCATGGTAGACACTAAAGCCGTCTTCACATATGTGGGTCCCAACTCCCCAATAAAACCTGGACTTTGTTTTCTACACGTTAGAGTATACATTCGGTTGGAAGCTTGACTTTAATCAGCTGATTGCTGAGAACAACTTTTATACGTTGTAAGAACGCAATTTGTGCAGTTCGAAGATACATGGATGTCATAAAGTTGATTACCCCTATTTTGGCTGGATACGGCATTCGTTACTTGAGTGCGAGCGAAAAGGATTGCTTAGCCGTTCACTTGTAGAAGTTTCTTTGTAATTTTAATTTGCTTAGCTGGCAAATAAATGGGAGTGTACACGTCGTATTTATTTGGAACTAGAATTAAATTACGAACATTGTGATGGAGTTTAATCTTCAGTAATTGCTTTTGGGAGTTGGTAATTTAATTTGGACGTGGTGTTGGTGTTTGAATTTGGGACGTCTGAAGGTATTGTACTTTATAATATTATTTACGAAAAAGTTAAACATATTAAAAATAAACTAGTATGAGATGATTTCAACAATTAATATACGGATTTGAATTAAGAGGGCGCACACGGGTCTACTAGCGTTATTCCTTTAAAATAATATTATCTCGTCAATGAGAAGGAATTTTGAATAACGGCTCAATAAGCACCCTCGGTAAGTGTATCTAGAATTTTCTAATACCTTTTATAAACTTATATTGAGACACGAAGCAACAAAATTCGATCTAAAGAAAAGCGGCCACATTCCTCTAGATCGTATCTTGTTGCTTCGTGTCTCAATATGAAAGTTTATATAAGGTATTAGAAAATTCTAGACACACTTACCGAGGGTGCTTATTGAGCCGTTATTCAAAATTCCTTCTCAGTCACGAGATAATATTTTTTTAAAGGAGTGGCGCTAGTGGACCGGTGTGCGCCCTCTTAAACGTGAAATGAAGAATAACTAGTCAGAAAATAGTGGGGCTGCTCTATTCTGTGCAGTCAACCGACCTCGATTGCTGACATCGATAGTAAGGTAAGCAGGCAGCCGGATTATCAACATCCATTGACCATCGAATATATTATATTGTTGTTATGTTAGTGTTGTGTTTGTTGTTGTTGTTAAATGCAATATTAATATATAATTTAATACAAAAATAAATGAATAAATTGACATACACATTAAATTCGAAGAATAAATAAATTAGTGATAACATACAGTATCTAATACTGTTGTCAAAACAGAAAGATAGGAAATAATTTAAATATTTGGTAATAAGGAAAATCATAAAAGCGTTCTTCCTCTCTCCTATTTATTTAACATTTAACTGTGGCCGACAGGGTCCAAAATTGTTTATATTTATTAATACTTACCACCTGTATGTGTATTATGGATTCCAATACAGGTTAATTGAATTGAATTGATATGTTTTGGGGTGATTAATATTGAGTTATTGACTAGTCACACCGCGGCACCGTGGACAAATAGCTACATTGACTAGTCACATCGCGGCACCGTGGAGAAATAGATACATTGACTAGTGACATCGCGGCACCGTGGACAAATAGCTACATTGACTAGTCACAGCGCGGCACCGTGGAGAAATAGATACATTGACTAGTCACACCGCGGCACCGTGGACAAATAGATACATTGACTAGCCACACGGCGGCACCGTGGATAAATAGATACATTGATTAGTCACACCGCGGCACCGTGCACAAATAGATACATTGACCAGCCACACGGCGGCACCGAGGATAAATAGATACATTGATTAGTGACACCGCGGCACCGTCGACAAATAGTAACATAGACAGAATACTCTTTATTATGTATAACATAAAAATTACAGACATAAATGTAGAAATTAACACAATATCCATTACTCATGATTAATTAAAATAAATAAGACAAGCAAATAATACTTGTTTAAGATATTGGAAGAGCGGAATCTCCTGACACGGGCTTATTTGCTTAAAAGGAGGTTCCAATCACTAGTAAACCAGTAGTATTTACTAGTAGTAGTATTTACTTGTAATATTATTTTTGTTTTCGTTTTTCTACTTAAGCTATGTTTCTAACTTATTCGACCATTGCACGTTGCAATATCCCTTTAAAACAAAAAATCAAGGAACTGTGAAACCTTGTTAACATTATCGCGGTTTCTCGACAAGATTAAATGCTCTGTGGCGTGTCGTGGACTCGCGGAGTTTCCAGCTAACAACTTATTCTGACTGCCAAGTTAACTCCGACTGTATTCTTTTTATTTTTATTGTATCCTCTCGTTGTTATGTGTTGGAAGAGGAGAATTCATCATCTACATGTGTAAAGGTTTAGTTCAAAAGATTTTCAGAATTAAAAAATATATGGTTTTCGAACAAGCAGACAGGGTTGTCAGTGGTCACCTCTTAACATCAGGGGGACCCACGATCTGACCATCAGTTGGGTCCCTGATGGTAAGATGTCACTGCTGCCTATGGCCATCTGCAATACGAGAGGTATCGTAGAGACAAAGTTGAAATATCTCACGTGTCTGGTATTACACAGGCGATGAGACATTTCAGTCTCCTTTCCCCCCATTCCTTTTAGTTAGGCCCCACAAATAGTCAGTACGTACCACCACACAATTTTCGTTTGTCGCACCCTGGGCAAAAGTGGTAGAGGCACTTTACTGGCGAGCTCCGAGTTGCACATTGCATACAATAAGGGCTTCCACGCTTAAGTTCGCCGCTAGAGGCGTTAGTGTAGAGTAAGGTCTGTAGATGTCAAATATACTGAACCTTCACTGTTGCGAGATTTTTTATCACGGATTTTAACTAATGATTCATAATTATTGTAATGGTTGTGCCATTCCTGATTAATTATGACTTAAGATTTTAAGTAAAAAGTTAGGATCTAATTTGGTAGCACTTAAAGGAAGAATAATATTTGTCCGTAATATTTTTTTTTTTTGTCATATGGAAAGTATTTCTAGTTTTTTTTTAATGATAAATCGCGACTAAATATTCTATTTTTTCGTGAAATTTTGAACTTTGTACTGTATATTATTACGGTACTGTGACCAAAACAAGTTGCGTCTTTCTGGAACACAAAGTTTTCAAAGTCCTACTGGCAGGACTCCGGCGGATAAACTCTACACCAACAATAAAAGTAAAATTCACAAGAAATATGTGGGTACATTATCAGATTACTACCTACATTTATCTGTTCTTTATAGACTCGTATCTCGCAATGTCAAAGCCATTACATTACTTACAACTAAAAAAAGAAATCCATTTTGATACCAGCTTCGGAGTACAAAACCTTAATCCATCTAGAAAGTACTTTTAATATATTTTCCACTTTATCTTTGCCAGTCCCTCATAAAGCTAGAAATAATTTGAAAAGATTTTCACTTAGAACGAAACTTGTAAATGTCGAACTTTACTTGAAGTCACTTAATGTTCCCTCTATTCAGTATTAAAATGAGTCTGTAGTATAGTCTGTTTCTTTGAAGCTGTTTTTGAGACAATGTATTGTTAATTTTAAGGTCTTATAATATGTGATTGGCTGGCTGTAATTTTTTGTCTCTCAGCGGCTCAAAGGCAGAATAAGCAGAAGCCAAAGAGCCCAGACACTTGGAAATCACTTTTAAAGCGTTTCGTATTCCTGTCTCGAGCTGCACGATTACTACCAAATGCGTGCACTGACTGGACAGGTCCACTCAATCTGTGTGGTTCTTTCCTCAAAAGACCATTTCAATCTGCATGGTCTTCGCATGACCTGACCAAGATTATGTCTGGACTTTAAAAGAGACTGTGACCTCTGAGTTTGTTTCGGCATTTCTTCTCAGAGTAGTCAGATAGGAAACGCCGACCTCATCTAGTTTAAAAAACATGATTGACGTGTAAAAGTGTTCGTACAAACCTACTTACAGAAATAAAATCATTTATCATTTATCATTTACGACTTTCAACATGATTGACATTATGCTTTTCGATAGTGTCTATCCAATACATATTTGACTTTTCCATCATCGTTTTCCCAATAAAAAGCTCTTGGCTTTAGTAATTACAGCCACACGGCACCATCGACCAGGTTAAGCTGCGCTTGCCACGGTCGGTCCGTGGATGGGTGACCATCTTTACATACCAAGACCTCTACATCCCTTGGAAAGCACGTTAAGCCTTTGGGCGCGGTCGTCATTCGTGAATATTTGACAGTCGTCAGAATCCCGAAAGTCTGACAACCAGTCTTACTAAGTCAGATCGGAGGTCAGATAGGCAGTCGCTCCATGTAAAATTCTGGTATTCAGCTTGTTAGAGTCAACGAGAACGTATAAAACCTTTTTTTTTAATTTGTTTTTATTCTTCTTCATTTTAAATATTTTGCATCTTCAACCGTTTTCGAGTAATTTGACATTTTATATTTTTTGCGGTACACAACATTGAAAGAAAAAAAAATCAATGCATGATTTTTTTAATTATTATTATCAGCTTCTATCTTTCTTCTACATAATAATCAACCATAAAATGACAATTATCTTTAGTAGTCTTACGAGTACAAATCGTTACAATTTTCTATCATTTTGAGCAGGTTATTTGACTAAAATAGTCGATTTCTGCAAAAAAACCCTGGAAGTACTTTATCGGCAGAACGTTCCAAAAACGTATACAACTACTCAGCTATCCAACGAGGTACAATAAGATACCAGATATCTTCAAAAAAATATAAAATGTCAAATTACGAAAATGGTTGACATTTGCATAAGAGTCATCAAGCGTCATTCGGTTGCAAATAACCTCTCCTACAACCCTTAATGGATTGCCGATATGTAACTAATAACCCTGTATATGTCCTTTCATGTATACACGAAGCCAAATAAAATATATTATAATATTTTCATTATTTATTTGCTTATATCTAACACAGCTGCATCGGTTAGACTGGAAGCTGACTCCAATATAGTTTTTTTTTTAATTATTAGTTTTGAGGGCTTTATCGCTGATCGATAACGTCACCCTGTAACATCAGCACAATCAAAAAACAGTTAACACTCATTTTAAAATAAAAAATGCTAGTTTGTACAGTATCCTAGCTTGTTCCGATAGAAGACAAGCCAGGATAGCATTACACTCTCCAATATCGTACTTATTTGTTGGACCAAATAAGCTAAAACGCAAAGCATCATTTCGTACACACTCCATCAAAACAAGTTGCACATATTCGACTACTCCACATTCTTCACTGTTGGGTGACGTAACCTTTTTCATCAGAAAAACAAACTTCTTTGATAACTCCAATATAGTTGGGAAAAGGCTAAGCCGATAATTTTTTTGCTGATAAAATATGGCTTTGTTAAGGTCGTGGGAATTAACTAGACGTGATAAGCACAGGGCCGGTTAATGTAGCGATAAAAAGGGGGGACCTATCTCTATCAGTGTACCTATGTCTTTCGCTAGAATGATGCCACTGGTGATAGCAAAGGCCTATTTAAGTAACAAGATTAACAGTTTTTACTACCGTTTCATAGGTTGGTACATAAGTACACACGTATACAGGGTTGCAGGGACATCGACGCGCAACTTGTTGCTATGGATTCAGTACATGATTCTGAACCTTGTTGAAATTTTTCGTCGGTTATTAAATAATATATTTGCTGTTCCATACATTTTCACCGCGTAGATATTGCACTTTTCTATGAAACAGCAATTTTTTTTTTGATAACCTACTTAAAATTTCTACGCCAGGGGGTCTAGAATCATCAGCTTGCCGTCTGATAAGGACCAGGCTCGGGTCGACGGCGCGTCGTGTTCCACGCGCGCCTCAAAGAGATGTCAGCACAATTGACGGAGTCCGATAGGGCCGATGCCTGCCGGGGTCGCGGATTGTTCGAAAGAGTTACCGTGGCCCTGGCGCACAGGCAACTGAAAGAAGACGGGTGGGTTTTAGTCAGTAAGAGTCTGGGACGCCCTTCCGCTCCGCCCAGAGCGCGAGAGGCCATTTGACGATTTCCCAAGCAAAAAAAAAAAGGGGGATCTAGAATCATGTGCTGAAATTTATGGTTACAGTTGGTGCGTCAATTTCCCTGCCACCGTATATAAATTTCCGACGTAACCACGTATCAAGAAACACAAACATAATTTGGGACTGATTTTTCAACATTCAGCTATATTTAAACGATAAATATGACAGTTTGACATATTTTCAAATTAAAGCTGTCACACCACAATATTTATACCTCAGATAAAAATTATCTGACTATTAAAAATCAATCCTTTATTGTTAAAATAAATAATATCCTGAAAATCGAGCGACAAGAGAACCCAGTCATTGGTTATTTCTTAGTAATGTTGAAAGCATTTCTCAGAAACGGACGTTTCTGAGAAATGTAAAGACAAAACTACCTACAGCGTGCAATTATTGCGACTCATAGCTCCAGCAGCGATGAAATAAACTCTCAAAGGATACACAGCATTTTAATTGGAAATTGTAATATGGCTTCGAGTAACGATAAATAACGTCCTTAATAAACCAACTAGTTGCCTCTTATTTCTTTAGCATTTCGCTTTTAACTATTTATGCCAGAATTTGTTACTTGTATATTTCAGAACGTGATTGGGACAAGAAAAAAGAGGCTTAAGGCCAGCAGTGGGTGAAGTCAGACTGTGGATGATAAAGATGCTATTCCAGTGTCTTAAAAATACGTGGTGCTCGCACTATCACTGTTTTTATACGACTTTCTAGAAAAACTAGGTTCTCTCTAGGCCAGCCTAATGTCAGTCAGAAATACTGCCAAAAATATAAGAATTACGAAATATCAAATGACCTCTCCCGCTCTGGGCGGAGCGGAAGGGCGTGATAGACTCTCACTGACTAAAATCCACCCGCCCGTGTTCCTCAGTTGCCTGTGCGCTAGGGCCACGGTAACTCTTTCGAACAATCCGTGAACCTGGCAGGCATCGGCCCTTTCAGACCCCGTCAATGATGCTGACATCTCTTTAAGGCGCGCGTGGAACACAACGCGCCGTCGACGCGGGCCTGGTCCTTACCGGACGGCGAGCTGCCCATTGCTCGCCGTATATCTTTCACTTTCAAGACCGGTATGAAGACCAGTATAAAATATGAAGCTTTCATCTCGAATACAAATAAATCCCGGAGTCTGGATTCGTGCCCGATTGTTGGCAATGGGCTCGCCCTCATTACTTTACATTTACATTTAACGTAACTGTAGAAATGTGGGTGTATTATTGGTGGTGTACCTATAGTACACCCGCATTTGTTTGGCTGTTTGTGTAATTGAGTTTAAATGTTTGTAAACGCATCCACAATACATGAGAAATTCCTAGTGTGGAACAAATATTTAAAAAAAAAATCGAGCCTGCCCAATCCTTCGGGCAAACTAGGCGTGGTGCTATGTAACAAAAAATACAACTATAAAATATCATAAAAATTATCGTTCATACATTTTATTCGTCATTATAATGCACTTATGTATGCTTTCAAGAATATTAAAACTTAACAATCAACATAAAAAATACTTTTTATCAAACATTGTACGTCGCTGCTCAAAAGGACCAAAAGAGGTCCTTGAGGAACAACCACAGAGTTATTTAAAATAGAGACACAATACAAAAAGGAAACTCCTCTCGTTCTACAAAACTGCGGAGACAAAGAGGAAGCACTGTATTCAACTCGACACAAAGCCTTCGTAACGAAAGAAACCTCTCTAGAGACACACAGATGTTAATTGAAAATAGCAAAGAATTGAATTCGGTTGAAGATTTTTCCGCTTTTTTTTGCAGCCTTCTGTAGTACCCTATAGATGACTTGTTTAAAGTGAGGTTGGTTATTATTTGAAACTAGGTGACCCGACAGACGTTGTCTTGTTCTAGATCCATAGAAAAAGCACTTTTTGTTTTTCCTGAGTTTTAACATGTTCCGGGATATTTTTCCATTTTTTATTTTCATTAAAACCTAATTCAGACTGTTACAAACATTTTAAAATAAAAAATAGCCAAATCGGACAAGCCGTTCTGAAGTGATACGCTTGCCAACGAACAGTATGTATATTTAAAAAAAATATTTATATCCCTTTCCATATCCAAGTCCATAGAAGACAAACAAACATTGTATAAGTATTCATTTGTCAAATAGAAAAACCAGTTATGTGCAAAAGCTGCAAGAATTATAGTGCCCATGTCATACAAACGGATGATGCCGTGAATACTATAAAAGAAAAAGGATCAGTTTTTATTAATAGAGAAGCATAACAAAATAGAGTTTAAGAAGCTAATCCAAAGGTAGAAAAAAAATATCACGTCTCAGAAAGGAAATTATGTCCAATAATAAGCAAATGCTTGAGGCATACAATTTAAATTATTGACATATATTACTCATTAAACATACACATACACACATTAAACACATTTTTATATTTTATTATTATTTTTCGTTTAATTATCTTTGTACATATTAATTATATTTTTACAAAAAGCATAAAAACATGTAAAAATATAAAAAGTAGTGGCCCATCGGCATCAGGAACGGGGTCCAAACTGCCGGTGGTCAGGGCTCTAGAGAGAGTTACCTCCTCACTATGCGTGTCGTCTCCAGAAGTACTACTTTCTGAATCAAGCCCTTGACCCAGCTACGCATTGAGAGCTTATGAGAGGTGTTGGTCGAGGCTCTCCGCTATTACTCGTAGGTCATTTACTGTAACGATTATCGATACAATGATTGCAAAGTCCACGTCCCACATGTCGACAACCTCGTGCGCTAAGTCAAGATACTTCTTTCTTTCTTTCTCCGCTTTCACGAGATTCACGTCATGAGGGAGAGCGATATCAAAAATTATTACACGGCACTCTCATCGATCTATCACCACAATATCAGGCTTATTACTACATTATTTCTAAGATTTATATTGTATTTTACCTATTTTTATTTTTGAATAGATATTTATATTTTTCCATATATCGGGACCATGGGGTCCCGGTTCTTTGGAAGGCGTAAGAGGGGCTTTTTTTTTTTTGTGGGAATTCATCAAATGACCTCTCCCGCTCTGGGCGGAGCGGAAGGGCGTGTCAGACTCTTACTGACTAAAACCCACCCGTGTTCCTTCAGTTGCCTGTGCGCCAGGGCCACGGTAACTCTTTCGAACAATCCGCGACCCCGGCAGGCATCGGTCCTATCAGACCCCGTCAATGGTGCTGACATCTCTTTCAGGCGCGCGTGGAACACGACGCGCCGTCGACCCGGGCCTGGTCCTTACCGGACGGCGAGCTGCCCATTGCTCGCCGTCCGCAAGTCCGCGCCTACGGTGGCCGACGCCCAGGGTGTCTTCTCCTGCGGCGACTAGGGGCGCGAGGGCGCAGTGATTGCCTCTCCCTCTCGCGCTCCGCCTCCTCCTTCGCGAGCATTACTGCTGGCTGAAGCTAACTCGCAGAGGCCCCATAGACAATTTTAACAAAATGCAGAACCAATCGACGATTATCCCTGTATGCACTGTGCAAGTGCACCCAAGGATAACCCCCGGTTGGTGCAGGATTATTGCAGAATATGGAAAATAAAATATATTAGTCTATGGGTTTGGGTGGCTATATTAGACTGGTTACCAAGAACTATGGAAGGACTATGGCTCCTGCCTGATCAATGTTTTTTATATAGACGGATAAAATCGCAGGGGTGACTTACACACTCAATAATGGGCCCCCGCAAACTGTCTTTAGCACATAGTGACGTAGCGACAAGGAGGCAACATAGAATGAGGTGCTTGAGGAGTGGACAGGTATTCCACGGCTATCTAAATAATCCCAGAGCCCAAATGATGCTTAAGATCCCTACCAGCACTTATTGGAATACTTCGTTCCTCCGAGCACGTTTGCTCTTGCGAATCTCTACTCAAGCCGGCCAGTAAAGGCAAGAAAGAGGTAAGAGCTCTGTTTCTCATCAGTAGTCACTCCAGCCAGCCAATAAAGGCAAGCTAGAGGTGAGGAAAAAGGTACCACTCCCGGGAGATAGGGCCCGTGCCCAACAGCTCGCCACATGCTGCTGCGGGTTTCTGTATCTCTCTTGATCTGGCTCCTCACCCTAAACCTGTTCCAGCAAAATAAACTAAATTAAACCTTAGACCAAAAGTTCGGAGCGCGCAAGCCCCGCCACACGACGTCAATGTAAAGATACGGTATTATTACAGTCAAGAAGAATATCGTTAAGTTACATCTACATTTTATATTAATGCACTACAGTTATCTTCTACTTAATATGTATGCAGTATGGTAAACAAATAACATCTGCATTTCTTCTTTAACATCCAAACCAACAAACTAGCTGAACTTAGCATACAGAATTAATCTGGTCCAGGTTTTCTACCATCTCCACTATGCAGGCCGTAGTAGGTACTGTTGAACAAGCTGTTTGATATACAGGTAAAAATATTCATCATTCCATTTTCATACTTATGGCATGCTTAAGAGAGTAATGTAAATAATTGACTACGCAGCACACTCACAACAGATTATTCCAAAAACTCAATGAATTTAATTCAATTAAACCATTTAGAGGCACTTTTGAAATTGTCGAGGAGTCGGTAAGTCAGAAATATTAAGCTAGTAGGTAACATGGAAAAGAACGGGCAAGTAACGCCATCGACACTCTTTTAAATTATGTAGTTACAGAAATATTAGGCACACCATTCATGTTGAATTTAGAACGATGTAAAAAAGACGTACACGTTAAAAGAGTCCAGAGTACAGCAAATAGAAAAAAAAAAACAAAAATTTAATTATTGTAATGTAATGTAATTGTGTGTTTAAAAGTGGTTGCAAGTTAGCAGCCTGAGTATATAAATTCAAATTAATTTGTCGCAGTTGGAAAGTCAGTTCTTATAATTATTACATAAAGGATCCCTGTAAAATACATATATAGTGTACATTATTCAAGCGTAATTTAACATACCAAATAGCTTTTTCGACTGTACTATCCGGTATCCAACAACTGCTAGCGAAACGATATATTACGTTGCTCAGCAAACAGAAAAAGCAAATGACGCTCAGTTTGTTGCAAACGTTCGCAAAAACTCAACTATACTCAACATTGCGAAGTATCTGACGTTAATATCGTCCGCCTTGAAAAAGGAAATATATTTTCGTGTTTTATTAAAGCAATTTTGGTCGTTCGTGGGTAGGGTCACCGCTTTGTTTGTTATTGTTTCAGTTTTTAAAAGGTCTATTGTTTTAATTGTTTCTTTTAGACCTGAATTTAAACTGCGGTTAGCAATTTAGTTTAAGGTGCTTTTTCTAATTTATCATCGTCATTGTCATCGCTGTCATGATCGTGATTTTTAATTTCTTTTTAGCTTCCGAAATTAATTGTATCTATAGAATGTACAGATTTGTTGAATCGTAAATTTCATGTGATGGTAACTTGGCTCACATATTGTATGTCTACGGTTAAGTACAAATCAAAACTTCTGACGTATATAACCAATAAATAATCATGAATATCCGTTCCGAAGTTATTGCATAAGTTTACGAGAAGCGCAAGATTTCCCTTATAAGAAGCAACCCTTATAAAGCAGGGGTTAATGGAGCTACCCGGAGTATGAATATTATGGCAACTAAATCTTTTATATTACTGCGGAGGCACCATCTTTGTAACGCTACATCAAGTCATGAATTAATTTGATACGCAAATTAATCTTAGTGCCACTGCCGTATAAGGTTGATTTTAGAGTGGATTTTAATAGGTTCTAATTGGTAATGGGGTAAGCGCATAACTATGGTCATAAAATTGAGTTTTACAGGCTACGCATGACGATAGTAATTGAAGTTCCTAGAAATCATGTGACGTTGCAAAATCAATAAATAACGCAACAAGTAGCGACATCTTGTGTCAGGCATTGACATGGCTGTCAGCGTGTTCTCTGTAACACTAGAGAAATTATGTCATGTAAATTATATACAAGAGTATTAGTTAATTTAAATAAATAAACATACAGACATAATTTCCCACATTTTATTTAAAACAATGCCTAAGAAATGGTAAATAACCAATAGACAAGAATTCTATTTAGTCTATGGTGGTGGAAGCTTCTCGAAGGTTTGTGACATTGATCCGGCAAGGGGAAGACCCGCAACGTGTCTGAAACGATACGAATAGGATTTGGAATAAGGACTTAGTTCTGGAGGAACAGACTGTACCCAAATAACCCGATGGGTTTCCAATAAGTCCCATTCGAAGCTGAATCCGGTGAGTGTTCAACCGTATTCTTTATTCATGCGGGATGGCGTGGCTCGTACATGTGATTTCGGACACGAGTGTATTGTTACAGGTCTGGCTGTTTATGCTAGCCTTTTTTCTCTTGTAGCTCTGCTACATAATTGAGACGTGATGCTTTGGAGTAGCCCCGTGGTCTGATGATTGGAATGGATCCGGGTGCAGGCAACCATTGAGGTGTGGTCATCCGTTTGTCAGGACGGCTTTACTTAGCCGATATCGGTGATGAGGGAAGTTCGCCGCTCCAGGTAACGAAGCGTCATTATCATACCCGTAAGCCACGTAACGTGCAAACACAAGGGTATCCTGTGTTTGATGCCAAGGGTCGTAGTCCTGTCAAGTGAAGGGATTAGTACTGAGAGATCACCAAGAATAATCGGTAAGGTAGCGATTTAGTCTATGAGAGAGTTAGGCCTATTGTATGGACTGGGTGATGAGACCAGTTGCTATAAAGTGTTGTGTCGCGGATTGCTTAGCATAATCTTATGTTCCCGTTGTTAGCATAACCTTGATAGGTAGGTACTTGTATGATTGAGCTAGTATTTATTAAGTGGTTCACCTCGCGGACTCGCTATAGCGACTCTGAGTTATTGTAATAGTCTCATTTCAGGTCAACACACCAATACAACTAGACCCGAGACTGGTTGTACTGGTGTGGAAGCCCAGGTGTATGGGGGAAGGTATGTGGCCAGCCACATTCAATATTGTGAACCTTCAATTGTAAGTTATTGTAATAAACATTGCATTGTGTAAGAAGGTACTTGTTTAATTGAATCTTTCCCTAGCAGCTTATTATACCCTACAAATTTACTTTAGCACGGTGGTGAGTAGTACAACACCGAAGGAGACCATCAACATCCAGTCTCCTAACCAATTCTGTACAACACCTAGGGCCGGGTTACAATCATTGACGGCAAAATAATGTTTTTATTGCATTCAGGATATGAAATGAGGTAGATATATTGTATATTTAATAAATATTTTTGAGCTGCTCATCAGGATTTAAATACACATTGAAATAACGCTCCGATTATTCAGATTCGAGCAATTATCAAAATTATAGATAAAATTAAAGGCAATATCGCCGAACGAATTTCCGATACTTGCCACGAGCAATATTTTATATCCACTGTTAAGCACTTAATTCAATAATTAACAATTTTGAGATCCATTATTGAGTCCGATTTATGAGTAAGTATTTTCGTAGGTATAATAACAAACTTAACATTTAAGGGTATATTTATAAGCGATGATTAAGGTTAAGAGATGCTTAGAAGTCAAAAATGTATGTTTAAACAGTCACTAATCATTACTTAACTTTAAGCAACGTTTATAAATAAAGTAATAAATTATGAAATTCTTCATTGAATTTATATTAACTTCACGCGTTAATGTTTACGACTAAATACGGACGTCCAATAAATACACCATCGTGTTTGGTAAAGGCTTGACCGAGGTTTAGCTTTCCATCGTCATATATATTATTCTAACAACTTCTTTGTACGGGCAGAGCGCACAGCCACGTAGCTGATTTTACATTAATAAATAAAATTATCATAAATCTGTACTAATATTTTAGAGAGATAAAATCTGTAAGGTTGTAGGGGATAATCTTCGGATCTACTGATCTGATTCCGAAAACTTCAAACATTCAGTAATGGGAAACTACAGTAATACCGAGTGTCAAGATATATTTTATGTTAAAACACTAATCACTAATAATCACTTTGCTAATATTAAATTTAATAATCAACTTCAGTTAATATTTTAAACTTGTTCACGTCCTTACATATACAACAGTAATAATCGACCTCAAGTCGACGGTCCAGCCGATATTGCGCTCTTGCGGCAATTTCTGCGGAAGGTGTCATTGTGACGTGTACGAAGTCGCGGGCAGAAGTTAGTGTTAAAATAGAATGTATCAAGAAAACTAAAGAAAGTTATCACAGTGTCACGGATCCCAGCAGCGATATAGAAGAACACTCAAAAAAAGATAAAACCAAGACAATATTTGAAACCAACAATTTTAGTAACAATTTTCAAGTATACACATATGAGAATAAATATAATGATGACAAATCTATTATATATAGAACGATATTAAAGGATCCATTCCAGAGAACGTCCCACGTAAATCTAGACGTAAGTAAACTAGACGAAAATATATCTTCGTAATAATTGTATTCGCAAAAGAAAATCCTGTGAATATGTCTATGTATTTATATATGAAATATATTTATCTCGATAGGCCTTTTATGACGAGACGGACATGAGACGAGAATATTATAACCTATGTTATTAAAAAAAGCCGTGAAATAGCCATGACATTGATCGAGCTATTGATTATGGTCCTTTGATAATTGACGTCCATCTGTAGCAAATTAAGTTTTATTGAAAGAAAATAAATAGAATAAACAATTATTTAGGATCAATATTGCAAAGTTTGCTCTTGTTTGAATGATTATACTGACAAATGTTAGTGTGCTCTTCCGGATATAAAATAAATACTGATGGACATTACATTAACTTCCTGTGTACATGTTGTAATTTAATAATATCAAATGTTCTAACAAACACAGCTTTGACTTCCCGTTAACATACCGTTTTGAATATTATCTTTAACCTGTATAACTTTAAAATTTTCTTAAGTTTTTTGCAAATTGCAGCTCTGTTTTACGTCGTATGTTGATCAAAATGCGATTTGCGTCTATAGAAATGATATATTTACTGAATAATAATCATCAATTTCATATCAATCGTCAAACTTTGGAAATTTTTCCACCTAAATATTTTTCTAATTCTTATTAACTTCTTCTTCTTTCTTTTTTATTCTTTATCTTCTTCTTTTTTAAATTTTAATGTTAGGTTTTTTTTAAATATAGCTGCAATTTGCAAAAAAAAGACAAAGTAAATTTGTATTTTGCGGGCTACATCTGAGGATTCACCTCAACGAATATTGAACTGCTGACTTCCTGTGGTCAAAATGACACCTTCGGCAGAAATTGCCGCAAGAGCGCATTATCGGCTGGAACGTTGACTTGAGGTCAATGATTACTGTTGTGTACGTGAACAAGTCTCAAGTATTAACTGAAGTTGATTAATAAATTCAATATTAGCAAATTGGTTAGGGTTTTATTTGTAATCGACAAGTATATTACACCCGGAGGAAATGAGAAAGCATCCATTCCTATACTAATGTCAAGTTAGTCATAATTTTATGATGACGACGAAATTTAGATTTAATCAACACAAACAACATAAATGTTGTTGTTGTTTTTTTCAACACAAATTAATCTTCCCACTTAAAACGAAACAGACTTACACACACTGTTGTTTTCATGGAAACAGTAACAGTTCATACAATTAGACCTCGACTGTTCTTACAGAAGTAAATAAAACAATAACTAAAGCCCACAATGTTCTCATAGAAGTACATGATGAAGAAAATAACAACGAACCTAGAGAATGTAACCACGCTATTACTGGAATGAATATAGTTGACATTGTATGAAACAATTACACAGCAGTTTGGAGACGACTGACGACGGTAAGGTCGGACAAACGATTTACAAGAGTAGTTTGAGGTCGGGAAAGGTTATTTGTAGAAAAAGGTGGTTAGATACTTGTTAACAAAAGTGTAACGCAACATTTTTGTTGAGTAGATGTTTAATGGTTCGTACAGTAATCGAAAGGAGTATTTTTTTACAATATGAATATCAATGTTTGTAATGCATCATGTACTGTTGAGGGAAATAATGATCAGCTGAAAATAAACAATTTAGCGTTTCATGCAGAACGACCAACATTACCACCCATTCATTTGGCACGTTTGGCATGTTTGCCACCCATCACTAATATTTCCAAATTATTAAAATACTAACCATAGCTTAACACATCAACCTAATTCTTCACCCATGCCTAAATAGACATTTCAAAATCCTAATTCAATCCCATCCTTTAATTCTAACATCCACATCCACGTACCACGGATGGATGTATCCCCCCCGGACATAAAACCGTTTAGTGGATAATGAACTGAGATTAACGAGCCGCAAGAGTGGGGCCGAATGGGATAGTCATTTCTTTTGTGTGACTGCCGTTTTTGAATATTGCATTCCGACTTTTGATTGGTGAGTTGAATGTCAATGAGAATGAGCTTAGTATATTTTGAATTTAGAAAAGTAGGAAAGAAAGGCCTGTACAGTTTATTGACCCATATAGCGCAGTAGGGCCAAATGGGATAGTTAATTGTTTTGCGTGACTGCTATTTTTTTAATATTTTTGCAATATAAATTGGAGCCTTTAGTTTGTTGCGCAGTCAATTGGAATAAGGTCAATGGATTTTGAAAATAGAAAAGCAGGAAAGTAAAAACCTTAAATTTCATTGACACATAACGCACATTTATCTACGGGGACGTAATTTATTTATTTATTTATCACAAACACTGCTGTCATTAATTACTAAACTATATACTAAACTATATACACTATGTACACTATATTATACTATTATTATTAATAATAATAATAATAGCAAAATGCTTATATGGATGTGATTTTATAATTCGTCCGACAATGGGTTTTTTACTGCAACCATTTACAGAATGAAACTTCATTGGTTTGGCAAACAAACAATTTTATGTCTCAACCAATATTGAATACTATTCGACCAGTAACATTATTCTTTCCATACAGTGAATTTACTTAAGAATTTGGTCACGAGTGTAGAAGCGATGCGGTAGCCTGAAAGCGGACTGGCTCAAATGTAGGTAGACCGTAGCCCTGAAGTATTATCCCACGTCCAAGAAAAATAGCGCGAAGGCAAGGTAAGTAAGACTCTTCATAAATAAACAAGTCACTTCGCACAAATGAAAATTCAGGGGTAATATCACAAATTCAGTGTAATATCACAACAGCGACTGTAGCACCTCTAGAGGAAATTTTTCACAAATAAATAAAACGCTGATTCAGGCATACCCTATTTCATACGGACTACGGACTCAATTTTCTTGAGTGCATTACGGTTACCAAATAAAATATTATTCGTTTTGACTTGGTGGTCGTTACTTAGCAACCAGCACGGTCATAACTCGGCAACCGGACGGTATAAACAACCGGCAACCCGATATTTTATTAGTGGATTTATGCGGATATCCGGATATCCGCAGGGACATGGTTTTTGTTAGGGTTATTTTATGGAATTTGCATGTGGGTACCTAGTAATGTATCGTTTTCGGATCGGTTGGGCCTTTTGACCGGGGACGGAGAGGGAAGTTCAAATTGTATATCGCCGCTCACCAAAGGCAATAGAAAGCTGTTCAAACATAACAAAATATGTTGCCTTCTATGAGTATATGAAATTTTGTTTGTATTTTACTAAAGTTACATTAATACGAATGCTAGAGATTTCAGTAATAAGGAGAAATTTGTGGTATATATACTTTGTTTATCATGCGTGTAAAAGAAACTTCATGTCTTGTAGAAAATATAGTAATAACATAAAACTATAGTAGAGCCTGTAAAAATAAAGAATTTTGGATCGTACTCAATTTTACGTATGAATCTAATGAAGTCATTATTATTGTTTAACATTAATTAATAAATTAAGTCTCCCTTTGTACGGTTATTTTTACTCGTGTATAAAGTTTTAATAAATAAATCATATTAAAATTGCAATACCAAAACGTTATAAATCAAAAACCCACGATACAAAGTACGATTTCGAGTTCCGAAGTTATATAAATAGCAATTTATATTGCAAGCGTATTTGCATTTTCATCTTTTTCAATTAGTATCTTCGTGTTCGGGAACCCGGGAACCCAGACCCGGGACCCAGCCTGTTGTCATAGCAACCAGTCAACAGCCCGAATAATTCCGATGCCAAGATTAATCGATCGACATCTGCGAAAGGCGGACAGAGTGTTTCCAGATTAGTCAATTGGGATTACTCTCCACCCTTTTCATAGAATATTGACCCCTATGTTGTATCGGTAACGGTGATTTTTGCTCGGGTTCTCAGGACTAGGGTAATAAGTCGCGGGAGGCTCGTTCGGAATAAGTGTACTGTTTATTCGAGCCTAATTTATGTGGTTCTCTTATTGTGAGCAATGGGCACGTCATAAACAGAGATGCCTGTATTTCGCCGCCAGTATTTTTGTGTCGAACAAATGGGAATAATGGACATGTAGTCGTAAATTGATTCTGAGATACGCTATTCAATGATAAAGTATCTCAGAATCAATTTACGACTATCCATTACTGGTAACTGCGTAATAAAGTAATGCAAGCGCAAGTAGTAGCGTAAGTTACGCAGTTCCTAGTTACGGATAGATAAAATACTGATAGCAGTGAATTAAAATCAAAGATCATGTACGGTTATTAAATGTGATAAGTAACCAAGGTTGTCGATATAGTTGAAGTTTAGTAAAAAACCGATGGATGTTTTCGAATTTTAATTTGATAAATGAACTATTTGTATTCTATTAATTAAATTAAATGTTCAACTATTTCGACGGCCCTGGTTACTTATCTCTTTTGGTGATGTACAAGTAAGTCTCAGAATCAACACTATTTGAATCTCAAAATTACATAAGAAAATGCTCGCCCACTTTCTAGCGCTTTAGCTGGGAATAAGAAATGGCGCAACACACTCCCCAGCAGCACATCTGTCTATGTTTGAAGAACTTAGTATGCAAATTAATTATCTTAACAAAACAAAAAAAAACATTTAAACATTAATTTGCCGCATGTCTGAATTAATAATGAAGAAAGCAAATTCATCTAACTGTAACACTTGTAATGTGATTGAGAATGTACAGCATTTGCTGATGGATTGTGTTAAGAACCAAGATGAAAGGGAAATGTATATTAGAGGTAGGGCTAGTTCAAAGCATTTTGGCACAACCAACTTCAGATTATTAGAAGTCAGCTAGTTAGTGTACTTCAATGATTAAGATTTAAAGAAAAGAAAAAGAGAGAAAGAAATTCATACACACACACACACACACAAGACACACAACAAGACCACAAGACACAAGACCAACAACGCAACAACACACACAAGACCACACAACAACAAGATCTAAATAGTAGTTTGTGGTAGATTGGATAAGGCATGATGGGGTTGACGTATCCATGTGAATAAAATCCTGTTTAAAAATAAAGATGTAAAAAAGAAAAACTTGTCGCATGTCAGCTAACACACGCCAATAAAGTAAAACAGTAGCCATGGAAATAAATTCTACTGGAATTCAATTTGGAATACCTTCTCAGCTATACATTTCTGGGATATGGAAATTCAGTCGGACGGAACTTCTAGTAACAATGATTGATCTAAAAACTAGCTGCAGGAAGCGTAGTTCAATATGGAATGTTTGCAGAGCTCTCTTGAGCTAAATTTACTTCGGCGAAGTTCAAAAGCGGGTAACATAGATGTAAGTTCCTGAAGAAAGATGGTCTATACTGTATTGCTTATTCGCGTTGGAATGAATTCAGAATTGAAAATGTAGGAGTAGGCGGAAAATGGTAGTTATTCAATTTATAAAATAAGATAACAGGATCAAGAAGACACTGTCACAGCTACAACGTGCACAAAGTGAAAAAAAAACCAGCGAAGTGCGTGTCCGACCACGCACAGTGAAGAGTTCCTTAGTAGGGAAGAATATTTACGCATGGCATTCAAAAAAATACGTTTCTGGTATGAGGATCCCCTTTAATTTTTTACTTTAATTAATTTTTTGGTATCAACCAATCAACTCAGCCTATTGCAGTCCACTGCCGGAAATAGGCCTCACCAATGCTGCGCCACAAATGATAAATAATGATAAATGACTTTATTTCTGTAAGTAGGTTTGAACAAACACTTTTACAAGTCAATCGTATTTTAAAAACTAGATGAGGTCGGCGTTTCCTATCTGACTACTCTGAGAAGAAAAGCCGAAACAAACTCAGAGGTCACAGTCTCTTTTAAAGTCCAGACATAATCTTGGTCAGATCATGTGAAGACCATGTAGATTTGTGTCTGAAATGGTCTTTTGAGGAAAAAACCACACAGATTGAGTGGACCTGTCCAGTCAGTGCACGCATTTGTCAGTAATCGTGCAGCTCAACTCAGAACTTAAGGAGCTCAATGAGCTCAACTCAAGCTCACAACACCCTGTCCTCCGCCTTTCGCATCCAGTCTGCCCCATCCACCTTTTTGAGGTCGTCAGTCCATCTGGCTGAGGGGCGTCCCACACTACGCTTGCCGATACGCGGTCTACACTCCAGGACTCGTCTGCTCCACCGGCCATCGGTCTTCCGACAAACTTGGCCAGCCCACTGCCACATCAGTTTGCTTACTCTGCAAGCTATCTCGGTAACTCCGGTTGTTTTTGGTATAGCGGCCAAATATTACACACTGTGAAAATTTCAAGTGCCTACTTAATACGGTCCAAAAGATAGAGGCCTGTAACAGACGGAAGGACGGACATGGACATGGCATCCGTGGGTACGAAACCCTAAAGATTGAGAACATTAATAATCACGGGATTGTCACGCACCATTATATCGTTACAAATCAATACTTTAACTTTGAGACATTCAAGTTATCAATCAAATCCATTGCCATCATACAATCACTTCATTGCCAAATAATCAAGTAATTTGGATTCCGAAGCGGTAGTCAACCTGAATAGTAACAAAGTCATCATATTATTGCTACTACATAGATTGGTACAGAAGGCTGGCTTCATACAACGAGCGACAGCAGGCGTACGCACACATAGACGCGTATGTTCGGCGATCTCAAACGAATGCAAGTCGCGAGTGCGCTTGCACTCGCTGTACGTGAAGTGTGTCTATGTGTGCGTGCGTTTTCGCTCTTATCTTCTTTACCTATCTATCTATTTTGTGATATTCCCTATACAAAGCGCGATGGCAATCACAGAATGTATTCATAGTAATCTATTTTAGAGCGTATTCATACATGAAGGCGTGGCAATCGGTAACGATGAGGATGGCAGATAAATCATTGGTTGATTTAATATTTAGTAAGTGATTTTAAATCATTCAATCTAATGTAGAAAGTGTACAGATCATGTAACAATAGAGAGGTGGGGCAGTAACAGTGAATCAAAAATTATTTTAAGTTTTTTTTTAAATCTTTTGCTTCATTTTCACAGCATCGCGTCAGTTTTCCCTCACAGGTTAGGCAGAGATACATGAGATAAGTAGGGCACAGGTAATAGAGAGCGAGCCTATTGCCGGGCACAAATCCATACTCCACGCTGCTACTAATAAACTTATGGGAAAACCCGATTACACTTTGTGTGATGTGAGGCATGAAACCAGGATCCTACTCTCAGCAGTTGTGCTCGTGACTATAAGAACAACGACCACCGACCGTCTTCCTTTAACTAAATGAGGTCATAATGATTCGGATCTCACAAGCAATTAGAATAGTAACAATGTCATCAAATTGCCGAAACAATACGCATGACGACACAGACGATAGCAATCAATGTTAGTGCCAATGCACACAATCACACAATGGCAACACAAAATAGATAAGTTCAGAAGGTTGGCTCCACACAAAGAGCGAAAATGCACGCCCACTAAGACACGCTTTACCTCTTAGCCTCGAGATACACGCTCAAGCGATATGCTTCTTACGACTGCAAAGAAAACAAATGAAAGAAGTGGTTTAGAGCATACCACAAATAGTCACCGCTACGTGATTTGCGGAGCGAGGGAAGTCGTGCAAAGGAAACAAGTGACGCGGGCGTATCGCTTGACGCAAGTCGCATTTCCGGAGGCCATGAACGGGGCTTTATGTAGAGCAATTCATTTGTTTGAGATAGTTTGCGATCGCGTATGCGTCTATGCATGCGTGCGCCTGTTTTAAATCGCTGTAAGGAGCCAGGCTTCTGGACAAGTTACCAATATTTTGTGGTAATATGAAGACTTATTTGCTATAAACGGTGAATGTCGTTTCGGAGCCCACATGACTTGATTATTTCAATGAACTGATTGTATTGTGGCAAAGGATTTGATTGATTATGTGAATAGCTTTCAATCAATCAATCAACTCAGCCTATTGCGGTCCACTGCTGGATGTAGACCTCTCCCAGGCTGCGCTACAATACCCTGTCCTCCACCTCCCGTATCCAGTCTGTTCCGGCCACCTTCTTAAGGTCGTCGGTCCATATAGCTGGGGGCGTCCCAAACCGCACTTGCCGATACGCGGTTTTCACTCGTCTGCTCCACCGGCTATCGGTCTTTCGATGGCCAGCCCACTGCCACTTCAGCTTGCTTACTCTGCAAGCTATGTCGGTAACTCCAGTTCTTTTCCGGATAACTTCATTTCTAATTTTATCTTTCAAAGAAACTTCGACCATATCCCGCTCCTTAGCGCGCTGAGCGACCTTGACTTTGTTCAGCCCGACAGTCAGTGTCCATAGTGTGTCAATAGCTTTAAGTTAAGGTATTCATGGCCTTCTGTACCTATTTATTTCGTGCCGGCACGGGAATAGGTGACGACATAACTGAGCCATCTGGATCAATTATTGGATAACGTATCGGTATAGTACGTGATACGTGGAACATTTGTCGCTGGAGATGGAAATCAAAGACAAATATCAAATCTGAATAACTGATAAGGCATTGGTTTTCATGTTTATGAAATGAAATGAATTTTTTTGTTTACCTAGCCCTATGGGAAGAAGGCGTGAGTTTATGTATGTATGTAATTAATGGAATAACCATAGTAATATTATAAATTCTAAAGAAACTGTCAGTATGTTACCTTTTCACGCTTAAACCACTGAACGGATTTCGATAAAATTAGGCAAAGAGATAGATGGTATCCTGTGGAAGGACATAGGCTACTTTTTGTACCAGTAGTACGTTCCCGTGGGATAATTTCCGACATCCACGCGGGCGAAGCCGCGGGCAGAAGCAAGTAGATTATAAGTGGATAGAGTAACTAATCAGTTTAAATGGTGACGGGGTGTGAACTTGAGATGATCTACTAGCCAAAGATAGTAACTTCAGTTGCGGTGCGGCCACTTGACGTCACGAACCTCGCGGTTCGAAGTGGGCATCATCATCATCATCATTTCAGCCGAAAGACGTCCAATGTGGGGCATAGGCATTCCCCAAGAGTCACCATATCGACCGGTTCTGTACTCCTCGTATTCAGCGAATTACTGAGGCTTTCAGAGAGTTACGGACGCTTTTAACGTTCTGTAGGCGTAGCATGACGCTTTTTATTTCTTGGAGAGAAGACATAGCTATTTTTATACAAAGTGGCATTTCGTTTCTTCATTTTTGACATTGCACCGTAAAAATCCTTCTACAATCCGTCATTTTGTCTTTCGTTTCTACCGATCGTTGTCTAGGTCTTTTTATATGTAGACTATTTCAAAAGAAAGTTTTCTATCCCAAACGTCAAAATCACACTGACAACTGACAGTTGTCTAAGGTATGAAGACAATTTGATTTTGTAATCGCCATGCTAAAGACAGTAGAAAACTTTTTACTCAACGGCCACAAAGTATAAGAATGGAATGGAAAAATGGAATTTTTCACTTTTTGTATGGAAAATGTAAAAAATTATTACCTACATGGTTAGTTTTAGGGGTTTAAGAGTTTCATAAAGGGGGTCGAAATTTTCATTATCTTTTACGGACCCCTAGACAATTCAAAAGTGCCTGTATTTGGTTTATTTGAAACCAGCGACCCGCCCCGGCTTCGCACGGGTGCAATGTACATACTAATGTGGTGTCAGTGTGGAGTGATTAATAATATTATGTTACAAATAAGTAACATATTGGATTGATTTATAAGCACGCGAGGCGCCCGCCGCGCGCCGCCGGCCGCTGCCACCCGGGACGGACGTACAGCCTGAAGGCCGCTCTGCCCCCGCATTTAAAATCTCTGATATCTTCTAAGATATTCATTTTAATGATATGCTATAAAGGGCAATTTTGATATAAATTAAATCCATAACGTATCTAACGTATTTCATTGGATAAGGAATAATACTGTATTGTTTACAATGCATAGCTTCGTAAATAACCCATTTTTTTGTAATATGTAAAAGATAAAAATAGTTACTGTGGGGTAGGCTTAGGAGATAGACATATGCCATCTTAAACTTTTTTGTAGATCTTTTTAAGGTATACAATTCCGTAGAACATTATTTTGATCCATCTCGTAAGGTTCAGCCAGCTTTTGCAATGTAAGCGCACAAAAATATGATTGAAGATGTCTGAATGTCGTAAACGACATCACATTATAAATCTTTATAATTCTCAACTTTTCTCTTATATAATGTGCATGTATTATATGTCGCATCATGGGTGGCCGAGATGCGAAACATCGGGTCTTCTTCACGATCCGAGAAGGTAGGTGCGGGCACTGTAGTGGGTACTCGAACGAAAAGATAATTCCAATTTAAAATAACTTTAACAAACTAACGTACGAAATAAACACGTGCGTCAGAAACAAACACGTGCGTTGGTACGGAGCGTTTGCCAAGACTGTCCGAGCTCGACTGTTCACCGTAGACTGTCGCCACACTCGGTCTCTCCGCCAGTCCTTGCTGCATCCCCTCCACCGATGATCGTGTCCAAGCGGTAGGGCTCGCTTGCGTTTCCGATCACATGATTATTCGTTTACGAATCGAATTGTTAGATGGCGCTGTCCGCTCTACTGTGGCGCCATCTATCCACGACATATACATATAAACCTTCCTCTTGAAGCAGTCTGTCTATTGATGAAATCCGCATTAAAATCCGTTGCATAGTTTAAAAGATCTAAGCGTACAGACAAAAAAAGCGACTTTGTTTTATACTATGTAAAGATAAATGCTTTGAGTTTTACGTTTGAGTCATCAGAAGGCGTACCGGAAAGCGTAACGTTAGAAGGACCACGAGGTAGACCGATCATGAGAACATAGCATTAATGTAACTACAGATATTAAATCTTTAGTTTCCTACATTGAAAATAATTCATTCTACTAATGGTATTATTTATATTCGATTGTTGTTTCCGAATAGAAACATATCAAATTACCTAAATGGCACATGACGGTAATCACAAGTACTAATACCTATTCGCGTTAGTGTCTAATTACACGAAACGGACCGGCATCGTAATCCCGATGTTTATCCAGGAACCTATCCTGTTGGATATTGTTTCTTATCAATATTATTATACCCTTGATTAATAATATTTTGCTTTTATAGACACTTTGAAAGTAATAAGCCCAATTTTTTTTATACTCGTAATTCTTTTTTATTAGGGACTTTTATTGCAAAATGTCTATGATAGTATCATCGTACCCAAAATATACACACTGCTACGGATTACATTTGGGCCATGAACCTGAACAGAATCTTCGCATCGTCACCATTTGGTTGGGACAAAATGGAGATGGAAAACGGTGGGCCCAAATGTAATAAGTTGAGATATGATCTACGAGTAAAAAATTTGTCATATTTATTTATCTTAGAATATGAAAAATCACCTCAATTCTCAATCTGGAAGCGGAGAAATATGAGAAAGATAGTTTTCGTGAGGTTGTCGATTGAGTAATCGATTACACAGTTACGAAAATAAAACCTTGGCACTAAATAATTAACACAAAGTAATTAAATGCACTATATATACTTACCTGCAATATAGTGCATACAATTACAGTCATAAATAAAATATCAATTAATTACTGAAAAACCAATATTAATGATTATCGATTTCATATCGATTAAAATCAGTCTTCTATTTTTAGTCTATGTCACTGGCATGACAGCTGACTGACATTGACACTAGACTATTGCCGACTGCTCATGTTTGCTCACTCGTTTTGTGTTTTCCGATGCGATTTGAGTGTCCCGATTATTCTTCATTTTTCACGACCACTCCTTTGTATTTTACGAATTCCGACCCTGCCTACCTTGTACGACCCTTGCTTTCACATTGGACACCGAAGACCACTCACACGTTTGACCTGGAAATGTTATTTTTGATTTTACCGCCGGCTTGTGGATTGGATATTGTTCACACTATGGATCGCTGTGTGAATTGTGGGATTAGAACTGGTCACTGCAATACGCTGTTAATACATTTTCTACTAAATATAATAACTATTAGTGCAAAAGAACATATTTTGCAATTAGGGAATCAGCTGTTAGTTAAGATTGTAACATAACCTCACTTTTACTTAATTTCTTATATCGCTGCTCTCAGATTGACAAAATCCGCAGAATTTTCAGTGAAAGGTTGATAATATTTATGCTATTAATTGACACCACTTTCACCTTTTTACACCCAGGCCCAAGATTGTATGTAATCGTTACAGTCTCCTTTTTGGAATATCGAGTCGGTTTAACCTCGAGACCCCAACACACACTTTGAAAGTACTAATAACCCCTTATCTTATGAACAATAAATATAGAAAGTCACTAAACAGCGCCTGTTTTAACATCACAGGCGCACTGAGCGAAATTTCGGCGGCGTCCCTCTCCCTTCTTGGAAAGTAGACAGGGGCGAAAAATTTCAGCACTCCGCCTAGGTTTTCTTTTGTCCATTCAAAAAGAAATAGGAGTTCCTTTGTCGGTTTATGCAGAAAAGTTTGAGAATGC
Organism: Dryobotodes eremita; assembly: GCA_917490735.1. Classification (NCBI taxonomy): domain Eukaryota; kingdom Metazoa; phylum Arthropoda; class Insecta; order Lepidoptera; family Noctuidae; genus Dryobotodes; species Dryobotodes eremita. Next base: position 3,836,099 of record OU823247.1, on the reverse strand, counting down.
AGAGAATGTCGGATGCAAGAGCAAGCGAAGAAATCTCAATATTTTTTTGGTTTTCTAACTCCATACGAACTAAAACAAAAGAACTCAGCAGGTGCCAGAGGGGAACCGGCGCCTAGTCCAGCTCCTTCGGCGCCCCTTCACCTCTGGCACCCTGGGCGGTCGCCCAGCCGCACTCTACCCTAGCGCCGGCACTGTCAGTAAATATAACTGACAAATGCGTGCACTGACTGGACAGGTCCATTCATTGTGTGGTTTTTCCTCAAAAGACTATTTCAGACTCAAATCTACATGGTCTTCACATGATCTGACCAAGATTATGTCTGGACTTTAAAAGAGACTGTGACCTCGGAGTTTGTTTCGGCCTTCTTCTCAGAGTAGTCAGATAGGAAACGCCGACCTCATCTAGTTTTAAAATATTATTGACGTGTAAAAGTGTTTGTACAGAAATAAAATTATTTATCATTTATCAACGTTTCTGAAAATTATTTTAATCTCTTGGACATTCTGTATTTCCATGTAATTATGGATTCGTGCGTGCCAAACACTTTAGAATAAAAACGAAGTACCTGGAAAGAATAAGCCGTCATTAACCTTAATCCAAATATTTATTATTTTTAATGTTTATTGTGTCGCCGAATAGTATTACGTCGGAAAAAATACTGTATTTTCAACATTCATGATTGGGCGTAGCTTAGCAAACTGCTGTTGTCAATGAAGATGTTACGGCGTAATTTCGGCTGATGTGCCATTTAAAAATTATTGCAGGCGTAAACAGGAACTTTCTGGCGCATAAATTCGGCAGATGTGAAGCTAAACTAACCCAATCCGGAACGCAGTCCGTGTCCGTTAGTGTCTGTTCACATGAAACGGAACGGGTCGGCAATGAGTGATATCCGACGGCGTGCTGTCATTTGGGAACATCTCATTTCCGTTATCGACAATTGGGCGCTGTTTCTCGCAAGCGCCTTTTCTGTATTATCTTCAAGCTTATTTTTCTGTAAAAAGCAAGCAGTGATTTAGAATTTAACAAATCCTGATAGGAACGAAATCAATAATTACTTTTTAGGGTTCTCTGCCTCAAAAGGAAAAAACGGGACCCTTATAGGATCACTTCGTTGTCCGTCCGTCAGTCCGTCAGTATCCGTCTGTCAGGCCCCTTTTTATCAGGAACTCGTGGAGGTATCAGGTTGAAATTAAAATTAATTACTCAAGTCTGCAATCTCTTGGAGCTGTGAAAAAATCGAACTTCTAAGTTAACGCAATCAAAAGATACGGCCGTTTATGCCGCATATTGCTTCATATTTTGACACTCGCAAGGGAATCAAAACCTATAGGGTATTTCCCGTTCACCCAGAATCTTGAAGTTTGGCAGGAAGCAAGGCCTCACAGCACAAGTACAGGAAGAAGTCCGAAAATTGTTAATTTGTAGTTATATCACATTTAAAAAAAATTGCAATTGCAAACTTACGTTTGCAGTTGGAAAATTGACCGTGACGTATATCAATGTATGGGAGAACGTGTTTTTCAACTACTATGCTATGTTTGTTTTTGGGATAAATTCATCCCAACTACGGAACCCTTCATTGTGCATGGTCCGACACGCACTTGGCCGGTTTTATTATTTAAGTAGCTATAATGTTTATTTTGAATAAAGGTAACTGGCTAAAAAAAGAACTCATTGTTCTATAAATAACTTATGTATTACAATTTGTTGCCCATCAAAATCAAAATGCACGCACGACTACATATCAAGCTATACATTTCCAGTATAAGCGGACTTCTCACTGTACGAAAAGCCTATATAATGCGAGGTCAGCTTATACCGGAAATGTATAGCTTGATATGTTGCCTTGTGCACCAAGAAAATAGTACCTACTGCAGTTTGCACATGAGTAAGCTTACCAAATGAATTTTATTGAGCATTTTTTACACAAACAAATCCTTTTGGAATCGCAAAATATTTGCGTGTTGTTTGTTACCAAACAACCAGCAAGTCCCAAATCACATTTTCACTTAAGCGCTTAAAGCTGCTTTAAATTTAAATAAAATTCCCGCCGTACTATGAGAAACTGCAATAAAGCGGCCATCGCTGTAAAGCGGTGTAGCGGTAATTAGTAATTTCCGACAGGATAGGAGGCGATACTTTGATTATTAAATGTCCTCTATTGGCCCATGAAATTCGTAACAAGCTCTACTGTTAATATGTTTATTAACAAATGAAATGCTACGAATTTTCTAGATCAGTGGGTATTCTAAGATAATAAAGTGGCATTTTTTTGGGAGCAGTGGTGGCCCAGTGGTATCGATCCTGACTTATAAGTTGTCGGTCGTGAGTTCGAACCCAGGCAGGCGCTTTACTTTTTGTAAATAATTTCATCACCACTGCTCTCAAAACGGTGAAGAAAAAAAATCGTGAGGAAACCGGCATGACCTAGAACCAAAAACTCGAAGACATGTGGCATCTACCAACCCGCACTGGGCCTGCGTAGTAAATTACAGCCCACTCACTCTCGAAGAAAGGAGGCCTGTGTCCCAGCAGTGGGATCATTATAGGCCGATTATGCTATGCTTATGCTAAAGTGGCATTTTTATTTTTGAGCAATGCATGAAATTATATGAATAATTAAAGGTAACATGCTAGATTTTTATAAGTTGTCATGTTTATTTATCACTGAAAACAAATGTATGAATTCACTTTCTCAGGTACTTTTAATGATGATCTGGCAGTTTGAGTAATTTATGCGGCCTACCCAAATGTCCTTTCTTTGGTATTGTTCGTCGAATCGTTGAGCTCTTTAAGTTTTGAGTTGAGCTGCACGATTACTGACAAATGCGTGCACTGACTGGACAGGTCCACTCAATCTGTGTGGTTTTTCCTTAAAAGACCATTTCAGACACAAATCTACATGGTCTTCACATGATCTGACCAAGATTATGTCTGGACTTTAAAAGAGACTGAACTCTGAGTTTGTTTCGGCCTTTTTTCTCAGAATAGTCAGATAGGAAACGCCGAAATATGATTGACATGTAAAAGTGTTTGTACAAACCTACTTACGGAAATAAAATCAATTATCATTTACAGTTTTTTTTTGGCAAAAATATGTTATTACTAGCTGCACCCCGCGGTTTCACCCGCATAAGTCTCGATCCCGATGAAATATCGGGATAGTAAGTATCCTATGTTTTAACCCAAGTCATGGTCTACCTATGAGCCAAATTTCATACAAATCCGTTTAGCCGTTTTAGCGTGATTGAGTAACAAACATCCAAACATCCACACTTTCACATTTATAATATTATACTAGCTTTTGCCCGCGGCTTCGCTCGCGTTAATTTAGACTTTGACTATCAATTCGGATTATAATTCAATCATGATTCGAAAGACACGTGGCGCCATCTATTATCATAACAACGTTATTGTTGTTTTCCTCGGGAACAGTACTTTTTTCGGGATGAAAGATACCCTATGTCCGTTTCTGTACACCTGACAACGTATATGCAAAATTTCAGGATGCTCGGTTCAGTGGTTTAGGCGTGAAAAGGTAACAAACAAACAAACTTACTTTAGCATTTATAATATTAGTTAGGATTACGATGAAAATGTTTACGTTTAAATTCAGAAAATGTCTAAACCTTTGTTGTAGTAGTAAATAATAAAAAAATACCAGCCTATTACTGTCCCACTTCAGGGCAAAAGCCTCTTCCCATACAGAGAAGGCACGAGCATTGATCACCATGATTGCTCAAGACCGGTTGTCGATTTCAAACTTATATTAACTACTAGCTGCGCCCTGCGGTTTCATCCGCATTCGTATCGATCCCATAGGAATATCGGGATAAAAAGTATTCTATGTCCTAATTCAAGTTATGGTCTACCCATGTGCCAAATTTTATCCAAATCCGTTTTGCCGTTTTAGCGTTAAAGCGTAACAAACAAACAAACTTACTTTCGCATTTATAATATTAGTTCGGACTAGCTTTTGCCCGCGGCTTCGCCCGCGTAAAGATCGAAAAATATTCCACAGGAACGTACTACCTGGATTCATAGTACCCTATGTCCTAACCCAGGTCATGACCTACCCGTATACCTTCCATCTAAATATCCCCAACTCGTTCTTTTTTGTATTTGTGTGTTTTTTCTTTGCGTCATGTTCACCGCAAATAAACTTACTTTCTTTCTATATGTTCAACCGTTACGGCCTGCAGAGGTAACAGACGGACAGGCAAATAATAAATTCTAATAATCTTTTTTAGGGGTCCGTACCTCAAAATGAAAAATTGGAACCCTTATAGGATGACTTTGTTGTCGATCAAGATTCTTTTTCTCAGGAACGCATGGAGATATCAAGTTGAAATAGATACCAAAAGCTTAAATCTACGGTCCCTTGGAGCTGTAAAGAAAATTAAACTTCCAAGTCAAAGCAATAAAAAATACGGCCATTTATGCCGCATATATTGACATTCGCAAATAAATCAAAGCCTATATGGTACTTCCCTTTGACCTAGCAGCATGAATTTTTTTCAAGTCTTACAGTTCGAGTAAAGAGCAAAATCCGAAAATTGGTAACAAATTTATAGTCTACTGCAAAGTTAAGTTTGTTCTTCAATCTGTCTTGCAGTAACATTTTATTCAATTCGGTGCACTCCACTCTATTAAAAGTTTTTTAATAACTGCAAAGTTAAGTTTGCCCTTCAATCCAGAATTGAAAATTCGAGCAGTCGAACGAGCAAAGCTTTGAGACGGAACCCGCAGGGCGTGAGGCCTACTCCCACTTTTCCGGTTTAAAAAAATAAATAAAACAGGTTTTTAATATTTTATACGTATGTCTTAAATAATAAATATTCATTTTGTTATTATAACAAATAATGTTTAATACCTAGATATTCTAGTGCCGCCATTGACTTCGTAATACCTAATATTTAAGGTTATTTTATCACTTTAAATATTGTAATAACTTTTGGCCAAGTGGGCCGATTTGAATGAAATAAAGACTAAATGATACTTCAAGATACGGACTATGACTATATTTCAAATCCCTTACATATCTTGAAATAAATACACAAAAAATTCAATATTACATACAGTTAATTTTAGAATCATCCCCTATTTTACCACCTTGAGGGATGATTTTACAAAAACGCTGAAACATGTAATTCTTTATGTCTTACCAAACCCTTAAATTTGAATATGCTGGGTTTCCCATACAAAGTTTCATCCCGTATATCACCCCGTTAGGATTATTTTTGACAGCAAAAGTAGCTTATGTCCTTGCCCAGGATACCATCTATCTCCTTGCCAAATTTTATTTAAAAACCCGTTCTGTGGTTTAGGCGCGAAAAGGTAACATACAGACAGACAGAGTTACTTTCGAATTTATAATATTAAGTACTAGCTTTGGCCCGCGGCTTCGCTCGCGTTAATTTAGACTTTGACTATCAATTCGGGTTATAATTCAATCATGACTCGAAAGACACGTGGCGCCATCTATTATCATAAGAACGTTATTGTTGTTTTCCTCGGGAACAGTACTTTTTTTCGGGATGAAAAGAACCCTATGTCCGTGTCTGTACACCTGACAACGTATATGCAAAATTTCAGGATGATCGGTTCAGTGGTTTAGGTGTGAAAAGGTAACAAACAAACAAACAAACTTACTTTCGCATTTATAATATTAGTTAGGATTAGTTAGGATTAGGATGGATTAGTTTAGATAAGTCCAGCACTCTAATTACGTAACACACTTTCTATCACAACCTGAATCATTTTGAAGTCTATTGCTAATCCATTGCTTCTTATGTTCGAAAAATTTGTCTGCTCGACAACGCAAATAACGCAAAATGAAACCCATCCCTACTGTTAGTGTGTTACGGAATTACCCCGCGGGTTTCTTTCGGACGTAGTTCAGATGTACAGTCATTGTAAACAGAATCATGCCAAGCTACAGTGAGACAGTCGAATTATATTGAACGGTAGGTACTTAAATGACCATTCACGTGATTATACGTAGATACGTACGTAGGTATTACGTGGAAATTAGTATCCCATTGTACGGGATGCTTAATTTAAGAATATTGGATACTCTGTATCTAATTGAATAGGATGGATGATTGAATGAACTTAAACTATTTGATTAGTTTTTATTGAAAATGATACAATATTCGTTCATGTTTCTGCATGGTGTTTTTTATTTATTCTTTAAATTGGAACTAATTTAATTTTCGAATCAGTGTATGTAGTGTGATTTGATTGCAATATTTGTTTAAAATTATCAAATAAAAAGCTTTTTAATATTATTATAATACTTACGAATAATTAAAAAAAAAAAAACTAAAATAGTTTTAGTTGTTGTTTTGTAAATTATTTTACCATTGTAATTATTAAGTCACAATTGCTTAAGTAACAAAAAAGCTTCAAAAGAAATAAGAGCTTCTGAAACAATATTTTCTCAAAGAATAATTAATCTAAATAATAAAATAAAAAAGTCTTAATTGACAATATCTCAGTTAATAGACGAATCCATTTATTGGCAGTCAAGAGGCTTAATTTTATAAAGATTGATATTTCTAATTAGGAGTCTTGTTAAACTTTTCAAAAGTAAGCATTTAACTAAAAGAATTTACAGAATATAAAACAATTTGAGTTAAATAAGAAACACTCAGAAGTTATTATTATTAAAATGATAGTTGTCTTACCCAAGATAATAATAAAAGGGTAAATTCTAATGACATAACAATTACTTTAAAGTTTCCTTGAACAGAAAATGCTCTTAGTGAATCATCCATCATTCTTTAAGAAAAGGGTACAGTCCAAATAAATATCTAAGTTTCGGGCAAAGATGATAGACATAATTCCGAACTTCTCAGCTTTCCAAACAATAACTCACATAAAGAAAAACGACGGAGTAGTTGTGTACGTCACTAACAATATTGAAGCAAATGTCAGAGAAATTAAATTAATTCAAGCCTCTGCTTTAGAAATTAAAATTAATAATGACAAAATTTACTAGGGGTATATTGATCCTCTTGAAATTCCAATGCGGTCATGTTTATTAAATCGCTTGACACATATTTGAACTCCATAAAATCCTATAACTGCATTACCTTGGCTGGGGATATAAATATGGATCTTACGCCAACTCCTTTGGAGCAAGCTACGGAGCGTAACAATAGACAAAACTAATCTGCAATGTTTGCTACAATTATGCATTGACTGGCAGAGCACACTTTTCCTATTAGACTAAACAATTGCCTTGACCATTTTATGATAAAGCTTAATAAGGAAAAAATATCTGCTCACATTGCTGTCCTAAATACTTCTGTCACTAATAATTCTCTATTATTCCTAAATCTATCTAAAATCAAGCTAAGAAATAAATTCAGAAGACAGAACGATTTCAATATGGCACTGAAATCTTTAGTAGAAATAAATCTTGGCGAACTCATATTTTCTAACGACCGTGACCTTGTGGTGAAACTTTGGATTGAAAAACTTTCGGAATCTTTACAAGGAAATACTAGCACGACTACTTTACCCAACACTAAGTGAACTGGGTAAACGCGGCATTTTAAAATTTATCAGAAATTAAAATAAAATGCAAAATAAATTAAAAATTACCCGCACAATCTTGTATCAAAAATTTGTTATAAATGATATCGAAGTTATTGCTATCAGTTAATTAAGAAACTGAAGCTCCGGTACGAGAGTGAACTATTAGCTAACTCTACTAAAAATTGCAAAAAACTTTGGCAAACATTAAAAACATAACGCATATGAAGCAAACCAATGCAGACAACACTAAACTATTCGAAGAAAAGTCGTCACCAATTGAAGCAGTCAATCATATGACTATTTTGTAGGAATAGGTAAACAACATGCAGAAAGATTCTTGCAGGATAGTAGATCAGATGCTAGGACTGACTTATGAGCAGATAATACTTGAGTAATATCTACTGATGTTATTTGAATAACATCACTTGTTCTCTTAAATACAGATATCGACTAAGTATATTATTCACTAATGAATTTAAAATCAAGTAGCGCTCCTGGCTGGGACAAGATCCCAAAAATATTTCTCAAATTAGCTGAGCACAAAGTTCTCCCAATTATTGTTCACCTAGCGACCTTGTGCTTTAGTAAAGGTATCTTCCCAAAGATCTTAAAAAACTACAATTACGTCTGTGTACAAGAATGGGCCCAAAGTTGATATCAGTACCCATAGGCCTATATCTACTTTATCTTTATCGACTCGATTTAATAATCGTTTGTTTCAAAGTTTCTCCAATATTTTTGTATTAGACTTCCTTAATAAATATCGAATATTATCTGATGCACAGTATGTATTTAGACAGGGTAAATCGACGGAAGGTGCAGTAACAGTTATAACATCTCTCATTACTGAAAACCTTGATCGCAAAAAAAATGCCTCTCAGTTTTCCTCGATTTAAAAAAGGCTTTCGACACAGTCTCTGTTCCTATTCTTGTACGGCAGCTAGAATATACAATATGTAACAAAAACCCTGTTGTTCCTTCTACCTACGTTTTAAGAATCGGTATACATACGTAATAACGCAAGTCATTTATAAAAACTGTTCAACAAAAATAATTAAAATAAATATTTAATTATTAATATTTGTAATGTTTAACTGATTTCTTACCTCTGCAATTCTGCATGAAGCGATGACGCGAAACCAGAAATAGGTATAACGTTCCCGCCACTCTCTTTGATCGGTGCCGCCGCGCCGGTGCACCCCCGCCGCTTATCTACCTATTTTTCTACAAAAGTTCGTGACCTTATCAGCTGTTGTTTATCAGTATCACTTTAACGAAGTAATCTTTGAAAATGTTGGTTTACACGGTATTTTTATGCACAATTAATAATTGTTAAAACTACACTTAACACTTCACTACATTACAAAAAACAAATTCGCCGCGTCTGTCACATAAAACCTTATGTACCTACTTACATTTTAATGCATTAATTTATTATGATGTCTACTTGACGGCCACGGAGATGCTGTTCGATATGACCACCTTGTACCTCTACACATTTGTTGCAACGCCTAATAATATTCTCACGTACGCTTCGCAGAACGGAGGTATCGGACTTGATGTGGTCAAATGCTGCTACTATGCGTGAACGCATTTCGACCTCCGTATCGCACGATTTTTAGAACACCTGTTGCTTAACAGTACCCCAGAGGAAAAAATCTAAAGGCGTCAGATCAGGTGATCTTGCGGGCCAATTTATGGGTCCACCGCGACCAATCCATCTCTCTCCGTATTCAGCATCTAAATAGCTTCTCACAGGGCGGGAGAAGTGTGGCGGCGCGCCGTCATGTTGGAACCACATACGTCGCACGATATGGAGACCTAATTCGTCAAGTTCATCACTCAGCTGTTCTTGCAGGAAACTAAGATAGTTGGCGCCGCTCATTGTTTGGTCTAAAAAACAAGGTCCAATAATTTTGTCACCAATAATTCCAGCCCAAACATTAATCCTCCACCGATGCTGAAAGTGACTTGGTTTAATAGCATGCGGGTTTGTGATCGACCACACGTGCTCATTGTGCGAATTGAATACACCTGTTCTTACAAATGAGCACTCGTCGGTGAACAGTATCCACCTCAAGAAATCACTATCTTGTTCGATCTTGTCGAGTACCCATCTACTGTATTCTAGTCTTGGCTCATAGTCGGAGGGAAGTAGTGATTGGACGCGACGGTAGTGAAATGGGTGCTGGCCATCTTCTTTGAGTACTCTCCAAACGCGCATATGGTTTACTCCGAGTTCGTGTCCCACTGAGCGCGTACTTCGCGTTGGATCGTGCTCAAACAAGTCCAAGACTTGCTCCTCGATGTCACCGTCTCGAGTCATCGGTCTGCCTGCGTCAGCTCGATGTTGGTCTCGTCCGTGCACACTGCCGGTATTGAACGTACGCATGTGCAAACGTTGGAATGCCATCGCCGAAGGTAATGGTAGACTCGGAAAACGTTCTTGGTAGAGTCTGCGTGCTTCTGCATAATTGCAGTCACATTTCCCAAGACACATCAACATATTAAAATATTCTACGTTAGAATAAGACATGGTCAACGTTTACGTAAACAAAACACAAGTCACTCACTACGTAGGTCAACAATAACATCCGTTCGGAAGTAAGCTGCGCGGGAGACTAAGGAAGTAATTCGCAGGGCGGCGGGTGGCCGGGTAAAGGGGTAGGTAGGCACGTGCTACCGACCCGTTGCCCGAGCGCCGCGGTAGTTATTGGCGGCATCTTCTGACGCATCAAAGAAAGCCGCCGAGCTCGTAGGCTATTTAGCGAAATAAAGATGTACTTGTAAAATCAGATACTCTAAACATTTTTTTGAATGTGTCAATTTTAATAGTTATTTGATTTTGACCTCTCGACTAGCCAATACTTAGTTTTTTTTAATTATAATTTCATCAATGTTATGCTTGTAGTTAAATGTATACGTCCCTTAAAGGAACAACAGGGTTTTTGTTACATATTGTATAGGAATAAGAGGCACACCTCTTGAATTATTCAAAAGTTATCTAACACATAGAACACAAAAGGTTTGAATTGGCCAGTATACAAGCAATGACTCAAATATCACATTTCGGTGTGCCGCAGGGGAGCGTCTTCGGGCCCACCTTGTTTCTAATTTACATCAATGTCCTATGTGAGTTGGGGGCAGGTGGTGCTCGGGTCTTCTCTTATGCCGACGACAGAGCACTGGTCTTTATCGGCGGTAATTGGGATTCTGTGTGGAAGGATACGGGAGTGGGATACTCTAGAGTTGTTTCCTGATTCAGAAATAACGTTCTTGCGCTGACTAGCCCGAAGACTATCTACATGTGTTTCTCTCTAAGTAAAAGAACCCAGCCTGGTACTAATTTCAGTGTAAAGATACACTAATGTTACCATACGCAAGACACTATTTTCCCATATCCGACTATCGAAAAGGTAGAAAAGACGAAATACCTGAGTATAGTACTTGACCAGCGACTCTTTTGGGATTATCACGTAGCATTGGTTAGTGACCGCTTCAGAAAATTGATTTAGATCTTCAAATTACTAAGGCATGTTCCTTTAGCGAATCTTATTAAACAAATATACACTGCTCTAGCCCAATCCGTTCTAACCTATTGCCTATTGATGTAAAAAAGATCACAACGTGCCCTACTCAAATCATTTTATTATAAACCGTATCGTTTTTCTACACACCAGCTTTACAAACTCTACGACTTTTTAACTGTAAGAAAGTTATATATTTTAATGTCTACCTTAAAAATGCATAAACCAACGGTATTTGATCCTAGTTCTCGCAGGAAAAGAAGGAGGTGCGGTCGCATAACTGGGTTTAGGGCTCATACAGCATTCGCAAGGCGGCAATATGCTGCCCAAACTACTTTTCTTTATAACGCCATAAGCATAATACTTCGTATTTACCAAAAAACTCATGACTAATACAAGAAAACCCTGACTGCTTGGCTAAATACTTGCTTATGAAGAAACTGAGGCACTTTTAAATCCAGTTAGATAAGAATCATATAAAAATTTAACTTACACAAGGAGTTAATGAAAACGCGGACTAATTAATTAATATACATTTGTCTATCACATTCTTCACACTAATGATATGCTTTGGTTTCCCTTTCTCTCTTCCTCACTCACGCAACACATACACACTCACGCACGCACCCCCACACACTTACACTCACACACACACGCACACCCTCACACGCACGAAATCACACACATTATACACATACTTACACTCCACACATAACTATATTTGAAATTGGAATCTGAGATAATTATCAAATGCAGAACAAAAAACTCGATGACATACACGATAGGATTCAAATTCTGTTGCAACCAATTTTTTTATGCTTTTCTCAGTATCGTTTGTAAGTGGGGCTGAAATGTAAATTATCTGAGATTACGAATTCAAGTACGTAATTAATTACGTGTGAATTTTTTAGTTTTATTTTTCTTATTAAAACTATTTTGTTATTGATTCTGTCGCTAACCGGTTTTTTATGTGTACACATAGACGTGGAAAAGGGAGGTCTTCTGTTACATTTATCTCTATACTTAAAAGAAGGCCTCTAAAATATTTTTTTTTTAAACCTGTTGATTACGAAATAAATAAACTTATTAATAAGCTTATTATAATTAATAAACTACAACAGTGGGTCGACAATCGTATCACAAGATTGCTTGAACGTGAACGTTTCTATCTTCCACAATTTTATAAACCCCACCCCAATAAACAGTCCCGACGTTATAAAACTCTATTCCTCAATAAAACTTAAGGAAGCAATGTGAAAAATTCAACCCCCGTTATTGTTTTCTTGGGTAGAATAAAGCGATTTTTCAAGCTTGCATTAAAAGATTATGATATCGGGCGAAGAGTTCACGATATTAAAGAAGAAAGAAAAATAAACAGTTGAAACTTAATCCCACCTTATCCGCTAGGAGCGGGGGAGGTAGGTAGCTACATAATTTTATGTACATTCCATCGAACAATCTAGCGATCTTACGAAAGCAGGGTGCAACGTAGGAAGAGAGAGCGATTTTATTTATTTTATTATTTATGCACACACAGTAAAATACACAGGGATAAGACATAATTATAATATTGAGTTCAAATGTACTGATAATTTCTTAAGAAATTTCTTCCAGCAGACCTGCGAAATAAAAATGAAAGAAAAATGTAGACTACAGTGTGTGAGAACAAGAAGAGAAAAATATGCATATTCAGTGTCTTAAACTAAAATATTTAATACATTTATTTATTTAACCATTTAACGTAAAAAACAATACATACATAAAGATAAATTAAATTAAATTAAATTAAATTAAATATCGTTTATTTCAGGCAATTTAAAACCCATACCATACATACACATACTCTTAAATACAATATACCTTAACATAATAACACAGATAGACAAATACAATAACAATGACTAAAACTAAACCTATATTAAAAGTCTTTTGCCTCTCTTGCAAGATGGACGACTCGGTACACAGCTTTTACAATTTCATTCCTACTCAGGGTAACCCTTGTGTAGAATGACACTCTGAGCTTACTTAGCAGCGCGGAAAAGCCGGCAACGTTGCTCTCGGCGAACATGCCAGTCGCACTACACCGCCAGGGCAAGTTCATCATAGCCCGGTAAGCATTATTATACTGTACGCGAAGAGTGTTATAAGCACTCCTCGTGTACTGGTACCAAAGTTGGCTGGTGTATAACGACTGACAGTAAGCCCTGAACAGCGTCACCTTAACTTGATTCGAGCAATGATAAAAACGTCTAGCTAGCATATTTCCTCTACAAGCGATACTGCGTCTCTGTCGTTCCAAATCATCAACATCTGATAAATTTTCAGTTACAATATGCCCGAGATATTTAAATTTTGTAACAACTTTTAAATTAGTTCCACCTAAATTAATAGGGAGTATTACATCAGGGCCTTTCTTATATTTAAAAATCATAACTTCCGTTTTGCTTACATTGTATGTCAGGTGGTGTCGAGTTGCGTACCTCTCACAGATATCCAAAAGTTTTCTGAGGCCGCTGACCGACGGACTGAGCAGCACCATGTCGTCCGCGTAGCTAAGGTTATTAACGCGCACACCGCCGACTTGGCATCCGACTCTGGTGCTGCTCAGCTCCTCGATCAGCTGGTTTACATACAGGTTAAACAATACCGGTGACGTCAGACCACCCTGTCTCACTCCACTTGTCAGCCTGTAAGTCTCAGACAGAGCATTATTCCATTTAACCTGATTAACTTGGTTAGCATACCAGAATTCTAAAATGTTAACTAATTTCTGTGGTACTTCTGTTTTTCTTAATTTTTCCCATAATATATTATAATTAATTGAATCAAATGCTCGGCTTAGGTCTAAAAAGCATGAATAAACTGTTGTATTTCTATTTAAGTACTCATAAACTGTATTTTTCAAAGCAAAGATAGCTAGATCTGTGGATGAGCCTCGTCGGAAACCAAACTGAGCGTTGTTTAGCGGTATGTTCTTTTCATTCAGATGTTTCATAATTATGTTTTCAAATACTTTAGAAAATACAGTGGCCAAGGAGATAGGTCGGTAGTTCGATGAACTTGATACGTCGCCGGTTCTGTTCTTTACAATAGGAACAACAATAGTTCTCATAAAATCTGTAGGTAAATAGCTATGATCGATACATGAATTAAATAATAAAGCCAACTTCTCAAAAAGTAATCTAGATGCAAACAGAAGGTGCTCGACACTGAGCCCATCGTGGCCCGGAGATTTGCCGCGCTTCATGCCCCTGACACACATAAACACATCCTCTGCAGTGACGTGCAGCGCAGCAGTGGCTGTGCACTCTTGATGCTCATGTAGCGGAACCGACGGCGTTTCCGAACCACCATGGGCCCCACGACTCACCTGTCCGCTCTGACTATCGGAAACGGAGAGGGCACACTGAGATAGGGCTGTTGGGTTAAATTTATCAACAAACAAATTAGCTATAATAGTTGGATCTTGATTGCCATTAATAGACATAGGCCTATTTGACTTATAATTTAATTTGTTTGTTTCTTTCCAGAAATTTCCGAAATCTTTATTATACCTATGCGTGGCTATAATATCCATTTTTATTTTTGTTTCGTTCAACTGACACCATCTTATTTTATTCTTAAAAACCTTTTTACTATGTATCATATCATCGTATAATTGACCCTGCGTAGGGCGTCCACATAAGTTCCACAATTGAAAATACTGCCTGGCTACAGTATGACACTCTTTTACATGATAGTTCCACCCAATAACTGGTTTTTGTTTGTTAGTATATGTTTTACCCCGATATGAGTTTTTTGCAGCTTTCGTTATACTATTTACAATTTGATTATAATATGTATCAATTAGACTGCGATGTTGACAATCTTGGCATGAATCTACTTTACAGGCAATTGTGGGCCACTCACAAGAATCCAAATATTTAAAACACAGGTTTGCATAATTACATTTTTGTTCAGGATTCCTATCACCCCAAATCACCTTATTAATTGCGCTACTATGTAACTTATCTATCTTTGGTATTAACGTATCAATATTACATTTAATTATAATAGGGAAATGATCTGACCAATATACATCATTTGAAATAGAAATATTTTCAACAATATTTAAACCGGCCTCAGTAACAATGCAGTGATCTAACCAGCTCGTGGTTCCGTGCGCATCACTTAAATATGTAAATGGATTCGAAGCTGGACCAAGCAAAGCAAGATCAGCACAGATCCAGCTCTGGTCGTGACAGAATTCCAGCAACTTACCTCCGAACAAACTACTTGAACGCGAGACATCCGCATTAAAATCCCCGAGCACAAACACTGATTCTGTATCACTCGTTTCAATGATCGCACTCATAACACCCAAACATTCCGTGAAAAGAGGTAGATTGTCCGCATCCTCCGTAGGCATGTACACCGACATTACTATGAAGTCGCGGCCGTCCGAGAGCTGGATACACACAGCCGCGACGCGCGTCGATCCTGTGTCGATTGGTTTTACGTTGGTAAATACCGACTTTTTCCATAATATTGCAACTCCCCCGTAGGGTCTTCCTTTTAACACGCCAGTCGTCATATCTATCGCTGAAACTCCCTGACTCGAAAAATCAGGATGAATTTTGTCCAGAAAGCCTAGGTCATTTGGTAATAGCCAATGTTCCTGGAGCGCAATAATGTCGTGTTCTTCACATAGGTCGGTAACATGGTTCACACACCGCTTTATAGATCTACAGTTAAAGGAGACCATGCTAGTCCTCATTATTAATCGGTCTTGGATTGTTTAATTCGTTAAAAAATTTGCGTTTAAAGGTATACTTCCTGTATTCCACTCCACAAGGCCACAACTCAGGGCTTAGGAAGATACTTTCTTTGTCCTGTCTAACAGTGACTTTAAATGAAGAAAATGCAGTCTCTTTGTATTGGGCAAGTTTTTCAACTTTTTCGACCGTGTGTCCGTAATCCTTAATAAAATCACAAATGTCGTTTTCGGTGGTATTTTTGTCAAATCGGGAAGCATAAATGTAAGATAATTTGGGCACTATCTTAATTTTGCTAGAGTTCAATAGGGCTTTTCCCTGTTGATTGGAATTCTTGTGGCCTTTGTACGCGGTTTTCTTTTTCTTGCTCACGACCGTCGTAAAACTATCATCCAATTTAACTTCCTCGAAGTTGGTAGCCTTTACTTCCGCCGCAATAAACGGGGTGTCAGTTCGCCGCGTGTACTGATTCTTATTAGTCCTTGGCAGTTCGGCAGGTTTAGCAATGATAGCTTTATCGTTCTCGGTGCGATCAGCTGTTGGGGTCACGTGGTCAGGCGCATACGAGTGCACGGGGAGCGAGGGTGGTGCGGTCGCGGGGCACGGCTCGTGTACAGGAGCAGTGGGAGGCCCGGCGATGCCGCTCTGCGCGGACGTGACGAACGGCAACGGTGTCAGCGGCGCGTCACACGGCGCATGCGTGCTTGTCGATGCTAGCTGCGGCGAAGACGACGTTGTTGGGACGCGCTTGGCTTCCTTATTTGAAACTGAGCGGTTGCACAATTTAGTGCCAATATTATGTTGTTGCTGATGTTGGATGGTTTTGATGTTTTCTATCTCTTGCCGTATTTGAAATAATTCCGAGGACTTTACGTAATCAGTTTGAACACTGTGGATGTTTTGTTTAAGTATTAAAATATCTTTAAGTAAGCTCGTTACATCTACGTAATCAAATGTTACTGGAGGAAGACGGTGCAGGTCTTTCGCCACAAAGGTGGGCAGCGAAGCGGGCTCCGTTTCTTTTAGAACTTTAATAATATCTTGTAGTAACCGCTTGTTTTTTCCGTCCCCTTAAAATATATTAACATATAATTATGTATATCAATACTCACAGTTGCGAGGAAAGGTAATATCGAGTAATTTTTTACTCTATATTTGAATAGAGAAACATTTTTAAATCACGAATGCTAAGCGGAAGTGTGTTCCACACTCTTACAGCATGAACAGAGAAGGAATAAGAATAGTACCTAGTTTTATGAGGATGAGATTTAAGGAGGGATCTATAGTGTGATCTACACGGTGCGTCGCTAGGGCAAGCGTAAGAAAAACGCTCACGAAGGTAGGAAGGATAAAATGGGTTATATAAGATGTTGAATAGCAGACGTAAAATCTGAGTGTTCCTGCGAAGGCGGGTAGGAAGCCACTTGACTTCCTTGCAAAGGTGGGAAACCTGGTCATACTTTTTAAGACCGAAAACAAAGAGAATGTACTCGTTTTGCAAGCGCTCAAGCTTGTTTAAAAGCTCCTCAGTAGCATCCAGGTAGCATATGTCAGCATAATCTATAATCGGGTGAATAATTGTTAGTGCCAAATAAATTGTTGTCGGGCAGGAGACTCTGAAGGCTTTTCAGTGAATGAAAGAAGAAATGTACCATTCAACTGACCTCATTGTTGCTATCAAATGGTAAAATTTCAGTATGAATGGAAGACCAAAGAAACGGGGAATGGATTATGTGAAAGATGATATGGCTAGAAAGGAGGTGACTTCTGAGATGACGGTGAATAATAAATGTAAACGTAAAGAGAAGACATGCTGCATCGACCCCTAATAAATTGGAATAAGACAGGGTGGTGAAGATATGGTGTGCTAAAAATGTTAACTTATAAATGTAGATTTCTTTGTGAATGTCTTTCCCTTTCCCAGAAATGCTTTATGACAGAGAGGTCCTGGCTATTTTGGGCCTTACCATGACATACAATATTAAATGTATATCTGTTGACCTTATCATTTTTATTGAATGTAGACTTGCTTAAAATGTCACATAATAAGCAGTTTTTATATCGATTGACATCCTTGTCAAATTTTTGTAATAACTTCAAAAGTAACTCTAAAGTAATTACAGAAACTTTGACGTTTAGGTTATTATCATAATTTACGCTCTTCATAAATATGGTGTGGTCGTTAACATTCAAAAATTCATTATCATTCAAACTTCATGTGACTTTGTTAACTTAGTTAATAATTCCAAATTATCGAACAATTACCTCTTGGCGGATTGTTTTGGTAAATATTTCGGGATTGGTAATTTATTTACCTATCCTCATTAAAACTACATCAGTTCATCAGTTAATATTGGTTGAGAGCGTAATTATTTCTGACTACTAATATTAATTAAACGAGACTCTATAATTATTATTTTAGTAGTCAGTCCGATTAGTAGTTTACATCAAGTGATAATTCATATTTATCTAATGATTAAATATCTTAATAATCTTATAGCATAGAAAAAATCTTTACTGCATGTTGTCATTAAAAACCACATTTACCTTAAGAATGTAATTATACGGAAAAGCTCTTTCTCCTCACTTAGACCGAAGCATTTGGCTGCAATTTTGCGCTCGCAGTGTGTAGACGGTATTGTTTGCTATAGGACCGCCTCGGGAGAGTCGAGTGCCACACCTACCTGATCGCTATAACTGTAACGTAACTCCTTATATTGTTCCAACATTTATATTACGAGCACAAACCTCCTGTACAATGCAGAAATTAAATCATAAAATATATGTAGTTCTGGTTGGGGACACAATTTATTTTATAGAATATGATATAATTTCGAAGTAAAAACATCTATACATAAAATAAAATAAGAATGAAGTCAAAACTGTACATTGAATATTTTTGAAAAAAAAAAGTAATTGCTAAGGGGTGTGGGAACGAGTCTGATGCCGAAAATATAGTTTTTAGAATTATGGTCCGTTTGTCTGTTTATCTGAATGTATGTTCTGGATTGGGGCACAATGGCTGAACGGCTTTGGATGAAATTTGGCATACAGCTTATAACCTGGATTATCACATAGGGTACTTATAATCTCGGTAATACGTTCCCGTCAGAGATATTCTAATATCCACGCGGGCAAATCCGAGGGCAAAAGCTAGTTGCTTGTAAAGTCTAATTGACTTGTTGCAATGTACTTTTTGCCATGTTTTTTTATTCCAATGCAATTTAACTAGTATACGAAAAGCGATATTATATCATCGAAATAGACTGAACATAAAATATATAATAATAGTGCTCTTACATTATTTTCAGTAGCAAACTCATTACAATAGTAAGTAATCCTGTAAAGCCGCTACCTAACTATTTACATAAATAGGCCTATAGCCGTAAAGCTCGCGTGGATAATATAGTATGTTATTAATATTTTAATTTGGTGAAAGCCCGAAGCTATATCCAGCCAACATTGGTGTTCGTTAAAATAATATGTTGAACCATATTTACTACTTAATGCATATTATGCTTTAATTCCCTGAATAGTCAGGTATAGTTCATTTTTATTACAGCTTTAAACTTTATAATTACACTAAATCTAGGGACCAGGTTTATGACTGGGTATGCACATTGAACAGTTATTAAAATATGAATTGCTTTAATAAAGTTTTCGATTTAAATTAATCTCTATAAAACTATTATAACATTAAAAGCTTATAGTGAAAAGAGCGAGAAAAAAAGGCAAAGGATTCGACAAAGTTTTATAAACGAAGTCATCATTACGTAAGAGATAATCTCTGTATAACCTCAAAACCTTCATTTAGTTAATAAAACGTAAAACAAGAAAGCGATAAAATTTTCCGCTTTGAGGAGCTTAAAACTAAAAATTGCATAATTAAAAACTAGTTAAATTAACTTCGTAGCGTCTTAACAAAGTTGAAATTATGAAGTTGGTAGCTCTGTCTCTGATCTACCATGAATTCTCATCTCGATTTGGGAAAAATTATAATCCCAAAAACCTTTGCTGAAATTACACAAAAATTATTTCATTCGTGAATTTCCTGACGATTTTAATAACAGCCAGCTAGCACAAATCTAGCCTTGTGTCAGTAAACATTTTAGGTAAATAATGCACTGCAATGTTTCAATATATCTCAATTTATTGTTTTTTTATGTTTCATAAATTACAATCCTGTAGTTAACTCTGTGAAAAATACGTTAACGATCAGCTACGTTAAGATCAAGCTTCTAAAATAGTTGTGCACAACAGCGCTCAAGAGCTCAAGAAGTTACTCCCTCAATTTGTCATCCTCAACATTCCTCTAGTTTCGAGTTCACGAAGTAAGATCTTGAACATCGATGGACTTGGATTCCGAGTTCACAGCAATACCGCTTGTTGAGGAGTGAGATAACTTGTAGGGAATAATTTGAAATTTGCCCGGGGCCAATTTTATTATAGACGTTAAATGGGTATTACCAGTTTGGAATCCTAAAACGTTCACTTTAAGTGGGAATTAAGGAAATTTTGAGTAAATTCGTTGAGATGTTTTAAACGATGTACTAAATATTTGAAGAACTTTGTTTTGTGTTAGGTAGATATACACCAGTTCAAAATATAAATTGCTAGAAAGAAGTACGAGTATAATCGTAATACCTCTTAAAAACGAAGTTCCAGTAGTTTCTTCAACACTAACAAAAATCTTTGCAAAGCTGACTCAGTGAATATTTTCTTTGGTGTATTTTACTAAATCAGGTAGGCTAGGTCTTTCGTTACGAGTACCCTAATAAATCGTTTCCTTTAGTAAGGCCTTGCAACATATGCGGGGCGATAAGAAACAGGCTTAGTTTACGTTTTTGTTTCTGTCTTAGGTCAGCATAGAAATGTGTGTTTTAGGCTTACAACGTTTTCTTTGGTAGTAGCATTCACGTTTTAATTGTATAGAGGAATACCATTTACTACACTAGCTAAGCACTAGTAAAGATATTATTCCGCAATTATACGACATACTTCATAGTAATGAAGAACATATTATATAATAAATGATAATTTTATAATAATAATGATTTTTTTATTTTATTTTTTTTATTTTATAATTTTATTATATTATGAATGAATGTACCATCAAACGGGTGAATAGAGATGCAGGGGTAAATCGCAACGAAACTTTAAGTGATTTTAACATTGAAATAATATAGTTTGTTTTCAACAATAGCACTTAATCGTTAATTATAATACAGTACACACATTAGTCTTTTTTGGCAACAAATTATATTATTTCAATTATAAAATCCCTTTTAAGTTTCATCCCGATTCACCCCTGCATCCCTATTCACCGCGTAATAGATATCTAACCACGATAAAACTGATGACAAATTTCCAATTTTCCAAAAAAAAATCGTATATTCGTGTTTAGATATCAATAAAAGTCACATCTGAGGAATTTCGCTGGCTAATTTAATTTGACCCTGTTTATTTATGTATTTACCGTCATTTCAAAATTTTGGAATGCAAATATATAATTTTATTTTAACACTCTCTATAGCAACAACAATATTATCAAAAGATTTCTCACCTACCAGGTGGGAATAGACTCATGTAGGAAAATGAGCAGTAAACAATATTTTCTTTTACTTTGTCCCAGTTTATTCAAAGGATCTAGCGAAAATATAACTCTGAAAGGTTTCAATTTCATTTGCGTCAACGCTTTGTTCACAAGTATTCAGTAAAAAAAAAATTGTCAATCAGTACGATATAATACGGTACTTACCATTTTGATATATTGAGAAACACTTTCTATACTAGCTATAAAATTAAGATAGATTGTCGTCGTCTTAAAGGTAAGCAGGTTTTTAAATGGTTTGACGTTAGTACCAAAACAATCCTATTCTCATGCTGCGCTACGTATTCAAGTTCATTCGTTTCTTTTAATTCACGTTTTTATAATTCCTTTCTGTTATTTTTTTGAAAAAGTGCTAGCAATTTAGATTAATAAATTACATCAGTAGTTCTATGTCATTTATCATTGGTGATAATAAATTACCATGAATCATGGGGTGCAATGAAATCACGATAAGAACAATACTTATACAGCATGTATCAGGAAGGTGTGGTCAAATTTAAGGGTGTGCTAGGTATCAAACTGAATAACTTTCTCCATGGGCCCAACATCGTAATCGCGAAAAAAACATCAACTCTACAAAACTTCAATATCTACTCGACCCAAATGTATGAGACAGTTGATAATTTTTTCACGATTACGATTTTAGTCCGATGGAGAACGTTGTTTAGTTTTATGGTCTGTACCACACCTATTTGATATAATTATTCTGTGTGACTGCCCGCCACACTAAGGAGAGTGACGGGCGGTCATTTAATTACATTCAGCCCCACTACCACTTTGCTGAATGGGCAATATTTTCACCACGGAACATACACTATTCTTATGTAAGTAGGTTGTGCCTATGCAAGACAAAAAAAAATGTATCATCCATAAACAAAATCAACCGAAGAAGTTGTAGAAGATATCACGAATTTACTATGACTTCACGTTTCTATTGTAGTATTTTTATATCACCAAGCGACGCGCGCTTTACTTGCGGTAACCAAGTGTACATATACGCTGTGAATGTGTGCGTGAAGATGAGTAGCGTCAGCACATAACACACACACGCACACACACACACTTCTGACTTTGCCAATATCTCGGACGATACCGAGAGCGACTGTGCTTACACACACAATCACAGCGTATTTGTACACTTGGTAACCACAAGTATAGCACGCGTCGCTCAGTAAGATAAAATACTGTAACTTATAATACTAATAGAACACACGGTCACGTGAGCGAAGCCGTGGGCACAGGTGGTTATCAATAAGTTAATTGAACATTCTGAAAGGACAGTTGCACACTGATGCCCATTTACGTGTAAAACACCCTCTCACGCTACCACTATAGCCAAAAACCCTTCCACTCCTAGTGAAGGACCAGCCACTAACTTATTTACCGCTCAATATTACCTAAAACCTAACACTAGTGAAGCGAGAATTTTACGAGTTCCAACAGTGTTGGAGGTATTGAATTATTTATAATAACGAACGTCAACGTAATACGACAAGTCACTTGCTTTTAACGTGACAACTGTGTTCGTGTTACACGCTATAAAGATTGCACGTTTGACGCGTTTGCCCGTAATTTTACACGTATTTCACAAGTAATAATCGCACCGTAATTAGATTTTTGAAGTTGTAAAGCAGTTTTTTTTCTAGTGAAATAAGTTTTAGGAATGGGATTTTTTCCCCATTTTCGTGGTCCTTTGTGATGATTTTTTTGAAATGTTACGTATACTGTTATGTAGTATGCGAAAAATTTTGATGATTTTAAAAATCTTCTTATGGAAATAAAAGAATGAATAGATCCTTATTTAGATGAAAGCGATAAACAAAACAGTAGTACTGATAGTGGTAAACTAAATAAGAAAACATTTTTTTAGAAAATTCCGAAAAATGAAAAAAAGGCCAACATAAACAATTTAAAAAAGATCCAACTTGTAAACCAAGCTTTTACAATCGTATCGACGATACTTTTATCAGAATCCGTATAAACAGGCAGTTTAAATAAAACCATTCCAATATCCACAAACAAATAAAATTCTACAATTTCATATCGCAGACTTAAGTTTTTTGAGAAAAATTTTCAATTCTCTCCGTATAATTTTAAAGTTTAGCAGCCAGAGTCCTGCAGTAAAAAGTAAGTACTACAGTTTTGGAGGGTAGTATTCTAATAATACTAGACTTGGCTGCGAGACCCGAACCAACTTTACCTTCCTGAATTTGAACTTGGAAAAATGTTCGTTTGTTTTTTTTTTACGTTTGTTAATTTTAGGTTCTTTTGAGTAAAGCTTGTAAAGGTTATTTCATGTTAGAATTAGTGGCTCTGTGAGCTGTCGACCTCGCGAGTCCTTTGCATAGCTTAAAACTGAATAAATGTTCACCGCGCACCTTAAAACAAAAAGCGCTTGCAAACCCGCGTGTTTTCAACCCCATATGTCCTCCATTTTGAAAAAATTCGTAAAACTGAATAGACAAAAAATCCATATAATTATCCAACCTGCTCACAAGTTTTCAAGAGTATCGGTTGAAAAATGCGACCTGTAGAAAACAGCCATCCGTCGAACATCCGGACATATGAAGCATTTTTGCCCAAGCTGAAACGGAGACGCTTCGCGCTCGCTCGGTCAATGAAACTGAATTTGAATCTAATGGTGGTTCTAATCCGGGCAAGTATTAATGTGAGTTTTTAAATTCATATGTATTTTCCGAGTTTATTTTGGAAATTACTGACATTGGTGAAGGAAAAATGTCATAAGGAAACCTGGATTTACAGTTAATATAAGTCTGAAATGGCCAAGTCGTCTTGAGCAAGCGTGCGTGTGATCAATGCTCATTTCTTCTCTGTATAAGAAGAGGCCTTTTCCCAGCAGTGGGACAATAATAGGCTGATATTATAAGAGAGGAAAAATCTTTATAATATTTAGTTTCGTTTTACATTATTTTATTAATGACAGGTGTGATCAACACCAGCTCGCCATCCGGTAAGGACCAGGCCCGGGTCGACGGCGCGTCGTGTTCCTCGCGCGCCTCAAAGAGATCTGACACGCTCTGGCGCTCCGCCCAGAGCGGGAGAGGTCATTTGAGGATTTCGCACCCACAAAAAAAAAAGGTGCGATCAACATGTTAACGAATTCTTATAATACAAACAATCATAATGAATAACAACGATATACTAGAAACAGCTTTCTCTAATTTATAATTAAACCATAGTTTTAGACATTAATGTTTCATTTAAAACGATCGTTCGTGTTCTTGAAATTATATTCACTGACGGACTAAATTTGTGAGTTTCTACGTAGGGGGTAATCTTCGGACCCTGCTGATCCGATTCCGAAAATTCGTTCACTGATCGGAAACTACACTATTGCCGATTGCCATAGGATATGTTTTTATGTTGAAGCAAGAAAATTCACGCGGACGAAATTGCGGGCAGAAACAAATAATTCATCAGATATACTTTTTTTTAATAGTATATATGTCTTTTGAAATAAATGCTATAAAAATAATATGAAGAAACAGCAACAAACAAAATACAAAAAAAGACTGGGTTAATTTATTATTTTTATATTAAGTAATCTAAAATAATTTCCAAAATAAAGAAAAACATCATAAGGTATTTCTCTAACTGTCGACTAGCGACGCTATTATAAACATTAATAATTACAAAACAATGGGTCTTTGCAAAACAAGTGGACTGACAAGAAGACAAACAAACCATACCAATCAATTAAAATTCGAAAATCGAAACTGGAAATACCGACTGGTCATCCGGTCAATTCCTTCTGAACCCTCCGTAACGTTGCAAATCATTCACTGTCAACAAACATTAGCCGTTCATTTGTGGCCTATTTGTTCATTCGTTCGTTCATTTAGTAACATCGTTAGTATACCTTGTAACATTTTTTTTCCGAAGAAAAACCTTTTTTTTCGTTCTCCGAGTTAATTTGTTTAAGAGAATGAATGTGTTTAGACAAATGTTGAACATTTTTTGCGCTTTGTTTGCGCGCAAATGCGTTATTATACAGTGTTTCTCTCTGAGGGAATGAGTTGGTAATCTTCTTTTTTTACAAATGAGCCTGGATGTTTGAAATTAAGTTTAATGTTTCGAGGGTTAATTTTGGGAAACAGAATTGTGTTTCCTGTTCAACAGGATTATTGTTGAGCTTTTAAAATTGCTTTGGTGCATTACTTTCTATTTGATTAGATTGCCAACATCCCTCGGGTTTTGCGGAAGAAATTGTAGGAATACTGGAACGATTTTCTTTAGCGTAGCTTGTGGTAGGAGTAAACTTGTAGAAAAAATGTAGAAACGTCACGTAACGAAAACGTGTTATGTCATCTCCATGCGACTTTTTATTATATATAATAGAAAGAGACAGACAGAGAGAGAGAGAGAGATAAATAGTTTTCATGGTTTTTGTGGGTGCTAAAATCGATAGTCCGGTCAAAATTAAAATCCAAGATGGCGGCTGCGAGTTTTTTCAAATTTTTCGTCGTGGGTGTCGTTTTCATGGTTTTCAAGGGTGTTGAAACCGATAGTGTGGTCAAAATGAAAATCCAAAATGGCGGCTACGAATATTTTCAAATTTTACGGAATTTCGTTCCTGACGTCGTCCCACAACCCCACACGTTTTGTTTTACTCCAGCCGTATTATTATGAGGTTCCGCTGTTTCTTTTCAGACTTTCTAACACCTTTTTATTTTTCTTAATAATATTTAACAATGCTTACGGAAAGAGGCTTATTCCTAACCGGAGGTTATTCTAACCTAAAATCACAAAGGTACCAAAAATAATCCTCAATATTTCGACAAAATTTCTAACTGGGTTATCCCAAATACGTATATCATTAACAAAACACACAGTCCCAAACTACAGGGACCAAAATCCAAATTATCATACGTAATTCAAACTACAGGGCTTATCACAATAACATACAATCACGAACAAACATCAAGTTACTGAACAATACCGGTTGGAACCGATTTTGACCGGAGCTATCTAGACTACACCGGTGTGAGATAACACGGGGTGTATAACTAACATTGAGCTTGGAGGGCTAAAACAAACAGTAGACGATGTAATTATAACTTCTGAATTTCAGGACGATGACCTCATTGATGCTGTTATGCAGAAATTGTGAAGTAATTGGAGTGAGACTATTTTGAAAAGAAGAAACTGTACCGTTAGGTTGCTCAAACGGATTTAATATTATAAGAGATTCTAATAATAAAGTCGTCTGTAGTACATATACAAAATTTCTTGTTTTCTTATTTTTATTTATTTGTTTTGTTTTATCTTGTAACGCGTAAGGTAGGAATAAAATTGTTGATATCATTTCATTCATTCATATTGCAATATCGCGTGGTTCTTTGTGGCTGGTTCCCACATTACTTTCTGTCTTTCTGCATTTTCGTCTGGCTCACTATACACTTGAGCTAAAAAAAAAAATGGATCCATGTTCAACCTCAATCTAAACCATTATCCTCATCTAACATGATTATGATCTTATATCTGCAGAAATAAGTTTCAACGATGCTTTTGCTTTCATTAATTAATTACCACATGATTCATTTTTAGATTGAAATACCACATGTGCATTCACTCCCTCGCCCTATTTAATTCACCCCCTTTCTTTTACCCCTCGTTTAATTTATTTATATCATCGACATTGATTATTATCGGGAGTCTCACCCCTATGATTATGGGCGAAGTAATTATGAATATTTGCACATACTATTTGGGATTCGTTTCATGTCTTTCCTGCCAGAATTATTTATTTATTTATTTAAACTTCTCGTACACAATAACATACAAAGGCGGACTTAATGCCTTAGGGATTCTCTACCAGTCAACTAAGGGGGTTGTAGAGATAAGATGGCAGGTGCTCTGTTTAACAGGCGTTAAAAATAATAATAAAAAATATAACAGAATTGATTATAAATAAAATAGGTATACAAGTACCTATACAGGTTGTAAACTTATAATACACATACTTACGCATACACATTTACTATAATATATAAGGTGTATCTATTCATACACGAAATATCTGAAGGGGTCATTGTACTCATTATTATGAACAACTTTTACTATGGGACCAAACCTGAAATCTCGAAAAAAAAAATCTGCTGTTCCATACATTTTAACGAGTTCTGCGAACATAAATGTAGGGAACAGGTGATTTTTTTTTCGAGATTTCAGGATTAGTCCCATAGTAAAAGTTGTTTGTTATGATGAATACAATTACCCCTTAAGAGATTTCGTGTATGAATAGATACACCTTATATACCTACATTATATATAATATATATACTATATATACCTACATTATATATAATATATATACTATATATATACACAAAAAGGAATTAGAATGCTGTCTTTGTATATAATCCCCGTTTAACAAGCAATACTGTAGGCAAGTTTAGATTAGCAACTTTACTTGTCGGCTTTGTACTTAATCTGAGGGTGAAGCTGTACCAGTGTTTGGTTTCTTGATACAGAATTTATATGGTTTCGTATCAAGATTACAATCTTATTCTAAGTTATTTTAAGCGGATCAGTTTATGACAATATTGTGTTAGTTTAACTTTATCTTTCAGATTTAAAACGGTTTCCATACTACTTATAATTTTTTTGGTGTTCAATGAGAATCTATCCATTAAAGACAGCATGGCAGTTGACAGCATGGCAGTTGAGACTATGTCATGCTCACTTAAATTTCTCACTGTTGGTGGCGCGTGTGTTGGATCATTCTGTTCCCTACAAAATGGTTAAGCTGGATGGTGCTGATCCACGCGTCATGTTCGTGAACGGGCGCCGTCAGTTGAGACTGGTCATCTCTTAACTGCCACGGCTTATTTTTACTATTAATCTTTTATTTTGAATTGTTTCTTAATATATATATTTTTTTCATTGTTCTCGCATATAGAAGCAACAATAATAATGTACCCAGGATTTTGTAATATCTTGATTTAAAAAGAGTATCCTTGGAGATTCTTACCCGTTCTTCTCCATAAAGATCTAGCTTCAACTTTCTGACTAGCTGACCGATTCTTTGTCAGTTCAAAAGTGCCTGTAAATGGTTTAATTGAAATAAATTCTCCGAGTTTGAAAGATGCTTAAACGTCAGAGAGGTCCTTTATCAGTTCTTTTACTTTACTCTCACAAAAATTCACTCTTAATAAATAGATTTTGAGCTCAGTACATAAATAAGGACTCCCTTCAAAGTATTAGAAGCCTTTGAGAAACCACCCCTTGCCCTTGTCCCATTTGTCCACTCATCCCTGCTCGCCACTCATGTGCATGATATATTTAGATCGGCAAACATCGGCTGTTGTCGGCTAAATTCGGTAGGACTCGATCACGTCTTAGCGCTTAGTAGTACAATTGCAAATGTAGGTAAATAAATTATTGTAGCACGAATGGTAAGGCGGAACTAAACAGGAATAAATTGCAGTATTCAAATATTCCGTAGTCGGTTTTAGTATCAAATGAGGCTGACGGCCTATAATAGGCCGAACACACTTATGAATCAACATTTATAGCGACCAAGCTAATTTTTGACCTTATGCATTATAAAATTTCATAAGGTTACCTACCTACCTAAATATTTTATAACATGACTAGGTGTTGCCTGCGGCTTCGCCCGCGTGTACGTCGGAAATTATTCCACGTAAACGTGCTACCTGGACAAATAGCCATGTTACTCCTTATAACATCAGCTATCTGCCAGTGAAGGTCCCGTCAAAATCGGTTCAGCCGTTTCGGAGATTAGGCGGAACAAACATAAAGACAGACAAAAAAAAAAAAAAAATTTTTTGTTCTAAGTATATACTTTCATATGCATTTAGTCAAAATTTGTTATTGTGACATAACTTCAATTTTATTTATCTGTATATAGATTTTAACCAGATAGATTTTAGGCCAAAAAATACCAGCATCATAATCTACCTACCTATCAAATTAATTCAGCACATACCACCAAAATGGAATGCCGTCCAGCGAATTAGTTTCAATAACGGTTGCTTGCAATCTCCTTGATCTCTAGTTACATAATAAGACTATCTAAAGTCCCGGCTATCGACAGTTATGGGGCGAAAAACTATGTAATTTGATTTTGTAATATCGCTTAACGATACACCCTTTCGAGTGGGGGTTTATAATAAAGTCCCATGGGAAGACCTTTTGAGACCTCTTACCCTGTAATTGGGCGTAGTTGTCGACGTTTGGTCGAGTCACCGTAATATGTAATTTATTTTTAGTTGAATGGCTTTTATCGGTAGCTTTATGCTGTCATCTTCAGAAATGACGTAAGCGTAAGATGGTCGTAGAATTTTAAGTAGATCAGTAGTGAACTTTATCATATTACTCGGTTATCGGGTTGTTGTGGTCAGATAGGCACTAGCTTCGTGTGAAATACTGGTAATCAGCTGCATCTGGTGAGACTGGTAGCTGACCCCAACCTACACTGGCGTGCAAAAAATTGGGCCACCCCGATCTTTCAATTTGAGAGACGATATCTCAAAAATCTTAATGAATATAATTTATTAATTTATATTGTGTGAAGGTAGGTAAGGTACAGTCTATTTGCACATACACTATATTTGGATAAAAGCAATATTCTTGACAAGATCGACTCAATTCTTCAGATGTCCTCATCGCTCACTTTTGCTCGGATAAAGTGCGTGACTTTTTTTTGCCCATGAAATTGACATAACAATAATTTTGTTTATTTCTGTTCGTTTAATGAAAATTTAAGTTGATTTTTTAACGGACTTCAAAAAAAGGAGGTTCTTTATTCGCACCCCCATGTGTGTAAGTTCGTGATTTTGTCATAAACTTATAAATTAGTTTTGATAATTCTTTAATTAACGTAATCTACATACTTTCAGGAAGATTTTAGTATACAATATATTAGGTTATTGTTAGTAAACCTTGTTGAATTATATTGTTTCAAATCAAAGAGCACGGGGTGGGTCGATTTTATTGCACGCCAGTGTATTTGGAAAAGAGACTAAGCAGATAACGATAATTAAAGGTACTGTACTCAAAATACAGGTCATGTGTTTGATCAGATAATATTATAGAATTCCAGGTATAAAGATTATGAAAATAATGACTAGCCTTAGAAATAAGGTAAGCATAAAATGGTCTTGAAGTACCAAGAATGGTACTCAAAAAGCGGGTCATGTATAAAATGTGTTTGATCTGACAATATAGAAATTTCAGAGAAATCGAATATGGAAATCATTGAATTTCTAGCGTGTAGAGTAGGTACCTACGTCTGTATCCACTTTCGTTTTGATCTCAAATATTTTTCGCGAATTTGGATTTAGAAGAGACGTCCAAAGTTCAAAGCTAAGCGGGTTATACTTATGTAACGGCGCCAGATTTTTTTATCCTTACCTATTTACTCGTTGAACACAAATATTTCAATATTTGATTCCTTTGTTGAAAACTTATTAAAAAAAATGGCAAAAATCCGTACGTTAAAAATAAAAATAATTTTAAAAATGCCACGAATTCCAAACAAAACCGTACACAGCCAGGTCAATTAAACACAAACATCACCGCATATATCAAACCTTTACGGCTTATTTTTCATTTTCATCTCCCTCACACCTACTACATTAGAGAGGGATGAATCTACTTGCGTTATTTCACCCCGCCGAAAATCGTGGCTGGGTACAATCGTTACATATTCATGAGACACGGGGGCACGGGGATCTAGGAAATGCGCTGAAGTTATGAGCGCTGAGCGAGCAAAAGTGCCGAGCGAACAATTGTGTTAGATTATTGTTTCTAGGGAAATGACATTCTCTAAGTTAGTTTAGTAGATATTGTTTTATGGGATGGTGAATGCGTTTTATTTCTTTTATGATAATATTTTTCTTGTTTTTCTTGAAGTCTTTTGTGATTGGACAAGAAGATGGTTGTGAAGGGATATGAAAATAGATGCTACTGAAAGAGATGAAAATAAAATTGACGTTTTTGTCATTCAACGAAATGAATAAATGATTATCAGATATTCCTGATTATCTATTTAGCTATTCTGTAATAATAATAAAAAAAATAAAAATACATTTATTGTTAGTAACACAGGTCTTATAAACAATGTTAGTATTCTCGAATAAATTCAAATAAACAAACAAAAAAAAAGCTTGAAAAAATCCAGTTAAAGTCAAAAAATCTAGATAAAAATAAAAATAAAAAACATTGCGTCATCTCGTCACCCGAATGAACTGATTAATACTGATTATTTATATATAATATTGATTAAGCACGTGAATAATACTGATTAGTAACTTCTGGAAGCATGGGGTTTAAAAAGTGAGTGAAGAAAAGTTACATCCTAATAAGATTACAAACCTTAACTTTAACCACTATGTTTACAGAGCTTAGAACCAAAGGAAAATATATTAAGACTAAGCAAATAAAGGAGGAAACCCCATTACTTCAATCACCAATAAAGAAATGAAGATAATATCTCTTAAAACTTGCGCCCTCAGCAAAAAGGTACACGAATGACCTTGACCCCGTCCCCAGGTGTTTACCTGCCCGCATAGCATGCCAATGTAGGATCTTACGTGTCCCCGATATCTTGTACACTCTCCGATAGCAGATTGAAAGAACAGGTATCTTGTTGGCGATCAATTTTAGATTACGAAGATGGGGGGTGAAGTCAATAGTAAGATAAAAATACGGGAAATATAATTCAGACATATTTATAGAGATTTTTGTACAGAGATTAGACTGTGCTTGGTAAATCGTAGTATAAATAGGGAAATGTAATGCTAAGCAAATTGGAACAATTCATTTAATCGAAGTTATAACTTTGTCACATTGACAAATGACGTATCGTTTTTGACGTCACATATACCTACATCGAAAAGGTTGTAATTGTGGTCAAAGTTTTCATAGGCCAATGTACCTATAGGAATATAAATTATACCTACACATTCTTGTCACTCAATCTTGTATATTAATGCAAAGTTTATGGTATTCAAATTAATTCCTGGGTATGCAATCGAAGGGATTTCAATTGAATGTTTCACGAGCTCAGAATTCACTGAAGTGAACCATGAGTAGGATATGTATGTATCCATTACATTCTGGGGGTGAAAATTGGGGATGTTTCCAGGTAGTTTGTCGGCCTCATCGATTTGGTTTTGTTTTTAATTGGTTACACATGGCAATAGGCTCGCCCCCTATTACAAGGGACTTAAAAATAACTGGCGAAATGTAGGTGTACTATAGGTACACCTCTGCCTTAACCTGCGGAGAATACAAGCGTTATGTTATGAGTTAATTCTTAACCTTGCTATCTCTATTTTTGAATTTAATTTCAATTTTTGCCAACTCCTTGCAAAACTCTTTAGGGGGTGAAACGCAGCGATATTTACTAAAAGACCCCTCGGGAGATACTTATCTCTAAAAAAAGCGTGAAATACTCGGTGCTATCGCAATTATCATTAAGGGAATCCACCCTTAAATCTAACGGAGGCCCCCTCATAACTGCCCTATTTTAGGAGCAAATCGTTTCACCCCCTTTTAAGGCCGCATACAGACAACTGGGAAGAGGACAAATTGTTGTGAATAAACTTAAATGAGGATAATACACCTTTTATATTTTTATTTATAATACTTCTCTTGAACGAACTAGCGAAATGTGAGTGTGGTACACTAAACTTTCACTCATAATTATTATACACATTGCATACTCTAATGATTTTTAATACATCTCTGTCAATCCCTTATAATAGTGTGTGATGTTGTGATACTTTTCCTTAAGTTTCTCTGGGAATAGAAATTAATCTGAAAAATGCTATCGAGGAAATATACCCGCCAATTTCTATTAGAATGTTTCATTCCTTTCAAATCTTATGTAATTGTAGAATTTTTCTAGTTTACACGCCAATTTTGACATACCTAATATGGTTACATTGTAATCTGTTACTTAGTCAAATCGCTGTAACTGGTCAACGCAAATAACGCGTAACTAAGTAGATAAAATATATGTGGAAGCTTGTAATTAGCAAATGTCAAAACTTATGCAGGATATTCAAGATTGTTATTAGTCTGTAAGCTTTCTTTAAAAATAAATAAATAAATTTTCCCTACATTTTATTACTCAGTATTTTTGAAACGTAAGCGTTTTAAGCGAGGCTCAGCGTCTATAATCCTCATTATCTAAAATTACTTTCGAATAAGTAATTTAAATGCAAAATGGTTTCTCAAATGTGCTCATTAATTTATGTCAAAGTAATTTGGTATGTATCAAGTTCTCTAATTTGGCCATAATTAGGTATTATTTCTGAAAACGTGAAGCTTTAACCTCTCTGTATTCTGACAGCGGAATGAGGTACTTAATTAGTAATAAATTGGTCTTCGTATAAACCAGTTTATGTGAAATTAATTATGTTATGTGTATGTCGAACGAGGTACTGATTATCATCAGCGTTATTCAGCAGGAAGTCGTCCATTGCTGAATACCTGTTGGCCGCCCCAAAACTATACAGAGTAGCAGAGGCATCGACGCGCAAGCTAAAACAATGAATTCAGCACATGATTCTAGACCGCCTAGCGAAGAAATTTATCGCCGGTTATAAAAAAAATCTGATGTTTCATAGAAAAGTGCAATACCTTAGCGGACAAAATGCTTGGAACAGCAAATATTTTTTTTTAATAACCGACGAATTTTTTCAACGCTGGAATTACAGAATCATGTACTGAATCCATGGTAACCGGTTGTGCGTTGATGTCCCAGCCACCCTGTATAATAAAATAAGGCTTTACGTAGACCTAGTGTAGTAATCTGCTGAATATACAGGGTTGTATATTTGGTATGAAAACTATTTCTAAGCATCTTTTCAAACGTCTTCTTTAAAAGAAAACCCCTAAATATAGACAATTTTTATATATATGTCGGGATAGGCTCAGACATCAGAAGTAAAACACAAGGATCGGTATAGTTTTAAATAGTTTTACTAATTTAAATCTTATTAATTTACTTAATAACTAATCCGACACTAAAGCAACGAATAATGGCAATGAGGGAGGCAGAGACTCGTACTGAGACTGCAGTCCGTGCACCGCGACGTAACCGTTAGAAAATGCGTGCCGCTACAACGGAGCGGCCCCTTTTATAAACTCCAAGCGTAGTGGGGGGAAGGTGGGGGTGATGACGTCCGGTGCACGTGCTGCTAGCGCTTGATATCGCTGTCTCTTTCTTGCACTCAATGTCAGCTGCCGCCGTCACGGCCATTCTGACAATCGCACGTCCTCGTGCGCAAAAGTTTCTTCAATCTAGACAAAAGACAATTTTCAAAAATTAGTTATTAGACATACTGTTGTACTGCTGGACTGGGTCATCGCGTCTTTCAAATATACGACGATGCCCCTACAGCTCATATTTGCTGGTCTAGATAATCATCCCATGGATGAGATCCCTGCAGCTCACAAAACACTGGTCTAGGTTATCAACCCACAAAAGCAGGTGAAACCCCTTCAGCTACAACTGGGCTAGGTCACAACTCTTGCAACCCCTACAGTATAAACTGATTTAGTCATCCAGCAAGGGACCTTGTTCCGATACTGGGTTAAACAAAACAGAATCACAGGATACAGTTGCCTCAGAATCTATAGATAAAGTATCTTCAGAATTAATAGTTACTGTTTGTGAACCAATAGATAATGTTTCTTCGGATTCTGAGACACGACTGGCATTTAAGTTTTGAGAACTATGATCTCTTAAATATGGCAAATAGTTTTCCACTGATTCACCAGAAGCAGCATTATGTAAATCATCATTTATATTACTAGGTACATCATCCACCATCACGGATCGTTCATCGTCATCAGACTCATAGTTTTCAGAAATTTCAAGAAAACCTTGTTGTCCTCTAGGTACTTCTCTCAAATTTTCATGTGCGTACTTATAAATCCTATTAGAACCATTCATATTTTTCAGTTCATAACGATCGTTATCTAAAACTGCAATAATTTTGAAAGGTCCCTTAAATTTTTTATCTAATTTTTTTTGGTGTCTTTCCTCACATTTGACAAAGACGAAATCACCTACTTTGAATGGTTTTATTTGCGCCCTCCCTCGATTAAACCGAACAGTATCAGCACTAGCCAATCGTTTTATGTTGTCTGATGCAGATAAACGAGCCGTTTCAACATTAATCCTGCTTGACTCAGATGAACCAGGAGATATTCTAGCTAGATTCAAGGAATTACCCTGAATACCGAACATCAATTCTGTAGGTGTAAAACCTGTGACACGGGAGCGAGTACTATTAAGAGCTAGCTGAATTTCTCCTAGTTGATCCTGCCAGGTATTATTAGAGTTACATTCTATTATAGTAAGGATATTTTTCAAAGTTCGCATGACCCTCTCCACTTGCCCATTAGCACGACTGGATCCTGTAGCTATTAAATGAAGTTCTATATTGTTTTCTTTACAAAAATCTTTGAATTCACTAGAATCATAGCAGCGGCCTCGATCGGCTATAACACGTTTTGGAGCACCAAAAAGATTAACGGCATTTTTAATGGCTTTTACTGCATGAGAGGAAGTTAAAGTCGGGGCATATTCGAGAAGAACAAATTTTGTAAAAGCGTCTATTAAGACAGAGCAATATTCCTTTCGATGACTTTTACCACTCAATTTACCAGTAAGATCCATGTGAATGGTGTGCCATGGTATTGGCTCTTTATGAATTGGATGAAGCTGCATTTGCTGAGCACCTGAAGGACCTTTGGAGGTTTTGCAAACAAAACAGCAATTAATAAACTTTTTGACAAATTTAGACATGTCAGGGAACCAGTAAAACTCGTATAGCTTGTCCAATGTTTTATCGAAACCTAAATGTTTAATTTCGTTATGAACATAACTAATGAGAGACCAAACGAGAGAGCGGGGTATAATAGGGAGCCAACAAGTTACTGCCCTGCGCACGATTTTTCTGTACAAGATGCCTTGTCTTAAGTCA
Source organism: Dryobotodes eremita (assembly GCA_917490735.1). Taxonomy (NCBI): domain Eukaryota; kingdom Metazoa; phylum Arthropoda; class Insecta; order Lepidoptera; family Noctuidae; genus Dryobotodes; species Dryobotodes eremita. The sequence continues at coordinate 3,799,668 of OU823247.1, read as the reverse complement.
TACGTATGGGCTGTATCTTCTGGTAGTTGATTGTTACGAAATTTAGATATTAAATCAGAAATTTCGGAGTCCCTCTCTTGTTCAACAATCAGCCAACCTTTATCTAATTCGAGAAAATTTATTTTTCTGGGTTCAGAATTATCTTTAGACAAATTTCGGGATAAAAAGTCTGCATGGGCCATTTTATGACCTTCTTTATACACTATCTCGAAATCGTATGCCTGAAGTATAGCCCACCACCGGTGCACCCTAGGAGTCAAATCTCGTTTTGAATGAGAGGCTTTCAGCGAATTACAGTCAGAGAAAACAGTAAAATTTCGGCCATATAAATAATGTCTGAATTGTTCCACTGCCCTTACAACAGCTAACGTCTCCAGCTCATACGAGTGATATCGACTCTCTGCATCAGTTGTTTTACGACTAAAATATGCAACTACGTGAGGTCTATTGTCGTGTTTTTGAATGAGTACTGCACCGTAGCCATCGGAACTGGCATCGGTGTGGAGTTCGACTGGTAAGGAAGGGTCAAATATTTTTAAAACAGGCTCAGAGGTCAGTATATTAATGATTTCTTTATGAATTCGATCATGGTCAGTCGTCCATTGAATTTTACCTTTTCCTTTGGTTAATGGATATAATGGTCTTATTAGCTGAGAGAAATTTGGAATAAACTGTCGGAAATAGGTAGCTAAGCCTATAAGTTGTCTGACTTGTGTTACGGAACTTGGAGTAGGAACATTAGTTAAAGCTACGATTTTATTTGGATTTGGTCTAATTTCGCCAGCCGAAATAACATAACCGAGATATTCAGTTTTAGTTTTCATAAAAGAACATTTTTTAATATTAAAAGAAAAACCTGCTTCAGACAGTGTTTTTAATAATTTATCTAAACGACATAAACCCTCATCGACTGTTTTCGATGCAGAGAGTACATCATCCATGTAAACCTGAATCCTGTCATCAGCCAATGGCTTAAGTGCATTATTAATTGCTCTCTGAAAAACGGGAGGGGCATTACGAAGACCGAAAGGCATAGTAAGATATTCGTACTGTCCCTTGGGAGTTACAAAAGCCGTCTTTTCTATAGAGTCTTTATGTACAGATAGCTGATGAAATCCTGAAGCCATATCGATAGTGGAAAAATAATGAGCGCCATGTAGCTTATCTATCTGTTCGCTAATCAAAGGCAAGGGATAATTGTCTGGTTTGGTATTACTGTTCAATTCTCTAAAATCGACACACATGCGCTTGGTACCGTCTTTTTTTTCTACTAGTATTATAGGGCTTGCGAAAGGGGACATACTTTCTCTAATAATATTAGCCATTAATAACTCACAAATTTTTTCATCAACGATCTTAGATTCTTCTAAAGACAACCTATAGGGCCGTCTTTGTACTGTTTTATGGGGGTCGATCAAGTCTATTTTTAGTTCGCCCGTCTTTATACGTGTCATAGGTAAAGTTTCAATAAAATTACCCGAATATTTAGTTAAGATATCGTACAGTTTTTCTAAGTCAGTTCCAGTTAGGTCAGTATTAATAGAATCGATATTAAAAGTGTTATTTATTTTAGAACATATATTAGTCTCTCTAAGGCGGGTAAATTTCAGTTTATTTTCGCAAATTTCAACACAAATGTTATTTTGAAGCACGTCTCGACCCAATAAGACAGTATCTCTCAAATAATTGTCTGGAAGGACGTGGAAAGTAATTTCAGTCGAAATATCTCCAATCTTAACCGTACTAGTAATTTGCTCAGTGCTTCTCACGCTGCTTTTACCTATACCAGTCATATTGATTAGGTCATGCGATCTTTGCCCATTTATTAAATGCGAACAGCTTTCTTTTATTAAGCTACACTCAGAACCAGAGTCAAAAATAAATTGTAAACTCATACCACTACAGTCCATAATACCACGAACACTCTTGGAGCACACGTTGACTTCCTTGTTCCCTGCTGCCGGCTGCTCCTTCTTTGCGCCGCCGGTCCTCGTAGGGCAGCTGGAGGCCACGTGGCCCGGTTCGCCGCACACGTAACATGTGACTTGAGGTTTTTGATTGAGGCGTTTGTCTGGAACACTTGTGCTTGGGTTAAGGTTTTTCTTTCTGTCCCGACACTCTGAAGCTCGATGTCCAATTTTACCACAATTATTGCAGTTTCCCCGGAAACTCGGAGTGTTCCGAGGACGTTTTGGATCAAATTCATAATGATCAGATGATTCGCTTTTACGTTTTAAGGAAATTCCACGCAATACACGAAAAAGTTGTGTTTTATCGCTTACAACAGTGGAATTTAATTCACGGCGAATTATAGCATCGCATTGTGATAAAACAGAGATCGCGAAGCCAGTTATCACTTTGTCGGACAAATTAGCATCGGGAATTTTTTCGATAAGTTGCCACAGACGTACGCAAGCTTGGGCTGGAGTTTCTTCAGATTTTATTTGAAATTTCATAATTTGATCAAAATGATCTTGTATAAGCAAAGGCCGGGCAAATTGAGCCTTTAAAAGTTCCTTAACTTTGGTCCATTCGAATTGATCAGGACGGATTTTCGTTAAAAATGTTGCAGCCCGCCCTTTTAGACAATGTGTTAGAGCCATTATTAGGTCTACCCCTTTTAATTTTTTATTCTCGACTATAATTTCTGATAGCTGACACCAACCCTCTATATCTGAATTGGGGTCGTCTGGGTCGAATGAGACTAATGGACTTAGTGTACAGGAGGTAGATGATAATTTTTCAGCGATTTTAGAAAATATGGCTTCCATGCCGTTACTAAACAAAAGCATCTGGTTTTGCATGGTATTGGAAGCTGAATCTCCAGAAGTGGGGTGGTCTTCGAATCCCACTTCTGATGTCGGGATAGGCTCAGACATCAGAAGTAAAACACAAGGATCGGTATAGTTTTAAATAGTTTTACTAATTTAAATCTTATTAATTTACTTAATAACTAATCCGACACTAAAGCAACGAATAATGGCAATGAGGGAGGCAGAGACTCGTACTGAGACTGCAGTCCGTGCACCGCGACGTAACCGTTAGAAAATGCGTGCCGCTACAACGGAGCGGCCCCTTTTATAAACTCCAAGCGTAGTGGGGGGAAGGTGGGGGTGATGACGTCCGGTGCACGTGCTGCTAGCGCTTGATATCGCTGTCTCTTTCTTGCACTCAATGTCAGCTGCCGCCGTCATATATTTTTTTTTAATATTGGGACTGTGTTGTGCAAAATATTAACAAAAATATCGTATAAAGTACATAATAGAACAACAGTTATTAGAAAGTCACGTTACCAATAAGGAAAATGTATAGAAGGTTTAAGAATCCTGAAAGAGTATTGAAAATAAAATATGAATACAAAATCCAAAGTACTTCCGATCCTACATATTGTGTCCATGTCTTAGCTGCTCCATTTCCCTCTCAAAATCTTTTCGACCCTTTTATCTTTTGACGGAAGAAAGAGAAAAGATATCTCAGCTTTTATGTTTTGAGTTTTAAAGTGTTCATTAAAAGGGTCTCTCTGTGGCTGTGTGGAGTTTCCTGGCCGTGACCTCTTAACTTTGTAGAGTTCCTAATGATGTGTTGTGGTTTTGTGGCTTAAAATCTTTGTGTTTTGGAATTGTTCCGAAAAAGATACAAATATAAAATGATCTTATAATTATTTAGCAGTGTAACTACATAAGTAATTCCTAGAACAGAGGACGAAATTGATGTCTTATTGATCAATGGCAAACTTTAGGCTGTTACTGAAAAATAAACAACATTAGCTTAATAAGTATTTTCATTCTATATAGTCTAAATCAGGTTCAGTTGAAAACCAGCGTCAGGCACTAGTTGTCTGAATTTTTTGCTGAACTGGACTTATTTGGCGCAGCCGCGAGGCACACTTTTCTGCTAATTTCTCACAACGCACTTTACACTTTTTATTTGTTTTATTTTTCTTTTTTACTGTATAATGTTGTGTTGTGTGCTTTGTAGTCTGTGCTAAATAAATGTATTTTCTTTCTTTCTTTCAAAATAATGAATGATAGCGTTGACAGAGGAGGATAGAAGAAGAAAACGCGCTGATCACAAGTAACGTGGGTCAAGGGCAAATGATGATGGCATAAATAATACTCCATTGAAAGACGATTGCAACATCAGATTCTCGATCTAAAAATATTTAATTACTATGTAGATAAGTATATGTTTTATGTATGTATGTATGTATTTGTTGTATATGTAAATGGTACACCACTGACTACCTGCATTATTGTCTGTCCTTCTCCCTTGAATCCATCCAAAGGTTGGCTGTAAAAGATCGCTTTTAGCGATAAGACCGCCCATTGTGTCACCCTGTGTAAAATGTCTACATTTATATCTGTAATTTTTATGGTGCACATAATAAAGAGTATTCTATTCTATTCTATTTTTTCTTATCATGACATTCCTTTCTCGAGTCGAACAAGACGGTATATCGGACGGGAATTTTTGTAGATGGGAATACACTCGAATTGATAACCTCCTTCTTTCTAAAAGTCGGTAAATAACCAACTATTCTTCATCGTTACTTGGTCTGGGAACAGAACCCCGTTCTTTATTAAAAGGCATTAAACACGTTATGGTAACAGATGTCTCAATTTTACATCCAATCGACGTTCCCAATTTGGCATACACTCTGAAATTCAGAAAATTAATTCCACGCGAGCTTGAATTCGATTGGTTTTCCTAATTGTTCCGAAATTGGTATGTTTCTAGGCAGTTTGTTACTTATTTTTAAACGGTAGCCACTGAAAAATCCATACAATACAACAATTTTGTTAGTATAAAAAAGTCCTTAGAGTTGACATTTTATCTTACTGTCTAAACTAACATAACATTACCGACTGATTGTTTGTGCAACGGCTTCAATGATCCAGTCAATAAAATAACAAATTAAGGTGTAATAAATTGTGAGGGAAAAGTAATATAACATTATCATACTATAATGTTTCCACTGAATGGGACTCAGGCCACATCTCAAGAGTAACCGTGGCCCTGGCGCACGGGCAACTGAAGGAACACGGGTGGGTTTAAGTCACTAAAAGTCTGACCCGCCCTTCCGCTCCACCCTGAGCGGGAGAAGTTATTTAACGGTATCCAAACCAAAAAAAAAAATTGGCTTCCTCTCAAAGTCAAAATCAAAGTCAAATAGGCACATAAAAACCACTTCTGAACGTAAAAATTAGAACTGATTCTAGTTGCCCCTTCCTTCTTTTGTTTCTTCATTTCTCTGCCAGTGAGCGGGCCGTAATCCACCACGCGGACCCAGTGCAGGTTAATTCTTTTTTGATACGAGTATGAACATAATAGGTATATTATAAAGAAACAAATACACATTCAGTAAAAACTAATAAAAAAAATGCATTAATGAATAAACGTCCATCAAAAGCAGAGGAACATGAACTAACCAGGCAAAAACTTTCATAGAATAATATTATCATTTGTTCATAACTGCAACAACTCGGACGCTTATAGGTCTCATGCATAATTCCACAGGTCGAGATCACCTGGCTGAGTGCCAGGCGGACTGCCCTAATTCCATGCTGGACGTATTCTGTCAGAAATCTAACGTGGACCTCTTGTTTGGCCTTTTCGGGGCAGTTTTTTGACTTAGCTTATGATTTCGGTTTTTTTTAAATAAAATTGTTGTGATTGTCTTTTCTTGTTAAGTTAATAAATAAAGTTGTTTGACCATTCTTGAAAAGACAACACTTTATAAGTTCGTTAAAATTGTATGAATAGAAGATATATTTTTTTCCGGGCCAGTTGTTTGAAGGAACATTGTAAGGCTTTAATTGTTCATATACACTATTTAAAACATCTCGCACTAATACTAATGAGTTGGTGTTTTCGATTGACATAAAAATCCATGTTTTCGAACAAATCGTAACATTTAAAAACACTACCGATAATCGTTTTAAAAATGAATAACACACCTTAAAATAAATAAAAGAATACCTAACTAAAAGAACGGCTGAAAAACTCAGTTCAATAAAGTTTGAAACATTTCATCGAAAAAGAACCTATCCAAACATTTATTTTTAGAGAAAAAAAGGCCATTTCCCGCGATTTCAATACCTGTTTTGCCTTTTAAACATTTATTTTCGTCCGACAAGTGGGCGGTCTTTTTAATAGACCCTCGCATACTTTTCTGTTTATTAAAAATATCCCCAAAAATCAGAATATGATCCACTCCTTACAACACAATGGTTTTTACGATTCAATAAGAGGGGAGAATGTGATTGGACGGTTGGGATGCTCCTCGAATAATAAACTCGCTATAAGAACTGGATTATTGTAAATGATGCTTTATTGTATCCTTACAATATTTCTATTGGGGGACTGAAGGTTTTTTGAACAATATTTTCTGAATGGTGGTTATTTTGGGACAATTTTCTTGGTAAATTCAAAACTGGTATAGCTACCGTATAGGTTTTTGAAGTATGTTATAAATAATGATCTTTGATTAAAATTGTGCGAGTACCAAGTTTTTTCTAGGTAGGTGTTCGGTTTTTGTAGGTATAAGATAGATTCCAAATAGGAGATCAGAAGAAGAGTCGAGTTTTCTTAACGTTATGCTAAGGATTCCTGCCGAGACATTTGCTGGGCTCAAATGCAAGATTTGAAGTTACCTATTGCCAGCTATCATGCTTTGATTTTGTCAATAATTATGAATACAGAAGCAACATTAATTCAAACTCAACTCAACTCAAACTCAAACTCAACTCAACTCAACTAAAATTCAACTAAACTCAACTCAACTAAAACTAAACTAAACTCAACTCAAACTCAAAGCATTTATTTCAAATAAATCAATTACAGGCACTTTTGAATTGTCAAGGGGTCAGTCCGTCAGAAAGATGAAGCTAGTTGCCCATTCCAAAACGTAGTAGGTACCGATGGAGAAGAACGGGCAAGAAACTCCACGGACACACTTTTAAATCAACATATAGTTACAAAAAAATTGTTTACATCTTCATGTTGAAATTATACATATGAGAACGATGCAGAAAGACGTGCACGTTGAAAGCGTTCGTAATAAAAAAGATAAAAACAGTTAAGAAATTAAAAAAAAAGCCGCCACAGCTATAGATGATCAGTCCCTAATGACGGCGCCCGTTCACGAACATGACGTATGGATCAGCACCTTTAGTGATTTATAGGCACATACGCCGATTCTGCATGGTCCTCATATGGCCTGGCCAAGATAATGTCTGGACTTTAAAAGAGACGTCTGAGTTTGTTTTCGGTGTTTTTCTCAGGGATAAGAAACACTAATCTCATTTAGTTTTAAAGCATAATTTAAGTTTCACGTTGTAAAAGTGTTTTTTGAACCAATTTACTTACGGAAATAAATATCATTCATCACACGTTAGATATTCTTTTATCAATATCTGTGAATAAAAAATCTCTCGTCTATTTTACGAAAATAAGTACGAAATTTTGTTATAAGCAACTATTGACTACACGAGAAAACCTTTCAAAGGCTTATAGAAATCTGTGGGTACCGTAAAGAGCTTTTAACCGACTTCAAAAAAAGGAGGAGGTTCTCAATTCGTCGGAATCTATTTTTTATGTATGTTCACCGATTACGCGAAGACGCCTGAACCAATTTGGAAAATTCTTTTTTTTTGTTTCAAAGGGTATATACTTCCCAGGTGGTCGCATTGTCATCAGGTCAGGTTCTGCTGATGAGACCCCGGAGAAATCGAGGGACCTCTTCAAATATTATAAGCACACCTATAGTGATTTGGGTATTTTTTATAGTAACTCGTGCATTTTAATCAAATGAACAATGAAAGGTGTTTTTTACTTTTCAAAATACTTAAGTTGTTAATTTTTTCCTACTCCACGACTGAAAGGTTTTCTGATTTTTGGTTTTAGTTAGTTGGTTAGTTCAAACAGTTTTTCTTTAAAGATTATATGAAAATTATAAATTAAATTTAAGTATCGTATTTTTATCTCATGACACGACGCGCTCTTTACTTGTTGTAACCAAGTGTACAAACACGCTGTGCATGAAGACGAGTAGCGTCAGCACATAACGCACACACACACACACACACACACACACACACACACACACAGTTCCAACTTCGCCATTGTCTCGGACGGTACCGAGAGCTCGTGCGCTTACACACACATTCACAGCGTGTTTGTACACTTGGTAACCACAAGTAAAGCGCGCGTCGCTTCGTGAGATAAAAATACTATACCAATTTTTTTTTTGCTTCCTTGGTTTACTGTTTGTGAGCACGATACCTGAGCGTGGTGGGGTCTTGAGTTAAATCCCCAGGTTGGACAACGTGTTATTTTGTCTTTCCATTAGGATTTATTCAGAAGTAGCCCGGAATCTGGATTTATTATTACCTAACGAGGTGAACGAACGAGGAGTTAGAGTCATGTTCGTGAACGGCCGCCGTCAGTAGGGACTGGTCATCTCTTAGCTGTCACGGCTTATTTTAATTTAATATTTGAATTGTTTTTTGAATTTATTACGAACGCTTTTAACTTTCTGCGTCGTTCTCACTTGCATAATTTCAACATGAATGATGTAACCATATTTTTATTTAAAAGAGTGTCCATGGAGTCTCTTGCCCGTTGTTCTCCATAGGTACCTACTACACTTTGGAATCGGCAATTAGCTTCATGTTTCTGTCTGAACGATCCCTTTACAATTCAAAGGTGCCTGTAATTGGTTTAACTGAAATAAATGCTTTGAGTTTGAGTTATTTGGAGAAATCCAATAAAGTACCTTACCGATTGTTTTAAAAAAATAATGAAGTAATTGTTTGGCAAAATTGACCTCTCAATGAAAATCCATGTCCATTGTTGTTAAAAACCATGTCCTACAGCAGTAACGAGGATCGTGATATATCGCCTCGCATCGGAGATGGGGCTACGGAAGACCCGGGATCTATATATCGGGAACAAACAAAGAGGGGACCCACTAATTGCTCACTATTGTAACTTGCCCTGACTATGTAGTACGGAAGCCAAATTCTGGAGGAAATAAACACCACATTGTCTAATGTAATGATATTTTTAACACAAATTTCTTGGTCACAGTTTTCGCGTCGATGTTTCTGCCACCCTGTAAGGCTCAATAAATATACATAGATTCTTAGGTAGCAAGCCACAAAGGAACTCAAACAGGTCAAGTGGCTCTCAGGGTTACGTAGCCCCTAAGTATATCATTGAGGGTATTAGGTACAATAACAGTTAACATGCTGTTATAGTATAGCCAGGGAAGTGAGCAGAATTTAAGTAAGGGCTTAAGATTGCACTAGTCGATTTTTTTTCCATACAAATCTCGGAAATTCGGAATTTCAAAAATTAAAAATGGTATCGTTTTGTATCATTATTAATTTTGTCTGTGCGGAAGAGAATAGTAAAATAAGAAGCCATTAAAAAGTTACGAGCCAACAAAGATTCGTTTTTGTTGCTAATTTTAACGTAACTTTGGGCGTAAATAAGTAATAAAATAAGTCTAAAATCTCCAAAACAAAGTCGGCACCGACCAAGCTCTATTATCAAAGAGTTTATTGAACTTTATTTCTAATTGATTTATGCAGTGGTTCTTTCATAAAACTCGATCCAAAGGCCTATTCGTAATTTTTTACGCACTCGTTTTTCGATGAATTATCGTGCATTTCACTCATTGCCGGGAAAAAAGGACACGATGCCAAGTGAGACAGCGTGCTCTTTGACCACGCCCACTAATGAGTTCGAGTCCTCGACTAGTTCAACCTTAAGTCCCATTTAAATGATGCGAATTAATTGCCTATGGCAAACAATAAAATTAAAGCAACAAATGACTTGCATCATCTAAACACTGTTTAGACGCAAGTGACATGTTACTTTTACTGCCGCTTTAACTTGCAGTATGCCACAAGCAATTAAGTTGCACCGTGTAAATCAGCGACGTAATTGTGTAACACACTAACAGTGGCAATGGCTTCCATTTTGACAGTTCTACAACATTCATTGCGTTACGTTGTTGAGCTGACAAATTTTTCGAACATATGAAGCAATGGATCAGCAATATCCTTCAAAATCATTCAGATTGTGATTGATCGAGTGCGCAATTAGGTAGCAGGCTTTAGGGAGGTTGCCTTATTGAGTCTTGTGGTCCAAATCGTGAATCCTGAGCATGGAATCCTGCGTTCGATCCTCAGGTTTGGAGTTTTCCAGTAGCAGCCCGGAGTCAAAATTTGTGCGTGGTTGAGGGCCCGCCCTCTATTACATGGAATTTAAGCCCATTTTCAATAACAATATGCATTAATTTACGTGTCGCCTAGTGTTGGTGAAAATGGGCACGTAACATAACTGGCGAATCACTGTACTGTAGGTGTATATACAGGGTGGAAAAAATCAATGGGCCCTGAAAGGAAACCACTTTAAATCCTTAAGATAGATTATTTTACTTATAGGAAACATTCCTTTATTTTTTTACAGGAACAAAACTGCATTCTCTGATTTCTCGACAAGCTTACCTGTACCGGGAATCGAACCAGCTAAAAAAATAAAAAATAAACGCTCGCTATTTTATTCTACTACGAGTAATCGACAGGATTATTGTTCAGAATAAAATCTCTCTAATAAACATTAGGTCATAGAAATAAAAAAGATCATGAAATCTAACATTAATTTTATTTTATGATCAATTCTAATATGAAGGACACGTAAACATGAAAGAAAATTATTATCTAGCAAGACATTGATAATTGAACTACATATTTAAAATTACAATTTGATACACTTTAATAATTTTACTGATAAGTTGTTCGAAATGAGACCCCTCGTTACGGATACACAAATTTAGTCTTTTCGAAATTCACTTCGTGTATGCTCCTAATAACATTTTCTACCTCAACCCTTAGCTCTTCTACAGTCTCTTAAATCTTTTTGTAAATAACAATTTTTGCATTTCCCCATATTGTCCAGATGAGTGTAAGACCTAATGTTTCTTGGAGAAATTTTATCTCTAACATTGACTGTATCGACTAGTGAAATAAAATAGCGAATGTATATTTTTTGAATTTTTAGCTGGTTCGATTCCTGGTTTAGGTGAGCTTGTCGCGAAACCTGTGACAGCAGTTTTATTTCTTTAAAAAAACAAAGGAATGTTTCCTTTAAGTAAAATAATCTATATTAAGGATTAAAAGTAGTTTCCCTTCACGGCCCATACATTTTTTTCATCCTGTATATATGCTTCTGCCTATGTTTTCGGAAATTCCAGGTGTGTTGTAATGTGTTGTGTTATTTACTTAAATATAACCACTTACTACAGGATATTTTAAAATCAATTATGCCTATTTAAATCGACATTACTGAATTGAGACCAAAAACTCATTCATGAACCCATTCAACATTAATTTGTTAGTCTCCAACAAAATAACAGAACTATTGCGGCATGTGACGTCACCACTACAAGTACATAGTACTACGAACTTCGAACTAATTTGTATACTTATGATTAAATTGTCCCACAATGTTGTGTGAACTACTAAAAGAAAATATATTATTCAGTATGCATGTTACATACGGTCTGTGAGCGTGTTATGTACCAGGGCTTTTTTGTTTTTTTGCGTGGGAAGTCACCCGCTTTAGGCGGAGGGTAAGGGCGTGTCAGACTCTTACTGACTAAAACCCACCCGTGTTCCTTCAGTTGCCTGTGCGCCAGGGCCACGGTAACTCTTTCGAACAATCCGCGACCCCGGCAGGCATCGGCCCTATCGGACCCCGTCAATGTTGCTGACATCTCTTTGCGGCGCGCGTGGAACACAACTCGCCGTCGAACCGGGCCTGGTCCTTACTGGACGGCGAGCTGCCCATTGCTCGCCGTCCGCAAGCCCGCGTCTACGGCGGCCGGGAGTCGTCCATCGCCTCCCGACGCCCAGGGTGTCTCCTCCTGCGGCGGCTAGGGGCGTGAACTGCAGCCAGGGAGAGGTCTACGTCCAGCAGTGGACTGCGATAGGCTGAGTGGATTGATTGAATCTGTTAAAATAGTGCCCGGGTGCTGTTCATTATTGAACACTTTCTGCATACTTAGCAACAATAGGCAGACACTGTTGTTCATTCCTTTGTGAACAAATATAGCTTTAGGATTAGGCTGATCTACTTTCGAGGATCTAAACGGCTGCGTTCAGATTCCAAATCGTTGCTATTTCGAGGCTTTGTGTACTGCTGGCTGGCTTTCACATCGTGTTCGTCAAATGGAAATAAATAGACTAGACAGCAAAATCTCGTGCAGTTTTCACTGATAAATTGATATTAAACTAAATCTCGATGAAAATAGAGTTCAAAATAAGCAAAGCAGCTGCAATAATTGAAAAAAAAATTGGTATAAAAACATAATACGCCATTACGTCTTTATAATTTTTATCCGTCACCTTTATAAAAACTGGTAGAAGGAATTAGAATAGTTAATCAACATCTTACCATGAGAGGCCTTTTGCTAACCATTCATCAGCTGATCAGAACTCAGGAACTTACCTGTAACAAATTAAAATTTTACTGCTGTAAATTAATCATTCCTTGTTAATAATGTTACGATTAGTTGGGGAGCTAACTGTAAGTCACATTGTATAAAAATAAGAATACAATACAAAAAATAAAGTGTAAAAAGATGAGTATGAGCTTCAGGTCGGCTTAGGCATGGAATTAGGAGCAAAGATTAGCGGCAGATAGCGGTGGAGCTGGATGAGGATGGGGTAGCCACGCCGAACAGATCAGATGGACCGTCGTGGAGGATATCTTGTCGTGGAGGAGGTCGTGTCGTGGACCGTCGTTGAGAAACTCGTGTCGTCGTTAACTTATGTGAGTGTCTGGAATGTTCAAAAAGGGAAAAGGTCTTAGGGAAGTATTCTCGAATAACGCTTCGTTCGCGGGCTCACTGTAAAGCCCTAAAAACACACGCCAGCAAGAGGGCCGCTTTAGTATCCCACACCACGTGAGTGGAATGTCCCGACGTCGGTAACAATGCCTCTCGCTCAGCAGGAGGAGTTCCCCGACCTCTGACGGCAAGTGGGAAGAGCGCCTCAGCGTCTGAGACCTCCCGTCTAGGAGTGGCCGCTATCGGCCTGGATGTCACCGGTAAGCGTTTCGCTTGAACTCCTCAAACTTCGGTATTCTCACGTCGTGCAGTAGGGAGCTTGGAACTCCTCCTACTGAACGGGAGGCGTTGCCTCCGACTTTGGGACATTCCACTCCCGTCGTGTGGTACACTAACGCGGCATGGGCGATCGCCTAGTCCCATATGGAACCAACAGCCCTGTTAAGTGTCAAATCATGTATTTGCAGCCTTTCCATAAGTTTGGTTTAATCTACTTCTTAAAAAGCAAAATCAGAGAAAACCGTCCTAAAGTGTAGAAACACCAAAAGTCTACCAAAGTCCTATCAATCACTCACTACATAACCAACATAAAAAAAAAACAGTTCCATTATACGTAATCAATCCCATCTTCCTACATACGATTCCGCATTTTCATTCCCGAATCCGTATTACTGGCCAGTACGCCAGTATTGACCATCGCAATATCTCACAGAGTTTTTATTGGAACAGGCCTTTTTGCCAGAATTTGTGGACACATCGGCTACACACGAATGAGCCAGCCTCATTCTGCGGACTTTTTTCTTTTTAAAAGAGGTACTGTTGAAGTTTTTGTTGTTATTTTGTGGGTAGTTGTGAGTATAATGGGTTGTTTTGTTGGTTTGTTTGATTTTCTATTCTGTTATTGGTTGTTCATGTACTTATTAATGTTTTCTATTGAATATTGACGAAGCATTTTGACGGAAATTCCTAATCCTTCATAAGTTTGAAAAATATGTCGGCTCGACGACTTAAATAACGCAATGAATTTAATTGTACTATCAAAATGAATTGCATTGCCATTGTAAGTTTCTAACGCATTTATTCCGTTTATAACAAATTGGTATACTATTAACAGTCAGGTTTTTACTACTTCATGTGTTTTTCCCACGTTCCTCCTGCTTTGCAAAGAAATTGTAGTGTGTGTGTGTGTGTGTGAGAGGGTGTGTGACTCTGTTACTGCGTAGAAATATCAATAGTTTCTTTTATTTTACCCAAGGATCCATTAATTGTTTGAAATTGTTCTTTATTCATTTATACATTCTTTAAAAAGATCCATTAATTAAAAAGTAATGACAGTTTCTACAATTAGTCTACCCACAGGTTGATGTCAAATTGTGAGCAATACAGCATGATGTTTTTAATAGACACAAGATTCTCGAATTATTATCTTCTCTAAATAATATGTATTTAATTAATTCTTATCAACAATTTATTTAAAAAAAAAACATTATAATAGTCGTATTTATTATTATTTAAATATTATGCCATAAATTATTACCTATATATCCATTTATAATAAAATGAGACATGTTTAATTTTCAGAATGCAATAAAAACTAGAATTATGCGGATGCGTGCAGTGCCAAGAACTTTATCCGTACGATGACCCGCAGCAAAGCTTTCAACACTTTTATCATAATATAAATGTATGCTTCTAATTTAAATTATTAAAGCACACTAGAAATAATGGCAAATAATCATAATAACGGTAATGACATGGCATATCGTTTCTGAAAGCCTCTACAACATTGTCATCAGAGGAATTAACAGTACTAGTTAATAGTAGTAGTTTTTAGTCTGTGAATTTTCTTTCTGTCTACTACCCACCCATCTATGATTTTTTTCCCCTAATATCATGTTGAAAATCAGTTAGCTAATTGATTTCTTATTATCCATAGGAATCTATAGATTGGAACCATGTAACTTTCTTACCAATTTTCTGTATGATAGATTCAAGAAAATATAAAAGTACTTGTAAATGATCAAATTAATAAAAATAAAGGAAATAATAATATCCACACTGCCGTATCTTTACGTTGAAGTCGTGGTGGGGCTTGCGCACTCTGAACTCTAGGTCTTTGCCAGTAGTTTGCTTTGCCGTAACAGGTCTAGGGTGAGGAGCCAGACTAAGAGAGATACAGAAACCCGCAGGGCAGCATGTGACTAGCTATTGGGCAGTAGCGAACCCACGGACCCTTTCTCCCGGGAGTAGTCTTGTTCCTCATCTCTAGCTTGCCTTTATTGGCTGGCTGGAGTGAATACTGACGAGAAACAGAGCTCGCACCTCTTTCTTGCCTTTATTGGCCAGCTGGAGTTGAGATACGCAAGAGCAAACGTGCACGGAGGAAGTATTCCAGTAAGTGCTGGTAGGAATCTTGACTATCTTCCGGGCTCTAGGATTGTTCTGATAGCCGTAGAATACCTATCCACTCCTCTCGCACCACAGGACATGTTGCCCCCTTGTCGTTACGTCACTATGTGCTAGCGGTAGTTTCCGTGGGCCCATTATTAAGTGTGCAAGTCACCCCCTGCCATTTTATCTGTGTATTTTATATAAAACATGGATCAGGCAGGGGCCACAGTTTTCCATATTCAGATAACCAGTCCACTTAAGCTACCCAAATCCATAATCCTATATCTTAGTTTCCGTATCCTGCAATAGTCCTAAACCAACCAGGGGTTGTCCTTGGGTGCACTTGTATAGTCCGAACAGGGATAATCGTCGGTTGGTGCCTCATTTAATTAAAAACGTCTAACGGGCCTCTGCGAGTTGGCTTCGGCCCCTCGTATACCTTCCAAAGATCCGGGACCTCATGGTCCGGAGATATGTCAAAGATTTTTTTTTATAAGAAGGTTACAATATGTGTACATTTAGCCAACAGTAGTAAGATTTCCCATACAAATATAGTCCCTAAAAATAAACTATAGCTAAAATTTTATTGCAAGTAATGATGGTTTCAGAACTACACTTCAAGGTAGCGACCCGCCTGATCTAGGTTAATTCAAACCAGTGCTTCAATAGAAATAAATGCTTCGACTTTGAGTGATCATCAGTACTTGAATGCTCTAGAATAGAATCTTTTAACAGAAGGCATAGCGTAGAATTTAATATGTAATCACATGTGTCCACAATAAATACAAGAGAAAATACTAGAGTCAAAAGACTGTGACCTCTGAGTTTGTCTCGGCCTTGCTTCTCAGAGTAGACAGACAGGAAACGCCGACCTCATTTAGTTTTTAAAATAAGATTGACGTGTAAAAGTGTCTGTACAAACCTTTAAGGTCAATAGCGAAATTGACGGAAACAATTTCAATAGCTAAGTCTGAAATTGCACTATTGCCCTCCACCCCGCGATGTAACTTATCTTCGAAGTTTTGATCCTAGATCATGCCGGTTTCAAGACAATTATGATATTACGGTACCCAGATCACTCCCTCCAAAGTAATGATATTAATTATATAATTTCACAATTGTTTTCTTATCATAAAAGGCCCGTATCCTTTGTCTCTCGTTCGCTTCGTATCGTCGAGAGGAACAATAGTAGTCGTTTATCAAATAATAACAATATGCAATTTTTCTCTCATTGTCAACGAGAGATGAATGATGAAGATAGTATAATGACGGCCGTATTTATGGAGGTTCATTTTACCAGTTTGTATTGTTTTTATTCAATGTCCTTTGAAAAATAGAGGGTCCTTTCAGGCTTTTATTTGAAGCATTTTTTTGTATACCAACATTATCGCAGGTTCCCGGTAATTTTAGGGTCTCTGCTTGTCAAATTATTCAGCAAAAATTTAAGATATTATTAAAAAAAAATCATACTTCCTACTAATATTATAAATGTGAACGTTTGTGAGGATGAACGGATGTTTGTTACTCTTTCACGCAACAACTACTAAACGGATTTGGATGGAATTTGGAATACAGATAGTTTATTACCTGGATTAACACGTAGGATACTGGTTATCCCGGTAGTACGTTCCCGTGAGATAATTTCCGACCTCCACGCGGGCGAAGCCGCGGGCAAAAGTCAGTAATATTATAAATATGAAAGTTTGTGAGGATGGAAAGATGGATGTTTGTTACTCTTTCACGCAAAAACTTCTGAACGGATTTGGATAGAAATTGGAACACACATAGTTTATAACCTGCATTAACACGTAGGATACTTTTTATCCCGATAATAAGTTCCCGTGGGATAATTTCCGACCTAAACGCGGGCGAAGCCACGGGAAAAAGTTAGCGTAAGATATTTTCGGCAAAATTTTTGCCCTATTAGGTACCTAAGATCTTTCCGGTTTCTTGTTTTGTGAACCTTACACCAAATTACTTCTGAACATAAGTCCATTAATTGAAAAAGGCCTTTTGCCTGCGTTGGGTCAATGACTGCTGGCAATTTATGAAAAATAATCCTATTTAGGACCCAACGATTTGCGTCCACAAACATAATCAAGGGATTTCAACACGTATATTTTCTTCTAATTTCAACCTTATGACAGGTAGCGCCTACACCAATTCCCAGTTCAGTTCAACCCTAAAAAGAACCAGTAGCGGTATCTACCTATTATCAATTTACTCAATGAAGTGCATGCCCTAATTCAGGGTTGGCAAACTTCCAAACAACGCTAACTTTGCGCCTCTAGTGACCCAGTTAATGTCAAACATTTGTTATGTTTGTAACAAACGAAGCGATAGTTGTACATTGCTGTTTTAGCACGAAACTTTGAACAAAAGGTGTTAAGGAAACAAGTAATAGATTGCGTGGTTGTTGTTTTAGTTTTAGCTGGAGGGTGGGTTATTGATTTTGGTAATGAAAACAATGCAACGGTTGCTTATCTTTACGTTAGGGTTGTAAAAATGGTGGGGTTATTAATTTTTTTATAGTGATTGCAGGCGATAATGCAACGTGGTTTTGTAAGGGATTATTAGACAAAAATGACAAGGAATAAGTACATATTGTGTCAGACAAGATCTCCGTCAGACACTCGTGATATTTCAGAGCTCCTACTTGGACTGAAAATGCGTGCGAACAGAGACGTGGCATCGCTTTCAAAGCTTTTCGTATTTCTACAACGACTTTCAACAGAATTGACATAAGCTTTTCGTTGGCTTATGTCAAGCCGATATATTTTTGACTTTCCACTATCGTTCTTATCTCTTATCACTAAGGCTTACTTGCACAAGAACTCTTTAAATGCGTTTAGCGCTAAACGTGTTTAGTGAGTTCTGGTGCAATTGGGCATTTTTTTTTTTTTTTTGGGTGGGAAATCATCAAATGACGTCTCCCGCTCTGGGCGGAGCGGAAGGGCGTGTCAGACTCTTACTGACTAAAACCCACCCGTGTTCCTTCAGTTGCCTGTGCGCCAGGGCCACGGTAACTCTTTCGAACAATCCGCAGCCCCGGTAGGCATCGGTCCTATCGGACCCCGTCAATTTTGCTGACATCTCTTTGAGGCGCGCGTGGAACACGACGCGCCGTCGACCCGGGCCTGGTCCTTACCGGACGGCGAGCTGCCCATTGCTCGCCGTCCGCAAGCCCGCGCCTACGGTGGCCGGGAGTCGGCAATCGACTCCCGACGCCCAGGGTGTCTCCTCCTCCTGCGGCGGCTAGGGGCGCGAGGGCGCAGTGATTGCCTCTCCCTCTCGCGCTCCGCCTCCTCCTTCGCGAGCATTACTGCTTCGCAGAAGGAGGTGACGGCTTCCCATTCCCTCTCGCTCCGTACCATGGCCTGAACCAGGGCCGGACGCGAGAGGTCACCGCCGCCGATCGCCGCCACGAGGACACGGCGGTGCTCCGCCCAAGCCGGGCAGACCTCCACCGTATGCTCCACCGTGTCCTCCGTGGTGCAATTGGGCCTTAGTATGTTTGTATTATATGAAATTAAAATTTTATTTTTCAGTTTGCTGATTTATTAATAGTCCTTTATTCAGTCCAGTTTCGCCAAAAAAACTTTACGTAGGTAAGGTAGAGAGTTTCTGAAAATGTTCTACAAAACCTGCCGTCGCAGAACAGCGAGCAAGTCAAACTCGTAGCCTAAAAATGTCTAAAATAAAAATGGAAGACTAAGCACAGTCTGGCTCCCATCCAGACAAAACTTCTCTTTATTAAAATAATAACATCTTCGTTAAATGGAAAACTTAATTGTATAAGTTCAATGTCTTGTCTACTTCCTTAGTTGAGGTGGACGGTGATGTGAAAAGTTTCGATTGATTTGTTTAGGGAAATTAGGTGCTTGGGAAGTTGATTTGTATCGTATCGTCAAACTTTTGCCAGCAACTGTTTGTTCTGAAAGTACCTACCTTCATTAACATTTGCTGGTCAAAAGACACGTGTATCTTAACCAATATTAAAGCATATAACACTTTGATTGTAGATTTGGCAAACGCTAAAATTTAATCCTTTGTAATTCTATAGGTTGGTAACAATACTATTGTTAATACTATCTTTAACTGTAAATCCTAACTTTAATATTATAAATGTGAAAGTAAGTTTGTTTGTTTGTTACCTTATCGCGCCTAAACCACTGAACCGATCATACTGAAATTTTGCATATACGTTGTCAGGCGTACAGAAACGGACAAAGGGTACCTTTTATCCCGAAAAAAAGTACTGTTCAGAGGAAAACCACAACAACGTTCTTATGATAATAGATGGCGCCACGTGACTTTCGAATCATGATTGTGTTATATTATTGTAGAAACTTTAGTAGTGTGTAAGAGTTTTTTTATTTAAATACTTAATACATTTTGTGTCTAGAGTGTCGATAGACCGGTTTTTCATCCTCCTAACTATAATTCCCTGAACAACCCGAATTGATTGTCAAATTCTAAATTAACGCGAGCGAAGCCGCGGGCAAAAGCTTAGTATCTTTATAATTTTCAGGGAATCATGTTTTCAGGTGAATTCCTTCAATATTAATACATCAACGTGACTATACAACAATCATTCAAACTTATTTCATGCTATTTACTGAATCATCGCACTACCGTACCGAAATCAACGTCAAAACTTTCGAGTTCAAAATTATATCAACGCTAACAATCAGGGAAATGTATTGTTCAGCAGATTGACATATTCCTGAAAACCGTATAACCATAAGGAATTAAATTCGTAATATGAATTTACGGAGAAAATAAAGTCAATTTGCCAAACAATGCGTTTCCACAATTGTAGGTAAAGTTAGTGACCTGCATAACCCAACCCCTCTTACCCTCTTCTTCTTTGTAAGAGGGGTCAGGTGTTAAAAAGCACTGGCCGAACTATCATTTTATTCTTTCACGCACACACATCTACGATACAACACAGACCCTCGACAACTACGCTAAATGCATAACAGAGCGGCGAGCTTAAACTGTCCCTCGAGCTCCCATTGTCTCGAGTAGTGATAAATTGTTAGTACCAGTGCTGCGTCAGTGTGTACACTGCACGTCACTTTAATTGGCACAATTGTGGTGCACTGCCTTTATGGTGACTGGCTTCGGTGTTGCCGTTTATTCTAGTATAGAATTCAAGGAAAGGAGGTCTTCAGGTCCACCTTGAAACAAATTACTGTTGTTGAGCTTCTGAAGCTAGGTTGAGCTATACGTTGACGGACACGTTCGTGCTGTCAGGACAAGTCTAACCAAATCTGTATGGCTGTTTCCTCAAAAAGCTGTTTCAGACTTTACCTTGCAAAATTCTGACGTAATATCAATGAGGTTATATAATACTAGAGGAGCAACGTCCTACTAACAATTTCAGAAAAACGTAACCACTTACGAGTTTAAAGTCGTAGCTTTGAAACGGATACATAAATATATCAATCTGTCAAAATAATCTATGTATGTCTCATTTCTTCCTACCGTCAAACTAATTACGTTGGAACGAGACAAGACATTGCTATCGGAAAAATGGCCAGGGTTGCCAATGATCAACATAATTTCCCCAGAATTAATTATGGTAGTTATTGAATCAATTATTATGGAAGGTAGTATTATGGAACTACCAATAGATTAAAGTTTTATAGAAATTGACAAGGATTAGGTACCTACATAAAAGAATAAAAGAAACAAATGCGTCAACGTAAATATTATATTTAAAAACTATAAAGATCGTGTCTAATTACTTTTGTTTGAAATGGAATGATATTATAAATTAGAATTACAGGAACATACATTCGTCATTCACTAAACTCCCAACAATCTGGCAAAATCAAAATCGTTTTTATTGGTAGCACTGATGGCAAAAGCAATGTGTGATAAATTTATTTCGTCTCGTAATGTTTTTATGGATAATCTGAAGAAAATTTAGCAAATTTACTTGTGAAATGTAACACCACTTGCTTTATTGATTTTTTCAGGCTGTGACATACAAATTTTAACAGCTTATTTTACCATTTTGATATTTTTTATTGCTAAGCAATTGCTCACTTGACGTCAAGCTGACAACTGAAGTCAGATATGCCTGTGGACATATACGAAGTGGTAACACGTCGGCGCCGTACACTGCTGATCTAGTCCTATAAAACATCATTGCGTAATATGATCGGGATAAGGGTTTGAATACAGAACCTGACACTTTAGTAATGTTTTAACCCTCAGGCTATTCCAACATGAGGATCATGCCTTATCATACTAGGATCTCACACCAAAGATTCAGTGTCTGAACAACAAATTTGATTGTAGTGCTATCCCGTTTTTACTTCGAACCTCACTCGACTGACCACAAACAATACGAAAACGAACTCACTTCTTTTTAAATTTAAACTTCAAGATTTGACATTTCGACACTGTTTGAATTTAGAGAATACCTACCGATTTCCTTTTTCTATTCAGCTTTTTGTTGGATAGTCACGCAAAGGAATAGTTTAGCAAGTTTTCTACCAACTTAAATTGTTCGTATAATTCAAATAACAATTGCCCTTTTGATTAGTAATTTTGCCACGTTACATGGACATTTCAAAAATGTCAATATTACTGGGCAAGATTAAGTAGCCTTCAAATTTCAAATTGCTGAACAATACCGTGACTGCACACACAATTTCCTCGAACATGAAAACATTCATACTGTATCGTGGCGTACACCGGTGAATGCAGCCCAGCATAAATGACGATGGCTTAAGTTGTCTCAAGAGGATGTCGGTGGCATTGTCTTGTGACAAATTGTCTGCGCCATTATCTACGTCACTGTACTTTGTAAGTGCGTGGGGTGTCTTAATTGTGGCCGACTGTACATATTTTTGAGTAAAAAGTGTTTAGCAAATAAAAGTGCAAACAAAATTTTAAAAAATGCAGGAAAAACAGAAATTCTTCCAAGAATTGCCGGGTCATGTTCGTTTTCCCTTCTGTAAAATGTGTCTCAATATTTTTAATAGAATCGAATAGAATATCTCTTTATTATATACATCATAAAAATTACAGATATAAATGTAGGTTGACACAATGGGCGGTCTTATCGCTAAAAGCGATCTTTTACAGACAACGTTTGGATGTATTAAAGACCTTGTATTATTAATATTTTCCTTTTAGGTAGTATTATTTATTTCCGCCGTATTTCTGTATATATGTATCTTTGTTAATTATAAGTTTAACAAATCTTAAGAAAACATAAAACCGTTCTTAAAGTTCATATTAAAGATTGTTATTAGATTGTAAAGTAAACAAGGTTTAAAGGCTCGTAAATACTGGCGCGATGCGACAGCTCGACACAAAGGCACCGCGTGTCGCGCGACGAGCGGTGCCTTTGAGTTGTACTGTCGCGTCGCGCCTGTTTGTGGGAGCCTTTTTTTTAATACATTCGTACAAAGTCTGAACACTCGCTTACAATAAATCTTTGACTACTTCGCACTGAGTCTTCAACACATTTTGAGAGAGACGTCGACGAAAAATCTCGGCACAAAACCCTAGTCAGATGAAATGACGTCGACTCCTATAGATTATCCCGATATCAGTCTACAGAGATAGGTGACACAATCTCCGGCGCGGCTCAGCTTAGCACTGATATCTTCAAGATACCGGGCCCTCAGCGGCCGACGCGACATCACAAGTACTAGCTACAATATTGACATACAGTATCGTGATTAAATCTGAAAATAGTTCGAAGGAAGTTTTAGAATTACGTTTAGGGGATTTTAGACGTACATTAGGTATGTAGGTAAACGTGTAGTTTTTATTAGATATCGTATGCTGAAAGTGGGTTGGGTTATTGTTGGTTACGCTGTTACGATTGTACTGTACCGTGCCCACTGGCGCGACGCGACAGCGCGACGCGACAGCACGACGCGACAGCGCGACGTGACAGCGCGACACTAAGGAACTGTGTGTAGCGCGACGAGCGGGTGCTTTTGTGTCGCGCTGTCGCGTCGCGCCTATTTGCGGGAGCCTTAAAAGAATGTAGTCAATTGCATTGAGAAAACTATGATCATTTATTTATAACACATTTGCAGAGTTAAGGAAACATAAATATTAATTTTAGGATAAGGAGTTGCTCGTACATGATTAGGGCGAGCCGAGTATACAATATGACTTGCCAGGGAGTTGATATCGATCTTTTTAATACTGGTGCTTTTGCAACCATTTCTTTGACAACCTAAAATAGACTCAACTTTTGTATACGAAAAATTAAAATACTGTCTTACTACCCATCAACTAATTATTATTTGTTTACTTGTTTGTAAAACTTGTAATGTGTTATTAACAAATGCACTATAAGCTGTACATTTTCAAAACATAATAAAATAAATAAATTATAGTCTGACGATAAAAGCTAGAGTGCATACAATACACAGATACAATACTTTTAGCTTTCATTTATTTTCTGCCTTTTTTTTTTTGGGTGGAAATCATCAAATGACCTCTCCCGCTCTGGGCGGAGCGGAAGGGCGTGTCAGACTCTTACTGACTAAATAATAATAATAATATAATAATATCTTTTATTTCGGACCCATAAATATAGTCCATTTGGTTAGTATACACACGACTTAGAGACTAGTGTTAGTACTTACATCTACCAGAAAAACAACACAACTATTCATTAATTATACGCCACAGTGGCATGTAGGCGTATCCAATGTCCCAGTATGGGGCTGTCCCACCTATCAGCTATAGTTTTCAGGATGCTGTTGGGGCTGGCGCGTACCCTGCGCATTATGGAAGCGCAACGCTTGCGCATGATGGCGTGAAAGCCATCTATTCTCGCCTCTGCGAACATGCCGGAAGCACTGCAGTAGCGCGGCAACCCCACCAACACCCTGAAAGCATTATTGTATTGTACGCGCAGGGCGCTGTATGCCCTCTGCGTGTAATTGACCCACAGACTGCATGTATAGAACGACTGACAGTACGCTGTAAATAGTGTAGCCTTTACGTCAGTCGTGCATTTTGCAAATCTGCGTGCCAACATATTGCAGCGGACAGCCAACGCCCTGCGCTCACGCTCAATATCCAGACTGTCCTTTAGGTCTTCGGAAACCCAGTGGCCCAGATACTTGAAAGAAGTGACTTGAGTTAAGGAGCTTCCACAAAGTTTCAAGGGTGGTTCAATAGGGTAAGTTTTAGTGCCCGCCTTGAAGACTAGTACCTCACTCTTCTTAACATTGTACCTGAGCCCATGAGTCTCCACGTACCTCTCACATATCGTAAGCAGGCTTATCATTGCGTTAATCGAAGGGCTCAGCAACACCATATCATCAGCATAACTAATATTGTTGACGCATACTCCGTCCACATAACAACCCTGATAGGTGTTGCTGAGCTCGACGATCAACCGGTTTATGTACAGACTGAAGAGGCGAGGGGAGGTCACTCCGCCCTGCCTCACCCCGCACTCCAGCCTATACACATCCGATAACGAGCCTGCCCACCTTACAAAATTTATCTGATTGTTATACCAAAACCGTAGAATTGATATAACTTCTCTATCCACTGAAGTATCAGTCAATAGTTTCTGCCACAGCAACTCGTACGACACCAGATCAAACGCTTTGGAAAGGTATAGGAAACACGCATTAACAGGCGTTTTCCTAGACGTATAATACTGGACAGTATGCTTGAGAGACAGTATGGCACTTTCTGTGGAGAGACCAGGTCTGAACCCAAACTGCGCATCATGCAGTTCGATGCGGGTCGCCATATGCCTATCAAGCAAACCATCCAGCACCTTGGCAATGACAGTAGCAAGGGATATGGGCCTATAGTTCGAGAGATCTGATGTGTCCCCAGTCTTATCCTTCACAATAGGTACAACCACAGTTTTCATTAGGTCACTGGGCAAATGAGCGTGGCTCAGACAGAGTGAGAAGAACATGGCCAGTACCCTAGGTAGGTGAACTCCTGCATGCTGCAGGTGTTCGATGCTGAGGTAGTCATGCCCTGGTGACTTGCCCCTAACCATACTTTTAATAACAATAGCAACATCTTTTGCTGAGAACCTGACATTTATATCCTTCAGACAATCCTCAGCATCGATCACCTGCGATGCGGAGCCAAGAGGAGATTCAACTTTAAAATGTTTCACAAATAAGTTTGCTATCGCAGTAGGGTCATGTTGCCCCGCCACGCTCACGGGGACGCCCGGCCTTGGATTCAATCTATTCGTATTTTTCCAAAACCTTGAAAAATCTTTAGATTTATGATTGTCAGCGATGATGTCCATTTTAATTTTATTTAATTAAAATTTTTAAAACCCACCCGTGTTCCTTCAGTTGCCTGTGCGCCAGGGCCACGGTAACTCTTTCGAACAATCCGCGACCCCGGCAGAAGAAAGATGTTAGTTCAGTACAAAATGAAGCAGCCTATACAATTGCTTTAGCAATAAATCTAATATCACATTTACAGCTCAATTGACAGAAAAACAATAAATCTATCGTTAAATCGTGTCTGAGAATTCTTCAATGCTTTTATTAGTCTCGAGCGGGTCACAATGGAGTCGTGTCTCTGTGATCAATTGTTTGTTGGGGTAACGCTAGAGGTCAATATAGGTACAGCGAGTGTCATTTTCATTGGTAGAGTTCAAGCAATTTTTTGACATAAAAATGATGGATGTGTGTTAAAATAATGTGCCATTTAATTTCTCAGGCTTCTTTTTTGGAGGTCATAAAAGAAAAGACGTTAAAATTAAATGATTACTGGAAAAATTAATATTTTTTTTATTCAATATACATTCAAAGAAGCCTTCTACTCACCCTAAAAATTTTATCTCAATCAATCAACTTTGGATTGCGGTAAATACACCTACACTTTTGTTGATTAAAGATTCTACTAAAACGATACCTATTTAGTGTTAAATAATCCTCATATTTTTGATATGAAAAATGACAGCACTGTTTAAATAAAATATATGTATAATAATATAAATCTAAATCTTTAGAAATATATAAAATTGAAGTGTCTATTTATAATGTCAAAATAACAGTCTTTTACTAAATGCATTATGAAAGTATATACTTACGGTGCTTATACAAAAAAAAACATTTTTAAAATAGTTTTCTGTCTGTTTGTTCCGGCTAATCTCCTAAACGGCTGGACCGATTTTGACGGGACTTTCACTGGCTGATAGCTGATGTTATAAGGAGTATCATAAACTACTTTACAAAATCCATTTGAACGAATTCGCGGACACAGCCAGAAAATTATTATTAAAATATAATCAAAAAGAAAGCTGAAATCGATAAAATCAAGTTAGGTACTATATACAAAAACAACATAAGACTTTTCCCAAAGCACCATCTTTGAAAAAGATCGCAAGAAAGATATCACTTAAGAGACACAAGAAATCTTTCAACTACAATTTGTAGTAGTCTTATTAGTCCCAAAAGGATTACAACAGAGGCGATGTCTCGTCGTGATAAATTGTTCTACGCTGCCGTAGTTTTACAGCATGTTCACAAATTGGGATGGTTTTAGATATTTATTATCTCAGAATAGGCAATCGCTCCATGTACAATAGTGGTACTCACCTCCATCTGGTAAGACTTAAAGCCGACCCGAAAAATAGTTGAGTAAAGGCTAGGCACATGATGAATATCTCGGAATTAATATATTAACGCTGTTTTAAACATTTACATTTCGTTCTTTGGGATGCTTTAATTAGGAAAGATAGTACGCAAGTCATCGGTTTTTATATTATTACAAGCTTTTCGTGCTCGGCGTCGCCCGAGGTGAATTTCATACAAAAATAGCATCCAAATTTCCGACTTTCCCGGCGGATTTTCCAAAAAGAAATCTTTCATACAAATCTTGTCCTGACAATTACAAACACAACAAAAAAAAAGAATTACCCAAATAGGTGCAGCCGGTTTGAAGTGATGCGCGGTCAAACATTTTTGGCAATTAATTTTTATTTATATAGATTTTACAATGTGTTACAATTTACTTACCTACATTATATGCCTTTGATAAAAAGTGTATCTAGCTGTTTTCAACATTGGTAATTCTTCAACGAATCCTTGTATATATTTCTATGCATGCGGAGACGATGGCTTTAACTCTATTTGACAAAAAATAACCTTTTTAGGGTTCCGTACCGAAAAGGTAAAACGAGACCCTATTACTAAGACTCCGCTGTTCGTCCGTCTGTCTGTCCGTCTGTCACCAGGCTGTACCTCATGAACCGTGATAGAGTAGACATTTTCACACATGATGTATTTCTGTTGCCGCTATAACAAAAAATACAAAAAAAAATAGAATAAAATAAATATTTAAGGGAGCTCCAATACAACAGACATGATTTTTTTGCCGTTTTTATAGATAATGGTACGGAACCCTTCGTGAGCGAGTCCGACTCGCACTTGGCCGGTTTTTTAATCATGCCAAGGAAAAATAAATAAAACATTACATGCAATAAACAACAAAGTGATGCATAACCCTCACAATGCGTCACGGAACAAGTCAATGCCAGTATGGTGACCGCCTTGGGACCAATAAAGCGCTGAAGAAATTGTTGCTGAAGGGTTGTTTTAATGTTTTTAGAGTAATTCTGTTTACGGGGATGTGCATACGTAAGTGAAGGGGAATCATTTACATGCATGGGATTATTTATTTGACGTTCGGGATTAATTTAAAATATTCGTTTGTTTTATTTTACTGCTTGTTTATTTCGCTGTTGGTTTGGGAGCTATTTGGTTCCAGTCAGTACTTAAATACTCTTTACAATTTTTTTTTTTTTTGTGCCTTGCGTATAAACTTAGTTTAAACCGCTGCCACTGAGGTGTCATTTTTGAACACTTTTAGTTGTAACTTGATAAGCATGTACGCCACGGTTGCCGTCGCAGCACTTTCGAGAAAGAGGCATTGATGTTAGAAGCTTGCGAGCGCCGCAGAACGATTTTCGGAAAAATGGCGACGGTGACGTAGAAATCAAAAGTTGATTTCCCGGTGTCTGACAGACGTAACGTCAGCGGCAGAAGGTTAAAGTATCCCAGAAATCTTTTATTTGCAGAAACACACAACACTGTATCTACATACGTTCATTTAGGTAGGTGGTATGTGTTTGAACCTTGTAAAACAATTCAAATCAACTGAACCAATCAATCAATTCAACTTTGGCTAAACCTTTATGAAAGTATTGGCGTGTCTTTTCAACCAAATCTATTTGTAAACAACGTTTCAATCGTCACAAGAGCGCACCCTGTATATGGATGTATTATCAGATATAGATATATGCGGAGACTGGTGGCGATATCGTTGATGTGCCCTATTATTCGAAAATAACGCCTTTCCGAACTGTCTGTGTGTGCGTTATAAATATAAGGAACAAAGACTTTTTTCGTACTATTTTAGTGTATGAATTTTTGTAGGTATGAGTATGTCATAAATTTGGGGTTATGTCTTTATTCTTCGTGGCGTTTGTATTATAAAGGAGTATTGATGTGTTCATAGGTAAAGGTACCCAAAAGTTACTACTTCGATGATAATACAGATTGTGTGTTTGTTGCGGCCTTTCTTTTCAAGAATGGAGTAGTCAGATAGGAAACGCCGACCTCATCTGTTTTTAAGATATGATTGACGTGTAAAAGTTTTTGTACAAACCTACTTACAGAAATAACATCATTTATCATTATTTTCAAAACTTTAAGAACATTGACAGAAGAAGTTGAAGCATTCAACAATGCTTCAGCTTCTTCGGCTTTCTGGTGATTTTTATAAAACGGTATTTTTGTTATTTACCTAGTACCTATTATATCTCTTAAACTATCAAAGGTCTAAAAGCGTTTCATGAAAGAAAGTTAATTTTTAATTTCACCACCTTTAGAACCATTTTAGAAGTCAACAAGGCTTTCAAATGGTTTCTACAAAATAGTTTTTGTTGTTTAGATTTTAAATTCTGGTCAAAGGTCTAGGGATTATCAATAATATCTGAAATCTCGTCAAAACCAAAAACGTCTGATCCCCAAAGGTCTTAGATTTAATGAAAAAAATAATTACAAATACCGAAAAGGAAGATTAACACCACGGAAACCTTTAACATGTTTGTCAACGCCAATTTCTTCAACCAATAAAAAAATTGTGATCCCTTCTTTTCGCATAATGTTCTTAGTCCTAATATACTTCGGCATAACGATTTTGTCACAATTTGTTTTGGCATAATAATACTTCGGCATAATTTTTTTAGGCATACATTTTATGTTGGCATAATCATCTTAAAGACTAATTTGTTTTGGCATAAATTTGATTCGCATAACGTTAGTAGGCCTAATGACTATTAGCATAATATTGTTGGTTAAAAATTTAATATGCTGTGCAACAAAAGTTAGTGACAGAACCGAATTGCTGCAAAACCGACTCCACGTAGTCTTGTTTGTCCTACCCCTAGAGTGTAATGTAAAATCGCGTAGGCGCGTAGGGGAGAGGCGACCCGCGGGCTGAGGAGCAGGCGGCTGCGAGCGAGCCGCCACGGCTGAGGCTGGCCGGCGAAGCCGGCCAACAAGCCGAAGCTGCGGTGGTGAGCGAAAGCCGTATGCGACGATTAGCACGCGTGGGGCCGCCGGAGGCCCGCAGCGCCGGAGCCGTGACAGAAACCCTGCCTGCTGCATGCTGCATGCTTGCTTGCATGCTGCATGCTTGCTTGTTTGCTGCATGCTTGCTTGCATGCTTGCTTGCATGCTTACTTGCATGCTGTATGCTTGCTTGCATGCTGTATGCTTGCTTGCTTCATGCTTCCTACAGCGAAAAAAAAACCCACATAATTGTTCATAAAAAAGTTATGCTTTAGAACTTTATGCTTAATAAATTTATGCTTTAGAATATTATGCTTAATCATTATTATGGTTAGAGAAATTATGCTAAAAAAATTATGCGTAAGCTGTTATGCGTAATTATATTATGCGAAAATATAATTATGCCAAACAAAATTATGCTAAGTTATATTAGGTCTTAAAATTTTATGCAAATGGATAGGGAACCAAAAAAATTAAGGGCTAAAATAGGTATACTGCCGAATGAAAAATCATTCGTTCAAATTAGACTATCCGTCCGCCAGCACGGCGGATCCTGTCATTAGGCCCAACAATACGGCTAAATTACTGCCGAAAGCCTGGCCTGGTATAATGAATGTGCAGTTTAATCCTAACACGAATCACACAAAATAAATAGGTTCAGAAGGTCGGTTCCATGCAACGAGCAAAATACACCCATGATGCATATATCGTTGTCCGATCGTAGAAATAGCCATAGTGTGATCTGCCTGGCCATTTCACAATACGCTGCCATTTCATGATTTGACCATTTAACGTCCGCTATATTGTTCAACGCTCAGTGTTCGACGATTTGCCCAGCGACAATTGGGTATATCGACCCAGATACGCATAAAAAGCATAACCCTGTCTTAGCTGCCGCGCAGTTGAGTAATAGTTCCTATTCGATCTACATACTCGAATAATTACTATTTAAGGCTCCTAAAAATACTAAATAACCAAGTAACTGCGACCACCTTGGATGTAGCACTCGCCAGCCGCTCCCGCGGCATTGGTCACTTCGCTCTCACGGCTCGCGAGCGACCTAACCTATCCTAACCCATTCGGTCGGGATGCCACTATCAGCGTGAAATGCAACTACTGTGAGATATGCTCAGTGGTCAGCTGAGAATATCGATAAATAGGTTGCTTTCGTCGATCAGCCTCACTTTCGATTAGGCGCATCGTGATATAAGCGGCCAAATCATAAAATGGCGGCGTATCGTGAAATGGCCAGGCAGATCATGATATGGCCATTCCTACGATCAGACTACGACACATATAAAACGACCACGGTCAAAGATTCCATCGGTTATCTTCGGGAAAGTCGAGTTTTGACAAATAAATCTGACTATCGACCCATAGAAAACAATGTATATTGCCGACTTTGCCGAATAGGTTGACGCACTGATTCTATCACATTGCATTTTATCCGTCAAACTTCGGCTTTTCCGAAGATAACCGATGGCAGCTTTGACCGTAGGCGTAGTTACGATATTTACGTATGGCGATCTCTGTCTCAAACGAATGCCAGTCGCGAGTGCGCTTGCACTCGCTGCACATGAAGTGTGTTTAAGTGTGCGTGCATTTTCGTACATTGTATGGAGCTGGCCTTCTGGTACTGTACTCATCCATTTTGTGCACGAATCATGCAGGCGGTGACCAATCACCACGCACTCCCTTGGGACCGCAGCCGTGACTAAAATTCAATGATTCTGTTAAGCCAGCCAGCTGTGGCTCGCTTTCATTACCGTTGACTGTTGCCTTGGGGATTGGGTAATGTTATTTGTAGTCATCACTGTCCGGTTTTGTTATAAATTTGTTTGTTTTGTTTGTTGTGACACATATTTTGTGTAGTTGAAAATAATATTATGATCATAACTTTTGTTCCTTCGGTCCTCTGAAACCTGTAAGATTATCGCGTTATAGTTATAACTCTTCTCCATTACCAGCTACCAGTAGGTTTAAAAAGCCCCATATAGCAATCAACTTACTTTCCTATATTAAACAAACGGTACAGATGTTGCATTTCACGATAGTGCGTCTATCATTCCAAATTATACCTTATAACATAGACATAAGAGTCACATGCCACGAGCTCGTGAATGGCAAGCTTCGTACCTCCTACGTCCCAAGAGCGAATGTTAAAGCGACTTATGTCGGCAAAAGTTACACGAAAGTCAGGAAAGTTAAATAAATTAGACGGACATCAACATTCATGACGTGTAACCAGGGGCCAGGACCGACGATGAGTGACGCGTTGCAAGTGCCGTGACGGGAGAGAGGCACAGATTAATAATCAACAGATGTGACACGGAGGGGGGCGGTTAATTCAAGAGATTGGTAGTGATGCGACATTGTTTTGGCTGCTGAGCGCTTGTCTTCAACGACATAATACTCTGACTAATATTATTATAGGCTTGTTATTGTGTCTATTGTCGACCGTCATTTGAAACAGTACTCGAGTAAACTGATATTGTAAGGTTATTATTGTTTTGTCCTCAAAATACTGAAACGTAATAATTGGACCTGGATGAGTTATCATACATTCGGGCAAAAAATTTACTGTCATGCAAAGTGTCAAGTGATTTTTAACCTATATAGCGATGCCCTGCAAATATGTTCACTGTAGGGCCCTTGATATAGAAAGTGACACGTTGGCGACGGAAGAGGGGCACAGAGTAATGAACAGATGCGACACTGTGATGGGGGGCGACTAATTGGAGTGATTGGTAGCGTTGCGATATTGTTTTGGCAGTGTAACGTCGACTAAATAAAATAAAATCCATTACAAGTTACGAAACACAAGATAAATACAAATCACAACATAAAAATGAATACAATGTCATCAAATCATAAATACAAGAAAAGACATAAAGGCTGTCAACCGACTCATTGAATACCAATATAGGTAAATAAAATAAAAAGCCTTATATTTCTTGACATTGGACATAGACATTGGACATAGACATTGGACATAGACATTGGACATAGACGCGCCAACTGTAACCATGAATTCAGCGTATGATTCTAGACCCGCTAGGGAAGAAAATAATCGCCGGTTGTCAAAAACAAAACTGCTTTTTCATAGAAAAGTGCAATACCTATGCGGTAAAAATGTACTGAAAAGCAATGTTTTATTTAACACGGTCAACCTGTGTAACAATCTTATAAACATATTAATTTGTTTAAATAGTTAAAATAAAGAAATGAAATGAATGATTATTAATTATACATAGCGGCATTCAGCGGTTGTTTCGCTTTTTGATTGTTTTGTTTTTCTCGTTGTTTGTCATATGTAATATCGAAATTCTTATAATACTCATAACTTTAGTTTATCTTTATTTCTCCAAATGCCGTTAACTGATCACCACAGAGCATTTTTTATTATAATAATCACAGCAATATTGAGCGTTAGACAGCCGTAATCAATTAACAATCTTTTCGTCTCGCCATAATGTTTTTTAATTTTATTTGCCGAGTGCCGGCGCCTGCGTCTCTTTACTTGTCAGTGTCACAGCGATGCCATTTGAGTGCCACAGACACTAAATGCACAGACAAGTAATTGATGTTACGTCGGGTGCTGACATGCGGATTATAAATAAATGGCAAATTTTATTTTATTTAAATTTATTATTTTATTTAAATTTATTATTTTATTTAAATTTATTATTTCATTAAAATTTATTATTTTATTTAAATTTATTATTTATTTCTGTATCTGTCCGTGACATCACAGCAGCGGGCCCTATCAGAATACCAGCGCTGCGATATTTATTTTTCCTAAATGTCGCAGCATCATGCTGAGATAGGGGCCTTTTGGCCTCGTACAGGACTTACTATTGTTATTTTCATTTTACATTTTGTTTTTATTTTATTATTTTTATGTTTTTATTGTGTTTTTATGAGTGTGTTTAGTTTAGTATCTGATAATCCTGTGCGAGTCTCAATAAATACTTTTTCTTTCTTTCTTTCTGTCTTTATACATAAAAACTTTAGATTATTTATTAACATTCTTTTTTTTTTTAATATAAATTTTATTTTCCACCAATATTGGTAGGTAGGTACTCAAGTATCATTGAAAATCGCGATTTAAATATGTAGTGTGTAAAGTTTTAAAACCTGTACAGTCACTACATTGTTAGGTACACAAACGTTCCCAAAATGTAGAAAAACCGCTGAAGAAAACAAAATTAAATAGAATGGGAATTGTTACAGGTTAACAAAAAACTAGCCAAGCATTAAAATAGTACTGACTAGAAGTTGTTTTTCAGGTTACTCTCTTATCTTATCTTTTTCAAATAATATCAGACAGAAAACTTGGACCTCACGGCGTTGTTATCACGTTACAAAAACTGTTTACAACATTCACAAAAAACCCCCTATTATTAAAGCCGTATAAAAACACGTCAGCTGCCTGTCTAAACTCAGCTTTAATAACCGTCATGTCTTGCCAACTTATTCTATGCCTATTAGAACACGGGTCACGCATAGCTCAGGCCAGAGGGTGCGTGAAAAATATAACCGCGTGACAGATAAACAGGCCCTTGATTTGTTTCTGCTGCTCCCGTGACAAATAACAAGACTGATGTTTAGAAGCTTTGATGTTATCAGATGAAGCACGTTTTCCTTGTTTTTTCGTTGAATCTCAACGTTTGATGTTGCTAGAATTAAATGTAAGTGGAATAGTGTAGGGAATACTATTTTTCTTTTATATCTTCGTCAGTTTTCAAATCCTTTCCTTTACCAGGATAGTCAGGAGTCAGCACACAATACCGTTTACCGCACTGAGCAGATTACTGCTTAGAAAACTATATTGAATTACTTGATAACAAATATAAAAAAAGTTTTTACAAAAATAACCAAGCGACTTCCAAAAAAAAAAAAAACGTATCGTAAAAAAAATCGTATTTTTATTTTTTTTGTAAAAATGCTTTTATTTTTCACTTTCCAGTTGTGGTATCTACCCCACACAAATTCGTATAGCACTTCTTGCTATGTAAATAACAGTGACAGGAAGTTATTATAACATCATCAATATACATACATACACTAAGTGGAAAAAATACGTATTATTGAAACTAACTGAAAAACTGCCCAACCAAATTTAATCAAATTTATTTGGAACCACCGTGAGGCATACCCTATCTTTTAAAATAATTCAAAATCGAGCCATAATTCCCAGAGATATCGCGTAACAAACATACATACGAAATGAGAACCTCCTCCTATTGAATTCGGTTAAAAATAGCTTACACCTGTGACAAATATGTAATAAACCTAAAACACTTTTAATGGCCGGGCCATTTAATGAAACAAAAATTATTTAAAAAAATCTCAGAGGCTGTCACTGTCACATTTTAATTTAGTCTGACATGTAAAGAAAATTACTGAATGTCATTCTGCGACGTTAGGTCACAATATGGGCACAATATACCAACTGCTAAGTTGATAAACCAGATTCTATCATGCTATGAGCAGACAAAAATAGTCCTTAAGGTGACGAACATATTTTGGCCGTGACTGTACATAGAAAGAAAGAAAAAATCCGCTTATTTGCGGTAAACATGACGCAAAGAAAAAACACACAAACACAAAAAGAACGAGTTGGGGGAAAATATGCGTCACATAACGTCGTCATACGACGACTTGTCAAGCTATAGGTACACATTGTCTAGTTTAGGCTGACTTCGCTTTATCTAGGTTTTCCGTACAATCAAAGATCATCATAAACTGGAAATAGCAAGGAGCAAGTACAGTTTAAAGAAAATCAAATAAAAAAAGAAAATACGTTTA
This sequence comes from Dryobotodes eremita, assembly GCA_917490735.1. Taxonomy (NCBI): domain Eukaryota; kingdom Metazoa; phylum Arthropoda; class Insecta; order Lepidoptera; family Noctuidae; genus Dryobotodes; species Dryobotodes eremita. The sequence continues at coordinate 3,764,046 of OU823247.1, read as the reverse complement.
TTTACGGTAAACATGATGCAGAGAAAAACACACAAATACAAAAAAGAACGAGTTGGGGAGAAAATATGCGTCATATCCACGCAAAACGGCAATCGCTCAGCATAATGCTACGACGCTATGCGAGACAGAGCCCCAGCGCTGGTTTTCAGCGACAACCGGCGTTGACGTGATGACGTCAACCAGTGCAGCATAATAAAATACAAATATAAGAAAGAAATAAAACAAATACACTAAACTAGTTCTAAATGTTTCTATAAACGAAGTATTAATGATTGATTAATGTGTCGTCGTGGGTGTATAATACCTATTTACTTACTCCATTGAAAGAGCGTTTTTACAAGAAGCTATACTTTTGTAGCGGTATCTACATCGCCACATGCGAGCTACACGTCACAATGACGTCACGCAAGATCCTGCATCGCGCAAGCAGAGTTTATCGCGCAACTAGCATATATACAACGTTCCGACGTCAATCGTCGGGCAGTTGCCCACCAGACACAACACCCGTCTGGTCGGAGGATCCTCCCTTTTCAATAGAGTATGAGTGAGCTTTACACCCTGTTCCTCATACCTCTATACTTTTAAAGCTACCAAAGGATTTAAAGACATTGCTCTGTTGCTAAAAATACTTAAATTATATCATGTTTTATTGCAAGGTGAACAACCTTTACACTGTAAGCGCAATTTACATTTTAATAAAAGAGTTTCGGCAAAATTGCTACGTTGTTAAAGTTTGTAGTTAAATTATAATGGAAGTATAAATAAAATTGAGGTTATTTATTATGATGCATAATTCTTATTTTTAGTGCTTGTATGTAGGCCAGAAAATTTACGTTGTTTTGCTATAGCGCTGCCCGTAAATTGCTTCCTACTAACCCGTAACTCAAACTCAAAGCATTTATTTCAAATAAACCAATTACAGGCAATTTTGAATTTTCAAGGGGTTGGTCAGTCAGAAAGATGAAGCATTCCAAAGCGTAGTAGGTACCTATGGAGAAGAACGGGCAATAAACTCCACGGACACTCTTTTAAATCAACATATAGTTACAAAAACATTAGTTAAATTATTCATGTTGAAACTATACATGTGAGAACGATGTAGAAGGACGTCCACGTTAAAAGCGTCCGTAATAAAAATAAAAACAACAAAAAAAACAATTCTGAAATTAAAATAAGCCGTGGCAGCGACGAGATGACCAGTTCCTACTGACGGCTCCCGTTCACGAACATGACGTATGGATCAGCACCATTTTGAAAGGAACATACACGCCACCACCAGCGAGACATTTGAGTGACATACTCTCAGCCGCCAAGGCACTTTCAAGTCAATGAAAGATAAACCTAGTAAATGGTAGCTTTATAGTAGGTACATAGTGCTAGGTTGCATTGTATTGTAAAGAAAATCTACTAATCAATTTCTAGCGACTTGCCCTTGTTTTGCACGGGTGCAATGTCGCCATTTCACCCATAATTTCAACCGAAAGACGTCCTCTAATAGACATAAGCCTCCCCCAATCATCGCCACTTCGAAAGGTTCTGTGCTTCTCGTATCCAGCGGATTCCTGCGGCCTTGACAAGGTCATCGGTCCACCTTGTGGGAGGCCTTCCGACGCTACGTCTTCCGGTACGCGGTCGCAACTCCAGAACCTTTCGCTTGCCCCATCGGCCATCTATTCTGCAAGTAATGTGCCCTGCCCACTGCCACTTAAGTTTAGCAAAGTGCCCTGCCCACTGCCACTTAAGTTTAGCGAAGTGCCCTGCCCACTGCCACTTAGGTTTAGCAATGTGCCCTGCCCACTGCCACTTAAGTTTAGCAATTCTTCCGGCTATGTTGGTTACCTTAAAATTCATTGATAGTTAAGAAGATCTAGGCTGTCATACAAAAATACAGGAAAAGTGACATTTTTAGGATACGGATACCCAGAGGGTAAAACGGAACCCTATTACTAAGACTACGCTGTCCGTCCGTCTTTCACCAGGCTGTAATCTCATCTGCCGGGGTCGCGGATTGTTCGGAAGAGTTACCGTGGCCCTGGCGCACAGGCAACTGAAGGAACACGGGTGGGTTTTAGTCAGTAAGAGTCTGACACGCACTTCCGCTCCGCCCAGAGCGGGAGAGGTCATTTGATGATTTCCCACCCAAAAAAAAGGCTGTAATCTCATGAACTGTGATAGGTAGACAGTTGAAATTTTCACAGATGATATATTTCTGTTGCCGCTATAACAAATAATACAAAAAAAAACAGAATAAAATAAATATTTAAGGGGGCTCCCATACAACAAACATGATTTTTTTGCCGTTTTTATAGATAATGGTACGGAATCACTCTTAGCCGGTTTTTTATACCATGTGTTGATAGATATAAAAGCGGTTTTGGATTAATTAAAAGCATGAATTGTGTAATTTTTTGTGAAACTATAACGCTTTTCATTAAAAAATTAGCCCATATCCATGAAATAGTAAACTATTTGGTACTTTGTTGTACGCCTACGAGAAAGAAGTCAACGCATAAATTATGTTATTATTAAACTCTAAAAATAACTTCAGAGTTAGGTATGTAAATCAACTCACGAATCATATACTTACTTAGTCTTTCATGAGCTCGCGCGTTATATAAAATTCAACAAGGTCAACTAAGTTTTCAACTTCCACACACATTACATATTTATAGACAAGATATGTACATGTTCCAACTTATGTGGCCATATATACATAACATAGCTTTTATATTTATGAACCTAAATGAGTTGAAATAAGTTACATTTTGTGAAAAATCCGTTGTTTTCCGGGCTAAATACCAAGTGGAGGACGTCAATACGACAATACATGAAAACACTGGCAATACCGATACAGCATAGGAGTATTTAGAAACCATCAAATACCCCAAAATAATAAGCGAAATTTAAAAAAGATTTTTTTATAATCTAAGTTGTAGCAATGGGCCGGCTATGGCTTTTGCCAATCAGGTCTCCGTCAAACAGGCACGTCACGCGACGCGACACAAAGGCACCGCTTGACGCGTGCGATTCGTGTCGCGTGGTGCGCCTATTTGAAGGAGCCTGTAGCCGACCAGCTGTAGTGAGAAATTATGTATTAATTTGTTTAATTATTTCATTCGTATACTATGACATTCATTAGTTAGTTGGATAATATGAAGTTCAATTAATTGTTGGATTGACATCCCCAACCTGTATCGGTCACATAATGTCGCACCTGTATTCGCCAAAGAGTTAGGCAGAGGCGTGTGTATCAACCTGATAAACCAAATATTCTCAACTAGCGACCAGCCCCTGCTTTGCACAGGTGCAAAGTAGATACTAATGTGGTATCGGTGTGGAGTGATTAATAATATTATTATTAAGATTAGATTACACTACAGGATATCTTTATATACAATATTTACAGCTGTTAAAACAGGACCTGAGGCGGCGGCGCGTAGTGTTCCACGCGCGCCCTTATTGGACGTCGCGTGGGGAGTCTTAAACCTCACTCCCCCCGCGGACTTGGGAGGCTCGCAGACGCGGGCTGGCACTAGCCGGGGATCGTGGAAGGCGCACAAGTTCCCATGATCATCGGTGGAAGTGTGGGAAGGGAACACCGGAGTGGTTCTTAGTCAGTAAGAGTCTAACAGACCCCTCCGCACACCCAGGGTGGAGGACATCCATGAGGATATTCCACCCAGGAACAAAAAAGAAAAGAAGGTATGGTGGTAGTACTTTCCTAGATGAGTCTCTTCTGAAAGAGCATTACTACTGTTAACGACTTAGCTCCATCTCCAGCTTAAACAAGGCTCTTAAAAGCCTGTCACATCAACATCTCTCGTATGAGAAGTAGCTCATTAGTGACAAGTAAGAAACTTTAGCTATAAGCCTAAAAAAACGAAAAAGATCATCATAATTCTCGAACATAAATTGCGTACAGTTCACAAAATAACATTTTCATACATGTTCCGTGAAAAAAGGCGAAATTCAATGTCAATGAGGCTCGTTACTGGGATTCAAGAAATATTAAGTCATAGGAGCTGTCCGGGTAAATACAGTAGGTTCATTTGTTTTTATGAAAATAAATATAAAGTGAGACGAAAAGATGGAATAATAAAGCATTGGATTTAATGGCTTCATTAGAGTCAACTATAAGCATTAGGTTATATAGATGAATATGTGTAAAATACAGACTTTTTAAACTGGTTTAATAACGTGTTTCTTGTAAAATAGGATTATTACAACATTGAAAGATGATGAATGGATAGTGATGAGGTGTCATAATAGCTATGAAAACAGTAAAAAAAAAACTCAAAAAAACCTTCAAAAGAGAGAGATCCAGAATGCTTTAAACCGACAGCTTAGTATGATACTAATGAGACTCGGGTCATCAACCTTTTGAGGATTTCGTAGTTGACAAGGAACCCTTATAGTTTCGCCATGTCCGTACGTCCGTATGTCCGCAGTTTAGCTCAGAGACTCTTATTACTAGAATGCTGTAATTTGGCACGAATATACATATTAGTCACGCCGACAAAGTAGTAAAATAAAATCATGAAAAAAAAATACGGTAATAGCATATATAACGAAGTTAAAAAGAAAACTATCACAGCTTAGTAGGTTTTACAAGTTAATTGAATAATAGTCGACCAACTTACATTTGCAGTTCGAACGTATGGGAGAACATGTTTTTCAACTACAATTTTAAGTTGGTTCTTGGGATAAATTGATCCCAATTACGGAACCCTTCATTGTGAGTAGTCCAACACGCACTTGGCCGGTTTTATTTTAGTTGAATAACTCAAGAAAAATTGCACAACTTCGCAGAATACGAAGCAAAATATACACGATATTCCGTAGTATATACACGATATTCCGTAGTATTAATGCGTCCAAGTACTCTGGCAAGATTTCCCGCCATTCAATTCATTCTAATGGTAATTGAAATTCCATTCTGTCAGTGTGAATCCATTAATCCACTTCAAGTGTTTCGTGTTGTCCATTCTGAGAGGGATTTTGAAACCATTCGCAATCAATTTTGTTTGAAAGACGAAAGCTAATGTATATTTTTAAGTAAATTATACTTAATTTCTTTGCTTCTTTTGTTGTTGCAATAGGATCGCCCCCTATTACATGGGACTTAGACATAACTGGTGACCTGTGGGTGTTCTAACCTAATCCTCTGCCTTACCATTCGGGGATAGCAGGCGTGATATAACGTGTTCTTTTATTTTTTTCTACATTTGTAATATTCTATAGATGGATCACAAGAACGTCATTTATTTTTCCTTTGAAAATCAGATCTATAATATGCAAAAGTGCTTGCGTCCCTAGGCGTGCTACTACGTGGTGACTGTGACTTATCTTGATTTGTCACTTATTTACATAGCATAACACTACGTCAGTATTCCTCGAAGGAAAGGCAGAGAAAGAAAGAACAATTGTTCATTCTGCACAAACAAGATGCAAATTACAAAAAAAGACAAAATACACACAGTATTACAACGTAGCTAAAAGAGAGCCAGAAGTTCATCATGCCACCCTAATTTCACCAGTCCAATGTACAGACGACCGCACGACGGTGGTATCACATTAAACTTGTACGGAGTACAGAATTTCAATAGAACAAGAAGCCAGTTTATACTAGTTTTCTTGCCATTGACGTGCGGCTTACTGTATAGTCCTCCAGACCAAATTTCGGCCATGGCGGCCAATCTCAGCGGAGACTAGCCTTCGACGCGAGAGATATTATAACGCACAAGTGTGTGCGCAGACACAGGTGCACTCTCACTTCCCTCACTCTTATAGTCCGATGGGACGGCAATTCGACACGACCGGAGAGAGATCAAGTGCAGAACTAACGTCTTAAGAGGGCGCACATGGGTCCTCTAGCGCACTCATTTAAAATAATATTATCTCGTAACTGAGAAGGAATTTTGAATAACGGCTCAATACGCTCCCTCGGTAAGTGTATCTAGAATTTTCTAATACCTTTTATAAACTTTCATATTGAGACACGAAGCAACAAAATTAGATCTAAAGAGAAGCGGCCACATTCCTCTAGATCGTATTTTTTACATACATGTCTACATTTATATCTGTAATTTTTATAGTGTACATAACAAAGAGTACTCTATTCTATTCTACATGCTAACACTGAAATATATATACTATGTACAAATACATCATTTAAAAAAAGGGAAGAGCATGAGCTGTTCCCTTTTTTTTTGAATACGAACGTTTTGTGGACATCAAAAAATTTGTTCGTTCGTTTTGTGGACACCAGAAAGGCATCAAAAAATTCGTCCGCATCGCTTTCAATATAAAGAACCAATTCAACAGTCATGCAAACCTAACCTTCTGCAAAATAAACGCGACTATGTCACTCGGTTCCCCACATCACAAGTACGTGGCTACAACCGTGTCTGTAACACATTACTACCGCTCACCACTTCACTCCGTTCACATAGTTAATGTGTCGTGCTATATTAGACACGAGTTGTGAAATGGGAGCGAGGGATATTATGGTAACATCATGTCATAGTATCTGCGAATCAGTGTGGGATTTATTGTGAGAGTTTGTTGTGAAATAGCCAATATATTTTTAGGAAATACTCCTTATGACCTTTCATTAGATACCAAACATGATTTATTAAACTTGTTTTTTTTCAATACTTTTCATACGCTATAAGTCGCCATGTTTGTGACATCACATAGACCAGCGGACGATCAAGACGCTTCTAACGATACCTCATTCGTCAAATTATGATAAGGAGTTTAGAAGTTATGACGGAACATGAACATACATTCATACAAACCAGTCAAAATCATAACGCTCCTTTTTGCTTCGCCGTAGTCGGGTAAAGAGTTGAGATATTTGAAGGGTAGATGACGGTCCAATAGCACATGAGATATTTTAGTTTTGTCTCTGTTATGGCAACGCATCTACAATGGCTTTGGTATTTTAGATGCCCATAGTCGCCGATGATCATTTATCATCAGGTGGCCCGGTCGTCGGCCTGTTTTCCACCCATTTTTTTTTTATTTTTCCTTTAATGGCCTACCAACAATTGTTTACACTGTAAATAGTTGAAGTAATAATATCTACCATAATCTAAGGTTAGGGTCACAATTTCTTACAGGTTAGCACCGCATGCCCATAAATATATTAGGTGTGCTTTATGGACTAAACTATAAAATTTATATAAGACGGAGAAGGTATGTGTCTCTCGTTATTATCAGCCATATTTTAACTACTGTGGACTATGGCTAGTGTTGATTATTGCACAATAGAAAAACAGTTTACAGTTCAAATCAAATTATAATTTAGGAACAAATTAATCACACTAGCGAATCACACACTGTAGGTACACGACACAACTATACAGAACGCACGACAGTTTCTAAACGTGTTCACTGCTTAACCGCCTACACCAAACTCTGCTTTAACTCTGGTCAAGCGTTATGCTATAGACTCTGTCGAGCGCCACCTGGTGGCGCTGGCGTCTCGATTAGTCACAGTCAAACGATTGATTTAACGTATTTCCGACATAACTAAACTAACAACAACTCTAACTAACTAACTTCATCATTACATTTAGTTTCCTTGCTCTTGTTTCATGTTTATTATTGTATATATTATATGTAGATAAGTATATGTTTTATGTATGTATGTACTTGTTGTATATGTAAATGGTACACCACTGACTACCTGCATTATTGTATCTCCTTCTCCCTTGAATCCATTCAAAAGTTGTCTGTAAAACATCACTTTTAGCGACAAGACCGCCCATTGTGTCACCCTGTGTAAAATGTCTACATTTATATCTGTATTTTTTATGGTCTACATAATAAAGAGTATTCTATTCTATTTTATTTTATTCTACAAACGAACTAAAATACAACTATAACACACACACACACACATACTCTATAACTAAAATTTAAATTTAAATTACGTGATGCAATTTAAAACTAATATAAGCAAAAAAACTAAAATTCAATAGAACAAAACAAACAGAGACAAAACTAAATAAAGAAAAAATAAAATTAAACATTACTCGTAGTTGTTCTATGAAACTTAGCATATGAGTCAAAATGCACTTCAAAAAGATCGCTGGAACTATTTAACAAATTTTCAAAGAAGAGGAACGACAGAGTTTGCACCAAGTATTGTTCTGCGGAGTGGAGGGTATAAAGTAGTAACAGGAGCACAAGGGAGTCTAGCCGAAACTGAAACTTGAATAGTAATACGGGACAATTAATTTTGCATCGGAGTAGCTTATATAGGAATAAGGAATCAATGATTATTCTACGCAAAATCCTATTGATATTATAAATGTGAAAGTTTATGAGGATGGATGGATGGATGGATAGATGTTTGTTACTCGTTCACGCAAAATCTACTGAACGGATTGGGATGGAATTTGGAACACATATAGTTTGTAACCTGGATTAACAGGTAGAATCCTTTTTTACCGGTAGTACGGTTTCCGTGGAATAATTTCCAACATCCACGCGGGCGAAGCCGCGGGCAAAAGCTAGTAATGAATAAGCGAATAAATAAACAACATATTATGTACATGTATGTGTAATTGTGTATATCTATCCAAATAAATAAAATTAAAGTGTCTGTTTGTAATGTTAAAATAACAGCTTTTTACTAAATGCATACAGTACTTATAACAAATCTTTTATTTTTTTATTCTTGTCTGTGTGCCTGTTTGTCTGTTTGTTCCGGCTAATCTCCGAAACGGCTGAACCAATTTTGTCGGGACTTTCACTGGCAGATAGCTGATGTTATAAGGAGTAATATTGGCTGCTTTTTATCCCGGTAGCATGTTCCGGTGGTATAATTTCTGACAACCACGCGTGCGAAGTCGCAGGCAGAAACTAGTTATTAATAATTAATAATTTAAAAAAGACTTTTATTACTATGCTGTCTTTTACAATTTCATAAATGTTGTTTCTAAGCTTAACTTGGACAGCATTGAATAAAAGTATAGAAAGACACTTGTGGAAACAGAAAGTCAACTCACAATGAGCAAGCGCGGCGATCAATAATCGTTCCTTCTCTATATGAGAAAAGGCTTTAAGTCCTGCAGTGGTAAGTTTCAGGACTATTATGTTATATTTTCAAAGTATGTAAACTTTTGTGCCTTTCACAGGTTTCATTATAAGTTTCAGACGCAGTATTTTCACAGGCTTCCTTTTTATACGCCCTCAGTTTGGTCGATAAGGCAGTACAAATCATACTCCATAGTATTTTTATTATTTCTACTGAAAACATAGCTTAGCAACGATTAATTTATTACCGTAACAGAATTATTTTAATAATTAACGGATGATGCCATGAAATGAATGGAAGCTGGTACCAATAGGAATAAATTAAAATTTAATACAAGAATTCCAATGACCCTTGTCTTCATCCCTTGTGCGATCTGAGTAATACGTGGTGGAAGTTGAGACAAGGCAGCAAGGGAAGCTACCTTAACCGTTGTGGCTACAGAAAAACGTTCTTAGGAGACTATCCTTGCAGCTCGTCGTCCGGTAAGGACCAGGCCCGGGTCGACGGCGCGTCGTGTTCCACGCGCGCCTCAAAGAGATGTCAGCACAATTGACGGGGTCCAATAGGGCCAATACCTGCCAGGGTCGCGGATTGTTCGAAAGAGCTACCGTGGCCCTGGCGAACAGGCAACTGAAGGAACACGGGTGGGTTTTAGTCAGTAAGAGTCTGACACGCCCTTCCGCCCAGATTGGGAGAGGTCATTTGATGATTACCAACCCAAAAAAATAAAAAATGAAAAAATAAATAAAAGAGAGACTGTCCTTAACATCTTGAGTAATTGCTAATTGCATTCACCGATTTTGTAAAAATGGTAGGTACAGTCAGTTAAAAAAACGATAATTCTTACATTTTATTTTTATGTTGCCAATCGATGCAGTTTCGTATAAGGATGCAAAGACACTTTCGGACCAACTGAGGTTAGAGTACTAGATAAGTCAGAAATCGCATAAAACTTTTCTATACCTACATTTCGTAGTGATCAATCACCTTATCCACAATCTTTTACGTTTGCTAATAATTATTAAAAGAAAGACGTAATTTTATGTACCTTTACATAGTCGCTTTTTTTGTCTGTACGCTTAGATCTGTTATATTACGCTACGGATTTTAATGCGGTTTACGTCAATAGACAGAGTGATTCAAGAGAAAGGTTTATATGTATAATACATGCATATTATAATAGAGAAAAGCCGAGAAATTTCAAGGAATTGTAATGTTATATTCACGGATATCGAGGGATATGGCTTGGAGGCGTGGCGCATGTCGCCTCCGTTGGGTTGAACTGACCTTAAATACGCGTGACTGCAGTGAGCACCGTTTAGTCATATGTTTGCCTCGGAACGTGTAGTGTGATTTCGTATTTTTACGAAATGCCGAATTGTTCCGTCCTTGTGTGAAAATATAGCACAATTACAACAAACCTTAGTACAAGTGGTTTGTATTACCACCGGTAACTAAAAAATCACTGCATTAATTATAATATTTAAGTATTTTACAAATTATCTAGTTGTGAAATATTTTTGACATGCGACAGCCTTTGGCTAATGACTGACGCATGTCAAAACGATGCATTAGTGGTGCGCAGCACTGAGATATGGATATCGATAATTGTTAGTTGCTCTAATAAGAAATTGTATTAAGAATCTTAAACGAGAATTAATACATTTTATATCAGTTTCCCGATAGATCCAGAAATTGAACATAAATAGGTAGATGCAAAATGCAGACAAAATAATTGGTTGGTAATTTCAAGTGACTTCAAAGTCCATAAAGACGTTGCTAGTCCAAAAGCTCTTAGACACTTTGTCGATACAAATATTTTCTCATCGACTGATTTTCACCAGTTTGAGCAAGACCCCGATGGATAATAATATTATCCAAGTGACAAAATGTGTGATGGAATAACATATTGATATTTGCTTACATTTTTTGGCTAAGAATGTAACAACTAAATTATGAAAGCGACAGATATAATGTTCAATAAGTACCTATTTTAATTGTTCTTTTATGTGCGATAGTTGAACAGTTTTAATTTTAAGTAAGGGCAGCCCCGGATCTAGGGGGGAAAGGCAAATTTAAGCGTGGCAAACAAGTGCACCACTCAGCGCACCGCAACTCTGCGATAAGTGAGATGCGCAGCACTTATTATATTTCTCTGCGAGTGGCACACTGACAAAATCACTACGTGATTAGCGTAGGCATAGATCGTCAAACGGTGCGAGCGGGTTGCGGGCGGAGCAGTTGAATTCTACCAGAAACTCTCTGTTTTTAAAACACATGCTCCATTTTTATTTGGCGATACAAAAAGGTTAGCTTTCCATCTCTTGCAACAGATCTATGCCGTGGCGAACCTGAGGAGGATGAGCGCTTCTGTCACCTCTGTGGCCAAAAATTTAAGGAACAAGTCCTTTATTTTAGAAATTTTACATCGCCTAGCGAGGGCGCCGGGCATCCCGCCCATTTCGCCGCCTTTATGCGGAAAGGCGACACGATTTCCTTTAAGTTTTTACCACAGAGCGCTGGCGCAGCCGTTGGATTGGAGCATTATCGATCGATAAAATTTACCTAATATGTTTCTGGCAAAATATTCGAGCTCGCTTTGCTCGTTCTTATAGCCTAGCGACTCTTAATTCTTAAAACTTTTCGGACTTACAAAATCTAACTTATTTGAGGCAGTGCTAAAATTTTCGCGCTCGCTCCGCTCGCTGGTGCATTCTAGATTGCCTTAATTGGTGTTAAGCTTTTCTGCATAAGTCGGGTGTGATCTTAGCAATCAAAAATCATGACAATCAGATTAATTATGATAAATGCCATCGATTTTTTTGCAAAACAAAAGGCTCAAAGAGTAAAAATTTTATTCTAATCTTCTGCTAATAATAAAGCTAAAGAGTTTTTTTTGTTTGAACGCGCTAATCTCTGGAACAAGCAGTCGGATTTGAAAAAATCTTATTGCATTTGATAGCCCAATTCTTGAAGAAGGTAGAAACCTTACCCTAGAAACCGAGCAGTAAGAAAAAAGGTCAGAAAGAACGCTAAGCGAAAAGGAAGTAATATCATGGGCGAGTGATGCGCAACGACGCGGTGGGTCGAGGGCCGAAGTTTCACGCGGACGAAGTCGCGTACAGAAGCTAGTATGCTATAATCTCACGATTTATTTCAAATATGTCCTGTCCTATCCTAAATAATTGTTCGACATGTCCATGTATATTTAAATAAATAAGGATTCATGTAAAACGTTAAAGGATTGGCGGGGCGGGGAGCGGCAGATTGCAGTTTTTGCCCCGCCTCGAAAAAAATCTAAATCCGGGGCTGAGTAAGGGAGAAACTGAAGAAACTGAATTACTTAAATGTTATTCGCAAACGAAAATATTATATTTTTACTTGATTTGTTGTTATTGGTCTTTTAATATTCCACATGGAAAAGCAGAAAAAAAGAACGGTACCAAATACGTCCAAAAAACACCTCTTTTTTCAGTCGGTATTCATCGATATTTTTATCGATCACATATTTATACCAACCTCTCTTCCCTAGTTGATGCTAGAGTTACATGTGTGCATTCAGTGACTGTATCTATACTTTCTAGTGCCCGCCCCTTTTGAGCATATGTGCAATAAAATAGCACAAAAGTGTTACGCATATTTTTTTGTTTGTGTGCGAAGAATGCATCATGTGTGCCGTATCTATTTCTTTTGTTTATGTGAGAGTTTCAGGAGTGGGGAAAAGGTGGCGACACATAAACTTGAGCAAATATAGAGTAAAGGCATATCTCTCGGATATCTATGGTTATGTTGTAAAAAACATATTTTTGTGTACTTACTTTGCAAACGCTGGGTAAACCTTACGAGATATATCAAAATAATGTACTACGGAATTATATATCTTAAAAAGATTTACAGGAAAAATCCGTGATGGCATATGTCTATCTCTTAAGGATAACCTACAGTTTACAAAAACTGTATGGGTAATTTACGAAGCTACTTTAAACAATACGGTATTATTTCTTATCCAATTAAATACGTTAGATACGTTATGCATTTAATGTAGATCAAAATTTTCCTTTACAGTATATCGTTAAAATGAATATGTTGGAAGATATCAGAGATTTAAATTGCGGGTGCAGAGCGGCCGTCGGGCTGTACGTCCTTCCCGGATGGCAGCGGCCGGTGGCGCGCGGCGCGTGCATAAAAATCAATCCAATATGTTACTTATTAGTAACATAATATTATTAATCACTCCACACTGACACCACATTAGTATCTACATTGCACCCGTGCGAAGCCGAGGCGGGTCGCTAGTGTAATATATATTATTCATCCATCATCTACCTAGTCTTTTCTCAACTATGTTAGGGTCTTCTTCCAATCTAACTGGATGCAGTTGAATATCAGTATTTTACATGGAACGATTGCCTATCTTACCTGTACAACCCGGGTATTGGGTAACGCCTATCCCATTGGTAAGACTGGTTATCAGACTTTTGGGTGTCGAACTACCCGTACCGATTGTCAAAGATTTACAAATGACAGCCGGGCTCAACGGCTTAACGTGCTTTCCGAGGCACGGAAGTGTTTCGATATGTAATGGATGGTCACCCATCCACGAACCGACCGCTGTAAGCGTAGCTTAACCTTCAATCGACAGCCGTACGGCTGTTATTAATTAGCCACGAACCAAAATACATGTAGTGTAATCATCCAAGCAATTTTTTTATTTTTATTAATTGTCTACTATGACATCTTAAAAAATAAGGCAGGGGCTGTAATCCAGCATACCTGGGGTACCCTAGGTACCAAACAATTTATATTATAAGAGTACAAATGCCTATGTATACAGTGCGTATTCCATTTACGCATGTATGTACTATTGTTATCATTATTAATTAATAAGTAACAATCTGTACGAGGTTATCCGCCAGATAACTAAGGTAACCGACATAGTCCAAAGACTAAGCAAGCTGAAGTGGCAATGGGCTGGTCACATTTCCCGCAGAACCGACAATCGTTGGGGAAAACGAGTTCTAGAGTGGACACCGCGTTTAGGCAAAGGTAGTGTGGAACGCCGGCCAGGTGGAGTGGCGACTTGGGATAGGCGGCTGGCAGAGACTGGATGAGAAGAGCCGAGGTTTGGGCTCAGTGGGGTCACTAGGAGAGGCCTACGTCCAGCAGTGGACGAATATAGGCTGGTGATGATGATGATGATGATGAATATGTAGTGCTTTCTAGCTATTACATGTCGTGACTGGATGTGACCAGTACGTCCCCAGCATCTTCACTAATCCCGTGATCAGGTACATCTTCCAATGCATTTTCCCTTTAAACTTCTATTGGACAATTAGTTAAATTAATGTTGACTGTAGAAATATCAAATCGCTTGCCTCAAACCTAAAAGTTCTTCTACTATTCAAACGACACAGGGAACCAAATCAATCAACAAGAAAAACTTTAATCGGAGTTCAGAATGCGAATACCATGTCGCAGAATCGTAAGAATCGGAGCGCAGTCACACACGATACAAACGATCGACCTACTTCTTTTCCGTCAATAATAAAAAAATAACCAATATATCATAACATTGGTCTAAATGAAGGCTTTACTGGACAATCATTATTTTGTGGCCGTTAAGGTCATCACATGCAGTTCAGCACAGCCTCGAATCAGCACCGCCTCACCTCATTGACACGCTGCCAACCAGGCAGTTCGAGTATGAATGAAGTTTCATGGCGATGCCGATTCTATACTAAGCTGAAATGCTGCAAGCTTATATTTGACGATACTGCTTACCGACTTAAACCCAAGATTTACAATTAGAAGAAAGGGGGAGTGAACCCATGATCGGTTACTGGGTAGCGTGTAATGTCGACGCATTCCTAATGATGCTCAAAAGGGCAGTGAATTGTGAAATATAAAAAAAAAAACTTATTTTTGTATTGCTAAAACTGACATGTTTGCTACAGTGTAACTCCAAACGGATAAAGATTTGGAATTAGGCGCCATAGTAACTTGTATTCGGTTTAAAAAGAGCTATCCAATGGTGTATTACACATGGCTATTGCAGAGGAGGTTGGGGTTGTACCAAAATAAGCATCACCCATAAACTCAACAAAGCACAAACCAGGGAAACACGTAACAAAAGAAATACGCTTTTATAAATCGTCATTTTAAATGTGGAACATTTTATAGAGGCGAAATGGTCGTATTATATTTTCACGTTTGCCCAACATTTTAAGACCAGAACGACGCCAGTTAAATCATCTTTACTTCAGCTCAACTTATATTATGTACACGCATTATGTAAATAAATGCTTTAATATATACGTGCATACTCAATTATACAGAGTTGTGTCAGCAAATGTTATTATACCAAATTACACGGGAACGTTTCAGTCAGATGTCAAACAATAGATGGCAAACAATGAAAATACACGGCAGCGGCGGAAGGAATGGAAAGCGTCCGCGGTTTGTCCCCATCTAAACGCGTTTTCTTGTTGAAATGTTGGAATGTTTCAGTGTAAATATACGGGTTGGAGGAAGGGATCTTACCGCTGGTTGTTAAAAGATACTGTTTTGCTTAAAATATTTGCGGCATGTACGGTTTTAGAGAATGAATGAAGAGAGTAACGTCGAAAAAGAGATTAACATTTACTCCTAAAGCGACGCCTCAATTGCGTAACAGACTTTCTACTATATTCCGAAGGGTTTTGGAGGAGATCGATAATCTATTGCTTCGTAGGTTTGTAAATTCGTCTGCTTGTCGACAACGTAGATAACGCAACAAAATATTATTGAATTGTCGAAATTATTAGCTTTGGGATTGTGAGTATGTTACGCAATTACCTCTCAAATTAATATGAAACGAAATTAAATAATATAAAAAATCAAAAACAAAAGTCATTTATTCAAATTAGGCTGAGAATCAGCACTTTTAGAACGTCAAAATTACATAAGATAGTCTTCCAAAACGCCCGCCCTTCACCACTTCCTAGTGCTTTAGCTGGGGAGAAGAAGTGCCGAAACAAACGAAAAAATAAACATAATTCTATACAATAATAGGTATGCAAAGTAATTAACAATACTGTGATTTTGTAATTTTTGTGTATCTGACACCTTGACCTATCCTGCATGTCACCTGCCCTGCAAATGCATATGATTTAAAAAAAACTCAAAACTCAAAGCATTTATTTCAAATAAACCAATTACAGGCACTTTTGAATTGTCAAGGGGTCGGTCAGTCAGAAAGATGAAGCTAGTTGCCCATTCCAAAGCGTAGTAGGTACCTATGGAGAAGAACGGACAAGAAACTCCATGGACACTCTTTTAAATCAAAATATGGTTACATTATTGTTGATTATGCCTTTAATACCAATATACAAAATTATGTACAATGTTATACAAAATTATATCGTGAAAATTCCGGTTCGCACAAGTTACCTTACCGTGTGTTTCTCTACAAACAATCGCACTAATGTAAGATTTGGAACTGTCTCCATGTATAGAGCGCATTTTAGCGAAATTATTGTTATTATTATAGTGCACGGTCATCACGGCTGAAAGATGGGATCCTCCAGCTCCCGACATAATGTGAGGTTTAGAATACAGGTAAGATAGATGATTTTGATAATTTGTGTTGGTATTGTAGTGGAGTTTATTGTATTTTCTTCGCCATAAAACGAGGTAGGCTTTTAAACGAGCTTTTAAGCTTCTAAATTTCAGACTCGCAGGACTTTGACTAGCTGAGCCTGAAAGCATTCGAGCGATCCATATCCGAAAAATTCACAATATATGGTTTATTTATAAACGTTGCTGAAACTTAGGAAATGATTCATGTTTGAAAGAATAAAGAAAGAAAGAATATACGTTTATTTGCGGTAAATATGACGCAGTGAAAGAACACAAACAAAAAAAAGAACAAGTTAGGGGAAAATTTGTGTCACATCCAAGCAAAACGGCCATTGCTTAGCATAATGCTGCGACCCTATGCGAGACAGAGCCCCCGCGTTGGTTTTCAGCAACAGCCGGCGTTGACATGATGACGTCAACCGGTGCAGCTTACGATAAGATAAAACTAACCAAATAAGAAATAAAATAGATACACCATACCTACATAGTTCTAAATCAAATGTCAAATGTCAAATGTTTGTTTGTTACCATTTCACGCCTAAACCACTGAACCGATAATCCTGAAATTTTGCATATACCTACGTTGTCAGGTGTACAGAAACGGACATAGGGTACCTTTCATCCCGATAGAAAGTACTGTTCCCGAGGAAAACAACAATAACGTTCTTATGATAATAGATGGCGCCACGTGTCTTTCGAATCATAACGAGTTTTGGTAATTTTTTATTTAAGTACTTAATACATTTTGTAAGTCTTGAGTGTCGATAGACCGGTTTTTCATCGTCCTAACTATAAATTCCCTGAACAACCCGAATTGACTGTCAAATTCTAAATTAACGCGAGCGAAGCCGCGGGCAAAAGCTAGTGTTTATATAAACATAATATTTATAAAATGGTAACGTTCCGGGCAACGACTTACGCGCCGCGGCCTTTATTTATACCTTTTCTGACGTTTAAATGTCCCTTAACTTTAAGCAACCTTTTCATAAATAAAACCTCAAAATTAATTGTTCAAACATGAGAAGTAATGTATTGTGAAATTCCTTCATAATCCTTCGGATTGTGAGAGAAAGAGTGCTGTACAATTGGGGTGCAGGAATCATTATTGCTAATCTCAAGCCCGTGTTCACCATAATTTGAACATTTAAACATTTGATTAATGTTGGTTGGCCAAAGTGATAAATTTTTGGACACACCGGGAGCGCAGGTGTCGAATACCAACAACGTCCTTACGATAAAGCCTGGTACACACAAAACAAATGACAAACATAAATCGCGTAACTTACGAGTATCTCTCTCCTTACGGCAAGGATTGTCACAGTTACAAACTTTACATGAGATTTATGTGTTAACAGTTTGTGGGCCACGCAATAATTGCTATACTATGATTTATATTGTCCGCGGTGCAACGCAGTCCTTACTGCAATGTTACAGAGGATTTATGTACGAAGTTAGTGTAGTGTTATTTGTTATTGTGTTGTAAAGGGGTGTCCTATGGGTAAGGGTTGTTTACACAAAGGGGCAAGGAGGAATGTTATGCCTGCTGGATCATTGAAGATATTTTGTACCTTCAAGTTTCAGTAAATTAATAAGGGTCCATTTTGAAAGTTGCCGATGTGGCAAAGAGCACTAAAATATTCATTATGAATTGCAATAATGTGCTAAATATTCAGTATCACGATATTAGTTATAACGGTAAGTCATTTATAGCTCAAAAGATTACATTAATCACTTACAGAGAAAATACAATAAAAGTAAACAAAATAGCCGATTAGCATTTTTAGTAGGGTAGATGTTAAAAATGTTAGTGGAGATTGTGTATTGTATAGTGAGTGCGCGCATACGCTGCGGTGCGAACTAAGCTTGTTTGTTAAGGCCCATGGCACAGTGCGTTTGAATAAGCGATAATTGAACAGATACATTGTTTTAGGATTTCACAAATAAAATGGTGTTTTTCGTAGGGTAAGTAAGCGGGTGTAGGTTATTTAGTTTAAGATTAGTTTTCGTAGTGTTAGTAAAATTTACAAATCTATCCATAACGATCCATTAATGAAAGATCCTTCAAAATTGTTATTTCAATTCATAATCGATATTTTAGTACAACACAGAGCGATATTTTATAATTTCATTATGTAATACAGGGGCTTGTGGCTAAGAAATAACAGCCATACGGGTCGATCGATCAGGTTAAGCTACGCTTGCCACGGTTGGTCCGTGGATGGGTGACCATATATACATATCGAAACCCCTCCGTGCCTCGGAAAGCACGTTAAGCTTGCGGTCCCAGCTGTCATTCGTGGATCTTTGGCAGTCATTACGGATCGTCAGAAACCTAGTCTGACAACAAGTCTTACCAAGGGTATCGTATTACCCAGTAACAGGGTTGTAGAGGTCAGATATACAGTATTCGGCTGGATCAGGTTAGAATAGAAGCCAACCCCAACATAGTCCAACATAGTTGGTAAAACGCTAGGCAGATGATTTAATAATATTCATTAGTTATAATATAACAGACAAATATTTGACAGATATTTGCGGTAAGTAAATCTACCATATTAGTAATAATCCAGATTGACATCGAACAACTGGTGAGAAGTTTATAATATTGTAAAAATAGCTTCGGGAGATTTTTTTTTGTATCGGAATAATGAAATTTTATATAGGTGTGAAAATTCTAAAGAGACAAAAGTAATAGTTTCGGAAAAACTGATCGGAATTTATCGGTTTAAAGAATTTATAAACGAAAACAAATGTTTATAAGTTTTAAAAGCAAGTAGGAAAGCAATAACCTGCATGTGTTTGTTTTCTTCTACGGTATAGCAACTCCGTACATTTTGCAAGCTTCTAGTACATTCTATTAAAAGAAAACAACGGTGTTAGACCACGTTCACACGGACGTAAAAATATCGGGCGGGATTTTTTTCGCGCACTATAAAATCCAACAGTGTGTTTTTTTGACGCCCTCGGGTGCACTCTGTTGAATTCTCAATGCTCGGTTCAACACCAAGAGTTTAAAATCCCGTGCGCGATAAAATCCCGCCGCGATATTTTTACATCCGTACGAACGTGGTGTTATCCTTCAATTGAAAAATATTTGTTTTAAGCCTAAGACGAAGATTGAATAATAAGTAACTGATTAAGTTAGCTAATCAATTTTGGGCCGTCGGCGGATCGTCAGATAACTCAAAATACTTCTAATACTTCTTCTTCGCCATCTAAATCCTAACTAATATTATAAATGCGAAAGTAACTTTGTTTGTTACGCTTTTACGGCAAAATGGGTGAACGGATTTGGATGAAATTTGGCATACAGGTAGACCTGGGTAAGGACATATGCTACTTTTTATCCTGGACCGCAGACGAAATTGTGGGCAACAGCTAGTTTCAAGTACAAAGAGAATTTAACCACCGCAAAATAACTAAATTTGTAACTGTGGTTCTTCCCTTCAATAGCTAACAAATATGGAATTATTATAATTACACTTAACAATTTTAATATGAATGCTCAGTCTTGAAATTTTGTTTTTTTTATAATTTCAACATACATGCTCTCTATTTTTCTTTGTAAACAGCGGGGTAATTACGTAACACACTAACAGTAGGAATGGGTTTCATTTTGACAGTTCAACAACATTCATTGCGTTATTTACGTTGCTGAGCAGACAAATTTTTCGAACATATGAAGCAATGGATTAGCAATAGGCTTCAAAATGATTCAGATTGTGATAGATAGTGTGTTACGTAATTAGGGTGCTGTTTACACCTGGTTAATAAGCATGTTGTGGTCACCTGTAATTTAAGGAGAACACACAAGAGAACTTTTTGTGTTATTGTGATTTCTGCTGTAGCTGTATATCCTTTGTTGGAGAATAGAATAGAATAGAATACTCTTTATTATGTACACCATAAAAATGACAGAAATTTTAAATAGGGTGACACAATGGGCGGTCTTATCGCTAAAAGCGATCTTTTACAGCCAACCTTTGAATGGATTAAAGGGAGAAGGAGATACAATACTGCAGGTAGTCAGTGATGTACCATTTACATATACAACAAATACATACATACATACATAAAACATATACTTATCTACATATAATATAGACAATAATAAATATGAAACAAGAGCAAGGAAACTAAATATAATGATGATGTTTAAGGAGAGAGGAAGTGTTTTTTAACCAGAATTTTTAAAGAGGACAAAGATTGAGCACGCCTTATCGACACGGGCAAGGCATTTCATAACCGTACTGCTTGAACTGTAAAAGACCCAAATAAATAAATAAACTTTTCTCCGAGAAATAATATGATAATTTGACAGCTAATGCATGGAAACTATCATAAACCACACAATCTTTAGATAAAAGTTAACTGACGATTGGAAAACCGGCCCTCAATAAATTATACATTTTGCAAACATTCTAAGTATAAAACAAACTAACTACTTCCCAGTATACAAGCCAGCACAATGAGGGATCACGAGCAGCAAGTTACAACAATAACATATTAAGTTAAAAGATTAAAATAGTGCTCGCTAGCTGCTCGTTAATCATCGTTTAACTAACAACTACACATTCTGTCGGTTAACTTAGCTGTAAGCTATGGTTTATGTTTTTGTTGTTCGTGTAGTTGGTAGTTTTTGTTTTAGTAGCTAATGCGACTTTGTGGTGTGTTTTTGGTAACATTACCAATACCTATTACTACAATCTTACAAACTTCTATAAATCTTATCTATATGAAGGAGAAGGTAAGTATCTCTCGTTATTATCAGCCATATTTTAACTACTGTGGGCGTACTATGGGTAATGTTGGTTATTGCGTAATAGAAAAACCGTTTGCAGTTCAAATCAAATTATAATTTACGAACAAAGTAATCACACTAGCGAATTACACACTGTAGGTACACGACACAACTATACGGAACGCACGATAGTTTCTAAACATGTTCACTGCTTAGCCGCCAGCAAAAAACTCTGCTTTTCTGGTCAATCGTTAGCGATATAGACTCTGTCCAGCGCCACCAGGTGGCACTAGCATTCTGATTAGTCAAAGTCAAACGATTGATTTAACGTATTTCCGACATATATACTCGTAAATAAAAATTAAATGCTGTTTGTTGTTAAGGGCATCACTTGAGAACATATGGACCGATTTGGATATTTTTTGTTTCAGAAAGGTTCGTAATATTTAAATTAGGCAATAAAGACAGTCGGGTTAAAAAAAAAAATTGTCGCAATTTTTTTAAATCTGAAAAAATTTAACGCCTTTTTTTTCAATGGGATTCGTGACTCAAGAACATATTGAAATTTGGACGTGCAAACGTCTCTCGAATCAGCTAGTTACTTATAGATTTTGTAAATGATGTGGCACTGAGTTATTAACGCAGTTGAAAAACCGCTTAGATTTCAGTTTTAGTACCACCTGGAGCTGTTTTTAAAAGAAATGAAAGTACCTAATACCATAATTATGTAATTTTTATTCCTTTACGTTACGAAACGCTTTTTACAATTATACAAAATTATTTAAGCTGCTATCCATAACCTAAGGCCAATGATCTGGAGACTATCCAAACTTGGGCTACATTCCTAACACCAATCTTATTTCGCAAGAAAAAGCATACCAAAATGCTGAAACAAACCCAATTCAACCAGCACGTACAACCATTCAATAAATGTTAGCAGTAAACCGTTTTGAGTCGACTACTCGAAATACGCTGTGACGTCATAGCTTGCATCCCCGGGGGAGCTAGCGCTGTCTCAGTGTAAATGATGCGATAGAAGTGACAAATGCCAGTGCATTGCTGTTTATGTTTGTATGTAGTTGTAGCAGGACTTGCGAGAGCATGAAGTCTAGCATAGACATGTAGCAAATAGTCGCTATCTAGTGTTGCTGTTGAATTTTGTGTTAGAATATTACAATTCTTAGATTCTCAAAATTACAGATTCAACATAATATACATAACATCACGCCCCAATAATCCCCGAGGATTAGACAGAGGTATACTCTTTTTTTGTTTCGGTGGGAAACCTTCAAAAGGCACCCGAGCTCTGGGGAGGGAGGTCGGGGAGTGTGGGATTTTTAACTCACTAAAAGCACCCCACTGATCACCATCAGTACATAGAGGGGGTCCCGGTTCCTCTTAGAATTCCGGAACCCCCTCTGTGCAACACCTGTAAAAGACAGAGGTATACCTACAGTACACCAAAATTTCTCTAGTTCTGCTTTAAGTCCCATGTAATAGAGGCGAATCTATTGGCAACAACCTGGCACAAATACAGACTCCGGGCTGCCTACTGAGAAATCCCTGACGGAATAACTTAATAACACTTTGCCCGACCTGGGAATCGAATGCAAGACATGCTAAATGTGACTAGAATTTAAAAATGCAGATTAAATTAAAATGTCATAAAAGTCGGCTCAACAGGTTAGAACTCAAAAACTCTAGGTAATCAGACCTCTGATAATTATATTGTGTAATAAGATAATGTTCGTTACAAAAACATATAATTACGCTTGTGTCCCTTGAAGAGATAGGCAGAGCATAACACCAACAGCAGGCGTAGCATGACGCTTTCTGTTTCTTGGAAGACAAGACATAGCTATTTATATACAAAGTGACATTTCGTTTCTCTATTTTTGATATCGCACCGTAAAAATCCTTCTAAAATCCGTCATTTTGTCTTTCGTTTTACCGATCGTTGTCTAGATCTTTTTATATGTAGACTATTTCAGAAGAAAGTTTTCTATCCCAAACGTCAAAATCACACTGACAACTGTCAGTTGTCTAAGGTAGTGAAGACAATTTGATTTTGTAATCGCCATGCTAAAGACAGTAGAAAACTTTTTACTCGACGGCCGCAAAGTACAAAAATAGAATGGAAAAATGGAATTTTTCACTTTTTGTATGGAAAATGTGAAACCTACATGTTTAGTTTTAGGGGTTTAAGGGTTTCTTAAAGGGGGTCGAAAATTTTCATTATTTTTGCGATAGGACACACCATTTTCGAGATATAAGCAAAATAAAAAGAAAAACGTGAATAAACTACTGAATTTCGTAAAAAGTGTAGTTCCCTCTTTCTACTTTGCTGCCGTCGAACTGTCTTCACGGAACGTCATTTTTTGTCTATTCTTCCGTCGACAAAACCCGTTTCTATAATGGTCATGCTACGCGTGCAGTAGACCATGTTAAATTCCCATGTAATAGGGGCAAGCCTATTGCCATCAACCGGGCACAAATCCAGACTCCAGGCTGGTACTGACAAATGGAGAATCCAGATGGAAAAACACAATAACACTTTCTACGATCTAGAAATCGGCTCCAGCACCCTAATTGCATAACACACTATCTATCACAATCTGAATCATTTTGAAGCCTATTGTTAATCCATTGCTTCATAATGTTTGAAAAAAAAATCTGCTGAACAACGTAAATAACGCAATGAATGTTGTTGAACTGACAATAATGAAAGCTATTCCTACTGTTAGTGAGTTACGCAATTACCTCGTAGGATCCCATTTTCAGCGGTCGCACTTATGACTTACCAATGAGGAAGCCGTATATTTTATTTTGTAAGTTAATACCCTACTAATATCCATTCAGGCTTATCAACGTATAAATTAATTGGTAAATGAATCAAACAATTCGTTCCGACATGTCACGTAATCACGAATCACACAATATGTCGTTAGTATAATAGCTTTGATTGACCTTTCTATTTGATAATTGATAAATCTTTTTGACGAAATATAACGAATGTAAAAAGATACCTTCACGAAGCCAAGAGTCACTTGCGTACTTGTACTCCTCGTCATTGTATTTTTTTTTTGTATTAGACCATACCTGGGAACCTTCTGGTTACGGAGATATTGAAGGTCAAAATTCCAACTTTTACTGACGTTTTCTTTTTTACGGAAACAAGTTTTAATGCGATAACATAACTTTACATACCCCCTCGACCCTAGCATCTTTGCATGCACCCATAAGCACAATGTTTTGCGTGCGTAACGTTGCGCTCTACTGTAATCAGCGATTTTTGACACCAAAAATAAAATTCGTTTCCCAGAAATTATTTTTGTGCTATGTTACTTATTTTGATTTACAGAATGCGTAGTTGACGGCTATGTGATGGGTCTTTTTACACCCTGTATACAATGATTATCTATAGATTACGTTGTTGCCTATAATGACATATCTGGCAACAACGTAATCCATACATAATCATTATTATAAAGAGGTAAAATTTGTGATTTTGTATGTAGTAGGGGGTAATCTTTGAAACTACTGATCCGATTCCGAAATTCTTTCTCTAATGAGATGCTGCAGTATTTTGCCGAGTCTCATAGGATATATTTTAAGTTAAAACAAGAAATTTCACACAGACAATGTCGATAGTAGAAGTAAGTGTTAGAATAATATTTTATCGGATTTACTAATAACATATTCTCATATAGGTATTAAACGAGGTTAGGATCAAAACCAATACATATCCACTTTTTTCAATAAGGAAGAAAGCGAAAAAATCTTAATAAATAGTGAGCACATAATGTACTTAATTTTTTTTTAAGCTATTGCATAGCTTTTATCGCGGGCTTTGAGCGCGGCGACCGAATTAAGAAATTCCGTAACGAAAATAAAACCTAACACCCCCCACTCCGCCTACCATGTAGCTCGGCCGAGCGTTCGCTTAACGAGTATGTATATGGTACGACTGTACTTGAATTAATATCAAAGAAAAAAAAATACTGCATAAATATAAAATAAATAAATAATTATACTTGCATAAGTTGATAAAAAATGCTATGCAATAAGCTTTACCGCGGCAGTCCCCGAGTGCCACACGTGTTTTTTTTTTATAAAGAATGACATTTACGTTCGTGATAAATAGGTCCTTAAAACAAGAGAAAAACACACAAACACAAAAAAGAACGAGTTGGGGGGAAATATGCGTCACATCCACGCAAAACGACAATCGCTCAGCATAATGCTACGATCCTATGCGAGACAGAGCTCCAGCGCTGGTTTTCAGCGGCAGCCGGCTTTGACGTGATAACGTCATCCTGTACAGCATACGTAATTATAAACCTAAAAAACAAAAACCTATACACTATACCTAGTTCTAAATGTTTATATAAACATAACTTGTTGTTAACACACACACACACACACACACACACACACCCACACCCACACCCACACACACACACACACACACACACACACACTTGTTTTTATAATGGTAGAACACCTCCTTGATGGATGCAGGTGACTGAATTACCACTGTATAGCAATAAAAATATTGTGATTCGTACGTAAAAAAGAGATGTTCATTTGTCAGAAAGAGTGTAACATATTGCTTGTAAAATGATAACAGAAAATCTAGTTAAAAATATAATTAAACTTAATCTATAATTTAGACCAGTTAACTTTTTATGGTCGTTGTTTAATAATTTGCTCACAGAAAATGAGTTAGGATAATTTTATGAAATGAAAAAAGTTTAATTTAGTCCACACTGCTCGCTTTTCACACTAGGTTTTATTTTTATGATAGAACACAAAGAAGTTTTTAAATGAGCTGTGTGTTTGTCGAATTAATTAATAATGTTATGTATTATTTATGTATATTATGTAAGATACGAAAGTAAAATAAATCTATACATACATACAAATCAAATCATTAATATACGTACAATAAATAAAATTAAAGCGTCTGTTTGTAATTTCAAAATAACAGCTTTATACTAAATGCATATGAAAGAATAAGTATATACGGTACTTATAACAAAAAAACAATATATAAAATTTTTGTCTGTCTGCCCGTTTGTTCCAACTAATCTCTGAAACTGCAGGACCGATTTTGACGGGAGTTTCACTGGCAGATAGCTGATGTTATAAGGAGTAACTTAAGCTAATTTTACTATAGAAAAAGAAATAGGGCTCCGCGCAAAAAGAAACCCATGAAATCCAATTTGTTTTCCGACATGCACGCGAACGAAGTTGCGGGCACAGCTAGTTAGAAAAATAGTACGTACTTTTAATTTTCACACTTTCATTCCCTTCTTTTTCAGCAATTTTTTATTATTTTGGTAAATATTTTTGTATTTCCCATCGTATTTGTGAACGTAGCTCATTTTCATTTGTAACTTATGTAATTCTTATGTAATTTAATTTTTAACTTTAACTCGAGTAATGCAACTAACGGTACATTACACGTTCTTTAATCATTTTAAGTTCGCTGCACTTCTGCAAGTGACGAATTCACAATACCCAAAACTGTATGCGATTTTTGTTTGTGTATATTTTTGTAAGTAGTTGAAGTGACATATCAATAAGTAAATAATTCTTCATGTCAGTGTTTTTTTGTTTTGTTAAATGTTATTATAGTGTTGAGCATGACTCTCACCTCATTCATAGGAGTCTTATCTTAGTCAAATAATTATAAAAATCATTTCATTAAATAGAGTGGTAAAATATTAATCGATAATGTTGTTTTTAATCTTTTACTTACAAAATGTATTCCACTTTAATAACTTATTATAACATCACACCTTGTTTTCTCGAAGGGTTGGGCAGAAATGTACCTATAGTACACCCACATTTCGCCAGTAATGTTATGTTTGTAATAGGGGGCCTAATAATTGCCATCCACAAATCTACACTCCGGGTGGTTACTGAGAAATTTCTGTTGGAAAAACCCAATAACACTGCCCGACCTGGGAATCGAACCCAAGACCTCATGCCCTGCAGTAGCGCTTGGCACCACCAGACTAACGAGAGGCAGTCTAGTGATAAAATATAATTTAGTAATATTGTTATTAATCTTTTATTATCAAAGTAATTTCCACTTTAATATTTTACTAATAAAGTTTATTTCTAAGAACTACTCAGTAAATTAATAGCTAGATTTAGAAATTAATCTTCACTTTGGTGAACTCAACGATAACAAACCTTAGTGCACAGTAATTAAGAAAATGAATTCCAGTCTGGCTCATTACGGAAACAAAATTATGAGTGGTTGGATTCGAAAAACGTTTTGCATAAGTAAAGAAATTATATTAAAATCTAACGGAATAAAATAACATTTGAAAAACGTAAAATAGTCAATAATTTAAATTATGATAAGTATCTAAAAATAGGTTTATTATATAAGGTGCCGCAGGAATCACCCAAATATTTTTGCAAATGGCTTTGTCTCTTTGTGACTTTGATAATTTGTGAAGTAGACATGTGTAAAATACGTCAAGAAACAAAGCGCTATACTTCACAAGATCACAAAAGAATTGTCTCATTGTTTTTAAATCTTGCACAAATTGGTGCCATATTCGACATATTTTTTTGGTATAGCCTAAGGCAGACCTAGCAAAATTCCCTATATTAAATAAGCCGGTAACCCCTAGTTGATACAGCTGCAGTAGCTTTTAGATCACGTGCACGCAGGACGTGGTATACGTGTGCATTACGCCCAGAGACAAAGTCAAAGAACCTCCTGTGTGTGTATAGCCTATAACACTTAGAAATAGAATGCAGCATTGCTGGTTGGCGGCAGGAATGAGTTTTTTTGCAGCGTGTCGACTTGCAAAAGAACCCTATTCGATGTTTAAAATATTTTGTTTTTATCACGGACCTCATGGGTGTTTTTTGACTTTCAAATTGTTTTTCACTATTTTTGTTATTTACATTTGGAACAAACTGTTATCAGGCTACCACAATGGTATGATCAAAGACCTCAAGTGCACGTTGCTTTTCTAGAAATCGCATTATGAAGCTGCGCTATTATTTAGAGGCAATAAAGAGAAGTTCCGTAGTTGAGTCAATAAAAGATAGTTCTTCTAACTGTCCTTAAATACTAGCATTATTAATAATGTTAATGCACCAAGTAAATCATTCACAAGTAACAAACCATTTACCACTCGAACACAGAATCGCCTGTGAAACAGAATATTCAATCACATCAAACCCACGTTGAAATACATCCAAGACAAATATTGAAATCATAATTTATAAGCCCCCAACTCCTCCTTTGTTCTAGCCGTCAAACTGCCAATCTATGCTATAAGCTAACCGCGCTGAAACTAAATTATTAACTTGTACTGACCCATTTTTGCAGGGTTACCGGCTGCCGTGTAGAAAAGACAGACCACCAGTAACAAAGTCCACTCCATTTTTACCACAATAAGTCACAACACTTTAGATAAGAAACGAAAAATTAAATTGAGCAATTTTTTTCACGAGTGTACTTTTTCGTGTCACATTTTTGGCCCGTAGCACTTTCTCATCGGTGTCGTAGCGCGTGCTACGGCGTAGCGTGTTTCGTAGAGGCGACCGCTCCGCGCTACGGCGCCCAGACAACTAAAGCAAGCTTCGGCCACGCTTACTAGTCGACTGTTATTGATTCTTTAAAATGTTATTTTTGGTGATTTAATGTGTTATAGATTGTGTTATTTGTTGTTGTTGTTGCATTAATTGGTATTATTTAGTGATTCTGTTTTATGATTTACCTAAAATTTGGTAACTTGTTAGT
This sequence comes from Dryobotodes eremita, assembly GCA_917490735.1. NCBI lineage: Eukaryota > Metazoa > Arthropoda > Insecta > Lepidoptera > Noctuidae > Dryobotodes > Dryobotodes eremita. The sequence goes on along the minus strand of OU823247.1, from coordinate 3,734,862 downwards.
ATTATTACTTATTTTAAAATTCATCAACATTATTTTAATAACAGTTAAAATGTTTGCACGAACCACAGAAATATGCAAACAACACCATTGCATATACAGTATCTAGAAATTGAAATACCCTGACATTTCATACTATTATTAAATAATAAATAATATGAGGTTGCTAAAATGAGTAATATTAGATGGAGTGCAATATTAATTTATCCGTCTTCCTCTTTATTAACACCCAGTAAAACGCAGTTCATGTTAAAATATTAAGCCCTTTCAGACGATACACCAAAAACTTCCGCGTTAAATTAAATACGGGATCACAGAATCCGTCTAAAAAGATATTAAAGTTTAAAATTAAAAAAGAAAGTTCACTGATATTTTGTTTACCGAGCACTTTTTCTTCGTCTCAGAATTTTCTCTGCTTTTTTCGGAATCCTGGGTTTACTCAAAGTACCGAAGTTGGGGAGATTTATTTTATACTTATTTTTGCCAAGTTATAAACGATCATTTTTATTTATTTTTTAAGTAAATAAAAACAGGAAGAGAGGGTCGTCTTTTAGTGACAACACAAAGAAAGAAATAGTATTAAGGCTGTGTTCACTAACCCAAATTCCTTCGATTATGTAAAGTCAGGGAAATAAATTATTTGTCAAATTGACTACCAACTTAAATTGTCCATATATTCAAATCACAACCGTCTTTCAAAGTCAAAGTCAAATCATTTATTTCAAATAGGCTCATAAAAGGCACTTTTGAACGTCAAAATTTACAAAAAAATAGAATTGATTCTAGATACCCCTTCCAAAAGGTAGTTTCGTATGGAGAAGAATGGGCAAGAAACTCCACCGTTACTCTTTTAAAATGTTTTACAATATTATGTAGGTTCACATTAATTATATAATTATATGTGAAGACGATGCACCTAGAATAAAATTACTATACCACAATAGGTAAAAAGAATTAAATATAATGCAAAGACAGGTAAATTAATTATGTGATAGATACATGGTGCTCACATATTTACAAATATTGAAGAGTAATTTCTTTGACAGTTGTATGAAATTACTATAACTCGGCAAATAGACGTAGTGTTCATTTCATTAACTATTAATCTCCCTTACCGTACATTATAATAGTTGCCAGTTTCTAAAACAATTTTAAATATGGAACTGCACGCTAATTTCGTAACACACTATCAATCACAATCTGAATCATTTTGAAGCCTATTGCTAATCCATTGCTTCATATGTTCGAAACATTTATCTGTTCAACAACGTAAATAACGCAATGAATGTTGTTGAAATGTCAAAATTAAAGCTATTCCTAATGATAGTGTGTTAAGCAATTATCTCGCTGTTTAAATATGTTATCAGTTGATTAAATGTTAGTATAACCCTAAACGCAAAGGCATAGCAACAGAATAAGATTATAAATTGATAACCTATCAGTTATTATGGTAATTTTTACCCGACTATGTCAAAGCCAAGAGAGGGTTATGCTCTTAAACATAATCTTAAAATCAATCTCCGTACATCGCAGATTAGAAGGCACATGTTTTGCTATAAATATGTTATATTAACTTAGGCTCAGATTAAGTCGCTATAAGGTCGATGCTCGAAGCGTTGTAGTGACTTTAGTATTAAGTCATATTATCATCCCATTTGTTTTTAAAGAGATTTTTAAGCTATTGCATAGCTTTTATCGCGGGCTTTGAGCGCGGCGACCGAATCAAGAAATTCCGTAACGAAAATAAAACCTAACACCCCCCACTCCGCCTACCATGTAGCTCGGCCGAGCGTTCGCTTAACGTGTATGTATATGGTACGACTGTACTTGAATTAATATCAAAGAAAAAAAAATACTGGTTAAATAAAAAATAAAAAAATAATTATAATTGCATAAGTTGATAAAATAATTATAATTGCATAAGTTGATAAAAAATACTATGCAATAGCTTTACCGCGGCAGTCCCCGAGTGCCACACGTGTTTTTTTTTTTTTTGTTGGCCCTGTATCAATCTGTCGTTACACACAATGTGGCGTTTACACATCCGGCATTGCTGGTCCTTTGCCAACTTATTCAATGCAAAATGTCTCATGTGCAGATTGTATTAAAATTTAGTTAATTATATTTGGCCAATGTACAGTCAGCAAAAAAGATAAGTATCCAGGGTCGCCGGATATAGTTGAAGTTTAGTAAGAAACCGATGAATGATTTCGAATGGAATTTAATTTGATAAATGACCAGTTTGTTTTCTATTCATTTTATTTTATTTTATTCGAAAACATTCATAGGTTTCTTACTAAACTTTAACTATATTATATCTACCTGTAATAACATCAGCTCCCGTAACCTCCAAACTGGATCACAATAACGCTTCTTAACATATGGTATGGTGTTAGATCTTCTTAGGGCGAAACAGAACAGAAGACCAATATAGTCCTCCAGACGGGCAATCTCAACGGAGACTAGCCTCCGGCGCGCAGGATATTATAGTGGAAAAGTGTGTGCGCAGACGCAGGAGCACGCTCGCTTCCCTCACTTTCGTAGTCCGATGGGATGGCAATCCGACACGACCGGAGAGAGATCAGGCGCAGGACCAACGATTTAACGTGCTTTCCGAGGCATGGGGGTATCACACCGCCAACTTCCAGACTCCGGGCTGTTACTCAGAAATTCCTAATGGAAAAACGCAATAATATTTTATCCGATCAGAAAATCCCTGAAAGTTTATCCCGTCCCAGTAGACCAATACTATAAGTAATAAATAACATATTCTAAGTGTGAAAAAAAAAAACATGATGTATTTCCTGATGTGTAAGGCATAGTTGTTCCACACTTTAAAAAACTAAGATTTTAAGGCGAAAGCTTCAGGGTAGCCCCCGAAATTGAAATTTTCTTACATTTTTTGCAATTTGCATGTCACTATCAGGTTGTACGTCAATCTAAATATGATTCGCGGCCATAGCAAATATATATTTATAGAATTATAAACACAAAAATCATCAATACATCTCTAAAAGTTCATATTACCCCATTGAACGACTATTTCATGAAATCTTCACATTTGAGGTCAATTCTAACTTAAAGAATTGTATTACTAATTCTAATGATTATAATTCGGTAATAGCTATATTTGTTACGGCTTTTTTTTTGGTTGGGAAATCATCAAATAACTTCTCCCGCTCTGGGCGGAGCGGAAGGGCGTGTCAGACTCTTACTGACTAAAACCCACCCGTGTTCCTTCAGTTGCCTGTGCGCTAGGGCCACGGTAACTCTTTCGAACAATCCGCGACCCCGGCAGATCCACGTCCCCAGCAGATATTTGTTAAGGCTATGACTCATATTTTAATCAACATACAACCTAAAACTGACCTACAAATTGCAAAAAACGTACCTTAGCGCATGCGCCATAACATAATGTAATTGACACTTTGATTTCATAACTTCTGATAGCTATAATTAAAACCAGGCTTGTTTTAGTTCTACACAAAAAAGTCTTCAAATATTCCTCTAAAAAATTCTAACAAAAATTTTTCAAGTCCGTCAGACATAATTTCAAAAATCAATATTAAGTACTTAAGTACGAATCGTGTCTGACATTCCAGTGGCACTACCTAAAGATTAAGAATTCTTTAATTTTAAAATCGTTCGCATTGCAACGCGAGCGGCCTCGGAGCAGAATATTATAGCATGGCATCGCTTTATTAAATACCGTGGGGTACTCATTTGTACGCTGATTTCTGAACAAAATGGGGGATACTTCATTTTCGCAGTGATTATTTGGACAGAGGAATTTAATTATAATATTAATTTTCTTTTCTATAGAATTTAGTGGGTCCAGGTGTTAGTTTGACATGGCTCTATCTTCTTAGTTCAAAGGGGAGATAAGTCAACAATAATAATGAATAAAAAAAAAACACAAAAACTAACTTTGACAATAATTATACAGAATGGTAAAAAAACTTAAGTAGAATTATAAAGACTGGGTAAAAAACGTAGGTAGCGGTCGAAAGTACAATAAAAAATAGTTATTTAACCTGCCCCCAAACTAGGAAAATCCTGTATCTTGGGCGGTAGTGTCTTCACATTACATTCAGATCGAGTGATTTATGTGAGCATACAAATTGAATTTTAAATAACTTTTTATTACTGAATTGTCAAACATCAGATTATGTACTAGTGAAATGAAAAATGTTGTGTAGGAACAGTATGTGTACAGTTGTGTGTGTAGGTGGTGTGATGATGTATGTGTATTGTGTATGTGTGTGGGGTGTTGTGGTGTGTAATGAGTGTAGTGTGTATATGTTGGAAGTGTTTAGTGTTTGTGTGAGCGTGGGTATGAGGGGGGTGCTGCCGTCGGGAGGAAGGAAATCTTCTTTTTATATTTGTTATTTGAGATGGGTTTGCTCTTGACTCTAGTCTAGGTTAGAAGTGACAGACAAAGTCGACGATTGAATTAATGACTATGTAATAGAATCAACAGATCCAGATGAGTCAATTTTCAACAGCCTCATACTGTTGTTCAATTATCCACTCTCAATTTTAGCTTTCTATAAGCTAATCATCGGGTTTTGAATATCGAATTACGAAAGCAGAATTAAGGGCTTTTTACGTAAGAAAGTCCAGCATTCCTTCGACGGGCAGCGCTCAAGTCCCCTCGTAATTTCCTAAGCCGTCAGTTCCACTAATAAAGTAACTGATTATCACAGCGTAAGCTTTTTTTTTTAAATTTATTTAAAGGCCTTTGTTGCTTAGCGACTACATCGCCCAGTGCAGAAAAATACAAAATTGTTGATTACTATCTACCTTATAACTAACTTGTACAATTGTTTTGCTTTATCGGACACTGGTAAAGCAAGGATGGTATTACAAAAGCCAATATCATACCTTTTATATCGTCCCAAAACATAGCATAAGCTATAGAAGATAATTATATTTATTTATTTAAATTTTATTATATAAGTTAGTTAATTTTTAATTAATTAATTAAAATAGTTGTTTTATGATTGCTTAAGTTGCATCAATTTAATTGCTTTATAACTTCTCAAGCTACAGAAAAAAGATAAAACAAAGTTTATACAAAGTTCTTCGCTTCATATCAAAAAGGTACAGAAATATTAAACTGCTGATAACTATATTTAAACAGGCGCATCTAAAAGAGTCTGAGTAAATACAACGGTATGTACCTACATAAATTTTTAATTATGATTTACAACATTAATACATTACATGACGCCTATTTACCCCAAAGGAAAAAGAACTAAAATCACACCTGAAATAAAGATCAAAATAGCATGCAAAAGATAATCATCTCTCACTGGGAATCCTCAGTGGCATGTGTTCGCGAATGCTCACGTATATATTTTCACTCCAAAATCAATCTGCCTAGCCTTTTGCCAACTGTGTCTGGGTCGGCTTCTAGTCTAACCGGACGCCGCCGCCTTGGGCTTCTGACTACCCGTAACGACTGTCAAAGATCTACGAATGACCGAGACCAACGGCTATTCGTATATCTAGTAACAGCAGTAGCTCGTGCTTTGCGAGGCACGGAGGGGTTGTGGTAATTCGTTAGACAGTAACCACATCTTCAGTCTTTTTATATATTTAATATTGAAAGTGCTGTTTGTGTTCAATAATTCTAATTATAATTCGGTACCCTATCTAAATCTATGTTTTCAGATGTGATATCGCAGGACACTCATTTAACTCATATTTTACACTATTACCGCTGAAAAACAAACCTTTAGATACCTTTGAACATTTTTACATCCAAATCTGTATATTATACCATTAACTTCCTCCTTTATCTTAGAACATTTTTATACTTTGACATTTTTATCGTAAATTGTCATCTGTAGATTTTCTTTTTCTATGAAGCTTACATGTTAAACCCAGTTGGTGTAATAAGGTCAGGTTCTCTCTCAAAGCCGCTTTATTGTCTCTGGTCAACTATCATTTATGATTAAGGGGACTACAGGACCTAAATGTAAGTTTTATAATGCCTAAAATATATGATCCACTACACTAAACAAAATCAGAAAAATATATGTTATTCATCAGGATATTTGCTAATTAGATAGTGTGTTGAAAACATAATATAACTAATTTGATACGATAAAAACAAAATCACGAAGATACCTCTAAAAATTTCTTATAACGATTAAAAACCATACTACTATGCATTAAATCATTCTGATTTTTTGTCAGATTATTCTACAAGCAACATACTAACGTAATAGTGTTTTAATTTTTTAATCCAATCAATTGATTTTTCGTAAATTGATAATTGCTTCATATTTTGCAATAAATTACCAGCGTTGTGTCATCGCGCTTCTCTTTCTTTGCTATGCAGTCCGACAGTGACCGCGCTTTAGCTGTTGTAAGCCTCTTAAGTTGAATTACTTTTTGAAATAAGATACCTTCATCTGTCTGGTATAAATACGGGCCTTCAGCCCAAATAAAGTCAGTCTAGTTTTGATCTTTAAAGACAAAGACTAGCTTAGATCAATAAGAACAAGGAGTTTTATTATCCAAGTAAGCACCGGCGATCAGCTCATAGTCCTCCCTCAGACATCTGTGCCCACATGCTGGGGTAGACCTGCAGCTCGGAACTTGGACCCCGTAGATCGGACCCCAAGGTCCATACTGTACGACGTGAGGATGTTGAAACCCTGGGAGATCCAGCGAAATACTTACCACCGAAATCTAGACGCTGGCAGCCACTCCTAGATGGGTCGAGGTATCCAACGCTAAGGCGCTCTTCCCACGTGCCGGAGGAGGCCGGAGACTCCTTTTGCTGAGCGTGGCATTGCCTCCGACGTCTGGACATTCCATTCACGTGGTGTGGGACATTAACGCGGCCCTCTTACTGGCGTGAAGTGTTTTTAGGGCTTTACAACGAGGCCGCGAACGAAGCGTTATTTGGGAATACTCCTCTAAGACTTTTCCCCTCTTGGACAGGATTGACGACGACCAGTTCTTTTCCACGACGGTCCACGACACGACCTTCGCCACGGCGGTCTTCCTGATCCTGTTCGGCGTGGTACGTTTCTTCGGGGGCTGCTGATTCCGTGCCGAAGCCGACCTGTAGCTCCTACTCATCTTTTTATACTTTATGTATTGTACTCTTACTTAAAAAAATCCGGCTAATCGTAACGTTATAGGGTCTCGATATGTAATGGATGGTCACCCATCCACGAACCTACCGCGACAAGTGTAGCTTAACCTTCGATCAACCTGTGCGGTTATTATTTTGCCACGATCCACGTCTTAACCATACATGCTATAATAGCTTGAATGTTGAAAAATACTTCTAAGAATTTCATAATAATTACCTACATTATTCTTGTGCAATACATAAAATAAAAACAACTAGTATACTATACATAAACCTGAAAATATATATGTATATATATATATATATATATATATACATGTATACATACACCCAATTAAACTCATCCAATAAATTTTTATAACATTTAATTGCTTGAATTGCTGCTTAGCCCCCTTCCTCTCTCCTAATTTTGCTGTGCCCGACAGGGTCCGTATTGATCTTTTACCTTGTTAGACCATCTATGTAATACACACGGAATGCAATAAAGAACTGAGTATTGAGTGTTGTAAAATGCTCAAAGCATATTACATTTTTTTTCAAGTTATTGCTGCCCTATGTGAGCTGACCCTTAGTATCAATATTAGAGACGTCACAGACAAAGTGCTCCTCTATATTTAACTTCTATAAAAGGGAAAAGGTTTTTATACCGAGTACTCTGGTATATTAAAAGGTTGTTTGTATTGCCTCTTTGCAAGATTTTTTAGTTCTTTGTATAGGGAATGACTTGTCAACCTACTTTTGTATTATAAGAACTATCCAAATGTATGTACCTACTTTACGTTTGGTTGGTCATAATACTACAAATCTTATAATTTTTATTTTTTTATTTTTTAAAAACGTTGCCCCACACTAGGAATTTCTCCTGTATTGTGGGTGCGTTTACAAACATTAAACTCACATACACAAACAGCTAGACCCGGAACAACTACTTGTAGGTCATACAAATATTTGTTCCGTGTGAGAACCGAACCCGCGACACGCAGCGCAGCAGTCAATCGCTTAACCACTGCGCCAACATCAATCGTCGTCAATTATAGTGGTTATGTGTCAAATGTTAGTCGAACCGTCAAAATAATAGCAATGTCTTAAGGTATTTTGTACTTAAATATTCCCATGCTCCATGCTCCATATGCTCCATATTCCCATGATCTAATTTTAAATCAGTTTTTTGAACCTAACTTTAAGTTAGCAATTTTTTTATAATCTGTTCTGTATCAATTACTGCTTAAATGCTTCTAATTCTACTAAAACAAATTCTGTAAATTTTTATTAACACTCGTGCAAAAAGCCGTAATCTAGATGCCGAATAGTCGTGTAATGGTTGTTTGTGGTTCCCAATTCTTGAACCACTTGAACGGAAACAACATCATGAGAAAACCAGCTTGACCAAGAACTTAAAGACATCCACCTACCCATATTGGGTCCACGTGATGGACACGACCCTGTCCCTCTTACTGAAAGGAAGCCTAAGTCCCAGTAGTGGAAATAAACGTATTTTCTTTCTTTAGGTTTATACAATGTGGAGACAACAATACGATAGTAAATAAAAACAATAGTAATACTAATGCATAAGAGGATTTTGGAACTATCAAATAAATCCTAGCATTGATATTAAAAAAAGTGTTTTTTTTCAAACAAAGTAAATAGTAGTGAGGGGCCGACTTGCCGATTTGACCGTTTTGCCGATCTTTGACTAGCTATAGTGAGTAAACTATCGGATATATTTGATTGAATTTTCGTATACAGACTGAGAACGGCATTAAAAATACGCAGTTTAATTTAGTTTTGAATTATCGTCTCCACCTTCTATAGGCTGACTAGGGACCCATCCCTGCTTCGCGTGGTTTTATGACTTGACATAACATCGAGATTCCTTCATTATATGTAAGTTTAATGCGAACGTATAAGGTCGTAGTCTGTAGTTTCGGCCGAAGTTACGCACGTTACCTACTCCGTATCACTTTCAGACATAACATTAGTCCGGGGCCCAAACTAAAATTAATATATAGTATATATGTATATGATGTCTATTTGATAGTATGTTGATAGTATGTTGTCCTTACTCCCGAAGTGTTTTTTCCCGTCCGAAAAGGCAAATTAATCGAAAGTAGGGTTAAATTATAAGCATCGAAGTACTTTCGGACGGGCCCGTATTTTTGTTTGCTTTCGGACTTAGAGAGTAGATGTTCCAAAAATTACCCCCACATATCTACAAGCTCACAAGTACCATAAACGAAGTCGCATTAAGAGGGCGCAGCAAGACAGAAAAAAATCAAGTTTCACCCGCGCCTCTTTCCCTACCCCTCTCATCAAACACGACAAAAACAAAACACAATCCCTTCCCGCCAGCAGAAACTTTTAGCCCGGCGGCATTTGAATTTGAATCTTGTGTGTAGTATGTATACGCAAAATAATCAGATGAAACTGTTCTATTCAATGTACCTATGTATGATTTCTGTGTACAAGTAGGTATATTATTCAATATTATTGTATGTTCGTGAATCTGTTACCGATGCTGGTGGGTATGGAGATTGGAGAGTAGACCGACTTAAATGAAATAAAGACTAAATGTTACTTTAAGAGACGGCCTATACATTTTCAATTCCGAATTGAAAGACAAACCTAACGTTGTAGTTGAAAAAATATCGTTCCATACATTATGTAACATAACTACAAATGAACGATTTTCAGATATTTTCCTGTAGCTATTTGTGCTGTGAGACCTTGCTTCTTGTCAAATTTCATGATTCTAGGTCAACGACATGTATCTTATGGGTTTTAATGTATTTGCGAGTGTCAAAATATGCGAAATGAATGGTAATTTATACCAAGATACTAAGTCAACGTCTTAGAAGTTCGTTTTTATTACAGCTCCAAAGGACCGTTTATCTAAGTATTTGATGTCAATTTCAACTTGATACCCCTCACGCATTCCTGAGAAAAGCGGTCAGAAAGATGGATAACAAAGTGATCCCATAAGGGTTTCGATTTTTTCTTTTGAGGTACCGAACTCTGAAAAGCAAAGCACTTCCATCAAAGTACTATATACTACATACTCATGATACTATCTACATGATGGTGAAAACAATTTCGATAAAATTGCTTTTTTGACGATATAAAAGCGTATAATTATAATCGCATCACTTACCTTCCGCTTTTTTACTTTGAGAAAATGAAATCAATTGAACAAAAATATCAATAATCTAAGAAAATAAACACTCGCATATAAATTAAAATCCATAAGATACATCCCGTTGACCTAGAATCATGAAATTTGGCAAGAAGCAAGGTATCACCGCACAAACAGGTACCTCGAATGGTTTTTCAATTGCAATATTTAAACGAATTATGATCATTGTTCATTCCCTTTATTTTCAATTAAATTCTTCAGTAGGTAAAACATCTGTTTATTTTGCATATACTATACGCTGAGCTTGAATTCAGAATCTTAGATCATAGTCATGTTTTGGAACTAGAAACTCAATGCTGGCGTGACAAAGCTCAAATTCCAATGTAACTAAATTTTATTTAGGGCCTTGTACAAGTTGGACCTCACGACGTCTTCGTGGAAACCAGTGTTAACCGAGTAAAAAAATATAATGGTATATCGTGGAAATTGCTATGCAGGATCGTGCAAAGTCAATTAGCAACAGTGATACCAAGTAAAAAATAATATTGGTATGGTGGATTTTGCACTGTATTGTGCAAAGTCAACTGGCATGTGTCATGAAAACATTGACATACAAATTATACGGACTTGAAATGTTTGCCTGCAAAAAAAACAGTTATACTAGTATGAGACCTATCGACGCCAAAATCATAAAAATACTGCTATCTCTTTTTAACTTTGTTAATTTTGCGTAAGTGAAAAAGGATAACAGTGTTTTTGACACTAACTATAGTGGCAACCCTTCATTCCTAGTGTCAATGAAATACCTATTTGCGGCCGGGTCGCCATTTTATCCGCTCGCTGTTTGGTACAGTCAAGTACATCAAGTTACCACAAACTGTCAGATTTTCTCATTCGATTTTGAACTTAACTATCAACATTTTAAGGATTATAATCGTTTGGAGAAATTTGACAATTTCGTATAGCTTAACCTGCTGGCGACTGTAACAAAGTTGTGTTCGTCAACAGTCACATGCTCTTGAGCTGTGGATATAATTTGTGAATTTTGGAGTAATTTGCTGTGTTATTACCAGTGATCGGAGTAGGTAGATTGAACTGGGGTCATTGATCCGAAACGTATATATTACTATGGACATTCCTCCGGAATTGGTGGATTATTAAAAAAAAACCGGGACTTATGTAGGAATTGTATTCTGCCAGAGTGGAAGGAGTCATTTGATGATTTGCCATCCTCAAAAAAAAGGTAGGAATTGTAATAAAATGAGCAATTTTATTCTTTATTATTCTTCCTATTTTTTTTTTTTGTCACGATTTGACAAAACCCAACGACCAATCAGAACAAACTTTAAATTTTGAATTGATTAGTAATAATATCACTACCAACATTAACAATATTTAATTGAATCCGGAAATACCGGAATTACTTTCCGGAAAAATGGCTTATCCATGTTATTCTTTCTGTGTGCATTTATGATACAAGTACTAAAAATCAATCTACCTACTCCGATCCCTGGTTATTACGTTTGAAATTGGTTCTATAGTGGAAATCGTCAATAGCAAGATGCTCAATTTGCAATATAATCGATAATATTTTATAGAAATATCAATATGGGCTGCCCTATTAACCGCCATTTTATCCGCTCAGTAAAGTGTAGGTATACACGTTTTTCTTGTAGGTATGCCAAGTCCATATGATTTATAAGTCAGTGCATGAAAACCTATCCTGCGCGGAGCGCGAGTAGCAAAAGTCCTCGCTGAAAATTTCGGAACAAATAACATTAGTCGGCTTTACCGACAAAATAATTGTCATCTATTTATATGCGTGCCAAAGAAAGTCAAAAGTTTATTAGGTTCCTCTTTTGTAACTGTTAAGCTTTGAAAAGCAAGCCGACGGTCCCAAACATTGTGATCCGTCACAATCTTTACTCATCCCCACTATAAAAAGGGATCTAGTCACGAGAACACTATCCGTATGAAAAATGTCATGTCCCGTGCACACCGTTTCGTCCGCAATAAACCCATTACCTATTTTAGTTTTCCGATTTATTTATTTTGTAAACTCCAATAATATTATTATACCAATAACCTACCTATGTGTCAAATTTCGAGTTTCAACTTGATTCGGGGGTTGGTCAAAAATCGCTCGAAATGGTTCGTCTAAGGTTACCCTTACACAAAGTTTGTCAACGAAAGTGGGAGTAAACGAATTTGGTTCTTTACTTAATAGTAATAAGACCTAAAATCTCCAGCACGAACTCTATGTTGTAAATTTTCTCCGCAAGAAAATTGACCGAAATGCAGAACAATGGCGCTAGTTGTACTATACCAGTCAAAAATCTGTCAAATAATTGTATGTAATCTTGAGTTTTCAAATATCAACATTGAATTATTATAATATTTTTATTTTATAGTTTAGCCGCAGTATTTATTTAGTTTATCAATTCTTAATGATTTTAATAATTTTTTCGGAAGTGGTTTTAGTGACTTTTTCATCTTTTCTATTTCACAGTTTCTTTCCTACAATGTGATAAATTACGAAAATATTATTTACGCACATAAATTAAATCCCAGAGCAGCAAAAAAATTCAAGCGCAGTCCTCTCGTCCCAACAGAGCGACGGCGACTGATTTGTGAAACAAAAATATGGTTGAAGTTCCCGCAACGTGCGACGGAAGATGACTTCTTCCACGAACTAAAAACGTCGTAAGTGCTTAAAGCTTGTAGTCGTAATAAAACCTAAAATAAAAGGAATTTCTAAAAATGCATGCACAATTTTTTTCGCCTTGTCTTAATACAAATAATCATTAAAAAATTATCCTATTAGTCATTAGCATATTAAGTACAAATTGAAAAAACGTGAAAATTAGGGGTAATTTCGTGATGTTATTTTATCGAGAAAATTTTAATATTTTGTGTTTCTGTTCCACAAAAAGTTTGAAAATATCATGTAGTTACTCATATTATTTTTATTTTACACCTAAGTCTTATGAATTTCCTGAAAAATTATATTGAAGATAGGCAATTTTGGTTACTACCCGCTCTTAAGGCTCCTGCATACAGGCGCGACATGCAATGCGACACAAAGACACCGACTAGCGCGCGACGAGCGGTGCCTTTGTGTCGCGTGCGATTCGCGTCGCGTGTTGCGCCTGTTTGTAAGAAATACGAGTATGTAGGTACAACTGATATGTACCTTTATTAGTAACGACACGAGCGATGTATGCGTCAATCGTAAATACCAATGTTTGTTTGTTTATTTTTATGATTTGATTGAGTTTTTATTACAGGCGATAAAAAAGGTTTGGTACAGTACAACAGCTGTATCTGCAGCGGTTTTTATGAAATATTGGCATTAATAAAAATGTTGTGTAATGATTTAGTATCGTATGTATGAAACTATACCTACTACATTAAATGTTAAATGATTTTATTTCTGTAAGTAGGTTTGTACAAACACTTTTACACGTCAATCATATTTTAAAAACTAGATGAGGTCGGCGTTTCCTATCTGACTACTCTGAGAAGAAAGGCCGAAAGAAACTCAGAGGTCACAGTCTCTTTTATAGTCCAGATATAATCTTGGTCAGATCATGTGAAGACCGTGGATATTTGTGTCTGAAATGGTCTTTTGAGGAAAAACCACACAGATTGACTGGACCTGTTCAGTCAGTGCACGCATTTGTCAGTAATCATGCAGCTCAACTCAGAACTTAAGGAGCTCAACGTTCATTCCACAAAAGCGTTACTAACATGGTGTGTAGATATCACCAAAAAACAAATGAAAGGTAGTTATCATGGTATATCACACACTGACATCATTATCATCCTAATCCCAAATGATTTAGGGATTGGCGCACCATATCTTCTTTTTGCATACATTTTTTTAAGTCGTATTCACCTCCTTTGAGGCAATATCAGCTTTCAAAAATCCAACCATCGTTTCATTCTTCTTCCCTTGCTATCCACATTCTACTCAACACTATCCTCTCAGACTTATCAACTTAATAAGATATCTCTTGTTAAGTTAACAATCAGTGTGACAGCCGTCCGAAACGCCGTGATAAAACAAATACAAGTATACCATGGCGCAGGATAGCCTTTACCAGAACTGGTCATCGTATAAGTGTTTAGCGGTATCTACATTGCCACATGCGAGCTATGCGTCAGACTGACGTCATGCAAAATCCTGCATCGCGCAAGCAGAGTTTACCGCACGACTAGCATATGTGTATATACAACGTCCCGACATCAATCGTCGGGCAGTTGCCCACCAGACACAACACCCGTCTGGTCGGAGAATTCTCCCTTTTCAATAGAGTATGAGTGAACTTTACACCCTGTTCCTCATACCTCTATAAGTGGTTCAGCAGCTTCAATATCATCAAGACTGTGCCGGTATAAAGCAGTTCGTCGTGGACGTGGTAGGTACGACAGCGGCTCTCCTGAGACCATCTGTGATCAGAAGACAGCTGCCACGCAACCATCGATGGGACCCTCCGCCAGTGTGACAGTCACCAGCTCGTAATACTCTTATCCGACCTTTTCGGTGATTCCAATAATATTGTAAAAAAAACTAGATGGCCTGTTGCTGCGCCGTCACTTATTATATTTAGAAACGCTGTTAGCCAACCTACACACAGGAGTTTTTTTTAACGCAAAATTTGTGACCGTGCTCTCGGCGTCGAACCAAGCGTTAAGAATTCAACAGAGTGCATGCATCCTTAGCGAGTTGAAATAGCACACAGTTGGATTTTCAACTCACGCCGCTAAACCGAGCGTTGAAAATCCAGTGCACGGCAAGAAACGTCGGGACAAAAATAGCGGCCGTGCCGACATAGGCTAAGTCTAAAAAACAGCTTTACTGAATTGTGCTAACATATGCTGCCATATGCTGGACAAAAAAAGCTGGTGAATGAATGGTTATTTTAAAGATATCTCAGAGCGCGACAAAAATAGAAACTACTTCGAATGGAGTTCTTCTCACGAGTGCTATTAAAATAGAGTACTGTCAGGCCGTATACTGTTTCAAGTGACTTGCGTTTCAAAGTAACAAAAGCGTTTGGTTTCTATAGACAGGCGCGAGAAGTACCTAGTGGTTTCTTCCTGTTTTCTCTTTGTACTGCTAGTAGGTGCAGTACAACTATTTTCTAAATGTCCCTTGGGAATCATCGCATTTCCGAACACAAACGAATGCTAAGTTCCATGCCCATCAATTATTAGATATAATTTGAATTCAGAACTAACTATTTTATTGTTGTTTTGTTTTGATTTTCTGAATTCAAATTATATCTAATAATTTATGGACATGGAAGTTAGCATTCGTTTGTAATCCGAAATGCGATGATTACATACCGAGGAACATTAAGAAAATAATAGAAAATAGTTGTACTGTATTGTAGTTTGTATTGATATTTTCTCAGTAGCTGGAATCTGGATTAGTGCCTGGCTAATAGCAACAGGCTAAGCCCATTATTACATGAGACTTATAACGTCTTGGTGTATTATGGGTGGTTTTTACAGCTTTCCCTACCTGTCCAAGGAGTATAGATGTGGTGTTACTCGTATGTCAAAAATAATAATATCAGTGAATAGAATAGAATAGAACAATAGAATAATCTTTATTATGTACACCATAAAAATTACAGACCACGTTTCTTAACGTGTCATCATAGTATTTATCTTATCCATATAAGGAGGACAAAGGAACGTGTTTCAGTAGCACATAGATCAGGTACTCACGTGCGTGCACTGACTGGACAGGTCTACTCAATCTGTGTGGTTTTTCCTCAAAATACCATTTCAGGCACAAATCTACATGGTCTTCACATGATTTGTACAAGATTATGTCTGGACTTTAAAAGAGACTGTGACCTCTGAGTTTGTTTCGGCCTTTCTTCTCAGAGTAGTCAGCTAGGAAACGCCGACCTCATCTAGTTTTTAAAATATGGTTGACATGTAAAAGTGTTTGTACAAACCTACTTAAAGAAATCAATTCATTTATCATAAAAAATTTACAAAATTAACCACTAAATTATTTTAGTAAGTAGTTTATACGGTTATATCAACACAAATGCCAACTTCAGTGACAAACTAACCTTACCGTTATGGTTCGACGAGCTCGTTGATGCGAAGAAAGTAGTCAACGCTATGAAAAGCCGGATTCGAAGCGCTGCACCAGTCCGCAGTACGCAGGTCGTCGAGCAGTACCTGAAACAAAAATTAAATAATACTCACGAGGCAGTGGCAGCACAGTTTGAGATCTGGAAATGCCTCAGTAAAAAGCAGGAAGTCAAAATTGTACTTAAAATAGTAGCCGTGAGTCTGCCAGGATTAACAGACGATAAACACAGGAAGTCGAATATAAAAATAGTAGCACAAATCTATAGAATAAGAAATAAATAAAAAAGTAGAATAATAAATTATGTCTATATGACATATTTTATACTAGCTATGCCCGCAACTTCGTTCCCGTGGAGGTCGGAAAACAAAAAAACTGTCGCTTATAAAAGGTGTAGTTACTACTCCTCCATTGAAAAGGAAGAATCTTCCGATCTTGTCTAGTGGGAAGGACTACCTGGAGTTCTCTACCACAGCCCTTCGCAATCACTGCGTCTTTATCAGGGTTCATAATGACAATACACCGAAGTATCACTTTTATTTTTGATAATAAACAAAAATCAAGGCGCCTGCTCGAGACTCATTATCTGTGCACCTGTCGTACTTAATAAATTGTCTGCCCGCCTGGCAGAGTGTGCTGAAGCATTATCATGGTGAAGAAGGATCACGCTTTAAGACCGCTATTGAAAAAAAACCGAGAAAACAGGCAACACAACTATGTAATTAAACGTGATCTTAAAAACTTGTGTAATTAAGAATAAATAAATGTACGTGTTAATCCGTTACACAGGATCTACCTATCTATAACCATTATAATCTATTCTTCCTTATTTAGAACACAAAAAGTTTTAATCCTTTACATGTGTAAATTCTATCTTCATACATACATACATAAACTCACGCCTTCTTCTCATGGGGGTAGGCAGAAACTATTTACTATTTCATTGTTCTCACATATAGAAGCAACAAGAATAATGTACCCAGGATAATGCTTGCTTGCTTGCTTGCTTTAAAAAGAGTGTCCTTGGAGTTTCTTGCCCGTTCTTCTCCATAGAGATCTACGTTTTGGAATGGGCAACTAGCTCCAACTTTCTGATTAGCTGACAGACTCTTTGACAATTCGAAAATGCCTGTAAATGGTTTAATTAAAATAAATGCTTTGAGTTTTAGTTTGACTACAGAATGCCACCTGCTACAATCCTTACATACTCCTTTTGCCTCGTTTACGTCCATTATATTATTATGTATTATTAATTTATCTTCATATCTTAATCTATAGGATATCATTTATACTGCTCTATACGGGTAATGTACTGGGCACATTAGTACCACGTGTTGCTTCAATAAATTATGACTGCACACAATATCAGAATGCTTGCTATCTAATTATCTGGTGGTAAAAGGGACTGTAATGGTCCCTACGAACCTGAAGCTAGGGTATCCGAAGACTGCGGAGACCTACACATAGCGTCTGCAATTTACCTGCGAATAACGTTACTTAAACGTTATTTTAATTTTAATCATGGTCTGGCAGTTTGAGTAATTTATGTGACCTACCCAAATATCCTTTCTTTGGTATTGTTCGTCGAATCGTTGAGGTCCTTAAGTTCTGAGTTCAGCCGCACGATTACTGACAAATGCGTGCACTGACTGGACAAGTCCCCTCAATGTGTGTGGTTTTTCTCAAAAGACCATTTCAGACACAAATCTACATGGTATTCACATGATCTGACCAAGATTATGTCTGGACTTTAAAAGCGACTGTGACCTCTGAGATTGTTTCGGCCTTTCTTCTCAGAATAGTCAGATAGGAAACGCCGACCTCATCTAGTTTTTAAAATATGATTGACGTGTAAAAGTGTTTGTACAAATCTACTTACAGAAATAAAATCATTTATCATTAAAGTAAGTTGGTGTGTTTTCCTAGAGAGCGTTTTTTGACACCGTAAAATCAAACCCCACTGCCATTGTTTTACATGATAGCCATCCATAGCTTAACTCCAGTGACCGCACACAACTCGAATGCGACCTCATTAGATTTTAAATTCGAGACTCATTTGTTTTGAAAATGGCGAATTCTCACTTTTACACCGTTTTCAAATTTATTCTTGGAAAACGTACTAAAATACACACATCAAAAATGTCTAAGTAACATGTACGGTTTTGAACTTTTGAACGATCTTTACTATTGTAATATATTGAAATTTCTTTTATAAATAATAACTTAGATTTTTTTTGATGCATTAGTGACTAAAGCAACAAAATCTTTCATTCAATTGTTCATTTAATCACAATAATTAACAATATGTGTACCGTAACATACGTAGTATAAAATAATGTTAAAAAGAAATTAAACTTTTCACATTTTACAAAACTAAATAACAACTATTTTTTAAATTATTTTGTAATTCAATACAAAGTGCGACCGCCTCTGTTGTTTAAAACTTGTCGGCAACGATTTTTCATTGAATTTATAAGATTGTTTGTCTGATCCTGCGGCAATCGCTCCCAATGGAATTTTAACAATTCCTTCAGTTGTTGGGTTGTCGACACTCCGTCCAGGTTCTCTAGAACACGTCTCTGGAGCAAGTCCCATGCATGCTCGATGGGATTGAGGTTTGGCCATTGTGCAGGCCACGGCAATACCCGGATGTTTTCCATTGCCAAGTACTCTCTGGTCCTCCGAGCGGTGTGCGAACGCACATTGTCATGCATCAGCGTGAAATCTGAGCCAAGACTTTGTGCAAATGAGTGAACATAAGTCCCAAGGACATCTTCCACATAACTTTCAGCGTTCATATTGCCATCTACAAAAACGAGCTTCGTTCGTCTGTTCTTCATAATACCCGCCCATACCATCACTGTGGAGCCACAGTAAGGGTGCACTTCCTGGACGCATCTCAGCCGTTCAGCATTTCTGGGACGACGATACACTCTTAACTTTCTCGTATCAGGCATAAATCCAAACCGGGACTCATCGCAAGATACAATTTTATCCAATTGCTCCTGGGTCCACGTCAGGTGTTCCCTACACCATTCGTTTCGACGAGCGTGATTCCCATGGCTTATAGGTGGGCCCCTAATTGGGCATCGTGCTCGTAGGCCGTATTCATGCAGTCTATCACTCACGGTTTGGTGGCTAACAACAATACCGCTTGAGAATTGTAGCTTTAAACCTATCTCCTGGTCGGTTAACATCGGCTGATGTCTTGCAGTCAGTTGTATGTATCGGTCTTGTCGAGCAGTTGTACTCCTTCCACGTCCTGGGTGCTGCTCAGTAGGATCCCCTGTATTAACGTAACGCTGCCAAATACGACAAATCACGCTCCCATTGACACCAAAATGCCGAGATACGTGGTACTGATTTCTTTCCGCTTGTAGCATTCCTACAGCTCGGTGCATTTCATCAGCAGTCAAATAATATCATAAAAAATTACTCACCAATCAAATTTTTCAAGAACTGTATATCACAAAATGATAAAAGTAAGATAAATACCAAATTTATCAAGCAACAAAAACACATGAAATCGGGAAAAAATAATTAGCTTTTATTTTAATGAAAACAAAACACAATCGAAAGTTTTATATTTTAAAATCAGCCAGTATATGTTTTCGAGAACAAAAAGATTGTATACCAATCTACTTTGTTAAGAAAAAAATAAAGTATCTATTAATAAAACATGCAGTTTCTGTAAATGATGCGTGTTGCTTAGACTTGTTTGATGTGTGTGTTATGAAAAATGCCTGCTGTGGTTTCTGATAGTCTCATGATGATTTATGGAAACATGAATTATGTTTCGCGGGTCCAGTGGTGGCAGGCGCGACTTCTGAATTTGGTCCTGGGTCAAGCATAAGTGCCAATGATAAATGATAAATGATTTTATTTCTGTAAGTAGGTTTGTACAAACACTTTTACACGTCAATCATATTTTAAAACTAGATGAGGTCGGCGTTTCCTATCTGACTACTCTGAGAAGAAAGGCCGAAACAAACTCAGAGGTCACAGTCTCTTTTAAAGTCCAGACATAATCTTGGTCAGATCATGTGAAGACCATGTAGATTTGAGTCTGAAATGGTATTGTGAGGAAAAAATACCACACAGAATGAGTGGACCTGCCCAGGCAGTGCACGCATTTGTCAGTAATCTTTCAGCTCAACTCAAAACTTAAGGAGCTCAACGATTCGACGAACAATACCAAAGAAAGGACATTTGGGTAGGCCGCATAAATTACTCAAACTGCCAGACTATGATTAAAACGAATCAAGAAAGAAAAAAAAAACAATGATCTACATAGTCTTTACATTCACAATAATTAAAATAATATACTATTGGGTTTGTTCATTAATAAGTTTCCAGTAGCAGGTAACATTCCGGACTCATGCTCGGTTCATTGCAATAGATTCAACCCCAATTACCTTCAAGGTCGGGAAAAATGAGTACCTATTGTCTAAGGCACTTATTTTTACCTATTACTTGTAACTATATTACTTACGCTATTATTTCTACCTAACTCTTCTGGGAAACAGGCGTATATTATAACACGATAGATACATAACTGGCGAAATGTGAGTGTACAATAGGGTATACTTCTGCCTAACCCGTCGGGGATTACATGCGTGATGTTTTGTTACATAAAGATACATACTTCAATTAATTAATTATCACTATTTTGTTACAAAATTACTAATTTCAGTTTGTATGGGGAGTAGTTAAGTACCTACTAAAATATAAGTAACAAGAATCTTCTGCTGAATTATACCTAGATTAATACGGTGAAATTGTTTGTCATTTCTCAACTATATTGTGGTCAGCTTACAGTCTAACCAGAACCAATTGAACTTGAGTATTTTCCACAGAAACAACCTTCCTACTTCCACAACCCCATTGCAATGCGTTGACATGCTATCTTTTGTTATTGATCAAAAGATTCCACAGCGGCTGGTATACAAAAAAATCTAGTAACGTTTTGAAAGCATAAGCACAGTGTTTCTGGCAAATAAATTACTTTGAGTTTTATCCAAAAAGGTGTGGCGGCATTTACTAAATCACCACATGCGAACTATGCATCACACTGACGTCACGCAAAATCCTGCATCACGTAAGCAGAGTTTACCGCGCAAGTAGCATAATACAACGTCCCGACACCAATCGTAGGGCAGTCGTCCACCAGACACAACACCCGTCTGGTCGGAGTTTAAAAGCAAAAAAACACGAAAATCGGGTTATTGTTTCTCAAGTTATAAATGACCTAGCAGCCGACATAAGCAATATGGAAGCATTAAATAAACATCAAAACGAATACAACTTGCTCTGTAAAAAACAACACAACATCAAACAAATGCTCAATATTTATTTCTGACATCCGAATACGCGGGATGTCGGTATCCGAAATTCTCCCCACATTATCCCTCAAACATCTTTCTCCGGGATAATGTACCATCACTTATTTTCGTACGTGATGAAGAAAGAAATTTTTATATTTCATGATGAAACGTTTTTTGTAACACACTAAAGTTTTATGTAGAATTATTGAGTAACAGGATGCGGGTCTGATTCCGAATGTGAGAGTTAAAGGGAGTTGTTACATTGGGTGCTAATGTCGACTTGACAAGTGATGTTTTGCATGTGATAGGGAGGAATGAGGAACATGTCGTGGAGAAAGCTTTGAGCATGAATGTGGAAACCTATAAGACTAAGAGAAGACCACAGAAACTGCGTATTGTGTGAAAGATGATAATTAGTACTTTTTTGCATATAATAGGGAAGAATGAGGAACATGTCGTAGGGAAAGCTTTGAGCATGAATGTGGAAAGCTGACTATGAGAAGACCAAAGAAACTGCGTATTGTGTGAAAGATGATAATTAGTACTTTTTTATGTTTCTTTTTTATGTTCAAATAATTTAAAAATGTAATTTACATGTACATGACGGAGAAGGTACGTCTCTCTCGTTATCATCAGCCATATTTTAACTACTGTGGGCGTAATGTGGGTAATGTTGGTGATTTCGCAATAGAAAAACCGTTTGCAGTTCAAATCAAATTATAATTTACCGATAAACTAATCACACACTGAAGGTACACGACACAACTATACAGAACGCGCGACAGTTTCTAAACTTGTTCACTGCTTGACCGCCACCGACCAACTCTGCTTTAACTCTGGTCAAGCGTTATGTTGTAGAATGTCGAGCGCCGCTCTGGCGTCCCAATTAGTCAAAGTCAAACGATTGATTTATCGTATTTCTGACATATACATATACAATGAAATAAATAAAATATGGCAAGAAAGGAGGTGATGGGACTGTCGAGATCTCGGCTATATCAGAAACGAATGGGAGAAGAAAACAGGCAACACCGACCAAAAAAAAAAATGGGAGAACAGGAGAAAGATGATGATAATTGAAACAGTAGGTACAACCTCAATCAACATTGACGGGGTCCGATAGGGCCAATGCCTGCCAGGGTCGCGGATTGTTCGAAAGAGTTACCGTGGCCCTGTCGCACAGGCAACTGAAGGAACACGGGTGGGTTTTAGTCAGTAAGAGTCTGACACGCCCTTCCGCTCCGCCTAGAGCGGGAGAGGTCATTTGATGAATTCCCACCCAAAAAAAAAAGTACAACCTGAGTCAAGTTATTGTTTTTCGGCTCATCTCTTTGATACCAAAACTTAGGATATATGAAAAGAAGGCTAACAAATGTTAATGAAAATACGAAAAAATCTTAATTATGAAAGTAGTTAGTTTTTCTGACGGAGACACTCCACGAGTAACGTCAAAGTATCGTTGCTCGTGGAGTGTGTTCGCCAGAAAAAAATACCGAGTACTTTGTTGAATATTTCTTTTTTGTACGTCCAGGGTACGCTGGATCGATCCTGCTAAATTACTAATTAGATAATATTTTTATCCCGAGCAATTCTCGCTCGTGTAATCACGAAAGGCACGCGGCCGTGACTGATACTTAAATTTATTTCGTTGACAGCTTATATTATACCTACTTAGTAAAACTACTTAACTAACTAAACTACTTAAAACCTGTCACATGCAATAATATATAATAACTAGCTGCCCGCCCCGGCTTCGCACGGGTTGCGGTACTTATCTACGGCGTACCCTACCTACCTACCCTACCTACCTACCTACCTACCCTACCTACCTACCCTACCTACCTACCTACCTACCTACCCTACCTACCCTACCTACCTACCCTACCTACCTACCCTACCTACCTACTCTACCTACCTACCTACCCTACCTACCTACCTACCCTACCTACCTACCTACCCTACCTACCTACCCTACCTACCTACCCTACCTACCTACCTACCTCCCTAACTCCCTACCCTACCTACCAAAAAAAAAAAAAAAAAATAGATGTTGGCCGATTCTCATAGATACCGGATAAGCACAAAAAATTTCATCAAAATCGGTTAAGCCGTTTCGGAGGAGTATGGCAACGAAAACTGTGACACGAGAATTTTATATATTAAGATTATTCTTGTGTTCCGTGTAAACGTGCTTATTAAATATTAATGTGAAAGTGCCAGTACAACTGAATAGAAACCAATCTTATTTACTTAGAAAAAACGCCGACTAGTAGCTACTAAGCTTGTGAAATTGGCATAAGATTAAGGCATACAAATCGCACCTTTAAGAGGCTTACAACAGCTAAAGCGTGGTCACTGTCGAACTGCATAGAAAAGAAAGAGAAGCGCGATGACACAACGCTGGTAATTTATTGCAAAATACGAAGCAATTATCAATTTACGAAAAATCTATTGATTGGATTAAAAAATTAAAACACTATTACGTTAGTATGTTGCTTGTAGAATAATCTGACAAAAAATCAGAATGATTTAATGCATAGTAGTATGGTTTTTAATCGTTATAAGAAATTTTTAGAGGTATCTTCGTGATTTTTTTTTATCGTATCAAATTAGTTGTATTATGTTTTCAACACACTATCTAATTATCAAATATCCTGAAGAATAACATATATTTTTCTGATTTTGTTTAGTGCAGTGGATCATATACTTTTAGGCATTATAAAAGTTACCTAAGTTTGTTTTCAGATAGTATAGGAAGAGGTTTAGGGAAATTAGTTAGTAACAACCTAAGTATATCTACTCAAAACTATTGTTTACCTGGGACATCATTCAAAGAAATAATGTCATCAATTACAAGAAATCATTATAATTCTAATACCAACATTACTATATTTGTAGGTAATAGTTCGCAGGTCAAAACAGAAGATATCACTGACAGTGTTACTGAGATGTTAAAGATAAATTGTAATAAAATTATTTTGTGTGCTTTTCCATATTTTGAGCGATTATCAAATAGAAAAAATAATTATATACATATGCTTAATAAGCATATGCAGTTCTTAGTAAGTCACTACAGTGACAAACTTATATTTTTTGACACCAACATTTTTGTTGATAAGTTGAAATCGACAAGGAATACAGTGTATCTGCCCATTAGGTTTAGACATAAAATAGCGAGGCTATTAGCTTATATAAACTCAGACATAAGTAGTATGTCGACGTCTTGTTCTTTAATTAACACCGCAATTATTAGTAATAATTCTAATGTACAGGTGGTCACCTTAAATAACTGTAGCACTAATGCTATAACTGTTTACAATAATTGTACGAAGGAGGATCCATGTGTCACTTTGGCAAATTCTTGTCTTAATGTGGGGTCCACAAGTAGTAGGATCTCATTGCCTGGTGATAGCATGGGAGTCTTGGGGCTCACTCTGGATGTTTATTTAAACTAGATAGTAAGACAACAGAAGATACCAGTAACAATGTAGTTATACCTTCCAACTTCAAGGTGTCTTCTTGCTCTCAAATAGTTAAGTGTAAAAAAGGTTCAAAGCAAAATTCCTTGACATTATTTCATCAAAATATTCAAGGTTTTGCTTCCAAACAATTAGAAATTGAACTATTTTTAGAAAAAACCATGTTTGAAATTGTTTGTTTAACTTAACATTGGTTGAAAGATTATGAAATGCTAATTAATTACGAAAATTATAGTGTGGGCAGTTGTTTTAACCGAAAATCTATGCTGCGTGGGGGTTCACTAATCTTAGTTAGAAATTCTATTAAATCTAAGACTCGTAAAGATATAGTTGATTTGTCGGTAGAACATAACATTGAACTGTCCTGTGTTGAGCTAGATAAGCATGTTTTAGTGTGCGTTTACAGACCCCCAAATTATCAAAACTACTCCATATTTGAGTCAGTAATGGAAGATCTTCTAGCAAAACTCGCATCTAGTAAAAAATCGCTAATTATCTGTGGTGACTTCAATATTAATATCTTAGAGAATAATTCAAATAGCAGTCGATTATTAAGTCTCTTTAAATCATTTAATTTGTCAAATGTATTTTCAGAACCAACCCGCATAACTAAAAATTCTGCTACATGTATTGATAATGTTTATTGTTGCTGTGACTACATAGATAAAGCCATTGTAAATTATCTCCCTTCGGATCACAGCGGTCAAACTGTTTCTTTCAAGTGCTACACACCATTACAAAAAATTCAGATACAATCTAGACAAATAACAACCAACAATCTAAATAGATTTAATAATAACTTAATTAGTAAGTTAAGTATACCGGGCCATATTATAAATAATGTAAATGAATTTTATGAGGAATTCTTTTCGGTAGTGCGCAGCGAGTTCAATATTACTCTAAAAAAGAAAACAAAAACTATTTGCCCAAATTTTTTGTTCAGTGACTGGGCAACTAAGGGTATAAGGAAAAGTAGGGAAAAATTATTTGAGCTGTATGGCCTTAAGCCTTATGTTAACTCTGAAACTTTTAATAAATACGTTGCTACTTACTCTAAAACTTTCAAAAATACCTGCAAGGTAGCTAAAGCCTTGTACATTAGCAACAAGATCAAATCAGCCGATAATAAAATAAAGACGGTTTGGAAAATTATCAATAATGAAACTAACAGGAATAAAAGACATAATAATGATTTCAATCTCGAGACTTCACGTGGTCCCATAAGCACTAACAAAGAAGTTGCTCAAGAATTTGTAAATTTCTTTACCAGTATCCCACTTAAAACTACTGAAACCTTAAATTCGTCCCCCTCGCGTTCTATTGAATTATTAAGAGCAAACGTTTCATCCTGCCCGATTGAATTTAAATTTAAGCATATAAACCCAATAATAATAATAAAAACTTTCAAGCAAATCAAGATCAAACTAACCGAAGATATATGGGGAATGTCTATCAAAGTTTGTACCTCCATTGTTGAGACTATAGCGCCGTACTTGGCCTTAATATTTAATTTGTGTGTGGATCAAGGAGTCTTCCCGGATCTAATGAAATATAGTAAGGTAATACCACTTTTCAAATCAGGGGACAGTAAAGACACCAATAATTATAGACCCGTATCCGTGTTGCCGGTTTTCAGCAAGGTGTTTGAAAAGGTAATGCTGAATCAAATGTTCAATCATTTTAACACCAATAAAATCTTACATGATCAACAGTATGGTTTCACCAAGGGACGTTGTACGACTGACGCCGGTGTCACCTTATTAAAACACATATTTACGGCGTGGGAAGAGGCCCAAGACGCCGTAGGAATCTTTTGTGACCTCTCCAAGGCATTTGATTGCGTCGACCATGAAACCTTAATATTGAAACTTGAGCATTACGGACTTGGAAAACTTGCGCTCAGTTTAGTAAAATCTTATTTAAATGATAGACAACAGCAAGTTCAAATAAATGGTGTCAATTCACTCGGTTTAAAAGTAAAAATGGGTGTACCACAAGGCTCGATATTGGGGCCTTTCCTCTTTTTAGTATATATTAATGATCTACCCCATTTGTTGAAAACCCAACCACAAATGGTGTTATTTGCTGACGATACTTCTTTAATTTTTAAAATTAATAGACGTGCATCAAATCTTGACGACGTAAATAACGCCCTACTGCAGATCCAAAATTGGTTCACAGCTAATAATTTAGTATTAAATGGGAAAAAAACTAAATGTATAAGATTTTCTTTACCAAATGTCAAAAGTACTAATTGTGAGATAGGAATAAATCAAGAGAAACTTGAATTCGTCGATAAAACTGTTTTCCTGGGGATCACGCTCGACTCAAGGCTTCAATGGGGTCCTCATTTAACATCCCTTGCAGGACGGCTCAGTTCAGCGGCATACGCTGTGAGAAAAATCCGTCAATTTACTGATGTAGGTACCGCGAGGCTAGTCTATTTTAGTTACTTTCATAGTATTATGTCGTACGGTATTTTACTATGGGGACGGGCTGCAGACGTTGAGTCTATTTTTATTCTGCAGAAAAGAGCCATCAGAGCCATATATGGCCTCCGCAGGCGCGACTCTCTAAGGGAACGGTTTAAAGATATTAACATCATGACGGTACCTTGTCAATATATTTATGAAAACATCATGTACGTAAGGAAAAATCTACATAGTTTTAGTAAAAGAGGTGAAAGACACAATTATATCACTAGAAATAGGGACCAATTAGTTCAACCAGGTTTCAGGCTGGCTAAAGTAGACTCTTCTTTCATGGGGTACTGTTTAAAATGTTACAACAAAATACCTCCCCATATACTTCAATTGAATGAAACGAAATTTAAATCCTGTATGAAACGCACACTATGCAGTCAAGCATATTATAAGTTGGGGGATTACATCGCTGATAAAAATGCTTGGCTCAACGCTGGTCCTGCTCCACAAGGGCGCATTAACTAATTGATTAGCATTTGGAACTACTGAAGATTGTAAAAACTGTCTTTACATTGTATAAATTCAATCTTGTAGTATTGTATAATTGCATAGCACATGTGTGAGTACTATGTACCTACTATAAAGCTACCATTTTCTAGGTTTGTCTTTCATTGACTTGAATGTGCCCTGACGGCTGAGAGTATGTCATGCTCACTCAAATGTCTCGCTGGTGGTGGCGTGTGTGTTGGATCATTAAGTTCCCTTCAAAATGGTTGAGCTAAATGGTGCTGATCCATACGTCATGTTCGTGAACGGGCGCCGTCAGTGGGGACTGGTCATCTCTTGGCTGCCACGGCTTATTTTAATTTAATATTGGAATTGTTGTCGTCTCTTTATTACGGACGCTTTTAACGTTCTGCATCGTTCTCACATGCATAATTTCAACATGAATGATGTAACCAATAATTTGTAACCATATTTTGATTTAAAAGAGTGTCTATGGAGTTTCTTGCCCGTTCTTCTCCATAGGTACCTACTAAGCTTTGGAATGGGCAACTAGCTTCATCTTTCTGACTGACCGACCCCTTGACAATTCAAAAGTGCCTGTAATTGGTTTATTTGAAATAAATGCTTTGAGTTTGAGTTTACATTTAGGTCCAGTAGTCCCCTTAAAGACAAACCGTTACTAAACGAAAATATAAAATACACAGGAGCTTAAATAAAAAGAAATACACGGCTTTTTTGCAATAGAATTTAGGATTATGGTGTTTTGAGCCATCTTTTGAGATCATAATGATGGGTATTTATTTACACTATACGTAAGTTCTATTGCGAAAAAGTCGTGCAATTTTTTTATTTCATGTCCTGTGTAAAATTTTATATTTTCTTTTAGTAACGGTTTGTCTTTAAAGGTGCAAAATGATTGTCGAAGTATCGTGACTTCCAAAAGTCAGATGACATGTTCACATTCGAAAATACATTCAAACAACGTTCGGCAAACATCGATTTTGTTCGTATCTGCGTTCGTAAAATTTCATGTCGGCATCCTACGTTATTGTTATGTTGTCATTTGGACGGCGGCTCGTTGTTTAAGTTGTTAGTCTTGTAACAACGTTATAACACGTGTTATGTAGGTATCAATAGTTTATTGTAACGTAATGGTTTGAGCTCGAGTTGGTTTCAAAAGATGCGGAAATTGATTAAAGTTGTGGATTAGCGAAATTTCGTTTTAGAACAAGAGATGGTAATTTTATACTAATTCTTTTCTTTTACAGATTATATTCCTACTACAGATGATAGATTAAGTAAAAGCAGCTTATCAATTGTGTCGTAAATGCATTAAAAATTAAAAGCTATGCATTTTGCAGGCGATCAAAAGTTTATTCATATTTTGTTTTATTTACTAGCATTATCATAACATTCTCACAGACCAATCTAAGGCGAAGCTATAAGTAGACAAAAAAAAAAAAAATAACACACGCTACATTTTTTTTTATTAACACGTCATATCCTTGCCCTTTTAAAAGATGTATTCCCATCCAATACCAAGAGCTAATACCATTTGGTATTAGTTTATTTCCGAATTTATTTTCTATTCCCAACGAGTACCACATTTTTTTTATTAAAAATCTACTACTATCGAATACCAAAGCGTGACTTTTTGTACACTCAGCTACACAAAGTTTTATTTAAATTGCGTTTTACCGAAATCTAGGGTAATCTAAATATAGGGTTAGGGTTAATAAGCTGGTCGACGGAGCCCCGCTTGTCGGGGCTCCTATTTCTGTCTAAAGGGTTTAAAGGAACCTAACCAACCGAACCTCGGGATGCCACTGACGTCGACCGTGTAGGGTTAGGATTTTCGGGAACATTTATTATGTTTTCGGAAACTTAGTTCGTCACTCAAAGCATTTTAATTTTACTGAACCTGACTGTATCTGATTTCTTCAAACTTGTTTTGGTATTGGTTTTAAAATGTGGTACTCGTTGGGAATAGAAAATAAATTCGGAAATAAACTAATACCAAATGGTATTAGCTCTTGGTATTGGATGGGAATAGAGCTTTTAAAAGGTCACTATCACCTACAATTATTATCATCCGACATCCCGACAACGGATAAAAAAAAAGAAAATATGTAGCACTTCCGGCGACTGACTCGATTTCCCGTGTTACTGTTGTATTAACATCGTTCACTACGAGAATATACCCCAGACATAGAAAAGATAGGTACAGAAAGAAATAGATAGGCTCCATACAACAAGCGAATATGCACTCACACATAGACACGTGTTTAAACGCATGTCCATGCATAGGCAGTACAGCGACTGCAAGCGCACTGGCGTCTGGCATGTCATTTGTTCGGCATAGCTTGAGATAGACGTACATACGTGCCTACGCATCTATGCATAATCAGCCTATAATGTTCCCACTGCTGGGACACAGGCCTCCTCTTTTTGAGAGGGAATGGGCTGTAATCTACCACGCGGGCCCTGTGCGGGTTGGTAGATGTCACATGTCTTCGATTTTTTGGTTCCAGGACATGCCGGTTCCTCACGATGTTTTCCTTCACCGTTTTGAGAACAGTGGTGATGAAATTATTTACACAAAGTAAAGCGCCTGCCTAGGTTCGAACCCACGACCTATAACTCGTAAGTCGTAGCCGATACCATTGGGCCACCACTGCTCCGCTCTGCACGCATCTATAAATTAAAAATAACCTCAATTGTCAAATGAGGAATACTTTTAAGGTCATGTCCAGTTAGAATTTCGGCTTTAAGTATTCAACTAATCAAATCAAAGCACTGAATTTGTAATTGGTACTACAAATTGACGTCCATAAGTACGTTTTCTGATCTATGTGTTTACATTTTCATCAAATTCTTTTGGAACGGAACATACATATGCTTCAGTACGGACTGGTCAGTTCTTAGCTGCCACGGGTTATTTTAATTTAATTTAATATTTGAATTGCTTTTGTCTTTTTATTACGGACGCTTTTAACGTTCTGCATCGTTCTCACATGCATAATTTCAACATGAATGATGTAACCATAATTTTGTAACCATATTTTGATTTAAAAGGGTCTCCATGGAGTTTCTTGCCCGTTCTTCTCCATAGGTACCTACTACGCTTTGGAATGGGCAACTAACATCATCTTTCTGACTGGCCGACCCCTTGACAATTCAAAAGTGCCCATAATTGGTTTATTTGAAATAAATGCTTTGAGTTGAGTTTGAGTTTGTGGCAGTGTTCAGAGCTAGCCTTCTGTAACTACCTATTCTGTGTCCAGTATATCCTTCATATAAGCTTTCCTATAGTCATATCATCGGATCGGAGTTCCGGCGCGAGTCTGATTTATATCCGTACGTCCTGTCCCCTCATCCACTCGTCCACTGTTTTAAGATTTGTCTTCATAGGTCATTGCTTTCGGTGGATGATTTAAGGTTTATTTTAGTTTGGCTGTGTGGGACTGGTAAAGTAGTCAAAATTAATTGGTACGGCAGTTTTTGTTATTTACAGTAGAACGTTTATTCTCCTGACGTGATTTCCTGCTAATTTGTTACAACGCACTTAACACTTTTTTTTTCTTCCTGTAGTATAAATGTTGTGTTGTCTGCCTTTTAGTCTGTGCTAAATAAATCTATTTTCTTTCTTTATTTTTTAACTGTCTTTAGCTAAAAATATTTGGTCGTCATTAAAATTATGATTTATCAAAGAGCACACAACTGCACCAACCCGCACTAGGCCCGCGTGGAGAATTATGGCCCAGTCCCTCTTAAAGAGAGGAGATCTGTGTCCCAGCAGTGGGAAAATTGATCTGTGTCCCGACAGTGGGAACATTGATCTGTCTCCCAACAGTAAGAACATTGATCTGTGTCCCAGCAGTGGGAACATTGATCTGTGTCCCAGCAGTGGGAACATTGATCTGTGTCCCAACAGTGGGAACATTGATTGTTTAACTTTGATTATGATTATGAACAACTACGCTTCTTCAAACTTCTTCTTCTTCGCATATTTTGTACATAAATTCTCAAAAACCCTTAAATTCCTAACTTGGACTCCCAATAATTTCTCATAATAATATCATTTTATAAGTATCTGACCTTTATACCTCCACCTGTCCGTAAAGAAATCGTTCAAAGAAATATAACTCGACTGTGGAATTCTTTAGACAGGTCATCTGTGAAATCTGTATGGGCTTTATGCACCTTGAATGGAAATTCTCTGAATGCTAGCTATGAGGTTGCCATGGCAACGGAGTCACTATTACAAGATCAATCGGTGACCGGTTGCAGAGTCGGTATTTAAATAAGGGATCCTACACACATTTCATGTTTGGGTCAATAATGACAGAATTTTGACATGCAAATAAAATTTTATATGTATCGTTGTCCTTGACATAAGTTTTGTATATTGACATTAGTATTTTATTTAGTCTTATTATTAGTTTTCAGTCTATATGTTGACATGCAATGTATTGGTTTGTTTTCTCTTTTATATTTACGAGACATTAATCTCTCTCTAACAAATGCGTGCACTGACTGGACAGGTCCACTCAATCTGTGTGGTTTTTCCTCAAAAGAGCACTTCAGACACAAATCTACATGGTCTTCACATGATCTGACCAAGATTATATCTGGACTTTAAAAGAGACTGACCTCTGAGTTTGTTTCGGCCTTTAGAGTAGTCAGATAGGAAACGCCGACCTCATCTAGTTTTTAAAATATGATTGACGTGTAAAAGTGTTTGTTCAAACCTAGGTACTTACAGAAATAAAATCATTTATCGTTTATCATTTATTGCTATTTATTATTAATTAATTAGCATTATGAAATGTTAGATTATTTATTATTGTAATTTATACTGTCCAGGCTTATTGTACTTTATTTTATCGTTGAGACTTGGCTGACTTGATTACTTAATTACAAACATTGGTACACCCTCTGGCATAAAATAGTGCACCCTTTATTATCTTTATATACCATTATTATTGTACCTATGTTACACAAATGACCAAATGACTTATAATATTCGATCCGGCAGTATTTTTTGATCAACAAATGCGAAAACTTCATGAAAAAATCATTCAATGGGATTATATGAACTTAGAGGGTTGTATTGATGATTTTAATCATTCAAATTCAGTAAATATATATTTGTTTTAAACTATTACTAATATTACTTAGAATAACTACTATTACTTTGAATTTTGTTCAACATACTACCTGACACTGACCTGCAAATTTAAAAAAAACACGTAAGAAAATTTGAATTACGCGGGCAACCAGGCGCTTCCCCTTTAACTATTATTTATAACGCCGACGTGACTTATTATTGTTGTTGCACTAAAGTTTATGAAACCGACATTTAAACTATGTGACCAATATCTTTGTTTACAACTGCTGAACGCGCCGATTGTTCGACGTATACCCGGACTAATGGTATATTTATTTATTATTTATTAAAACTTCATGCACAAGTAAAAAAATACTGTACAAAGGCGGACTTAATGCCTGAGGCATTTTCTACCAGTCAACCACCAGTCCGTGTTTACTTCGGAAATTTGTAAAAAATGTAGTCGTCCTTAAAGACGTGATTTAATAAAGGAAAAAATTGAGAATGGAAAACAAAAAAGAAACCTATGATAGAATAAACAATTCTGAGTCGAATTATGTAAAAAGTGAATTACCTAAAAAGTGCATTTGACTCGTTGTACTTTGCTGCCATCGTATTGTTACACAAATATCCTCATTCGGCTCGTGCTGATTGGCAAACTTCATTCGGCATTTAACCTCGCTGAATCATGTTGGAGTTGGCTCGGCACAATTCGTGCTAAGCCGAGTGGCCTTTTCCCGAACATATTATCATCATCAGCTTACAGCAGTCCACTGCTGGGCATAGGGTTTTCCATCTGCGCATCATTAGAATATAATAGAATAAAATACTCTTTATTATGTACACCATAAAAATTACAGATATAAATGTAGACATTTTACACAGGGTGACACAATGGGCGATCTTATCGCTAAAAGCGATCTTATACAGACAATCTTAGCTCTTTAGCTCGATTTTCGGCAATGCTCATCCAAATGGTACCAGCCACCCTGCGAAGATTGTCGGGCCACCTAGCTTGAGGGCGTTCTTCTTTACGTTTGCCGATTCCCGGCAACAACATCTACATAATTTATTTCTACATTTGTATCTGTATTTTTTACGGTATGCATAAATGATAAATGATAAATGATTTTATTTCTGTAAGTAGGTTTGTACAAACACTTTTACACGTCAATCATATTTTAAAACTAGATGAGGTCGGCGTTTCCTATCTGACTACTCTGAGAAGAAAGGCCGAAACAAACTCAGAGGTCACAGTCTCTTTTAAAGTCCAGACATAATCTTGGTCAGATCATGTGAAGACCATGTAGATTTGAGTCTGAAATGGTAATTTTGAGGAAAAAGCACTCAAACTGCGGCAAACGGCCGCATAAAGCACTCAAACTGCCAGATCATCATTGAAACTACCTGAGAAAGTGAAAAAAAAAAGAAAAATACTGACGCACATAGTCCTCACATTCACAATAATTTGATAATAAAGTTATACTTCAGAAAGTAAATTGTCATGTCATTCTATATTGTGACTGTCTGTCACCTATTCCTAATTAATAAGAAAATATTATATTTGTTTTAAAACTTTCCCACGATTTCGGGACTCTTAGAGACACATTAAATCTCTATTTTATGATCTGTCAGTTTGACATGTTACCCTAATTAATAACAAAACACTTATTTACTTGAAATTGTATAATGGGAGGCACTTATGCCAGCCATTAGTCGAAGGGCAATATTTGACGTCAGTTAGGATGCAATAATTCAACAATTTCTAAAGAAAGAAAGCGATTATTGACATCTGGCCGCCAAAACTTGATATCAAACGAACCCTTAAAACAAAGGAGGAATTCTACAGAAACGTATTCTGCGAACTTGCGAGAATTTGGGTTTATGTTACAAAAAACAGGAGGCTGGTGTAGTGATGGGGATGTTAGAAGATGAAAAGAAACGAATGGTATGGCAGTCGACTTAGCACCGCGGGAAGTGATAGACACGATACTCTAGGAGTCGACTTAGGACCCCGAGAAGTGATAGACACGATAGGCTAGGCTAGTTCGGTTAGGAGATTTGGTGAATGTGAAAAGGCGATGTCTGAGTGGGCTCTCGTGAGAGCGATTAATATCAAATAAGTTACATATGGTTGGGTTGAAGCCCAGATTAACCTAATCTAGTATTTTAGCAGTGTGTGTGTGTGTGTGTTTGTTGGTGCGACTGGGTGAGTCTTTCATTATGATAATTATCCTGGGCTGATGGAGTTAGTAGTTAATTGGTTCTTATAACTTATCAGACAGAGACTGTTGCTGGGGAGTTTGTTGCACCACTTCTTCTCCCCAGCTCAAACACTAGGAAGTGATGAAGGGTGGGCGCCTTGGGACTGTCTATAGACCTTCAAGAGAGTTGATCTACAACTCTATTAATTAACAATTCTTGAGTTTTGATTCTCTAACCTTATCTTGTACCTAACTCTTGATTTTTGTATTCTTTGGCTCCGACCAATAATCAGGGCTTTAAAAGAGATTATCCAAAACTCTATTAAATGATTCTTGAGTTTCGATTCTCAACTCTATTATCTAGTAATTCTAGAATGTTGTATTCTTTATCTCAGACCAATAATTTCGGTCAGACTGACATGAACCCGTGTCTTGCAGATATGCTTGTTGTGCAAAAAGTGACATTCCAGGGGATTGTGGGACCACATCTATTTCATATCCAGTCTAAGGACTGCTAGGGACCATGTCTCCATAAGAGCATGATGCCGACGAATGCCGCTGGAACTGGCCGCCCCGTTGCTAGACAAGGATGGTCGCACGGTTACCGCAGGGAAAGCCGCTTCGTCACGATTATCAGTTCGAAAGAACTGCTAGGGACCATGTCTCCATAAGAGCATGATGCTGACGCAATGTCGCTGAAAAGCTACTTGCGTCACTTTATGGAATTGTTGCTCTGAGTACACCGAGTGTAGATGTGAGGTATCGTGTGAGTTACGACTGACCAAATACCTGTTACGCTAGCGTATGGGTTACTTACAAATTTATATAATAATATACTTAGCACCCCTTCCCCCCGGAACTCGAACACGAGCAGACGTGCAATAGACCCCACACAGTTTTATTTTAATTAACAATAAATATTACAAGTTTATTCTGCTCAAAAAATAGGAGTGCATAACTCAATGGAGTATTAGTCCACCGGCAGTTGCAAACACTACGCACGCACATCTACGCTGTGCACGGAAGCCCTCTGCGTGTGAGCAGTCCCGAGGTGTTGCTGTTCTCGTTGTGCACGCAGCACGCGCCGCGTCTACGCGTGCGCCGGTTGCCGCTTACTTCCTGCGCTCCTGGTACTCGCTGCTGCCAACTGTCGTGACACGCCCCGCCTGCACCTGCCTACGTTACGCCGACTCTTCAGTAACAACGGACAACTGTTGCCTCCACCCAGTACCTGCACGCCTAGTACTCGTAGCGTAAATTTGAGAAGTTTACTGTGGTTCCGGACGTAGAAAGAAGCATCATCGGTGAGTAGCAATTAATTAATTATTCACGCATTCATAATCTGCGCTGACACAATCCGAGAGTGTGCACTACTACCTAACACAGCAAACTAAGGAGAATAATATTACAACTCCATTGATGTAAGTCTGGACACTTGCGATAAGATATTGCTTAACCACTAACAGCTTTTGCTTGCCTGGTACCTCGTTACTGGTGTGGTAAATAATTATGCCCGTCAACCGCTCTCCTCCTGTCTCTCCGAGCCCACTGCCAGTGTTATCTGTCACCGGTGCAGACAACATTACATCTACATGCGTACGATCTCCTTCACATGACTCATCGCTGCACCAATGTGCTTCGGCGCCCGACCTGTCGCTCGATTCTTACGTCACGGATCGTAAAAAGAAAAAGTTTGTGGGAGCAGGTGACACTGCATCCGCGGAGCTTACTAGGACCATGCTTGCTACCTTCTCGAGTAAACAGGAAACTCAGTTCGAGGGTATGATGCTCAAGATTAATAATATCATTGAACAAAATATTGAGTTAAAATTGAGTGTTGAGGTAATGTCAGCCAAGTACGACGAGTTTTTAAACCGTATATCGTCCTTAGAAGCTGAGAAAAAAGAGGACAAAAAGCTAATTCGACAACTTGAGGATAAGATTGAGTATTTGGAGCGCAACACGAGGGCCACTGAAATAGAAATTCGAAACGTACCGAAGTCCGAAGGTGAGACAAAAGATGACCTCTGTGATTTGGTTGTCAATTTGGGACAAACCTTAAACCTAAGTATTAGTCAAACTAACCTGAAAGATATACACAGAGTGAAATCAAAAGACAGCTCGAACCCAATAATTGTGAACTTCAATTCCGTCATAACTAAAGATAAGGTGATTAAGGGAGTCAAGATGTTCAATAAGACAAAAGACAAGGGAGAAAAGCTCAATACCACCCACCTGAAGTTCAGGAATAAACAACCAATTTATGTGTCAGAAAGACTTACGTTTCATACGCAGAAACTGTACTACCTAGCCAGAACTCAGCACAAAAACTATGGGTATGACTTTTGTTGGACCTCATATGGCGTAATTTATATGCGCAAGAAAGCTGGCGACCCCCAGATCCGTATAAACTCAGAAGAGGATTTTCAAAGGCTTAAACCTGCTAGTTGTACTTGACTAATACTGCTCTCATGGAAAATTTGTTGTATGTTTACTAAACCCCTTAATCATTGTTTATTTCTATATTGCATGAATGTAAATCTTGCGCTAACAACATTATATAATATACACATTACAATACATAAAACACTCTATACAAACAAACATCAAAAACACACAACGACCTATAACAAATGTTTATTACACTCTCATATGCAGTCACACACTCAAGTTTACACAAACGAAATATTGACTACGAAACATTGTGTTCTTCACATTCCACCTAAATCGAATAGCGTACAATTAATTTATAAGAGAAATCTCGTGCCTAAAACTGTGACTTATTTGCTTACGCTTCATCAATGGCTTCCATAAATAACATAATTCAAGACATTGATGATGTGTCGGTGGCTAAATCTTATAAATGTGACCCGGAAACATGTGGCAATTTAATCAAGTCTACTTCTAAAGCATTGACTGTAATCTCACAAAATATTCGCAGTGTCTATAAAAATATGGATGGTTTTATTGTTCATTTGGCTAGGCTTACATTTAAACCCGACATAATCGTTTTAACTGAATGCTGGTTGAGTGAGCACAAATCACCACCACTTTTAGACAATCACTCATGCTACTTTTCGAAGAAAAGTCTAAATCAAAATGATGGAATTGTCATTTATGTCACCAGTGATATCAAGTGTACTGTGGAGGAGCCTGATGCTTTTGGAGCAAATTTTTTGTTACTTACAATTAACAACGACATTACCATTTTGGCTACGTATAGATCTCCGTCAATTTATTGCATCGACAACTTTTTGAATTCGATTGACAGCATACTTCGTCCTATTAATTGCAATAATATTATTATTATTGGAGATGTAAATATAGACATTAAGCCTGATAATAGTGACAGAAATAGTTCACCTTATTTAAATCTCACTGCAGAGCTGGGTCTTCTCCCAGGGCATACCTTGCCAACTAGATTGAGTAATTGTTTGGATCACATCATGATCAAAACAAATAAGTCAGCCACAGTCACTGTCATAGAGTCCACAGTTACAGATCACGATTCGGTTCTTGTTAGATTATCGTGTAGGCGTGAATTAATAACGAAATCGAATATAATTGTTAAGACAGATTTTGATGCAACTATAAAACAATTAGAATCTATGGATTTCTCTTTTGTCTCTCATTCAGCTAATGCTGAAGAAGCTGTAACTCAATTTACTGAAAACTTGACTTCTGCAATTAAATCAAACACTTTTACGTCTAGTATTGCTTCTAGTCGTAAAAAAACCATAAAACCATGGATTACACCTGGTTTGGTTCGGTGTATCCGACACCGTGATAAGCTACATGTTAAGGTCAGGAAAAATCCCAATAACTCGGTTCTCGAAGTCACTTACAAGCGCTACAGAAATTTCTGTAACGCTCTATTGCGAAAGCTTAAAAGAAATTATGAGAAAACTCTTTTAAAAAACGCGAGAAGTAGTAAGGAAACGTGGTCAGCTATAAAATCAATCACTGGTACTGCAAAGCAAAAATCTTCTGCTGATGATCTACTAAAGAACAATAATAGCCCCCACGATGCCGTTGACACTGTGAACAATTATTTTTCGAATGCCGGAAAGCTACTTGCCGACGAGATCAAATGCTCTGACAATCCCGAAATCACCCTGCCTACTTTAAATGATTTCAGTAGACCTCGCGTCCCGAATTCTATGGTACTGCACCCGCCAAACGAATCGGAAATTGAATCTCTTATCATGAATCTTAAAAATGACTCTGCAACGGGCTGGGACTCTATTTCGAACAGGTTTCTAAAAATGTCAAAACATATTATCGTCCCACATTTTACCACGATCGTTAGGCTATGTATAGAGCAGGGCGTTTTTCCTAGTGTGTTTAAAAGAGCGCTCATCACTCCTGTCTACAAGAGTGGAGCTCGAGATAACGTAACAAACTACAGACCAATTTCTGTGTTGCCAGCGCTCTCTAAATTACTTGAAAAAGTATTGAATAACCAACTCATAAAATTCTTAGATAAAAATAACATATTATCTGACTCACAATTTGGCTTTAGGGTAGGTAAAAGTACAGATGGAGCCGTTAGCTCGTTAGTAGATTATATTACAGCTTGTCTGGATAATAAACAAAAGTGTGTCGGAGTCTTTATTGATCTGGCCAAGGCCTTTGACACTGTTTCGATCCCTGCTCTTGTTGACAAGCTGGAAAGGTGTGGAATAAGGGGAACGGTACTTAAAATCTATAAAGACTTTCTTACTGGCCGTCTGCAGAGGGTTAAAGTTGGAAGTGCTATCAGTTCCGATGTCGCAGTCATCTGTGGAGTCCCACAGGGCAGCATTCTAGGTCCCAGTCTCTTCCTGATTTATATAAACGACTTATGTCAAATGACTTTGAATAAAGGCAAAATATTTACCTATGCCGATGACACAGCCTTGGTATTTCAGGGAGAGACTTGGGATGTAGTCCAACAAAATGCGGAGATGGGGCTCCATAAAGTCTGCTTGTGGCTGAGGCATAATCTGTTAACACTTAACACATCGAAAACCTCATTTGTACAGTTCACTAACGCTCGCATAAAACAGCCCAATGTGGCTATCCGGATTCACAAATGCAAATCACCTTTCACTCAACAGTGCTCGTGTACAAGTCTGAGCAAATCTAAGACGGTCAGATACCTTGGGGTTCTCTTAGACGAGAAAATATCCTGGCAACCACATATCGAGATGGTTTCGTCACGAGTCAGGAAACTTACATGGGTGTTTAAAAATCTGAGGCATGTAGCTGACAGCGATCTCCTTCGTTCAGTTTATTGTGCATTGGCTCAATCGGTTATTGGTTACTGTATTGGGGTTTGGGGAGGTGCATGTAAAACGCATCTCTTACGTCTGGAAAGAGCGCAACGGTCCTTGCTAAAAACAATGTCATTCAAACCATACAGATTTCCCACCAAAACGTTATACGAGTTGTGCCGGGTGTTTACAGTAAGACAACTTTTTATTTTCCAGATAATTACTAAAATACACGTATCTACCCCATATGATCCAAGTAAACTTCGAAATAAGCGAACAACTCCAAACGTAATTGACTCTATGCAATGTCGCACGGCTTTTGCAAGACGACAAAAAGCATTTCTTTCTGTATATTTATACAATAAAATTAATAGAATCTTAAATTTTTATCCGCTAATACTACACGAATGTAAACTTAAAGTAAAGAACTGGCTCTTTACTCTTGATTATGAGGATGTAGAGAAAATAATAAATAATTAATCTCATTCTACAAAAGAACACATACATAGAACATACCTTTCTTTCATACACCTACTCATACACAAACACGAACGGGAACCCACCCAAACGCACACTTACACACCTCCCACACATACACAGCACGATATAATAATTAAAAATAAAGTATATTTTCGATGTTTTTCAATTTTCAAACTTCATATTTTTTCATACTTTTCATCTCTGTTATTGC
Source organism: Dryobotodes eremita (assembly GCA_917490735.1). Taxonomy (NCBI): domain Eukaryota; kingdom Metazoa; phylum Arthropoda; class Insecta; order Lepidoptera; family Noctuidae; genus Dryobotodes; species Dryobotodes eremita. The sequence goes on along the minus strand of OU823247.1, from coordinate 3,693,510 downwards.
ATTTTATTTGTTTTGTTTCGTTTACTTCTTTAAAATTTTATTTTGTAGCACATACGTTTGTCTATTCATATGCCGACATTAGTATCTAAGCCAAATAAAATGGGAGAGGGCGCTGACTCCTGACATACAGGTACACCTAGTTCAGGGGTCAGAGGCTTCAAACAAGTTTCTGTAACTTATTATGTCAATAAAGAATATTTTTTTTTTTTTTTTTTTTTTTTTATCCCTCTATTATTTAGAATTCTAAAACCACATTCAATGTATTTTCATAATTATGAATTCCTAAGCCTTATTTACTATTAGTTTCAATCCTTTCCTTGCCTTATTAAATGGGACAAGGCATCGGACTTCTTTCTATTTGGGAATTCATTTAATCTTAATCGGTGAGAGAGTGTCCAGTCTGGAGACGAGCTCTACAGGGCCGTACGAAGGTGGAGTGCGGCCTTTTCCCCTAAGGGGGAAACCGACCTAAATACTAATATTAGCATAATTAGGAAAAACGAAAATTTTATCAGGCTGGGGTCCGGCGGGGACAGTCACATGTGGCACCGCGACCAGGATTCTCGTCATTAAATGTACTGATTCATTTCAGTGCAACGAGAAAGGACTACTTATGGGTTACTACTACAATAACACAACGTAAACGATAACACAACGTAATTTTAAGGAACTATATATTGTTAGAGACGACAAGAGTTACAACGGCTACAATAACTTATGTTTTAATTAGGCAATGTTTTGATAATGTTGGTTGAGTTCTTCAACAGCTGGTAGCGGGTTGAATGATCGTATGATTTATTTGTTGATGTGCTTAGATTCAATTGTCATGAATCTTGGGATAGTTTCCAGCATGAGGTATTGGTTGCTGAGTATTTGGATTCCTTTGTCACGGCTTGTGGGTTCAATCCCCGCATGGATAGTATTTATAGTAGGGCTTTTGGTTCTTGTGCTACTGCAATAATGGGTTCGACTCCCTGCAAACGTGAGTTTTGTATCTGACAGCTTGTGAATGTGAAATGTGTCAAGTGCGTTTGAGATTTAGGTATATGTGTGTGTGTGAAATGAACTTAGGTATAAGACATACCCTAATTATGAGTAAAACCAATAATATTAGTAAGTAAAACTTACGAAGCGTGAAGCTTGTAAAATGACAATTAATTTACCAAGGTGGTACATTAACTATCATCATAAGGAGTAAATATAATTATTCTCCACTTTCGGAAATTCGGAGACGTATGTCGTATAATTGAATAGATACTCGTTTGGCCTTATTTCAAATTCCAGGATATTTAAATCTTCACTTGGCTGCTACTGGGTACGCTATGTCTAAACCTTTGGTTTGTGCATTGCGCTTAGTTTGGAGTTTCTTCGAAATCAGCTGACATCGGCTGCCTCCAACAGCAGTGGCTGTAGCGTGACTCCTGTTACGAAGCTAAGTTTTACTTTTATTAGGCACTTCAGTTACCCGTTACTACGCGGTATGATTTTTGTTATCTCACTTAATATTAATATGTTTTGAGCTATGGCACTATACTTATCAGTTCAGATATGCTAGGGAATTTTCCTATAATTATTTTATAATCGGAGGGAGAAATTGACAATCTTTTGTCACACTAAGGCAATAATTGTTTATATAGTCCAGGATTCCTATCCATATTTTCTAAACAGTATAACTTACCAACTCTTATTGGATTTCAAAACTGCTCTAACCTCTTAGAATCAGAGGGGGGCGGCGTAAACTATAATATCTTATTGGAATAAATTATAATACGTTTATGTGCTGACTGTTTCAGCTGCTCCATTTTATAATAGGAGGGACAAATTACAACCTTTTGTCACACTGAGGCAAGAATTGTTTGCACAGTCTAGGACACCTATATTTTCTAAACAGTATAACTTCCCAACTCTTATTGTATTTCAAAACTGTTCTAACTTCTTATAATCAGAGAGGGGTGGCATCTTATTGTAATAAACTATAATAAGTTTGTGCTGACTGTTTCAGCTGCTCCATTTTATAATAGGAGGGAGAAAAGACAACCTTTTGTCACACTTAGGCAATAATTGTTTGCATAGTCTAGGATACCTATATTTTCTAAACAGAATAAGCTTCCCAACTCTTATTGGATTTCAAAACTGCTCTAACCTCTCAGAATCAGAAGAGGGCGGCGTCTTATTGGAATAAACTCTAACATGTTTATGTGCCGACTATTTCAGCTGCTATTGGATATGATTGCGGGCAGCTGACTAAGCTGACTCAGCGTTGAGGTGCATAAGGAAAGGCCTCTGTCCAGCGGCAACTGTGATAGGCTGAGTTTAGAACGAGGTAGCACCGCAGGTAGCGTGGCTCGATAGCACAAATACTCTTTAATGAGACCCTGGTATGTAAAACTACATTATAAGCATGCACAGGTTCTCGGATCTTATTTGAAGCGAGGTAGTTTAACCTGAATGATATGACAAGAGTACTTTTTAAGAAGATTAAGTTTAAATATCATAGAGCAATTATAACGCATTGATTGAAGATGCTTCTGCGAAACAGTACTAAATTATAGCAGAGATTGCATCTTACTATAATCTTATTGGATTCAAGTTCCAACTGGAACGAGTATAATTCTTTGATTAGATGAACATAGCGTAGCTATGGGTATATATATTCTATAAAATTTGCATATAAAGGCATTGCTCCACTTATTGTGAAAGCTCATCCGCTGTACTATGTCACGCGTCTGATTTTCAGTGGGGGGAATGTGACTGTCTGTCACCTATTCCTAATTAATAACAAAATATTATATTTGTTTTAAAACTTTCCCACGATTTCGGGAGTCTTAGAGACACATTAAATCTCTATTTTATGATCTGTCAGTTTGACATGTTACCCTAATTAATAACAAAACACTTATTTACTTGAAATTGTATAATGGGAGGCACTTATGCCAGCCATTAGTCGAAGGGCAATATTTGACGTCAGTTAGGATGCAATAATTCAACAATTTCTAAAGAAAGAAAGCGATTATTGACATCTGGCCGCCAAAACTTGATATCAAACGAACCCTTAAAACAAAGGAGGAATTCTACAGAAACGTATTCTGCGAACTTGCGAGAATTTGGGTTTATGTTACAAAAAACAGGAGGCTGGTGTAGTGATGGGGATGTTAGAAGATGAAAAGAAACGAATGGTATGGCAGTCGACTTAGCACCGCGGGAAGTGATAGACACGATACTCTAGGAGTCGACTTAGGACCCCGAGAAGTGATAGACACGATAGGCTAGGCTAGTTCGGTTAGGAGATTTGGTGAATGTGAAAAGGCGATGTCTGAGTGGGCTCTCGTGAGAGCGATTAATATCAAATAAGTTACATATGGTTGGGTTGAAGCCCAGATTAACCTAATCTAGTATTTTAGCAGTGTGTGTGTGTGTGTGTTTGTTGGTGCGACTGGGTGAGTCTTTCATTATGATAATTATCCTGGGCTGATGGAGTTAGTAGTTAATTGGTTCTTATAACTTATCAGACAGAGACTGTTGCTGGGGAGTTTGTTGCACCACTTCTTCTCCCCAGCTCAAACACTAGGAAGTGATGAAGGGTGGGCGCCTTGGGACTGTCTATAGACCTTCAAGAGAGTTGATCTACAACTCTATTAATTAACAATTCTTGAGTTTTGATTCTCTAACCTTATCTTGTACCTAACTCTTGATTTTTGTATTCTTTGGCTCCGACCAATAATCAGGGCTTTAAAAGAGATTATCCAAAACTCTATTAAATGATTCTTGAGTTTCGATTCTCAACTCTATTATCTAGTAATTCTAGAATGTTGTATTCTTTATCTCAGACCAATAATTTCGGTCAGACTGACATGAACCCGTGTCTTGCAGATATGCTTGTTGTGCAAAAAGTGACATTCCAGGGGATTGTGGGACCACATCTATTTCATATCCAGTCTAAGGACTGCTAGGGACCATGTCTCCATAAGAGCATGATGCCGACGAATGCCGCTGGAACTGGCCGCCCCGTTGCTAGACAAGGATGGTCGCACGGTTACCGCAGGGAAAGCCGCTTCGTCACGATTATCAGTTCGAAAGAACTGCTAGGGACCATGTCTCCATAAGAGCATGATGCTGACGCAATGTCGCTGAAAAGCTACTTGCGTCACTTTATGGAATTGTTGCTCTGAGTACACCGAGTGTAGATGTGAGGTATCGTGTGAGTTACGACTGACCAAATACCTGTTACGCTAGCGTATGGGTTACTTACAAATTTATATAATAATATACTTAGCATCCCTCTATTATTTACAGTTCTAAAACCACATTCAATGTATATTCATAATTATGAATTCCTAAGTCTTATTTACTATTACTTTCAATCCTTTCCTTGCCTTATTAATGGGACAAGGCATCGGACTTCTTTCTATTTGGGAGTTCATTTAATCTCAATCGGTGGGAGAGTGTCCAGCCTGGAGACGAGCTCTACAGGGCCGTACGGAGGTGGAGTGCGGCCTTTTCCCCTAAGGGGGAAACCGACCTAAATACAAATATTAGCATAATTAGGAAAAACGAAAATTTTATCAGTCTGGGGTCCGCCGGGTACAGTCACAATATGTAAAAATTATCAAATGTCAAAGTTTATGTAAAATACAAATTAAAAAAATAGCAAAAATAAAAATAACAAAAAAAAACATTCAGTATGCAAAAAATTGGAGCAACTCAATCCCAAGCCTTTTTGTCCTCAATATAATCTTTAATGGTATAAAAGGCTTTCTGGCACAACTTACGTTTAATGAATGATTTGAATTTATTAAGGCTTAGATCTTGAACGTGGCTTGGAAGTTTATTATAAAAGCGTATACATTGACATCTGAATGAGCCACCTATTTTCTTGAGCCTTGTTGTAGGTACAACAAATTTGTGTTTGTTCCTAGTATTTATACTATGGATATCACTGTATTTTTTAAACAATTTTATATTTTTATGGGCATATAAAAGATTTTCAAAAATATATTGAGAAGGCACGGTCATTACATTAATCTCCTTAAATTTGTCTCTGAGAGATTGTCTCGGACTTAATTTATAAATTGATCGAACAGCTCTTTTCTGCAAAACAAAGATAGTCTGAATGTCGGCGGCATTTCCCCACAACAGAATACCGTACGACATAACACTATGAAAATAGCTAAAGTACACTAAACGGGCTGTCTCTATGTCGGTTAAATTACGAATTTTTCTAACAGCGTATGCTGCGGAGCTTAGCTTTTTTGACAATTTATCTATATGTGGGCCCCACTGAAGCTTAGCATCCAAAGTTAAGCCCAAGAATACTGTGCTATCTTCAAGATTCAATTCTTCGCCCTTCATCAATACATTAGTTTTCACCTGTCTAACGTGAGGTAGCGTAAACTTAATGCATTTGGTTTTTTTTTCGTTAAGAAGTAAATTATTGACATTGAACCAGTTAACTACTTTTGAGATCGCGATATTTACATCGTCAGTAACCAGCTGCTGACGTTTAAGTTTAAACAAAAGTGAAGTGTCATCCGCAAATAACACTATATCGTGATTATCCTTTATGAGGTAAGGCAAGTCATTAATATAAATAAGAAACAAGAAAGGACCAAGAATTGAGCCTTGCGGGACTACATAATAAAGACTGTTCTATTCTATTCAATTATGCTGACCGGCTGTGCCGAATCATGCCGAATCGAACACGTGTATAGCACTCCTTAGGTCTGGAACTTTCTGAATACTAGCTATGAGGTTACCATGGCAACGGAGTCACACTCGTGTTCTTTTCGCGTCCATCGGTAACTGATTGAAGAGTGGGGTATTTGAGTAAGTACCCTTTTACATAGAAATATGTTGCTGAGAAAGAAAGTATGTGTGGATTTATTTAAAGTGGATTTTGGTACTTACTTCTGAATACAACAACCTGAAGACAAGCTATAAAATTACAAACATATAATTTTATAACATACCTACCTATAATGTTATTCTTAAAACGTGAGTTCACAGTATCATATTTTATTTATTTTAAGAAATGAGAGCTTGTCCATACATTGCTAATTATAATGCCCAAGTAGATTATTTCCATTTATTTTAATGCACTTTAATAACATGTCTATTACCTACATGACGGTCTTTAATCTTCTTGTTAAATATCAGATGATATTTGGGGCTGGCTGACCTGAGGGTACACTAGCGAGAATTGTAAATAAAACAACTGTGTACTGATCTGACTCGATAGCTCATTTATAAAAAAAAAACCTTTTTACTTATATACTATTCGCGGTAACGAAACCATAGCGACTTCTAAATCGACGTCAACGCCATCTATCGAGCACGCCGGAAACTTTACAAATAGTTAAGTCGTAAACATACCGCCCACCAAGGACGTTACTGACGGAATGTCCTTCTAAACTGAACTATAGTGACACATTGCGAAAGCAAGTTGAACTAAACATTTGTACTACACGAGAAAATAATTTTAACTAAAATGGACAAGCTATGTTTCATATAACTGAAACACTCAATTCGTAACGGCTAAAAAGAATGTTACAATAACTTAAAGCTAAACATGAATTATTCTAGGTTGTAGAAAAGATGTACTTAAAACAAATTGTAAACATATAAAATTGTAAACAGTGTAAAGAAAAACTTAAAATAAATATGTGTATTTGATTTTTAACAGTTGATCTAAAGTTAACAAGCGTAAAAATGGTTGTATAAATTGATTCTAACAAGATAAAAAGTGTAAATTAGTTGTAAAAAAACATGCTTAAATAAAATAGGTAAACAATAAATACAATACAACTATCTTATTCGACTACGGGTAAAATACATATTTTGGAGGTTGGCCTTTTGATTGTTGAGGATTTGGTGCGTAACGTGACGACACGGGTGATGTCATCATCCCCAGGATGTTTTTGTACTATTCTACCCATCAACCAACGACTTGGCGGCAAGTCGTCTTCCTTAACTAGAACAATGTCTCCAATTTTTGGCTCAGCAACTTGGGAAGACCATTTGTAACGATTCATCAAAGTAACGAGATATTCTTGAGACCAGCGTCTCCAAAACGACTGAAGCATTCGTTGAATGAATTGCCAGCGTGATAGATAATTAATATTTGAATCTTCGTAGTTGTTATCTGGTACATTCACTAAGGGCTCTCCAATCAGAAAATGTCCCGGTGTTAATGGCAACGGTTCACCAGGATCATCAACCTTAATCGTACTCATAGGTCGCGAGTTCAAGCACGCTTCTATTTGACTGAGGAGTGTCGTCAATTCTTCAAATGTGAGAGTCGCTTCACCGATCACTCGTTTCAAATGGAACTTTGTGGACTTCACTCCTGCCTCCCAAAGTCCGCCAAAGTTGGGACTGTGAGGAGGAATGAAGTGCCACTCCGTACCATTCGCTTCGAGGTGTTCGGCTATGGACGATTGGATAGCTGTCAACTGCTGCAACTCCCTGGAGGCACCTACAAACGTGGTGCCATTGTCACTCCACAGTTTGGCACAATGACCTCGCCTCGAGACAAAACGTCTAAACGCTGCTAAAAAGGCTTGAGTGCTCATGTCACTCACTACCTCTAAATGCAGTGCACGAGTGACCATGCATACAAATAGGCATATATAGCCTTTGTATGAACGGTGGCCACGACCTTTCGTTGTCCTCACATTAATTGGACCAGCATAATCAACTCCGCTATGAAAAAATGGTCGAGCTGGGGTGCACCGAACAGCTGGTAGTGAACCCATGAACTGATTTTTAATACTTGCTCTTTGCCTGGCACATGTCACACACTTAATGACATGGTGTTTGACCATATTTCTGATCCCTATAATCCAGTAGGCTGTCCTCAAATAATTGATCATAAGCTGAGGACCCCCGTGAAGGGTATTATGATGTGCGTCCACTATGATTAGCCGAGTTAGATGACTGGAGTGAGGCAAGACTATCGGATGTTTCATTTGTTCGCTTAGCTCGGATTTCTCCAGTCTACCTCTAACTCTCATAATGTCCTTTTCATCGAAGTAGGGGCAGAGTGATCTTAATGGACTTGTTTTTGACTGTATATAGCCTTTATCCTTAAGTTCCTTATATTCTGTTGTAAATATTTCTTTCTGTGTTTTCCTAATACAACATTCAAATGCAGCATCTAATTCTGTTTTTTGTAAATATCCTTTCCTGTATATTTTGTTCTCCTTTAAAAATCTTCGGCAGTATGCAACAATCCTGACCAATCTTCGTAACCGAGAAAATTGATCGAAGAAGGGACAGTTTGGAATGATAGCTACATGTGCCGTTGCTGACTCTTCTAAATCTGTATTGATACAATTATTTGGCCTATTGTAAATTACGTTTTGTAATTTAAGAAACGATGGTCCAGAAAACCATAAATCATTTTCTAGCAGTGAACTGGGAAGTATCCCTCTAGAGGCGCAGTCTGCTGGATTATCTTTAGTCGGGACGTGAAACCATTGCGACGCTTTCATTGAGGTCAATATTTCAGACGTCCTATTGGCCACAAACGTCTTCCATTTACTTGGGTGGCTATTTATCCAGGCCAACACCACAGTGGAATCCGTCCAAGCCTTGACCTTGTCTTTGGAGATATTCAAGACTTCAGATGTTTGAGACAGTATCTGTGACAGCAAGACTGCTCCGCAGAGCTCTAACCGCGGAATACTTATCTGCTTTACTGGTGCAACCCTAGTCTTAGCAACCAGCAACGACACTTGAACATTGCCATCTGCGTCTACAATCCGCAAGTAAATCGCAGCTGAGTACGCTGTTTTGGAGGCGTCACTAAAACCGTGAAGTTCCAGATAGTCGTTTGACTTGGTGCCAAGCCAACGAGGAATCCGAACCTTGGTGAGTAGTAACAATTCCTCACGATATGATCTCCATTCGTTTATTAAGTTGTTGGTTAGCTCCTCATCCCAACCAACACCTGCAAGCCACAATTTCTGGATAAATACTTTCGCTAAAACCACACTAGGGGCTAACCAGCCTAATGGGTCAAAAAGTCGTGCTATCACAGAAATAATGGATCTTTTAGTTACAGGTGCGGTCGTCGGCGGCGGGAGGTTCACCGTGTACTGGAAGGTGTCTGCGGTGCGGTTCCAGGTAAGTCCTAGAATTTTTATGGTACTATCTAATTTTATTTCTACTTCCTTTTCTTTGTGTTCTGGTTTCTTTGATTTGTTGCACTCTATTGTTTGTTTTATGTCCTGTATGATTTTGTGCTTATTTGTGTTGTCCTTGTTCATGTTGTCCTTTTTCCTAATTTGATCTATTTGTCCTTTCAATGTATTACTTTCTATTTCCTGTATCCTGTCTACTATTTCTTGGTTGTTACTGTTCCATTTTTGAAGCTTGAATCCACCCTTTCCTAATAACGCTGTCATTTGCCTGTAGATTTCAAGGCCTGCTTCTACGCTATTACAACCGCTCATCAAGTCGTCCATGTAGAAGCAGCTCAGAACCATATCGACAGCAAGATTGTACCTTTTACCTTCATCGTAGGCGACTTGATGTAGGGTTCTGACTGCTTGGTATGGTGCCGATGCCGTACCAAAGGTAACCGTCACCAGCTCGTAGTCCTTGATTTCGGTTTCAGGATTATCTCGCCATAATATGCGCTGAAACATTGCGTCTTCTTCCGAAATTCTGACTTGGCGGTACATTTTGACGATGTCCGCTACCAGTGCTATGGGATGAAGTCTCCACCTTAACACTGTGTGTCTTAAATCAGACTGCAATGTAGGTCCCACCATCAACGTGTCATTGAGTGAGACTCCATTGTTGTTCTTCTCGGACGCGTTGAAGACAACTCGTACCTTCGAGGTAATTTTGTCTTCCCGGATCACAGCATGGTGAGGTAAGTATACCGCCACTTCCTTATTCTTATCATTCTTGTCTATCTGCCTCATGTGTCCTAGTTGTAAATATTCTTCTATTACCTGCTTGTACTTTTCCTTTAGATCTGTATTTCTTTCTATCCTTTTTTCTAATGACTTAAATCTTTTTTCAGCGATTGCACGAGAGCTTCCACCTTTACAAGAAGGATTTTCATCGCGGAAAGGTAGTCTCACTACGTACCTTCCACTGCTGTCCCTTACTGTAGTTTTAGTATAAAACTCTTCACACTTCTTTTCTTCAGGTGTAAGTATTTTCGTTGAACTATTTTGCTCTTCAATTTCCCAAAATTTTCTTAATATTTCGTCTTCATTAACTTGTGCATGCAACACATTAAATTTAGGTGAACTTTTAGATGTGTCCCTACTAACTGCACCGGACAGGATCCACCCTAAGGTAGTGCTCTGACCAATAAGAGTGCCTGAAGGACTCTTAACTATGCCTGCCTCAATAATGCAGCTGTAAGCATCAGCGCCCAGTAAAACATCTATTTTATTGGGAGTGTTGAATTCTGGATCTGCAAGCTGCAGCGTGTTAACTCTTAACCAATCTAAGGTAGTGTCGACTCTACACTCAGGTAAGTACGATGTAATTTTATTTAGTACGTAAGCATTAACTTTAAGATTAAAATTTGAATCTACCCGAGATTGGATATTCAAATTTACCATGTACTTTGCCATGGTTGAACTATTACTACCCAGGCCTGAAATAGTTCCTTGAATAGGGATTTTTTTCAGGTTGAGTAGCTGAACTACAGCCTCTGTTACAAAACATGCCTGCGAACCCTGATCGATCAAGGCTCGGACAACCTGAAATTCACCAGAGCGTGACTCGGCTTTTATTAGCGCTGTGGCTAATAAAACCTGTCTGGGTTTGGGAATATTACCTGTCGACAGGCACGAAACTATCGGACTAGTATTAGGTGAACTAACACTGTCGATAGCTGATGACGTCGAAGGTTGGTCCCTTTTAACCAACTCCTGACCTATATGCAACAGCGAATGATGGCGCTTTTGACAAACCTTACATGTGGTAGGTTTTCTACATTCAGAAACAATGTGATTGCCGCCTAAACAGTTGAAGCAAATTTTATGTTTTGCTACAAAATCACGTCTAACTTCAACTGACTGCTTTGAGAATTTCTTGCAGAAACAAAGTTTATGTCCTTCTGAGCAGAATTCACATTGTATTGATGAACTCGTAGCCAACATTGCCTTTGGAGTATGAGAAAATGAACCTTTACTATTGTTGTTGCCCTGATGAACTGGTGCCCTTTTAGGCTCTAAACACTCTAATGCACGAAACCGATTTTCTATAAAAGTTTTAAATTGGTTGAAAGTTGGTAAGTCATTGTTGGAGTCATTGTTGCAAATACTAAGCTCCCATTGTTTACGCGTTTCGTTGTCTAATTTAAATGCAACAATGTGTATGACAATGACATCCCATGTACTCACGTTTATCTCCAAATTACTCAACGCATTAAGACAATCGCACGTGGTATCAAGCAACTCCTTCAAAGCTGTACATGATTCCATCTGCATACGTTTTTGACCGAACAACCTCCTAAGAATACAATTTGTTAAGTATTTTTTATTGCTATAACGCTTCTGTAACTGAGTCCAGCACTGAATATAATTGGCATCAGTTATAGGAGTATGACGTATTAATTGCTCTGCTTCGCCAGAAAGGTGACCTTTTAAATAATGTAGCCTTTGCACATTATCTAAAGTATCATTTTTGTGTACTAATGATGTAAAAAGATCATGGAATGTTGTCCATTCATCATATTTTCCTGAGAATATTGGAATGGATATTTTGGGCAACTTAACAAAAGAACTACTTGATTTATTTGTACTTGTTGAAGCATTATCAGTTTGATGTACATAATCCTTAGCTGGTCGAATTTTATTAAGAGCTGTTTTCATTAAACTTTTATAAATAACATAAGTGTCCTCTGTCGCATCATAGATATCAACCACTTTCTGTACTATATCTTCTGCTTTATAACGTTCATATAATTTAGTGTTATTTTCTTTAAACAATGCCCAATCCTTTTCCAATAATTCTTGCCTTGTTTCTATGTATTCTAGCGTTAATCTATCTTTGCCACATTTTTTAAAATTTGTCAATCCCTTTGTGATAACATTCTGTTGATCTTTTAAAACATTAATTAATCCATCCATTTTTATAATTAATTAATGTACTTAATGAATAAATGAAATGCGTTTAAATTGATTTTAACTTGATCAAAATTTGATAAACAACAAATGCATAAGTTGATAAAGTCAATGTAATTATACAAATGAATAACAACTTTCTCAAAAGAGATAAAAAATGCAAAATTTCTGAGTGTTACAAACTTTAACAGCAAACTTAGAAGTTAATAACAGCCGACTAAATTTTTCTAAGTTGTACAATTTTATGTAACAAAATAATACAAGTCCCAAATCACTACTTAAAATTTTACAAGTGTTTTGGTAACACAAAATCTGGTGGAAATCGGTTATAGGTTCCCCGTTCCCCCGTTTTCATTAAAATATTCTAAGTCCTAATTCTAACATGCACACAAATTGGTAATATAAACGAAAGTTTTCTAAGTTTAAAATTGTTCTTAAAATTTTATAAGTCCAAGATTACGAAATAATTCTCTAAGTCAAAACTTCTTCACTGTTTCCTAAAGTTTATCTTCTCGTTGGAATAGAGTTCAAAATCGCTTGACTTGTCCTGTTTGTCCAATTCGTGGACAAGATAAATAAATAAAATGTACTCACAAAACTGCACTTCACACAAACACCGTTTTCAACCTGCAAGTGGCGCCCGCTGTGGCCGCTATCTGAACTGCGCGTGACGTCAGCTATGACGTCGCGTGATGGCTGTACCTGCGTCACCTTGCTGTCATCCAGTGAAGTGTTGATCTGAGAGTGGCGCCCTCTGTGGCCACTCCTTGAACTAGTCCGCCAATGCTGACTCAGCTCACCGCTAAAGCTGGGTGAAGCTGTCGCCGCTAGTGCGGAAGAACGTGTACCTTGCTGCAGCGATCCACTGCAAGTACACGGGATGGTGAAGTGGGCCAACGGTGGCCCCACTTCTTTCAAAAAAGTGTCCTCTTGACCCGGCTCGTAGGACCAATGTTAAATATCAGATGATATTTGGGGCTGGCTGACCTGAGGGTACACTAGCGAGAATTGTAAATAAAACAACTGTGTACTGATCTGACTCGATAGCTCATTTATAAAAAAAAAACCTTTTTACTTATATACTATTCGCGGTAACGAAACCATAGCGACTTCTAAATCGACGTCAACGCCATCTATCGAGCACGCCGGAAACTTTACAAATAGTTAAGTCGTAAACACTTCTCATACCCAAAATTATATTAAACCTATTCAACTATCCTCAAATCCTCACCGTAATTAAGTTACTTAACATTTTAATCAAGACTAAACAAACCTCGTTATTTACCCCATTTAGATAATTTACCCCACAACGGGGCAAGCCAACAGACCACGGATCTAAAAGAGCATTCTAATTCAACCACAAACAAAGCTAATGAACTGCTAAACGAATTAAGCATGCAACAAAATAGAAGGTAAAGAATGGCACTTCTTGCAGCTAACGAACTGGGTTCATTCAGTCTGGATTACTTTTTTACTGAAAAAACTTACAATATGAAAGTTAAAATGGTGGATGCTTAAGTTTTATAGGGTAATAATGGATTTAATTAACTAAATTAAATAATATTAGCTGTTGGCCACGACTTTGCCTGCGTGTATTATAATTTTTCATGTAAATATCCAGGCTGAAAAATAGCGTATGACCTTCTCCAGGTCCCGGGGTCTCTATTTATCACACATACAGATAGAGAGACTTTCACATCTATAATATTAGAATGGATGTTGATTGCTTCTCCGTAAGATAAATTATAAATGATTTTATTTCTGTAAGTAGGTTTGTTCAAACACTTTTAAACGTCAATCATGTTTTAAAAACTAGATGAGGTCGGCGTTTCCTATCTGACTACTCTGAGAAGAAAGGACGAAACAAACTCAGAGGTCACAGTCTCATTTAAAGTCCAGACATAATCTTGGTCAGATCATGTGAGAAATAGTATTACGGCTATGTACAGTTAAAAAATGAAAGTGTTAAGCACTAAATGGTTAATTTTCATTTACACCTTATTATTTTTCGAGTACGTTTTGGCCGATTTTTTTAAATCAAAATTCTTGTTCGGAGAGGTGACATGTGACATGAACGAGCTATGTGGAAAAAAATGTGTTTGACTGTAAATAGCCATTATATTTTGCCTTTAAACGTCCCTCTGTTTAACATGGCTTACTAAATATATATTTTTTTAAATTTAAAAATGTTATTTAAATTTTCAGACACAAATCTACATGTTCTTCACATGATCTGACCAAGATTCTGTCTGGACTTTAAAAGAGACTGTGACCTCTTAGTTTGTTTCGGCCTTTCTTGTCAGAGTAGTCAGATAGGAAACGCCGACCTCATCTAGTTAAAAAAATATGATTGACGTGTAAAAGTGTTTGTTCAAACCTACTCACAGAAATAAAATCATTTATCATTTATCATTAAACGACCGCCACAGCGAACAACTGAGATACTCTTGACATAATCCCTCCATCGGCTTTCCTGACACGAATAAAAAGGGGCTCTACGAGTATCATGGTCAATTTTATTTTAGGTATAATATTCAAATGTATTGCAGATTTCAACAATCTACGTACATAATGGGATCAAAATTGTAATTTTATCCATGATTAAATAGTTATCTAGGCAATTGAGCTTAATACCTTGACATGCGCTTTACTTCGTGTAAATTATTTCATCACCACTGCTCTCAAAACTGTAAAGGAAAACATCGTGAGGAAACCGGCATGTCCTAGAACCAAAAATTCGAAGACATGTGACCTGACATCTACCAACCCGCACTGGGCCCGCGTGGTGAATTACAGCCCACTCACTCCCTGCCACAGAGAGGAGGCCTGTGTCCTAGCAGAGGGAACAGAATAGGCTGATGAAGTGTGTTTACCCTTGGTTACCACAAGTAAAGCGCACGTCGCTTCGTGAGATAAAAATATTGTACTAGTTGTGCTTATCGCAGAATTTTTTAACCAGAATACTATTGGATATTTGTGTTTACAATTCAAAAATGGTTTGAATTTACGTTACGTTTTACGTCCCGCGTTCGTGCTAGGGCCGCTGGTCTAAGCACCATACTACCAACGCTACATATTCAAAAAATATCAAACTCAAAGGTTGACGACGCAATACTTGCGGTGCGGACCGTTCCTGATTCAATTATTGCGGGCAACGAGCTGTAATGACATACGTAGGGCTGCGACTTAATGAACTCAAACTCAAACTCAAAGCATTTATTTCAAATAAACCAATTACAGGCACTTTTGAATTGTCAAGGGGTCGGTTAGTCAGAAAGATGAAGCTAGTTGCCTATTCCAAAGCGTAGTTGGTACCTATGGAGAAGAATGGGCAAGAAACTCCATGGACACTCTTTTAAATCAAAATATGGTTACAAAATATTGGTTACATCATTCATGTCGAAATTATGCATGTGAGAACGATGCAGAACGTTGAAAGCGTCTATAATAAACAGACAAAAACAATTCAAATATTAAATTAAATTAAAATTAGCCGTGGCAGCTAAGAAATGACCAGTCCCTACTGACGGGCGCCGTCAGTATGGACTGGAGAACGCCTTTCAGAGAAATTAAGGGTGGATATAGATTTAAAGTAGGTCTTGTAATTGTCCCACTAAAGCTTAAAAGAGGGCCTAGACAAGTGACAATCGGTGTCAATGCGTTTTGTATTTCTACGACCAATTTCAACAAGATTGACATATAATATATGTCAATTATAAGCTTTTCGATAGCTTACGTGAATCCTAACTATTCTATACTAAATTTCTAACTTTTCAATCATTGTTATCGCTGACAAAATGACGATCTGTTATTCTGTCATCTTATCAAATCAAATCAAATCACTTTTATTTGTTAACACAGGTAAAGAAATACAGATCTTATATTTGATGAAAGAGCGCTATGTTATGCCAGGAGGCGCACAAATGGTATACATCTAGCTCAAGATTACAAATTAAAGTTTCTAAAAATATATTTGAAAATCATGCATAATTATGGTATTTAAATAGAAAAATAAATTGAAAAATTACATAATATTATTTAACACTTTAAAAAAATAACTAAGTCAATTTAATAAAAAATGTCAAAAAAAATTAAATGTCAATATTGATAATGAATTTCAATTCCAAACATCATGTCAGTTTTTGGCATATAACATAAAGCCAAAGACAAAAAAAAAAAACACAGTTTATTTTGACGCATTGTAATAATCATTTATCTAAGTCTTAAAGGCCTCCTCTTGAATAAGTACATTACGCTTGCTTACTGTGTGTTAAGAGACTTATAAGTTGGTTTTCAGGGGGTTACCATACACTCTTATAGCAAGGTTGATATTAGACAAAAACAAAAGTGGCATGCGGTTTTGTACTTTGTGTGTTTAACTATTAGCTCTTCAATTAACGGGTCCTGCTGATCACCTGCCCTGCAAGTGGTTATTGTAGAACCCCAAGCCTCTGATACTTTTTGTATTATTAACAAACAATATTAAATACCTCCCTCGTTGGTCTAGTGGTCGCAAGCGCTACTGTTGAGCATGAGGTCCTGGGTTCGATTCCCGAGTCGGGCAAAGTGTTATTGGGTTTTTTCATCTATAATTTCTCAGTAGCAGCCCGGAGTCTGGATTTGTGCCCGGTTGATGGCCATAGGCTCGCCCCCTATTACATGGGACTTAAACATAACTAGCGAAATGTGGGTGTACTATAGGTACACCTCTGCCTAACCCTTCGGGGAATACAGGTGTGATGTTATGTTATATTAATATTAAATATTATGTGTTGTTATCATGTGTATGTATTTTAAAAAGTAGTCATGTTTACTAATTTTATAAAGAAGGAAAGTTATTAATAATGGAATCGAATTATAAAAAGTTGATTAGGTGTTAAGAAATTATGATTCGAAACGAAACAAGAAAACATCATGAAATTCATGACTGTACAATGATCGTACGTAGGCAACCATTTCTGATACAATTATCCTAGGTAACGAACTGCGTAGCTGTACACTAATTAGAGATACCTAGTTTAGTAATTACCTTATTGTTCTGAGAAACACTTAGCAGGTAGGCTTAATAATATATTATTATGAGAATCCTGTGGATTAACGACCACCTACGGAAACGCTACGGGATATCTTTTACGAGAAATAGAGAATGTACCTACTGTTTCGTTATTTATTTTAAATAGAAACTACACCATGATCCTCGTAAAAGAGTAACGATGGAGTTTCTTGCCCATTCTTCTCCATACGAAACTATCTTTTGGAAGGGGAAACTAGAGTCAATTCTATTTTTTTTTTGTAAATCTTGACGTTCAAAAGTGCCTTTTTTGTGCCTATTTGAAATAAATGATTTGACTTTGACTTTGACTTTTCATCAGCCTTGGCTTTTCTCAATTATGTTGGGGTGACTTAATCTTACTTAACTTAACTTAATAAAACTCTTTATTATGTAACACCTCCATGCCTCAGAAAGCATATTAAGCCGCTGGTCCTGCGCCTGATCTCTCTCCGATCGCGTCGGTTTGCCGTCCTATCGGACTATGAGAGTGAGGGAAGAGAAAGAGCATCTGTACTTGCACTTGTACACTATAATATTATCTCCCGCGTCGATTTTCTCCACTGAAATTGACCGCCTTGGCCGAAATTAATATGGAGGGCTATAATAATTATGTTCACTATAATATATAAAATATATAAATATTGAAGTTCGGTTAAATATTCGGGGAATTTGGCGTCCAGTCTATCTGGATGCTGTTAAATATCAGTAGCTGTATTAAAAATCGAATTAGCAGAATTATTTATAGTTTTTTTTTAAATATTAAATATTATAAATGCGAAAGTAAGTTTGTGTGTTTGTTACGCTTTCACGCCAAAACGGCTAAACGGATTTGGATGAAATTTGGCACACAAATAGATCATGACCTGAGTAAGGACATAGGCTGATTTTAATCCTGGATCGCAGACGAAGTCGTGGGCAACAATTGGTATTATAATATTTCAGAGATTACATTCCAATACAGTAATTCACGAGGCATTTCAATTCGTTGTTTTGCAGCCTAAAAATTAACCCAAAACACGGAAAACTCAAGATTTCACATCGATTTTTCTTTAAACGTTTTCCTTTAGACGAAGTGACACGAAACTCCCAATGTAATTAAGATAGGGAATCTAAAAGTGAAGTTGGCACAACCCTATTAATGTTTCAAACTAGGGGACTATTACCAAAGCGATTTTCCGTTTGATAATCGTTCGGTATTGAACTTTATTTGTCGCTAGCACAGGTTGAAGGTTCTTTATGTCGGAGTTTGATAGCTAATTTGTGTGCACTTTGTAGTTGAAGCAAAGTGCTGCTTAGTTACCGAAAACAATTAGCGTTGAAGGATGAAAATATAGAGTGTTTAGACGTCGTAATATGTTGCTACTTAATATTTATTAATTGATACCTATTTACTTTTTGGTGGCTAAGCAATTAAATTTCGATTTTCCATAGAACCATTCTACCTAAAAATTCTGATAACTTCTCTAGGCATTATTTTTTGTTTTAAAATTTTCTTTTTTTAAATATTTTGTTTGAGTATGACCGGATGTATGAACGTAAACGAAGCAAAAGGAGTAGGTATGTAAGTATCGTAGCTGGTGGCGTTCTGTCTGTAGTTTCTGCCTACCTCCATGGGAAGAACGCGTGAGTTTATAAGTATGTGTTGTTTGAAAGTATGTTTATAAACGTGACTGAATTTACATAAAGTGTTTTCTGTCGATAACTATTAAGCTTGATTTAGGTACCTACTTCAAATTGCAAAAGTATACGTTATCGTCAACGTCAAGTTTACCTTGTTTATAAAACGGATGTAAAAAGACGCTAAAAGCTGCGTCCAGATATTATGTTCTTTTTTCCGTACCGTTCCTCCGTTCCGTATCCGGGTCTCGCTCTAAGAACTCTAGTTTGGACGCCGTTCGAAACGGTACGGCGCGGCGCCTCCGAACGTATCTAAGTACGCCCCGATCCCTCGCGGATGATTGAAGATATTGATGGTTCCAATTTTTTTTTTAACTTTTTCCTCTAAAACATGTTTTAAATGTAACAACTTAACTTTAAAACAACTCCCACAACTCTTGTATAGTTGCATGCACCCATCAGCATGCGCAATGTTTTGTGTGCGCTACATTGCGCGCTGCCGTAAACAGTGAAATTTCACAAAAAAAAAAAACATTATATACAGCAAAAAAAATTGCATTGCATTACAGAATGCGTAGAGAACGGCTATGCGATGGGTCTTATTACATCCTGTATAAATATTTTTCTAAAAGAAAGTACCCCCGCCGCATCTCTCTGTCTGTCTGTCTGAACGCGATAAACTCAAAAAGTAACAAACGGATTTTCATACGGTTTTCACCGATAGACGGAGTGATTCATGAGGAAGGTTTAGGTGTATAATTCATTGCGGTTTTGTGTAAATTAGCTGAAATATGACGATGATTGTTGAAAAAGTCGGAAAAAATTATGCCGACTGGGAGCTTTACTGGCGTGCGCCGCGTAAACATTCAATGGGCACACAAATAGTTTATAACCTGGATTAACACATAAGGTAAAATACAATAACAGTAAGTATAAATCCCGGTAGTATAGACACCCACGCGGGCGAAGCCACGTGCTAAAGCTAGTTTTTCACAAAACAAACATTAATTAAAGAATATTTCGAGTAAACAACAGAATAGGCACACCGCAGGTGGCGATACGCTTATTTCAATTAAAAAAATGCTCACGGATCGCGGGCTAAGATTGCAGGGGTGTTTGCGTTCCACCCTTGACTACTTTAATTAACTTCGAATATTTATACCCCAATGAAATTATATGACTCTGATAATTGCACTCGCTTAAAGTACTTACAGTTTTATTGTTATTTCAATTAGTGTTGCTTTTCTGTGTTTTAATTGTCTGTTTTTAAGCATTTTAATTTATATTTCTGTCGTTTTGTTTTACTACCTACTGGGATTCGATTTCTTCTAGAAGGCAGTAAAGAAGTAAAGATTTTAGATATTTTTTAAATTATTTTAAAGTGTATCCGTGAGCTAAAAAAATAATCAAGTATTTTAGTTTTAGTTTTAATTTTATTATGTCCTCTCCTTTTAAAACTGTGCATTATGGTCTCACACGTTTTAATATTATAATTTGTTTAAAATAAACCAGTCATTGCAATCAAAAGTAGTTCCACCCTGAAAAAACCGAATGAAAAACCCCTTCGTAAAAACGAACCCCGGAACTAGAAAAAAAAAACATCAAAGGAATTATAATAGACCCGGGTTCGCCTACGGAAATCCGTTACCCATAATAACTCGGGTACATTATAACTTCAAATGGTAGATTAAATTGACCTTAACTTTCAGGATATCGTAAGGAATTTTGATAAAAGGTATATTTTCTGAAAACGCTTTGAAATGTCTCGAAGCCTTTCGGAGATAAATTTTCGAGTTACGATCATGTGGGTAGATGTAATTTCCTATATTATATTTATAGTAAGGCTGGCTCTATTCATACATGGTATAATAATATACTTCGCCAAGTATAGCATTCCGAGACACAGTGGTCACGTGGGAGACACAAGCCTACGACATCACCGCTGTGTTACCAGTAGTGTGTAATAATAACTCCCCAGCCGCCTTTATTACCTGTGCGAATCCGATAAAACAATGAGGTTTTAACTAACAATTACGTTGGTATATGTTTAAATTGAATTGTTTCGTTTGATTCGAAAACCGAAACGACAATTTAAATGCTTTATATATATTTTTAACAGAATGGTGACTGAAAATGTTTCCATAATTCGTTTTGTTGCAATAAAATGGCAACTGGATAGTGACGTATATCCTCCAGGTGGTACGAGGACTAAAACACGGTAACTTGATTATATAGTGGACTATATTACATATATGCACAAACGAAAGACAAACGGTTAACAAGATTTGAAATTTCAAGTGAATAAGCAATCGCTCAGTAGCGTGGACGATGACGCAGTGCCGGTGGCGGCCGGTGCGCGCGCGCTGCTCGAGCGACCCCTCCGCGACCGCAGCTCCCACCCGCTGTCGCCCGGCGCGTCGTGATATTCTCGACATGCTCCCGGCGTTGAAGACTTATCATCAATGGTTATACTGGAAGAGGACAGATGTTGTTGTAAGCGCGTCGGACTATCCCCCTTTTCGTCCTT
Source organism: Dryobotodes eremita (assembly GCA_917490735.1). Classification (NCBI taxonomy): domain Eukaryota; kingdom Metazoa; phylum Arthropoda; class Insecta; order Lepidoptera; family Noctuidae; genus Dryobotodes; species Dryobotodes eremita. Next base: position 3,672,221 of record OU823247.1, on the reverse strand, counting down.
ACGTCTGCGACTCTGCTTATTCCGTCCCTCCCAGGTATAAGACGTACGATACGACCGAGTGGCCACATCAGTGGTGGTGACTGTTGCTCTTTGAGTACCACCATTTTTTTTTTTTGGGTGGGAAATCATCAAACGACCTCTCCCGCTCTGGGCGGAGCGGAAGGGCGTGTCAGACTCTTACTGACTAAAACCCACCCGTGTTCCTTCAGTTGCCTGTGCGCCAGGGCCACGGTAACTCTTTCGAACAATCCGCAGCCCCGGCAGGCATCGGTCCTATCGGACCCCGTCAATTGTGCTGACATCTCTTTGATGCGCGCGTGGAACACGATCCGCCGTCCAACCGGGCCTGGTCCTTACCGGACGGCGAGCTGCCCATTGCTCGCCGTCCGCAAGCCCGCGCCTACGGTGGCCGGGAGTCGGCAATCGACTCCCGACGCCCAGGGTGTCTCCTCCTGCGGCGACTAGGGGCGCGAGGGCGCAGTGATTGCCACCACCCACCATGGCTCCCTCTTCAAGCACCCCATTGGAGTCCATCCACTTGGTTCTCTGTTGGAGGTAAAAGATATACTCGTTAGAGAATCTATTCCATAACTGTTGCTTCAGATGCTCAATACGCTGGAAACGTTTAAGGCTGGAGATGTTCTGGTTGATGACTTGAGGATGCGGCAGGGATGTGAGATGTATTCTTAGATCTTTGTGAAGCGCTTCAACTTAATAATAAATTCTTAGTACAGTATATTTACTTTACTAAGAGTGTATACAGGGTGCAGGGACATCGACGCGCTACCTATTACCACGGATTTAGTACATGATACTGGACCCCTCTGCGTAGAAATTTGTCGTCCGTTATTTAAAAAGGAAATTGCTGTTCCATACATTTAGACCGTGTAGGTATTGCACTTTCCTATGAAACAGTTGAAACTCTTTGTGAAGGAGCTTGTCAGAAATACTTCCACCATATTTAATTCTAAAAGCAACAAACGTTGCTCTATTTCAGTTTGAAGGGTATCCGTGCCAGTGTAATTATAATAAACTAGCTGTGCCCCGCGGTTTCACCCGCATAAGTCTCGATTCCGTGGGAATATCGGGATAACAAGTATTCTATGTCCTAATTCAGGTCATGGTCTAGTCATGTATTAAATTTTATCCAAATCCGTTCAGCTGTTTAAACGTGAAAGAGTAACAAAATTTCATACAAAAAATCAAATCTTATGTCTTTATTTATAAACAGCTTTTGCCCGCGGCTGCGGCCGCGTTGATGTCGGAAATTATCCCACGGGAACATGCTACCGGGTCAAAAGTAGCCTATCCCCTTCCCCAGGATGCCATCTATCGCCTTGCAATTTTTTTTTCGAAAACCGTTCAGTGTTTTAGGCGTGAAAAGGTAACATACAGATAGAGTTACTTTAGAATTTATAATATTAGTTTGGTATGGTTTAGTTAGGCCTGAATTCCTCCAACGCTGATTTTGGTCGCGTACAGTCGTAGCAACGTACGCGCCGCTGACGTCAGCGTCGCAGTGTGGTGCTATACCGAAAACAATGTATATTCGTACGCGCGACCGACGTACGCGACCGACATCAGCGCTGGAGGAATGCAGGTCTTAGATAATAATAAGTTTATTTATTTTCTCTCACAATGTTTTTGTAGCAATTAACAGTTTTGAATGATAAAAATTCACATTGTGAGAGCTCGTGCCTGAAGTAGGTTTTAGGAAAAACCTGTATCACCAATAATTACAGGTAGATACATGAGCTATAGGTAGGTATCACTTTTGTCCCTGGGATAGCAACGCACCTGCAAAATCTCCTGTAAACTTAAAATCGGGTGGGCAATCAAAGGATTCACAAATCATTGTAGGTGTTTTATAGTTCTTTTTCTTTCGGTCACAGTAGGTAACCATTATTTCCTCTTTCTCCGAATCTCACACACATCTTACATCGTTCACAAAATAACATGGTGACCTTACAACTACTCAGACAATATCCATAGCTTACCCACATAATCCATTTCTTTATCTAGACGAATGTCCTTTCAACAAAAATAAACCTAAACCTAACCTTGGCTAAGTTCTGCAAAAAAGTAGTCGGAAAAGACAAATATGAGTGCCATAACTCATCAGGGAAAATCTGGCACTTTGCCGGCGAAACAAGCAGAATGTAAATTCTATATTGTACGGGTCGAAGGCACTTGCCAGACTGGTGTGGCATTATTTAAATCCGTTCGGACACTCGAATCGGTTGAAGTACACACTCATATTGGTTGTATCCAATATTTGTAACTTTATTTGAAGGGGCTTCAATTTCTGATTTAGTTTTGTAGAATGTAAATTTGGACAGTTCGAGTTTTTCTGTGTATCGGCGCTTTTTACGTTACCCAGCATATAAATGTAATCGAAATTAATAATTCAGTTCAATCTCAACTTTGGCTTAACTATAGCGAATCGCACGCAGGATGCAGGAGGATACTTACTCGTACATTTTAGAAAAAGAAAGAAATCAAAGGTATTAATGTCACGCGAACGAGGTCGCGGGGAGCAGCTAGTTTAAAATAAAATTGTAAAAATGAACTCTTCAAGCGAAGAATCCTCCTATTTAATATGTTTAACACCGCCAGACATTCAAAAAGAAGCGAAATTAGTGATTGAACATTTATTGCCACCGAAGTCAAAGGAAAAATACAAACTTGCCTACGAAAAGTTCGTGCAATGGAAAATTTACAGAAAGTCAAACTTTATATCTCAAACGACCTTGCAAAGAAAATGAAGCCCTCATCTCTCTGGAATACTTACTCCATGCTGGAGTGCACGGTTTTGGTGAAGCACACTTTGATCATAAATGGCTATCACAACAGCACACCCGTCAGTATTCTGAAAATACAGTCAGATGGATATAAGTGTAACAAATTAAAAGTCTTGACGGGACAAAATGTGGAAAAGTTTATAAATGAAGCTCCCGACTTTGAGTACTTGGCGGTGAAAGTAAGTGTCTCTAACTCGAGTGCATTCTTTACCTCTTAAGAAAATCACTAAATAGGTCCTAATAAATACCTACAAATCAAAGCTTTTTGTTGCAGTTGGTTCTTATTTGCGGCATTTACAGTGGATGTTTCGAAATTGTAAATATCACAGTAAATGATATAGAAACTCACAACAATTCCACGATGATTACTCTTCGTGATACTAAAACCAAGATAGATCAAACCTTCGTCGTCCGTGACACCTCATTTGCAGTGGTAGAAAATTATCAAGCACGTCGTCCCGTTGATGTAAAAACAGACAGATTATTTCTCAATTATAAAAACTGCAAAGGCACAAAGTTGTACAAATGCCCAACATGATTGCGGCATACTTAAACTTGCCCAATCCAAAGCAATTTACAGGTCATTGTTTCCCGCGGTTATCAGCCACTCCGCTTACTGATACTGGGGCCAACCTAATAACACTCAAACGGCATGGCGGATGGAAATCTGACAGAGTGGCCGAAAGTTACATAGAAGAATAAGTCGCAAATAAAAGTAAGATAACAAAACAAATCGGCAAAAATATGAACTTGAAACCTACAACGTCTCACCAAAAAGCTTCCACATTTGCACAAGAGCCTCATGAATCATCAACCGCTGGAGGGATGGCAATCCGTGATGAAGAAATAATCCAACAATCAAACACTGCACTTCTAGGATTATCACAAACTATAACTAATATAAACCCCGGAAAGGCGGTCCTGAACTTTAATAACTGCACTTTTAACACTTGTTACTTTAAATAAATTCTTACGTTACTAAGCTGGTTTTATTTAAATTACTCGCATTATTTGAGTAAAGCACTGTACTAGCCTTGGTCCGCAATGACTGCGTTGCTGGCCACGCTATGATGGCCTCGAGCTTAGCTTAGCTACGCTCTCGGCCTTCAAGCTTGGTCATCATTGCAGCTGTCCGCGCTATAAAGGCCTCAAACCTCGGTCTCAGCCTTTATTCCAGCTTGTCTATCAAGGGCTACAATGCTGACCGCACTGTATTGGTCTGGAGCTTCGCTACGCTGCGCTTACGGCCATCATCAGCGCTGCCAGCAACGCAGTCATTACAGACCGCAGCAGCAATGTACTTATTATTCATCTTACTGGTCGTATAGTTACATTATATTCTAAGTACTGTTTATTGTATTTAACTTTATTACCTATTTGCCTAATTTGTACAAATTTTTAAACTTGACATGATTTCCGTACATACTCGTAGTTTTCCGGTGACCAACCAAAATCACCGCTGTGCTGTGGGTCCCCTATAGCACAGCATCATGCTGAGTGGAGGCGTTCTTGTCACAGTCACGACGAGCAGCTGTCGACTATTTCTGTTCTATGCTCGTGATTATAGATCTGTTTTGTTTTTTTATTCGAGTTAGCTTATCTTTTTTATAGATAAACATGTATGTGTTTCTGTGATAAATAAACCTATTTATTTTTTCTTACTAGATTTACAAGCCGTTATAAAGTCAATGGTAAGATATTCATCATCACCATCACCAGCCTACAGCAGTCCACTGCTGGACATAGGCCTCTCCAATCGCACCCTATTCAGCTCGATTCTCGGCAACTAGGCCTAACTTGTAGACTGTAGATTAGTAGACTTTTTATATATATTTTTTTAAATATTTTGTTGAGTGCCTGTTACTTGTTGACAGGCCTACACTGTCCTCCCATTATCAACACTGTAATTTGAAACATTGTAAAAGCCCCTTATTTTTAAAAGAGTAACCGTGGAGTTTCTTGCCGGCTCTTCTCCATAGGAAACAACCAGAACCGTGCACCTAGCTTCTGACGTTTCATAAGTGCCCATGTTGGTTTATGTGAAATAAAATATTTTGATTTTGAACTCCCATCCAGCTGCTACCAGTCACCCTGCAAAGATCCTTGCTCCACTTGCCTGAGGTGAGCTAATCATTAATTTTGCAAAGAACTTGCCTGTGTTGTTCCTTTCTCTTTCTAATTAATTAGGTATTTGAAAACATTTCACTCCTCGTCACGTCGATAGCACCTTGTTTTGAACTGTAAATTCTCAAGCGAAAACACGAGAGCAGTGAATCCGTACCAAACCAACCTTCACTTATTCGTATGTAGGTTATGCATACAGTTCCGTCCTGCATGCAGCGAATGGGGTTTTAATGGCGACAATACACGGCTATGAGACTGTTTCGAACCGCTTAAACATAGTAATAATGTGTTAGGAAAACGATGTGTTTAAAAAGATAGGGATGCCAAAGGCTCGTTGGTTTTTTTTTTCAAACAAATACCTCGCAGTTATTATCAATCTAAGATTCGTTGCATAAGTATTAGTGCATGTGTTCAAAAATACTGTAAACTGCACACCCGTGGTAACAATTGGACATCGTCAGCTTTTTATATCGTAGCAGTAAAGGCGGGTTTCGTAGTCAAACTCAAACTCAAACTCAAAGCATTTATTTCAAATAAACCAGTTACAGGCACTTTTGAATTGTCAAGGGGTCGGTCAGTCAGAAAGATGAAGCTAGTTGCCCATTCCAAAGCGTAGTAGGTACCTATGGAGAAGAACGGGCAAGAAACTCCACGGACACTCTTTTAAATGAAAATATAATTACAAAATATTGGTTACATCATTCATGTTGAAATTATCTATGTGAGGATAGGTAGTGCAATTGTTACCACTGATGTGTGTAAATGATGTAACCAGAGTCGGTGGATATAGTTGCAGTTTAGTAGGAAGCTGATGGACGTTTTCGAATAAAATTAAATCAATTAATAGAAAACAAACAATTAATTTATCAAATTAAATTTCATTCAAAAACATCCATCGGTTTCTTACTAAAATTCTACTGTATCCGACGACACTGGTTACTTAACTCTTTGGTGACTACACATGCGGAACTTTTAAATTATTGATAGTTGTTCAGTTAGCCAGAACCCTTTCAGTATTATGACTTTTGAGACCCCTCTACGGACCATAAATCAGAAAAGTTTTGAGGGTTTAAGTCAATTAATCAATCAACTCAGCCTATCGCAGTCCACTGCTCGACTTAGGTATCTCCCAGGCTGTGTCACAACCCTGTCCTCCACCTTCCGCATCCAGACCTGGACCTAGACTGGACAGGGCATAGAATAGAATAGAATACTCTTTATTATGTACACCATAAAATTACCGACATAAATGTAGACATTTTACACAGGGTGACACAATGGGCGGTCTTATCGCTAAAAGCTATCTCTTACAGACAACCTTTGGATGGATTCAAGGGAGAAGGAGAGACAATACTGCAGGTAGTCAGTGGTGTACCATTTACATATACAACAAATACATACATACATAAAACAAATACTTATCTACATATAATATATACAATAATAAACATGAAACAAGAGCAAGGAAACTAAATGTAATGATGGTATTTAAGGAGAGAGGAAGTATAAAAAGTAGTAGTATAAGTGTAAACGTGAACGGCGAGTACATCTCACACCTTCGCCGCTGACATCGTCACAATGGCAGAGACGCTGGAACAGTTAAGCCAGGTGCTGCATGGCCTAAATAGAGCCTCTCGGCGGGTTGACCTTGGCATGAATTTGGACAAGACGAAAATCATGTAGTGTTTAAGTGGCAGGGCAAATATATAAAAATTTATATGATTACTACACAGTCACAGTCAGTTGTCTTTTATAGTTCAAGCAGTACGGTTATGGAATACCTTGCCGGTGTCGATAAGGCGTGCTTTGTCCACTTTTAAAACTCTGATTAAAAACACTTCCTCTCTCCTTAAACATCATCATTACATTTAGTTTCCTTGCTCTTGTTTCGTGTTTATTATTGTATATATATGTAGATAAGTATATGTTTTATGTATAAATGTATTTATTGTATATGTAAATGGTACACCACTGACTCCCTGCAGTGTTGTTTCTCTTTCTCCCTTTAATCCATTCAAAGATTATTAGTAAAAGATCGCTTTTAGCGATAAGACCGCCCATTGTGTCACCCTGTGTAAAATGTCTACATTTATATCTGATATTTTTATGGTGTACATAATAATAAAGAATATTCTATTCTATTCTATAACTTTGATTTTACTCTCAATTCTGAAGCTAAGCTATCTCTAGACATCCCTACTTTAAAGAAATATTAACTTATATATTCCATTCCATTTTTCCTGATAAAGCATAAAAACCTTCAAAAAAAGACCGAACCTCGAATGTCTAGAAATCTCCAATACAATCCAATTCTAATAAAAATCGTCGCCCATTTACAGAAATCGCATAAAATCATGTTTTACGATGTCCCACTGCGTATATTCTGAATTTAATCCCTGAATTTATACCGGGTCTCTGAAGGAAGGATATTTCTATGGGACACCCCGTATAGTTTATATGTCCAATAGGTATCATGATCAGAGTGGTTGTTATCAGACTGGTTCGGTTCGAATGGACTTAGGAATTAGGGTGGAGGTACGTTGATAGGCAGAGCGTGTATGGTATTATTATATCTATACACGGATAGAGAATCTTATTGTAAACTACTGACAATAATGTCAAACTTCAAACAGTCAAATACCTCACGGACTGTTTATTTTTTACGATTTGATTCTATAATGATCGTTTCAGCTTTAAAATGATAAATGATTTTATTTCTGTAAATAGGTTTGAACGAACACTTTTACACGTCAATCATATTTTAAAAACTAGATGAGGTCGGCGGTTCCTATCTGACTACTCTGAGAAGAAAGGCCGAAACAAACTCAGAGGTAACTAAAGTCCAGACATAATCTTGGTCAGATCATGTGAAGACCATGTAGATTTGTGTCTGAAATGGTCTTTTGAGGAAAAACCACACAAATTGAGTGGACCTGTCCAGTCAGTGCACGCATTTGTCAGTAATCGTGCAGCTCAACTCAGAACTTAAGGAGCTCAACCTTGTCGAGCGATCTAAAGGCCGTCACAGTACAAGGTACGAATTTTAGTCAGGTCAGACGGATCTGAAGGAAGAATTGTATAGCTGTTCACAACCATTTGACAGGCTATCGTGTCGAAAATGAAACTTTTTCGATTACCTGACTTGCCTTGCCCCGGAAATCAAATAGCTGTCAGAAGAATAGCGGTCGTCTATTAAATTTTTTTAACTGAGAAAATTTTGGGAAGTTCGGATATGTAAACAGCGTTGAGAGGACTTCTTCAATAACATTTATTGATATTCGATTCGACACGGAAGCATATTGAATGGTTATGAATAAATATGCCGATCATGTGCATGCTAGCGTTTACTTTTCCGTTTACCAAACTCACAAAAATCTACCCTAATAGCATTGAAGACATAATCAACGGTCCCCTTACTCCCGGAGATAACAACTACAATATTCCTCCACCCTTGGTCAGTCACTGCCATATTTTAGCACAAAATCTGCCGTAAACAAAGAAAAAAGATTGCGTTTAAACCCAATATACGGTTACTTGTAAATTGGTAGCGAAGGACGCCAAGCTTACCTTGTCATAATTTACGCTTTTTCATTTTAATAAAGAACCGGGCGGTGGATGAACGAAAAGTGGATGAGATTATCAGTATTCTGGCCATGTTTTAAGGTGGACAGATTAATCATATTATTAAACGGAAGAGAATAGACAACTTTTCACATTTCAGTGGTATTTTGTGCTTTAAATTAAGTTGACCGTTTAATAATTCTATCAAAAAATCAAAACGGACACAACAAATTTGTTGTTCCTACAACCAGGCTCAAGAAAATAGATGGCTCGTTTAGACGCCAATGTATACGGATTTATAATAAACTTCCTAGCCACATTCAAGATCTAAGTCTTAATAAATTCAAATCTTTGCCACTATGCCAGAAAGCCTATTATACTGTGAAAAGCTATATTGAGGACAAAAAGGCTTGGGATTGAGCTGCTCCAAAACCAGGCTCAAGAAAATAGGTGGCTCGTTTAGACGCCAATGTATACGGATTTATAATAAACTTCCTAGCCACATTCAAGAACTAAGCCTTAATAAATTCAAATCTTTGCCACTATGCCAGAAAGCCTATTATACTGAAAGACTATATTGAGGACAAAAAGGCTTGGGATTGAGCTGCTCTAATAAATTTACACTGAACGTTGATTTTATTTTATTTTATACATACATAAACTCACGCCTTCTTCCCACGGGGGTAGGCAGAAACTTGGTAAACAGAACGCCACCTGCTACGATCCTTACATTTTATTTTATTTTGCTAACTATTTTAGATATGACTATTAACTGTAAAAAGTATTATATTATTTTAATGATCGTGAATGTGAGGACTATCCGGGTCATTTTGTCAGTTTTAATCCAGGTTTAGCAATTTAAGTAGTTTATGCGGCCTACCGAAATGTCCTTTCTTTGGTATTGTTCGTCGAATCGTTCAGCTCCTTAAGTTCTGAGTTGAGCTGCACGATTACTGACAAATGCGTGCACTGACTGGAAAGATCCGCTTAATCTGTGTGGTTCTTTCTTCAAAAGACCATTTCAGACACTAATCTACATGGTCTTCACGTGATCCGACCAATATTATGTCTGGACTGTAAAAGAGACTGTGACCTCTGAGTTTGTTGCGGCCTTTCTTCTTAGAGTAGTCATATAGGAATCGCCGACCTCATCTAGTTTAAAAAATATGATTGACGTGTAAAAGTGTTTGTACAAACCTACTTACAGAAATCAAATCATTCATCATTTATGACGTTGGCAAATCTTTCCATGATCGCAGTTTATCAGGAGAATGATGTTGCTTTATCTGCCTTCTATAAAATGTCTCGTATTTAATTTGACTTCAACGATCACAACATAAAAGTATTACTCATTAAAATGACTTTTATTAATATCATTCTGAGATAAGTAAGTTAGCTAGTTTTCATGTCTTCTCCATAGGTATCTACTTCGCTTTGGAATGGGCTTTCACTTCGTATTTCTGAGCGACTCATTGACAATTCAAAAGTACCTGAAAATGGTTTAATTGAAATACATGCTTAGAGATTTGAGTGTTTTCAGTACAAGATTCCTCGACTATTTTTGAGCAAAACAAAGTACCTAATATCTAATAAAAATCACATTTATTTCTCCTAACACCTTAAATTTCATACCATTCCTATCCCCCTGAATCGATCGCTCATAGCTTAACCAAAATCCGCCTCAGGTGAAGCAGATGTCCAAAGTTTCCTACCCTTGTCAACTCAAAATGTCATGTTTATTTTTATTTTTCTCCTTTGATGGGTAAAAAAATGTTTTGTGATTATTATTCGCGGTAGGGAATGAGGTTGCTATGTTGGAATGTTTATTTATAGATAACCCATTTTAAGTTTTTCAGGTAACCTGTTTTAAGATTTTTAGCCTAACCGGTTTTAAGATTTCGTGGCTGTTCTGATACTTATGTAAATAATAAATGATTTATTAATTATTATTTTGTTTCAATAATACTGACGTGACTGCTTCGCTGGTGTAGTGGTCATAAGTGCTACCGCTGAGCAAGTCCTGGGTTCGTTTCCCAGGTCGGGCAGTGTTATTGGATTTTTCATCTGGAATTTCTCAGTAGCAGGATTTCTGTCCGGATGATGGCAATAGGCTCGCCCCCTGCTACATCGGATTTAAAACATAACTGGTGAAATAAGGGCGTACTATATATAGGTCTGCACCTCTACACCTCTGCCTAACTATTCGGGGAATACAGGCGTGCTGTTATGGTTTTAAAATACACATTCACATGTCAAAAATAAAAATTATATAGCATGACTGATACCGTTGTACCGCGCCTTAGCTATGCGCGGCGAGGCGGGGGGCGGGAGACGAATGAGCAGCATGCACTGCCCCCCTGTCTCGTCGCGCACATACCTAAGGCGTGGTACAGTGGTATCGGTTAAGCTATACTAGATGAGGTTGGTGTTTCCAAACCAACTTCTCTGAGAAGAAATACTGAAACAAACTCAGAGGTTTATCTCTTTTGAATTCCAGAAATCATCTGAGATAGTTCAAATGCCCTTGATATGTATACATAATGAGCTTTAAAAAATTGAAGTAAAAATCCTTTTTAAAAACAAGCTTTAATTGAACTAAAAAGCACTAAATAAAAGTTACGTTAACATAAAACTTTAATATTTTCTTAGAAGCTTGCTGCTTATCTTAAAGTGTAAGAAAGACGTTCACGCCTGCCTGGGGTTACTGAATGTTCACACCGCCGGCGAGTTCTCGTTTGTCGCAGCGACAAGAGCTATCAAGGAGAGTATTCGCTCAGCAACGGTCGCTTGGCGGACAGAACACTCGCTGAGAGACTCGCGAGTAATCGCCCATCGCCGTCGCGCACTCGCTGCTCGTTGCTCGCCAGCCCGTTTTTAGTTTTAGCTCTACTCGCTTCTTGTTAATCGCCAGCGATGGGAAAAGTCCCGGTCACGTGTACTTAGTGACAGAATACGATGCTCTAAAAAACCGTTTTTTTCTTCTTCTAAAACTCGATGTATCATAGTTACTGCTATTTACTTGTAGTTGCTGACAATGACGAGTATGATGAATGATAATGATAAATGATTTTATTTCTTTCAGTAAGTTTGTAAAAAACTTTTACACGTTAATCATATTTTAAAAACTAGACCAGGTCGGTGTTTCCTATTCGACTATTTGAGGAGAAATGCCGAAACAAATTCAGAGGTCTCTTTTCAGACATAATCTTGGTCAGATCGTGTAAGGACCATGTATATTGTTGTCTGAAATAGTCTTTTGAGGAAAGAACCACACAGATAAGAGTGGACTTGTCGAGTCACGCCACGCTCGCACGCCGTGCCGTGCCACGCATTTGTCAGTAATCGTGTAGCTCAACTCAGAACTTAACGAGCTCAACGATTCGACTAACAATAACAAAGAAAATGGCGGTTGAATGCTCTTGAAGTTCTGTGGGCCTAGCACGAACGCGCTGAGCAAACATAACGATAATTCGAGCAATTAAAATACTCGTTTCAGACGTAATATTATGTCAGAAATACGTTAAATCAATCGTTTGACTTTGACAAATCGCAACGCCAACGCCACCAGGCGGCGCTCGGCAGAGCCTACAACTTAACGCTCGACCAGAAATAAAGGGGAGTTGGTCGGTGGCGGTCAAGCAGTAAACACGTTTAAAAACTGTCGCGCGTTCTGTATAATAGTGTCGTGTACTAGTGTATGATTAATTTATTCGTAAATTATAATTTGATTTGAACTGTAAACGGTTTTTCTATTGCGCAATAACCAACACTTCCCATAGTACGCCCACAGTAGGTAAAATATGGCTTCTCCGTAGACTTTATTCATTGTCTTTAGGTTAGACCTATTAACTGTGTTTGTCGCTTAAAACTAAACCGAAATTCCATAGGATTTCGATTAAATAATCAATCTAATTTACGTTACATTTGCGTCGAGCATTCATGCCAGGGCTATAACTACCTACCTGGCGCATTTTTGAAATGAAAACTTCTTTAAGCGCACTTTGTGCTCTTTCATAACAGGGAACGAAACCACTTATTAGCAAGTCACCAGATTCTCAACTCACCAAATGTATAATGAAACACAAAAAATAACAGAATAGGTACTTTATGCACAAAAAAAAACAGAATAATTACTGAACGGTCACGCTCGGGTCGGTGACGCTGAATCGGGTATACTCGGCGCTGAATCGCCTAGGTAGGTATACTCGACTTCAGACCTGAGCAGTGATCGGAATAGGTAGTATACCTAAAGTTCAAAGAACAGACACAGAAAAAGTGGAGACTTCATTACGACTAAAGTTTTTATGAAATGTGAAAATGTATGTGTATGTGTGTGTATGAAAAGCTATAAAATTGTTTTTTTTTTACCTTTATCTTGTTAGTTCTATAATTATTAAAGCTGGTATGTAAATTACATTAGCTTCCGCGCTTACTTACATCGTTCAAACGAAGATAATATTATTTTTATTTTTTGAAAACAATAAAAATCTTGCATACTCTTTTTTTGTAAACAGAAACAGGAAATGAATTCGGTAGTTGTTTTACTTTATTAATTTTAGTTGTACTTAAGTAATGTTCTGAAACCCGGAACAAATAAAATAAAAAAACCCGAAAAAATATTTTGTCGTAAGGCGTCTCCACTTTGTCTGTTCTTTTTCGAACTTTAGGTGTATTAATTCTACCTATTCCGATCACTGGTCCTGAGTTTTAGTTTTCACTTCTATCATGTGGTAATCACAAGTACACACCCTCTTAATAATTTGGGTTGAGCATTGATTAAAGAGATAATTATGTTTATCAACATGTTGTCTAGACATGACCATTGTTGGCTATTTCAGTCAATCATCTTTAGATCAAATGAAATATTTCTATTTAACTTTTTACAAGTTTCTACCCGACTGGAGCGGAGCCCAGCAACCGGGTGAAAGCCGCCATTTTCAATTTAACTTCGTTAATGACAAGGGTAATATTTTTTTAATCAAACAATAATCCATTATCAGAAAGGTGTGGTCACATTTCTGGGTGTGGTGCAGACCATCAAATTGAACAGCTTTCTCCATGGGATCCATGGGCACCGGCAAGTTTATTTTCAGGGGGGTGAATTTTCAGCTGCACGAAGCAAGCTCAACCATTTTTGAACTTCACCTCGGATATTTTAGGTCATCGTTCGTCCATTCATACAAGGAGTAACATTGTGGACTTATTTATGCAGAAAAGATTAACAATTAAGAGAATGTAGGACGCAAGAGCAATCAAGGCGAGTTCGATAATTTTTGCATCACGCCTCGAATGGGATTTGTTTTTTTTTGTCCATGCATACTGAAAGAGGAGTAACTGTGTTGATTTATATAAAGTTGCTAAAGAATTAAGATAGAGTAGGATGCAAGAGCGAGCGAAGCAAGCTCGATAATGTTAATAATAATAATAATGGCCCCGCCTAGGGCCGATTAGATTTTCGGAAATAGGAGTTCGGTACTTTGTTGACTAATGCACAAAAGCTTTAGAATTGAGAGGAAAATTTTTAGGGTCTCGCCTCGAATTGGTTAAGTTCTCTATTATTGTATTAGGCGGTTGCGGATATTTTTAGTTCTGAATGTTTTAACACCTATATTTTATTTTGACGGCAGGGGTGTGCAAGTGCACCTTTTTGCAACCCGCTCCCGGCGCCCATGTTGGGACCAACACCATAAACGCGAAAAAAATATCAACGTTCCCATACAAAACTCCACCCAAATGTATGGGGGGTGTGTTATATATGGCATAATAACGGATAGTATAATATGACTTGAAATAACGTTCACATGATATAATTTTCACATGCTCTAAAAAAAATAACCTTACTTCACGTGATCTAATGTTATATTTCATATAACCTTGTTTTGCTACAATAACATTTAATATAACGTTCATTTCTTATAATTTTCAATTTTGTATAATGCTCTTTTTGTATAACGTTCAGTTGACCTAATTTTCATATTTACTCATTTTAAGTCAAAATTGTGTAATGAATAAGTAAATATTAGGAATCATACTGTTCCGCCAAGCACCAGATCTCCTCTATTGTTGGTACAATAGAGGAGATCTGGCGCTCGGCGACCGCTGCCGAGGCACGCTCGCTTCGCTCGCTCGCCTTCGCACGATAAGGGTTACTGTTCTAACCTAACCTAACCCAAATGATTCAATAACAGTAGATGGTATCTGTCGCTGGTCAGGACCAGTTTTTGCAAAAATATACAAAACAGAGTACGTTTCTTAATTATATTAAACATTACTTATATATTTTGAATGTTGAATAGTACCTGAACATTATACTAATTGAATATTCATTCAAATGTGCATTATAGAAAATGTTCATTAAACTATATAAAATTAGGTAAAATGAAATTATATCAATAATTGATTATATAATTTCATAGTTATATAAAAAAAGTATATTAAATGATATTAGGTCATATGATCATTAGAACTTTTGTTATTATTTCAAACGTTACACACCCATGTTGGTATGGGACGGCTGATTATTTTTTCGCGATTACAATGTTGGTCGGATGGAAGAAGCTGTATAACTACTACAAATTGAACCATAATCTACAGGTTGCAATATCTTCCTAATTAAGGGAAAAAATACCACTAACAGTTCTGCCCTCCCTCACATAGAAATTGCGTGATCATTAGTCGTAAGCTTGACCGTGACGTCACATGTTCGTTAAGCCAACTGACCTTTGCGTGTTAATAAATCTAATAATCTTTGTTATATCTACTCGGTTACTGTTAATGAGCCTCCTTTATGTTACTTTCATTAATATATGAAGAAATGTACGGGGGACGTACGTGGATAGACTAATTAATTTATTTTTCCATATTACATAAGTTATTGTTATGTGTTCTAAGAATTTTCATAAGTTAGCTATTATAATGAATATAAAAAAATATTTGTTGTATCAGTACAGTGTAGGTATGTACATGTAGCTTACTTACATTTGACAGAATTTGCGAAAGATCAAAATAATGATATGACATAATTATCAAAGTGCTCTGAGGCCTAATGGTTAAAGCCCTGCCTCTCATGCACGAGGCATACATAAACTCATACATTTCTCCCTTGGGATGGATAAACACAATTATAGTACTCACATTTTTAATCTGTCATTTAACATGAACATCTTAATAATAAATGATTTATTATGTTTTTATAAAATTATTTAAAAATGTAAACAATTGTGTATCAAAATAAAATAAAGAGAATAATTACAAATTTAACTACAAAATCGATTTTTTGATGTTTGTTAAGCCTATTCGATTTCTATAACTATAACACGTTCAGTGGTTGTCCTAGCCGTAGTCTCCGTCGTTGCTGCGGTCCGAATTCTCGTAACTACTAGGCCTGTAACTAAAAATTAAAATAGGTATCAAGCTTTTGTCTAGGAATCTGGTTAAAGGCTCGTACACACTGGCGCGACGCGACGCCCGACACAAAGGCACCGCGCGATGAGCGGCGCCTTTGTGTAGCGCTGTCGCGTCGCGCCTGTCTGTGGGAGCCTTAATTCTCTCCCTCTTATTCTCTAGGTTTGACACAACAAGCTTCATTTTTATTATAATTTCAGGCGAAAAACGTTTATTGCTGGATATAGGCCTCCCCCAAGCTTCGCCACATCGACAGGTCCCGTGCTACTCCCAACCAACGGAAAAAAGTCAGGAAGTTAAAAGTGCTTATTGCCCTGGGTATGCCGAATGCAGCGCGTTAGCAAAGCGCAAAGCGTTTCGTATTTTCCACAACAATTTTTAATAGGATTGACATAAGCTTTTCGGTAGTTTATGTTAATCCAATAAATTTTCGACTTTTTCATTATCTTTATCGCTGATTATTAACATATAGTCCTCCAGACCGTATTTCGGCCATGGCGGCCAATCTCAACGGAAACTAGCCTCCGGCGCGGGAGATATTATAGTGCACAAGTGTGTCTGCACACAGATGCACTCTCTCTTCCTTCACTTTCATAATCCGATGGGACGGCAATCCGACACGACCGGAGAGAGATCAGGCGCAGGACGTTAACCTTTTTTTTTTTTTTTGGGTGGGAAATCATCAAATGACCTCTCCCGCTCTGGGCGGAGCGGAAGGGCGTGTCAGACTCTTACTGACTAAAACCCACCCGTGTTCCTTCAGTTGCCTGTGCGCCAGGGCCACGGTAACTCTTTCGAACAATCCGCAGCCCCGGCAGGCATCGGTCCTATGGGACCCCGTCAATTTTGCTGACGTCTCTTTGAGGCGCGCGTGGAACACGACGCGCCGTCGACCCGGGCCTGGTCCTTACCGGACGGCGAGCTGCCCATTGCTCGCCGTCCGCAAGCCCGCGCCTGCGGTGGCCGGGAGTCGGCAATCGACTCCCGACGCCCAGGGTGTCCTGTGGCGACTAGGGGCGCGAGGGCGCAGTGATTGCCTCTCCCTCTCGCGCTCCGCCTCCTCCTTCGCGAGCATTACTGCTTCGCAGAAGGAGGTGACGGCTTCCCATTCCCTCTCGCTCCGTACCATGGCCTGAACCAGGGCCGGACGCGAGAGGTCGCCGCCGCCGATTGCCGCCACGAGGAAACGGCGGTGCTTCGCCCAAGCCGGGCAGACCTCCACCGTAGGACCTTAACCTTAACGTGCTTTTCGAGGCACGGGGGTATCACACCGCCAACTTCCGAACTCCGGGTTGTTACTAAGAAATTCCTAATGGAAAAACCTAATAACACTTTAACCGGACCTGGGAATCGAACCCAGGACTCCACGCTCAACAGTTGCACTTGCAACCACGAGACCAACGGGGCAGTTGGTTGGGGTTAGTATACATGCATAAGTACCCAAACGCAAATGCGCTTAAAGGTTACCGGATGATTTGGGGTTTGCTTCAAACTACAAAATAGAACAAACAGGCAGGTTATTGGAAGAAGCAATTTTTTCATAAAAACTGTATTCTTAAATAATACAGCTTAAGTGTATAGTTGGTAGAATCACAGCGTTAACAGAAATGTGTGATCATCAGAGATTGGATTTTCGGATGCATATTCATCTTAAGTTGAGATGTTGGCTAATATGGAATGCGCTTTTGTATCGAAAACATGCGGCTAACGTCAGATTTCTGTGACCAAACCAGACCAAATCATAGCGATCGAAAGGTTGTGATTAAAGTTGTTGTAGCCGAAGTAATATTTACGCCCAATCAGGATATAGTAAGTACATATTTAATTTTATATAAATAATTATTTTAATTTATGTTTTTTTTTTGTTTTAACCAACTCACATCACCACTCCTCTTACACCCTATATACACATATTTGCATCGGGGGTTGAAAAATTTATTTTAAATAAATATGCATCCGATTTTTTTACAAAAAAAAAATATAATTTTGCTAAAAATTTACTTTAGGTAAATATGCATCCGAATATCCGATCTCTGGTGATCATATTTAAGGATGTGGTACAGACTATCAAACTGAATCACACACATACTACATCTACTACATCTTTGAATACCCTGCCTAGCCTATTGGGGATTGTTATGCGTGATGTTATGCTATTTAATCTTTCAATTTAAAATAAGTACGTATTAAATATCAAGCAATCTAATTTAGAAGTTCTGATTAGATCTTAAAAGATTTCATACTAAATTAACCGTGTAATCCGTTGCTTTTACCAAAATTACGACCTTAAATTATTTACTAAATAAGGTTTTAGATTAGAATCTAGACCTTTCAAAATGATTCACGAAACGTTATAATTAAGTCATAATAGTATTATAATTTTCGCTTCAATATAATTACAATTAGGTACCTACATAATAAAGCTATAACATCTACTCATTGTAGTAGAAAAAAGCCTTGACTTGGTTTTTGGACAAAATGGGAATTTTAAAAATTGCTGGCACAAGCTCCCAAAACTAGATTAATGACGAAATTATATTCGACCCACAGAAAATTTTACAAAAACAAATTGCTGAAATTATAGCTGATGCGAGCTACACACCTCCATCTAACACCGCGCGGTTTGACTGTACACATTTTATTGTTCCGCGTTATTATAATTTAGAGATATCTTGCAAATTTATGGAAATAAAGATACATTGTATTCACTGCCCACAAAATTGTAGTTATAAAGACATCGACAGGATATCAAAATCAAATTAAATTTTATTTCATAATTTAAAAGTCTTAAAATAATAATAATATGTATAAGTACGAGTATATAAAAAGGGGAGGGGAAAAAATTAAAAAAAAGGTCATCAAAAAATTCGTCCACATCGTTATCAACAGGAAAAGTGCCGAAAAGGCTGAGAGTACTGTCACGTTGTATGGCAATGCTGATTCTTTGGCCAAAAAATAGGCCAGCCCTCTGGTCACGTGAAGAATTGACTAACCGCTTGGCAATATCTCGAATAGCTAAGTAGGCATTCGAACCCTATGGCCCTAGAGTTACAACCCCAGACTGTTCGAACATAAGTTCCAAAAAGATTGGAATATTTGCGCCATTTGTGGTTTTCCGTATCTGGAGCAGCCGCCACAGTGGTGCCCAAAAGGCTGAGAGTACTGTCACGTTGTATGGCAATGCTCATTCTTTGGCCAAAAAATAGGCCAGCCCTCTGGTCACGTGAAGAATTGACTAACCGCTTGGCAATATCTCGAAAAGCTAAGTAGGCATTCGAACCCTATGGCCCTAGAGTTACAACCCCAGACTGTTCGAACATAAGTTCCAAAATGATTGGAATATTTGCGCCATTTGTGGTTTTCCGTATCTGGAGCAGCCGCCACAGAGGTGCCCAAAAGGCTGAGAGTACTGTCACGTTGTATGGCAATGCTCATTCTTTGGCCAAAAAATAGGCCAGCCCTCTGGTCACGTGAAGAGTTGACTAACCGCTTGGCAATATCTCGAAAAGCTAAGTAGGTATTTGAACCCTATGGCCCTAGAGTTACAACCCCAGACTGTTCGAACATAAGTTCCAAAAAGATTGGAATATTTGCGCCATTTATGGTTTTCCGTATCTGGAGCAGCCGCCACAGAGCCCGCCGTGCTAGGAAGATGGATGGATGGCGCAAGAGTGTTGACACATGATTATGTCTTCAAATCATTAGATTTGTTTTTAACCAAAATAATTACTATTAAATTTAGACACATACCAAATTAGTGTCGTGACAAAAAATCTCTTAAATAAAAATTCAAAATAGTTAAATCAATGTATACTGGATGATTAATCAAGGGGTCAATTTTATTCTGAAATTCAAATTTGACGCAGTGGTCCCTTTTTAATTTTTTTGTTTTCGGGGTGAATCCTTCATAAGGCACCCGACCTCCGGGGAGAGTGGTCGGGGAGTGTGGGATTTTTACCTCACTAAAACCACCCCGGTGATCACCATCAGCACATAGATGGGGTCTCGGTTCCTCTTAAAAGACCAACTCCGGAACCCCCCTTGTGCAATGCCTGCAAAGTACATCCCTAGGGAGACTGTAAAGGGGCCTCCCCTAAGCCTTGCTATGCACGGCAGCTCGTGACCACTGTGCCACCGTCTTCCCTGAGTGGACAAAGTCCCCACTAAGTGCGCCCGCGACCCCAAAGGACGCAGTGGTCCCTAAGGAAAAACTCTACCTTCAGAGGTAGAGTTTTTTCTCAGGTCTGAAACTATCAGTAGTTGCAGACCTTTTCACACTGTCCCTAAACACCCTTACATAATTGACTACCGCGCCTTATATTTTGCTGAACCTTATGATCAGCACAGAAAATTACAATAATTATAACATCATAGCAAGCCTGTAATCACCGAAGGGTTAGGCAGAGGTGTAACTGTAGTATATCCACATTTGGCCAGTTATGTCCCATTTATCAGGGGGCAAACCTATTGCCATCAACCAGGCACAAATCCAGACTCTGGGCAGTAGTACGGAGTCTGGATTTGTGCCCGGCTGAATTTATCAGTAGTAGTACTACTACATGCAAAAACCCAATAACACGACCTGGGAATCGAACCCAGGTCCTCGTGCTCAGGAGTAGCTCTTGCAACCACTAGACCAACACTAAATCCTACTTATATAATATTAATATATAATATAAGTATATAATATTATATTATATTATAAATGTGAAAGTTTGTATGTTTGGATGTTTGTTAGGTCTCGTTTACGGAGACGCGGAGAGTCGCGCGTCGCGTGCGGCGTGGCGTCTGTCTTTCACCTTCTCCGTAAACGCTCTCATATAACGTCATATGTTTAGAATTGAATGCAGGCCGCGCCGCCAAACGCGATGCGCGACGCTCCACGTCTCCGTAAACGCAGCCTTACTCAATCACGCATAAACGGCTGGATGGTTTTGGATGAAATTTATTTTTGATAGTTGATAACCTGGATTACTCGTAACACATCGCTAATTTGGAGAAACAACGACGTAAATGTAATTTTTCCCAAAATCAGTTGTCAATATATATTGTGCTCGAAAAAAATTTCAGAGGAGCAGAGGCGTGAAATATTTAATATGGTTATGGGATTTATCAACATTTCAGAACGAGACGGTAGCAGATTACAAAAAAAAAAACGACTTTAAATCACTCTCCTGTAAAATTTTAAAAGCAATAGTTACGTCGATGTTTCTCCAAATGAGCGACATAGGATTTTTATCCCGGTATTACGTTCCCGTAAGATAATTTCCAATCTACACGCGGGCGAAGCCGCGGGCAAAAGCTAGTATTGCAATATATAATTATGTATATTTACCCGTTCGTTTACTTCCTGCATTATGGGTTATCGAAGGCACTAGCACTTTCTCCTGTATAATTCTCCATACATGTTGGAAAGCCTCCTGAAACACAACATAAACACAGGTACATACTTAAATATTATACAGGGTTAAATTTAATTAACTAGCGAAACTTCACAAATGTCATTAAAAAAAAAAATTTTTTCTCCGACCTCTTTTCGTGACACTTCATGAAAAGAGGTAGGTAAGTGTCGGAGTATTTTCTTAAACAGAGATTTCTAATCTACTTGAAATATCTGTTTAAAAAAATTATTTTGTATAGACTTAACAGATGTGATTGGTATCGCTGACTAAACACGTTAAAAAAAACCTGATTCAAACTCATACTTAGTACAGTACTCTTACGGACTAGGTCGTTGATCCAAAAAAAACATGAAACCTGTTTTGTATTTGTTCTACCTTGTTTGGATATAATAATAATAGTAATTTATTTCTCTCAAAAAGGTACAATTTTGGTACATAGTATCTAAGTTACAGGCAGATTCAAACCTTTGTGAGAGCTGGAGCCTATACTGGGTTCGGGACCTGTATGACAGATCTCCAGGCTCATACCCTTAAAATTACAATATTAAATTGCACTGGAATTGTAATGGATACCCATAACGTCTATGTAGTTTCACGAACTAAAATTTGACCTTGTATATAGTTATATTTGTTTAATATATATAATAAAAAAGAACATGGAGTTTACCTGATGTAACCTGAAGGAAAAAGGCCTTAACGTTCTTCCCACTACCGGGATAGAGAGGAAGAAAAATGGTGGCGATAAAATTAGATTCTCAAAACCGATATCAGCCGGTCTATACGGAAACAATCTCAACGTGTAACCTTAGCTGAAGTGAGCTGTCAATAAAGTATAGATTCCTAGCATCTGAAGTGGAATGACGGCTCGTTTTAAGGCCTACAATTTGAATTTGGCCTTACTTCTTAGCCACGACATCACCGCTCGCGCGACCTGCGTCTTGCGTCTGCGACCGCGGCGAGAAAAAATGTTAGAAATGATTTAGAGCGTGCCAAGACATTGGGCTGTGCGTCATGCGACTGGCGTCGCCATATCACGACCCATCAGTGGCGGCTGCACCTGTGAGCGCGTTGAAAAAAACAAAATTATTTATTCAACACGCTCGACTCTGAATTCTTCCGTCGCACTCGCCGGTGACGTGCCACTCTGAGTAGTCTGAATCGTGGCCACCGCGCTGTGAGCTATTACTTTTGTTTACATCGCACGCCTCTCCGCTCCCCGCCGGCCGCGGTCGCTCGAGTGTTTCCGCGCCGCAAGACGCACCGCAAGTCGCACCGCTGCGAATCGTGAGGCCTCTGCCTCGAATCTTGCGGGCAGCGCAGCGGGGCGGCGGCGGTGGCGGCGCGGGAGCGGCAGGATGTAATGCGTGAAATCAAATGGACTGGCCCTCGAAAACAGCGGCGCGGCAGCGGCGTGGGGGCGGGCAACGAGCGGTTCACTCCAGTCGAGCGGTGACCGCCCGCGCATGTGCATTGCAGTGTTGTGAATTTTTTTTTTTGTGACGTCTCGAAATGTCCCCGGACGTGCTAGAGCAAATAATTTCAGCAATTTTTGAGAGGACACCGATATGGAACAGCAAAGATGTGAACAATAAAAATAGAAGGGTAATTAACCAGTTATGGGAAGAAATTAAAAACGAACTGAATATTGAATATTCTACACTCATTCTGGTGTAGTCGTAGAATTTGTCAGGACATTGTCTCTGTTCTTCATAATTTCGATAAAACTCGCCTTTTCTTTTCCTTGCCCTATAGTAGGGATTCACTTCTTCTTTTGCCCACAATAAATCGAGCGTTAGGAATAAATTTGAATCAAAAAGATGTTGTCGCTGTTGTTCAGACATTTCGTTCGCGAATAAAAACAAATATCTCAACGACACAACCACGACCACAACACTACGTCGCTATAGTGCCGCGCGATCTGCCCGTTGGTTTCGAGAACGGGTCTGCGTTGCCCGCCCCGCTCCCGCGCCGCCGCCGCTGCCGCCCCGCTGCCCGCAAGATTCGAGGCAGAGGCCTAACACGCTCTAAATCATTTCTTACATTTGTTCTCGCCGCGGTCGCAGATGCAAGACGCAGATCGTGCGAGCGGTGATGTCGTGGCTAAGGGGGTAAGGCGGAAGCATCAGGGTAGACCGCGAAATTCAAATTTTGTTACGTTTTTTGTAATTTGCATGTCAGTATCAGGTTGTATGTTGATCTAAATTTGATTCGCGGCTGTAACAAATATTTATCTATAGAATTATAATCATCAAAAACAACAATACATTTCTTTATGTTTATACTACCCAATTGAATGACTATTTCATGAAATCATGACCTTTGAAGCCAATTCTAACTTAAGAAGTTATTTTGCTAATCCTAATGATCATAAATTCTGTCAATACATATTTGTTGTTGCCGCGAATCATATTTTGATCAAAATACAACCTGGCCTGTAAATTGCAAAAAACGTAAGAATTTTTGGCATTTCGCGGGCTACCTTAGCGCTTCCCCCTTAAGCTCACGTCACTCGAGATTTCACGGTAAGATTTTTACAGAATAGGCCTACAGATTATAAATGTTTAGAGATTTACGACAGACTAAAATATGAATAGTTTTATAATAAATTATTTCTAAATAATAACAACTACATCATTTAGTTATGCGTAACACACAAGTACTTTAATCAAAAATGACGAACGGTTATATTCCGGTGTCTTCCAATTATCCTATCTGGACTTAAACTGATATATTTTACATTTGAACCATATTGTACTATTACAAGTTGATCCTGCTAAGTTCTTTTCTCGAAGCCAATGAAAAATTAGATCACAGCCACCTCGATTCATCATTCCCTCGAATCTCGTAAGTCTTTTGTCTCAGAAAGTGATAACCCGGCCGGGAATCTCGGAGCGAGCTCTGCAATCCCTAACATTCCCTTCCCGTTCACCCCTCGTCATTTCGCAGACAACTCCGAACAACATGCGGAAATATCAGATAGGTATGTTAAGCCGGGATACAAGCTGCGTACATATTTTGTGACATTTCATCGGAAAATATTCCGTGACTTAACTATGGTACTACAAGTATTCACACTTGAGAAGCATCTGTTCAAAAAGTCGTATTTCACTTTCCACCTTTTTTTTTGGCATAAAAGCCCATCAATTGAGCCTAAAAACTTGTTCAAAAGGAGTGTATTTCCCGTAAAATAAAATCCAGCAAAGTAGGATTCCTTTCAAAACAGATGTATTTCTGCATTAAAATGTTCTATTAGATTGTTTTAAACAGAACAGACATATTTCTTCTTCTTATTCCTTCTTTTTTTCTTGATTTTTTTTCTCTATGCATGGCCATAGTTTCTTGCCAGAAGACCGCTTATTCGGAAGAATTGAAAAATATATTAGAAAAAACCTATTATTACACACAGGACATGAACACACACAGAAATACACAGTACATAGAAATCATATAGAAATATAGAAAAGTTCATAACATTGTTCTGATTGGACACTCAAAGATATAAAAAAGTTAGAGCTAAATTACAAACTTGTCCGATCATTAAGTCGTATTTCTGAACTAAAGCTACATAAAAAAAAAGTTCTGGTGTATCTTTTTAAAATTAAAAAGAATGCGTATTATCATAATTGTAATCTTAATCCTCACATGAACTTACATTTAAATATATTTTAGGATTTTCATAATAGGAACACAATTATAGATTTTTTGTTTTTGTAAATTTCGTTTATCATAGAAATACGACCTTTAGAACAGATGCTCCCCACTTTACTGTCTGTGGACGTTGTCATGACTTTGTCTGTGTATACTCATTTTGTTACTATTGACGTGCGGCCTACGGTAGCCGCACGTAAGTAGTATCACAAAACCAGTATAAGCCGATCTCTTATTCTATTGCAAGTCCGAACTACGCTAGGCCAGCAGCTCAAGGTCAAACAGCTGCCACCAACGACGTCCGGTAGACTGCACTAGCCACACTAAATGTTGACTTTACATACATGCATACATAAACTCAAACTCAGACTCAAAGCATTTTTTTCAATTAAACCATTTACAGGCACTTTTGAATTGTCAAAGAGTCGGTCAGTTAGTCAGAAAGTTGAAGCTAGTTGCCCATTCCAAAACGTAAATCTCCATGGAGAAGAACGGGCAAGAAACTCCAAGGACACTCTTTTTAAATCAAGATATTACAAAATCTTAGGTACATTATTCTCGTTGCTCCTATAAGTGAGAACAATCAAAAAAATAAAAATATTAAGAAACAATTCAAAATATAAGATTAATAATAAAAATAAGCCGTGGCAGTGAAGAGATGACCAGTCTCAACTGACGGCACTGATTCACCAACGTGACGCATGGATCAGCACCATCCAGCTTAACCATTTTGTAAGGAACCGAATGATCCAACACACGCCCCACCAACAGTGAGACATTTAAGTGAGCATGACATAGTCTCAACTGCCATGCTTTCAAGTCAACATACATAATAATGATATAATAAACGAATCCATGGTACACACATTTACAAAATTGAAAAAATGCTTCTAAATTATACAAAACTATAGTTTGATATGTATCTGAACGATGAATAAAATTTTACTACATAAAAGAAAAGACAGTAATTAAAATATCTATTGGAGTATTATTAATTAGTATTTATTAATATTAATTATTAATATTAATAAATGTATTCAATAATAAAACATACTTTATAAAAATAAACAAACATTAAGTTCGTAATGTCAGAAAAAATAAAAGGGAAAATAAGAAAGAAGAATCTCTTTCAAACATTCAAATTTTAACTAGTGCGCCCAAGTGGCTGTGGAGCAGGACCATCATTAAGCCAAGCATTTTTATCTACGTTATAATCATTGAACTTATAATATGCTTGTCTACATAGTTTGAGTTCAAACTCACGCTTTCTTCCCATGGGGGTAGGCAGAAACTACAGAACGCCACCTGCTACGATCCTTACATACTCCTTTTGCCTCGTTAACGTTCATATATCTGATCATACACGCACGTCGGTTGCGAGCACTACGCACCCGATCTTTCTGAAGAACATCACCAATAAGGTCACTATATGTCCTCCTAGGGCGTCCCTCACATCTGCCTTGTAAATAACTTTTGTTAGTCGCCTTTCATTCATCCCTCAACATGACCGAACCATCTACGCATACTCTTTTCAATAATTGTTGTCAAGTGAATTGCCGTCGGAATTGAAGTTGGGCACTGAGGTGGCCACTTCCGGTGACGGCCTCTGCGATCTTTTTGCGCGTCATTTTTCGTCGACATTTATTCAATCGGGCGCCTGCCACTCTGACCATCGCTTTGATGATAAGCAGATTTACTCTTGCAATACGTTGGGCAGCGTTGCTTTCTTGGAAAAAGACGTGATCAGAGCCCTAAGAAAGCTTAATGCATGCAAAAGTGCAGGTCCAGACGGTCTACCACCTATATTTGTCAAAAAATGTGCAGTCAGTCTATCTCTTCCACTCAAAATAATATTCAATCACTCTATTAAAACTTCTTAATTTCCTGATAAGTGGAAGTTAGCACATGTAGTGCCCGTCTTTAGAAAAGGGGAGGCTGATAACGTAAGGAATTACCGGCCTATCTCTATTTTGTCTATATTTTCAAAAGTTTTCGACTCTCTTTTGTGTCCTATTTTAACCACTCATTCCTAAATAGAGACAGCTCCACAATAACATGGTTTTTGCGCTCAAAAATCCACGACGACCAACTTAGTTCTTTATGTTAATGACCTTTGCAAATTAGTAGACTCACGCAAGCAAGTCGACTCTATTTACACTGACTTCAGCAGTGCGTTTGACAAAGTAGACCACAAAATATTCTTGCAAAAGCTGTCAAACTTGCATATTTGGTCAACTTTGGCTGTGGTTTAAATCTTATCTGACTGACAGAAAACAGAGAGTTGTAGTAAAGGGCCACCAGTCTCTACCTTACCCTTCAACATCCGGTGTCCCACAAGGTTCCAATTTGGGCCCAATACTGTTTATTATATTCGTAAACGATATAGCAATCAGTATCAAACACAGTACCTGTTCCATCTTCGCAGATGACTTTAAACTATATCGGGTTAGTGACACAAGTACAGACATTGCCCTACACCAGGAAGATCTCAACTCTGTACATAGTTGGTGTACAAAAAATTACATGTTTCTTAATGCTGATATGTGTTACCATATAACATTCACAAAAAAACACCTTACGCTTACTTCTTCATATTCGCTCAACGGAAGAGTATTTCTAAAAGTCGACAAAGCCGAGACTTATGTGTTCTCCTTGACAGTAAGCTTACCTTCATACCTCACATTGACTCTATTGTTTCTAGGGCTGCTAAAACACTTGGTTTCATAAAAAGAACCTGTTATGACATCAAAACTGTCCAAACCTTAACAGTAATCTATAATTCACTTGTACGAAATGTTTTGGAATACGCCTCACCTGTCTGGAATCCAATTTATGGTACACATGTGAAGCACATAGAACGGGTCCAGAAAAGCTTTACACGTTATCTGCGATACAAATCCGATAGCTTTCCTCTGGGCGCTGATTACTCGCAAAGGCTAAGTCACTTCAAAATGATAACTTTAAAACACCCTGAACGCATCCTAGATGGTGTTCACTCCATGCCCAACAAGAACTAACCTCGGACATTCGGCACCCATGAACAGGTTGATGAGGACGTACAATGTGCTCCATAAACGTTCCAATAGCATTAACATCTTCGCCAGCAACCTGTCGCAATTTCGCAAACAATTGTTACTGACCCACAGTGACCATAGTTAATATCTATATTATTAATATTATTACTTACTTATTTATTATTTGTTAATAATTGTGTTATTCTTTAGAGCAACAAAATAGATTAGGTTATAATTTTCTTTTTCTACTTTAAAATTTTGTTTTCATATACATAGGTTTTTTTTTAGCCTATATGGACTCTATGTAATATTGTAAAACTTGAAATATGTAAATGCTGTGCACCCTTGTAAGTGACAAATTCACTCTAGGTCTTTAGTTTAATTATTACAGTACCCCAAAAATGTATTAGTGAATAAGTCGTTGGAGTGCCATAATTAAATAAATAAATAAATTGTTGTCACTACATCTTCCTTTAAACCGCACCGTTGCCTTATAGCATCATTCCTCAGCCAACGTGGACTTTGCTTCTGTAATCTGTGAGAATTGGTTTTTCCACGCGTACTTGTCATGGTTACTTCCCTATGGTACAATCACGTAGATTTCGAAGACCCGCATATATTTCACTTTTTGTTTTTAGTACTGAAACAACTTGAGATGCTTTTTACAAATTAATTTTACAAAACAGTTTCAGAAGGGGACTGTTATGACAATGAGTTTAAGACTTTGTGTAAGCTGGTTCTCAACTGACCTATACAGGGTCAAATTAAATTAGCTAGCGTAACTCCGCAGACGTGATGGGTATCGATATCTAAACACGATAAAATTAAAATTAAAAAGATTTGATGATTGTTTTTAGGAGTCATCGTACGCTGTTAGTGTTTTTACATGAAGTACGAGTATGACTCGAAAAAAATATGTTTTATCATGTTTAGATATCGATACCAATCGTTTGTGAAGTTTATACAAAAAAAAACTGACATTTCAAGATACTTACTTGAATTAAATACACTGAAGGCGGCCAATGACCCCACAAAAATCGTCTATTTATTTTTGTTTTATCATGTTTAGATACCGATACCCAACATGCCTGCAGAGTTTCGGTAGCTAATTTAATTTGACCCTGTATACATATAGACCCAGTAAAAAGACTGAAGAAATAAAGTAGACCGCACGTCAGTGGTAACACTTTGACCTTAAGGGGGAAGCGCCAGGGTAGCCCGCAAAATTCAAATTTTCTGACGTTTTTTTGCAATTTGCAAGTCAGTATCAGGTTGTATGTTGATAATCGTAACAAATATGTATTTATAGAATGACTAGCTTTTGCCCGCGCCTTCGCTGGTATTAATTTAGAATTTGACAATCAATTCGGGTTGTCCGGGGAGTTATAGTTAGGGGGATGTAAAACCGGTCTATCTACACTCTTAGGTACTTAAATAAAAAATAAAAAGCTCTTAACACACCACTAAAGTAATAATAATAATATAATAATATAATTCAATCATGATTCGAAAGACACGTGGCACTATCTATTATCATAAGAACGTTATTGTTGTTTTCCTCGGGAACAGTACTTTTCTTCGGGATAAAAGGTACTCTATGTCCGTTTCTGTAGACCTGACAACATATTTGCAAAATTTCAGGATGATCGGTTCAGTGGTTTAGGCGTGAAAAGGTAACAAACAAACAATCTTACTTTCGCATTTATAATATTAGTTAGGATTAGAATAATCACAAAAATCATCAAAACATCTCTACAAGTTCATATTACCCTACTGAACGACTATTTCATGAAATTTTGACATTTGAGGCCAATTCTAACTTAGAGTTGTATTGCTGATTCTAATGATAATAATTCTGTTAAGCCATATTTGTTACGGTCGCGAATCATATTTTAATCAACATATAACCTGAAACTGACCTGCAAATTGCAAAAAACGTAAGTAAATTTGAATTTCGCGGGGTACCTTAGCGCATCCCCCTTAAGGTCAAAGACCAATGACGTGCGGCCTACTTTATTTAAGAGGGCAGCTTATACTGTTTTTTTTTTAAGTGACGGGCTACTGTAGGTGCACCTAAAGGCTCTTTAAAAGCGATCATTAACCAATAACTTAAGTTAAAATAACAACATGGATTCCTTCGTCAGTACATTTTATTTTAGGAAAATGTTTTTTTGGCTTCATGTGTTTTTTTCGTTTTTCTTTCATTTATGTACTCTCTGCGGCTGTAAGTTACAAAAAGGAGAATTAATAATAGATTATAAAGTATGGGGTTTCCTGCAAGGAGACTTACTTGCGCAATCCGAGAAGTTCGATAACAATAATCAGAATAAATTAATGTACCCTGCATTCGGAAAGTTGGCGACGCACAGTGGGCTGAAAATTGAGTTTCATAGACATAGGATTATTTTTTCGAACTAGTAGTTTTTTTTAATTAGACACGCTTAAAAAAACTTGACCTTGACACACTTGATATGACGTCATAGAACATAGTGGAAGATACACTTTTGTTTTATTTTCGAAAAACTTGTATGTAGATGATCATAAAATGATTAATGTCTCGGCAATCGATTGCGTGCGCAAATATTTGCTTTCACACAGTTATTTTCCTATTTTTTTGTAAATTTTTGATGTATTTCACTTCAATGAAGCATGCGTGATATCAGAGAAAAATATGTTTTTCATTATTAACTTTATTTCTTCTTATTAAGACGGTTATATATGGGTTTAGTTACTCATTTGAATAATTTAACAGAGAAATCACAGCACAATAGCCTAGACCATCACAAGCGACTTTTTGTCTAATCAATTTTAAAAATAGCATGCAATGAGCAGCTTAAAATTAAAAGATATAATATTTCCTAAATTTGTTGACAACATATACGTCATTTTATCAGTAACTGACCCTTTTAGCCTGTAATAATTACAGATAATTTTAATTAATAGTTAATTAATAATAAGTAAGTACCTAATGTGGTCACTCAGTAACTTATTATTATAATAAGGGTCGTTAGGCTAGTCGCTAATCATTCTCTAGAGTAAGAACCTATAAGGTCATTATGCAGGTGCCTAACGAGTTATTATAATTTGGGTTTATCTACATAGTTCACTATAGATAAATGGTATTTAAAGGATAGTTTCGGAAACAATTATTTAGTTCACATTGATACTTTCTTGCGTTAACAGTGAAATTGCATTTGCAAAAAAAATTTAATTTTGTTACTTACCTCGATTTATTCATGATTTTGAAAACATCGGGAAAGTACAGTGACAGCCTTGCATTATTTAATTCTGTGGTTTCTCGTTTTAACTTAAATCTCTCCGATGAAGATAGCCTAACTTTATAGAATATTGCCGAAGGTTTACACAAACCATTATGAGGAAGTGGAAGCAATCCTCTAGAAAACTGGATTGCTTTTTGAAGGAACACGAAAACTGGCTCCAGTCTAATATTGATTGGCCTAGTTGTGTAGAAGTACCTGTAGCCTCAGATGTTGTGGTTTCAGAATCAAATACCATATCCATGTTTCCTCAACTTTCTACATCAATATCAATCGGAACGATAACAAAAAGAAAAATGTATGAATATATGAATAAAACTCATAAACCATTTGAAAATCTGGGGAGGAAGCAGAAAAGGAGGAGAACTGAAAGCCAAGAAAATCACGAGTGCAGTGAGTTAGCACACGCTACTATCATAAAGATGAGACAAAAAGGTCACCAGAATATCGTTTCAGCAACCGAATTTATGTTGAAAAAACCAGAAGCTGCTGATAAATTCAATAATTTTGTGCATAAATCATCTGCCAAGGAAGTTTTTACACCCGAGAAGGCACTTGGTTTATTTCTATCGTTAAGATTGTCTGGTGCCAATATAAAACATTGAGGTAAACAACCATACGTGCAGGTATAAAAGACTTGTACCAATCCTACTACAAAGTTCAACATGCGAACTCGGATCGGAAAATCAGAGAAATGCGGATCTTTTGGATAACCTGCACGAACCCGATATTGAATTTTGCGATAGATCTCAGTTAGATTCCGAATCTGAACCGGAATCAGAATGTAGTGATTGTGACTAGCTATTTAGGATTTCAATTAATTTTCGTTACTAACTTGTTTACAATTTTTATATTTTGTTAATAGTTATTAAGATTAAGATTGTTATTAATCAGTAATATTTTATTTTAAGAATGTATTAGCCCCTAGGTTTGACGACTCTGTATCTTCTGATTCTAGTGAATGATTAGCGACCAGCCTAACGACCCTTATTATAATAATAAGTTACTGAGTGACCAAATTAGGTACTTGCTTATTACTGATTAATTAAAATTAATTATCTATAATTGTTATAGGCCAAAAGGGTCAGTTACTGATAAAATGACGTATCTGTTGTCAACAAATTAAGGAAATATTATATCTTTTCATTTTAAGCTGCTCATTGCCTGCTACTTTTAAAATTGATTAGAAAAAAAAAGCCGCTTGTGATGGCCTAGGCTATTGTGCTGTGATTTCTGTTATATTATTCAAATTAGTAACTAAACCCTTGTATAACCGTCTTAATAAGAAAAATAAAATTAACAATGAAACATTATTTTTCTCTGATAACGCCCATGCCCTATTGTAGTGAAATACATCAAAAATTTACAAAAAAGTAGGAAAATTTAGTGTGAAAGCAAATCCTTGCGCACGCGATCGATAGCCGAGATATTAATAATTTTATGATCATCTCCATACAAGTTTTTCCAAAATAAAACAAAAGTGTATCTTCCACTAAGTTCTATGACGTCATATCAAGTGTGTGTCAAGATCAAGGTTATCTTAAGCGATTATAATTAAAAAAAAACGGTGAATTCAAAAAATAATCCTGTCTATGAAACTCAATTTTCTGCCCACAATTAAGTTATGAAATATCACCGTGTAGTGCACTAAAATATTGATTATGAATTGCAATAGTAACACTGAAAAACAGAACAGTTAGTTTTAGGTGTCAAAAAATGCTTTTGTTACACCTAACTCAGTGATAATATTGCAATTCATAATCAATATTTTAGTGCACTACAGAGTAATATTTCACAATTTAATTCAGTAATATTGACTATTTAATGAAAGCAGCGAAATTTTGACAGCAACTTGCGACGTTGGCAACTTTTTTGTTATAAACGTTATCTTAGAAAGCTGTAATTTCCATTTTGTTGTTATTTGTGTTAATATACGCTGGTCAACGCAAGTTAACGAGTGCACACTACTGCACGGTATCTCGGAGTGCGACAGTAAGCCCCTATTCATGGCAAAAAAAAAATTTGCTGCATTATTTCAGCAAAATGTTGCGGGAAACATTTTGC
Organism: Dryobotodes eremita; assembly: GCA_917490735.1. Taxonomy (NCBI): domain Eukaryota; kingdom Metazoa; phylum Arthropoda; class Insecta; order Lepidoptera; family Noctuidae; genus Dryobotodes; species Dryobotodes eremita. The sequence continues at coordinate 3,638,925 of OU823247.1, read as the reverse complement.
TGGCAACATTTATTCATACAGTTTAAGTGTGAAAATGAAAAAGCAGTATGAATAAATTGAAGTTTAGATGTTTAAATAATAATATCATAATATGCAGATAAATTTCCTATCCCGTTTATCTACAACTAGCTTTTGCACGCGGTTTTGCCCGCGTGATTGTTGGAATTTACTTCACGGGAATTTACTACCGGGATAAAAAGTATTCTATGTCCCAACCCAAGTCTACCCGTATGTCTTTCATCCAATTCTGTTCAGCTGTTATGGCATGAAAAGGTAACAGACAGACTATAAACTTCCATCCCTTAAATCGCTTAAAAAGAAGCATACAAAAATTTCAATATTAAATACATGTGAATTTCAAAATCAGCCCTATTTAACCCAATCGTAGGATTATTAAAAAAAAAAACCCTGCAACACGTAATTCTTTATTTCCTACCAAAAGCATACATTTTAATTTTGATATCCCGAACTTGAAATATGCTGGATTTTCTATACAAACTTTCATCTCCTATATCAGCCCCTTAAAGATTATTTTTAAAACAAAAATTAGCATATGTCCTTCCTCAAGATGCCATTTATCTCCTTACCAAATTGTATCAGTGGTTTACGCGTGAAAAGGTAAAATACAGCCAGACAGACAGAGTTACTTTCGAATTTATAATACATATTAGTATGGATTCTACATAGTAGGATATTATTATTTTAAATATCTAAACATTCGTATAGCAGTTGTAACACTGAATCGGATATTATTAGAATGAAGGTTAGACAATGTCATTGTTTCATTTTTATTCTAATAATAACTGTCTAATTTTCTTTCAATCACATGTCGATATTATGAATAATTTAATTTCCTTTGTAGGTACTTGTCGTTAACATTACATATGTTACAATCATAAGTTAGGCCAGGCCCTGCAGTCTCGACATTAGATAGCGACAAAAATCCGTCGCTAAGTCGTATCGTTGTCAAATTCCTTTAATAGATTTTCAACTTTATCTCGAAAGCGTAAGGTTGAAAATCTATTAAAGAAATTTGACATCGATACGACTTAGCGACAGATTTTTGTCGCTATCTAATGTCGAGACTGCAGGGCCTGCATTCATCCTGCGCTGATGTCGGTCGCGTACGTCGGTCGCGCGTACGAATATACATTCGTTTTCAATATAGCACCACACTGCGACGCTGACGTCAGCGGCGCGTACGTTGCTACGACTGTACGCGACAGACCGTACGCGATCGACATCAGCGTAGGAGGAATTCAGGCCTTACAAAAGGTTACGCTAGACGTCAAACTATTTAGATTTAAAAAAAGATACTAGAGTGCTACAAGGATCTTTTGCCGCCCGAATTTCATTGAAAGGGTGATTTTGTAGGTAAAAAAAGATGGCGGCGTTAGTTTCGTTTGTAGCCACGCGCCAAAAGATCCGTGTACAGTTGTAGATACTTCAATATTTCAGCATGGACAATTTACATTTTTAACGATATTTTAAAACTTAAATATCAATATTATGTTCATTGTCGTGACTACGATTATTTTCTTGTATCATTTTACTTGTGGCCACGAGATATACGCTCTAGTGATACGCGTCTTGCGACAGCGACTGCGGAGAAAACAAATTAGAGAAGTTGTTTAGAGCATGCCATGAGGCACAGCGACTTGCGGAGCGACGGACGGAAACAGACGACGCGTGCGCGGGTCGCTTAACGCAAGTCGTGTTGCACGCAAGTCACATCGCTCGCGGCAGGGAACGGGAACTGTAGCTCACTAGCAGCATTTATTCATTCGTCGATCGTAGTCATGCAAGACGTATATCCTGTTACCGATGGTAATGAGCTTCGGTGGTGCTTGCAGATGAGGAATCATCAGCTTTATGCCACTGCCTGTGGTTGAATCAGGTAGAGGATAAGGAAGATCGATATTGATTGTTTCATATCGCCGCTTTAGTTTCTCGCGTGGTGGCTCCGCCTGAATAGAACGGACTGTAGTTGTAGTTTTGACTCCTGAAAAATTATAAAAAAAAGAAGAATAAATAACATTTATTTGTCAAAAGAAAAATAAAAAGTGAAATGATGAACACATCATGAACTATCCTTAAAGTTAGGTAGTGATTAATATCAGTGGACATACAGTTCGCGCAAAACTTTATGAGCCTTCTGAATATAGGCCCAAGAACGAAACCGCGCATGGTACAGTTGAGTGAGAGTGAGAGAGTTCTCTCGGAAACCTATATTATGCATACTGCCTAGCCACTCGCTGCAACTTCCGAGAGGTCATAAAGTTTTACACGAACTGTACATATCAACTGTACATATCATCTTTGACATAATCTTCACATTATTTGACATTATATACCTCTAATTCTTATTTCAACTCTTTACTTATGGCTTTTGTAAACAGGATTTTAATTCAGATTTGTTACAGTTGTAATGGCAATCATGTCATTTGTTTTAAATAGGCTTTTATTTTATATAGATTCTTGTATTTTTTGTGAATGTGAGAACGTTGTAGGCCTAACTTGTAGACTGTAGATTAGTAGACCTTTTTATATTGTTTATTTGTTATTTTTATATTTCGTTGAGTGCCTGTTACTTGTTGTCAGGCCTACACTGTCCTTCCATTATCAACACTGTAATTTGAAACATTGTAAAAGCCCCTTATTTTTAAAAGAGTAACCGTGGAGTTTCTTGCCGGCTCTTCTCCATAGGAAACAACCAATTGGAACCGTGCACCTAGCTTCTGGCGTTTCATAAGTGCCCATGTTGGTTTATGCGAAATAAAATATTTTGATTTTGATTTTGAACGTTTCTAGTAAGGGGTTTAGCCTAAATATCATATGTTATATAATGTATCACTAACATTGCAAAACTAAAATGCGATTTCATCTTTTTAGTGTCCATCAAAATCATAGGGTGTATGAACTGACAATTATCAGTTCGTACATCCTATAATTAAAATAACTATAATTATGACTTTTTATTACTTATGATTAGGTATAGTTTCACGGTTGAACTTAATCAATATTTCAATAAGTTAACTCATTATTGCCAGATGGCTAGCTTTAAGAATCTACAGGAAGCTACAGGATACGAATGCGCGATTATGAGATCTACTATAGAGCTGTTACTACGATGGAACTACTTGCCTATTTTGTATTACCATGATTACAAAATGATGGATTAACAACTCTATGCAATTCCAATAAACTTTTGAATGGTTGATGACGATTTGCGACCGGTGTAAGTAACTAGACAGAGAACAAACTTCATACAAACGCTCAATCATAGGTACATTACTACAAAACGTCGCAGTACAACACTTTAGTAGCTTTGCCTATGTGGGGGGTTGTTACTCTGTAGCGCAACGCTCGTGCTAATTCCGAATCACAAAGATTACCGAAGCGCATGCATTTTCTGGTTTAACTGTACATATCGCTCATTGGCAACAAGGGTGACATAACTAAAAAATCTGCAATTTTGAGTTAAGTATACAGGTGAACGCAGCAAATTGTATTCTTTTTGCTACACAAACGACGTTATGCTAAAGCCTAAAAACGAGGGAGCTAGAAAGATGTGAGTTTATGATTCGTCGCACTCTTTTCACTACTTTTGAATTTTAAAATCATCATATCTAAAAATTGCTGTTTTTGAAGTATGTCTAGCTTCTCGCAAATTAACGATATCATACATACATAATTAGAATCACGATTATGTTATACTTACTGTCAGAAGTGTTTGTTGCGCTACCAATTACATAAAAATCAAATAAAATAAAAAAAATACTTTTGAAGAAAATTGGTTTTCCTTTAAATAGGTACCTTTTATATATATTTTTATTCAGACATGTGTTTTTAATGAAGCTATAATTATTATTTATATGTAATTGCGGCTCAATGTTTGGAATCGCAATTGTGTTATACTTACTGATAGTTGTGTGCTTCCTTTTATAAAAATAAATACTTTAGAGGAAAATTGGTTTCCTTAATTTATTTTTATACGGGTGTAAATAAAGCAAATTATAAAAAAAAAAAAACAAAAAACCCGACTGCAAAAACACATACATAACTGAAAAGTGAAATACAAGCATTATTTATAATCTACTTTTTTCGTCTCCTCCTGCGGCGATTAGGGGCGTGAGGGCGCAAAGATTGCCTCACCCTCACGCGCTCCGCCTCCTCTTTCGGGAGCAAAGCAGAAGGAGGTGACGTCTTCCCATGTCCTCTCGCTCCATACTATGGCCTGGACCAATGCCGGACGCGAGAGATCGCCGCCGCCGATCGCCCCCGCGAGGACACGGCGGTGCTCCGCCCAAGCCGGGCAGACCTCCACCGTATGTTCCACCGTGTCCTCCGCGCGATCCACACAGTGGTAACACCTGGACCTCCTCCCGCCTTATACGAAACAGGAACTTCCCGAAACAACCATGTCCGGTGAGGACCTGCGTCAGGCGTAAGGTGAGGAAGCCGTGGCGCCTCTCAAGCCACTCCTCAAAGAGCCAAAATGAACATTGAATAATCTACTGAATTTTGTTTTGTATAAGTTTATCGCAGGCGGGGACAAACAAAATTACACCATATTTCAGGTTATTGGTTTATTTATTTATTTATTTATTTAACCATTTATGTACACACATATATAAACAGACAAGAAGAAAGGAACAGAAAAATAAACCCTGCCTGCAATAAACTTACACAAAACTAAGTTCAATAGTTAAAAATGCTTGTATTTGTCTTTTCAGGTAGGTGTATGAGTTTTGCAGTTGGCTTTTTGCTTTTTTTATTTATAATTTGCTTTATTTCAAGCCTTTTAGTTTTATTAATTTAGCATTTGTCATTCCAAATTATATTTAGATATGTATGTTGTATATATTTTTGTATGCCATATATACAGCCCTTTATTTTGATACCCAAATCGATAAAAAAAAATTGAAGACATAATTTGGCGCCAAAAATCGGCAATTTTTTTATTTTTATTTTTGATATACCCAGTTTCGCTCTCACAATTAAGACGAATCTAATAACACCCCTTAAACTAAAATCTATAAAGTCGTTTAGGCTACAAAGCATGCCAAAGAACTATATATACATACATACATACTCTCGAAAAACATAAACCTCCTTCTGGCGCAGTCGAGTAAAAAAGAGTGATCTCACTTATCTGTTATTTAGGAATACGTACGGTCACTAAAAGTGATAAGTAACCAGGGTCGTCGGGTATAGTTGAAGTTTAGTAAGACACCGATGGATGTTTCCGAATAAAATTTAATTTAATTAATAGAAAACAAACAGTTAATTTATTAAATTAAATTTCATTCGAAAACATCCATCAGTTTGTTACTAAACTTCAACTATATCCGACGACCCTGGGTACTTAACTCTTTTGGTGACTGTACATTATTTATTATTGATTTTGAAAGATAATTTTCAACCCCATGCTTACTAATTGTGTTATATTTACCGACATTTGTGGTGCTACCTGTGACATTAATAAAAACAAAATAAATACAGATCTAAATAAAACTAGTTTTGCGTAAAATTAATTCTTCGTTGATTTCTTAAAAGAACATTTGTGAACTCATTCGTGGTTATAATTATGGTTAGTTTTATTGCATGTTTTTGTGCAAGTTAAAAGCCATATTGGTGGCAGGGATGGGTTTTAGTCAGTAAGAGTCTGACACGCCCTTCCGCTCCGCCCAGAGTGGGAGAGGTCATTTGATGATTTCCCAACCAAAAAAAAAACAAAAAAAATATATGTAAAGGGACATACGCACAAACGCACAGCCTGTTACCATGGACTCAGTACATGACTCTGAATTTGCATTTTGACCGCGTCAGTATATAAGTTTTCTATGAAACAGCTGTTTTTTTTTGATAATTGACGAACTATTTCTACACTAGGGGGTCTAGAATCATGTGCTGAATTCATGGTTACAGTTTGCGCGTTGAAGTCGTGCCACCCTGGGGCATTTGCGTCTTATGTTCAGAACCAATTTTATGTCAAAGATTACATTAAGAGGGCCCTTCCCCGTCCGTCTATCGTCAACGTGAGCATGATTGAAAAGCTTGTTGTTTCATCCAACGCAATGTTTGAAAAAGAAGCAAGAGTGAGAACGCGATAACATCGAACGAAAATTGGCGCGCAAAGATTTCACAAAACTTGTTCCAGGAAATACGTGTTTTTGAAAAAGCCTTTCAAGTTTTTGGAAAAAATGTTCGTCATTTAGAATCTCCATTACATGTGCAAGGTTCTATGAAGATGTTTTCTTTACTTTTACAACTTATGAGTACATTATGAACGGCCAAAGTTCAGGTAAAATTTGTGCACAAAAGGAGATTTTTGTAGGCTTATACTGAATTTGTTTCTCCAAATTTTGATTTTTTACTTCCATAGAAACCTAGATAAAGTGCAAAAGATACCTATTAGTTCAAAATTTTTAATGAAAGATGTGTTACAACGCCATAATCACGTACGAGCGTTTGTATGAAAAATATGACGAGTTGGCCGCTCTTAATATAGGTATTTACTGATAGTTGTGGAGCTACCTATTACATAAATAAAACCAAAATAAATACTTTTGAAGATAATTGGTTTTCCTTTAAGTACTTACATATTTTTATACGTATCTAAAAAGGAGTAATTTCACTTATCTATTATGGTAGGAAAGTTATTTTACGATATTTTTTATTAATATTTTCAATCTCATGCTTATTAGCGAGATTAATTTTTGTTACTTTGGACAGTCAATGACTACAGTAGAGATTTAAAACAAAAAAAAAATACGTATTAAAAATTAGCCAAGTGTGAGTCGGACTCGCGCACTTTGACGTTTCTTTCGTACCGAAAAAGCTATCCAAGTAGTACTATTACTAAAGTTGTAATTTCTTTTTCATTATTTGCTTTGCTACACGTCAATAAAAAAGCCAAAATATTGGAGGGAATATACAAAAAATAATTAAGAAGTAGGTTAAAAAGCCGTCTGTTAGACAAAGCCTATTACAGCACTAACGAATTTCTGACTGATAAATTATTCTGACTTGTGTGAAATATCTAGATTTTGTTCCTATGTACTTTGACATTTTATTGTACATTTTCTATAATGAGTTGATGACATTATGATGTAGTATATTTTAATTTTTAAGTTCCAATTTGTAATGTTAACTGCTTTGAATAATGGATAAAGGACAATGGGCAACAATGTATGGAACTTGGTCCAAGAGCCTCCACTGACGAGACTTGGGGGAAACGAAAGTGCTTATATGTCTTATGATTCTGGCAAAAGTCTATTAGATTCTGTCCCGGGGTTCTATTGTTATGATCAAAAATGTTTGGCACTTGGTCCAAGGGCCTCCACTGACGAAACTTGGGGAAATAAACGTGCTTATATGTCTTATGATTCTTGCATAAGTCTATTAGATACCGTCCCGGGGTTCTCTTGTTATGCTCAAAAATGTTTGGAACTTGGTCTAAGAGCCTCCACTGACGAGACTTGAAGGAAATAAACGTGCTTATATGTCTTATGATTCTGGCAAAAGTCTATTAGATACTGTCCCGGGGTTCTATTGTTATGGTCAAAAAGTTTTGGAACTTGGTCCAAGAGCCTCCACTGACGAGGCTTGGGAGAATTGAACGTGCTTATATATCTTATGATTCTGGCAAAAGTCTATTAGATACTGTCCCGGGGTTCTATTGTTATGATCAACAATGTTTGGCACTTGGTACAAGAGCTTCCACTGATGAGACTTGGGGGAAATGAAAGTGCTTATATGTGTTATGATTCTGTCCTGGGGTTATATTGTTATGGTCATGTTTGCCCCGACTATAAGTATCTGATTTTACGTTTAACGTAAATATCTTCTTCCTCCCTCCACCCTCGCCTGTTGTAATTAAGCATAGCGATGCAATGAGCAGACTAAGGATTATAATAAGCTCAACGTCGGTAGTTGCTGGATTAATAAAACAAGATAGTGGAGGAACAAATAACATGTATTAATCTATTATTATAAAATCTAAAATCTGGCCGATTGAGCAGCATCTCTCTTTCAATTTGGTTCCAGACAAGATGGAGTGTGACATATTCGTAAGTCAATGCTTCACCAGCAGATTTCATTAATCGCTCAAGTTTCCTACGACTCACGTGGAAAATCAATGCTAACCTCTCATTCGATTCTCCGGTCGTTAGATTTACAACCATTATAGCAAGAGCAGTTTTGACGTCACCGCAATCACTGAGTGACGGAGTCTCATTTAAGATTACAGAAATATATTGTTTTGTTCGATCGGTCTAATAATATAACTCGTTATCATCCATTTCTTCGAGATTTTAAAAATCATGTCTTTTTCTACTTTCTGCAACTTGTTTCACCATGTTAATAATGTCAGTTATTTGTTCACTATAAAAACTGAGACTAAGATTTGGTGCATCTAATAAACCTTCCCAAACATTTGATTCTAAATGAAACTGACACACTCTTGCTGCTTCGTGACCTAATAGTTTTTATTTATCAGCAATCGTTTCTTTGTAGCGTCTGAAAAACGACGGCGAGTTCTATGGCGGCAACCAAAAAACATACAAGCATTCGACATATTAGTTAGCCGAGAATACGTAGGTAGCTCTATCACTTGATTTGCTTCCAGATGTGGATCATTTTGGTCATTAAAAACAAGTGGCGGATCCGCAACGTTTTCATCATTTGGTGGTTGTTCTATGTCACGTTGTTGACGAATGCCTCCTAAAACTGCTGCCCAGAAAGGTCTACAAATGTAGTCAACCTTGTTAAATAATATCTGAAACAAAAAAAGTCACTAGAGTCTGTTCGGAAAGAGACCCTTCGTGGCCAAAATGTAAACTAACGAAGTAACTATAAATAAGAGATGACGTAGATGCGCTATTGCATTGCTTGCTAAACAAAAAAAGGTAATTAAGTAAGTTGCGCCCTCAAATTCCCAGGACGGCTCTCTTTGCGAAGCGACTCAAATATTTTAAGGTAAAGCTATGTATAATACACACCAACGTTAAACTATGTATTTATTAATGGTGATCCTGTATAATAAAATAACTAGCCCTCGCTCACATTCATTTAGTCTGATTTTCTTTTTTATTAACAAAAATAATAAAAATAATGATTATTCTCCATACCTGATATGGTTGCAGATTTTCTGTGATAATCACAGCAGCTTCTGGATTTTCATCGAAAAGCGTTTGGGTAATGGTCATTCGTCTTTTACGTAACACAGAAACGTTGCATAGTCGACAAAGGACTCCCATTGAAGGTCGAAACATATTGATAATTCACTCACTATGTCCAATCCCAAGGAAAAAGAGGAAGTGTCCGTTAACAAGCATAAGTCGGTTCGGCTATAACCGAACCGACTACCGACTTATGCGACTTATGCTATAACTAAACCGAATGGACTTCCATTCAAAGGAAAAAGGTCGGTATTTAAAAAATCTAAGATACACAAACAGCAAATAAAGTGAGAGTTAGCTTAAGACTGCGCGCGCGCTGGCTGGCGGGGATGGAAAACCACCTCGTCTCCCCCCCACGATCATATCGGCTCTAGTACCTAGAACGGTGTCCGACATGACAGGCGAGTACGCGGGGGCTTAGAAGAAGAGAAAGGGGCATCGCATTTCAGAGAGATGCAGAGTTTAAGTGACCGTGTCAAAATAAACACTATGTTACACGTAAAATCATATTAATAATAGTCAGGACAAACATGATCATAACAATAGAACCCCGGGACAGAATTTAATAAACTTTTGCCAAAATCTTAAGATATATAAGCACTTCCATTTCCCCCAGGTCTCATCAGTGGAGGCTCTTGGACCACTTTCGCCCATTCTCCTTTATAATTATTTGTTGTTTACCTATTTATATTTGTATACCGTTGAGGCAAAACATGACTGTGATTTAATTTAATGTAACATCTTGCATGTCATATTATTGTGTTTATACTCATGTTTTGGACAAATAAATTATTGTATCTTATCTTATCAATCTGCCTAGCCTTTCCCAACTATGTAGATGTCGGCTTCCAGTCTAACCGGATCTAACTGAATGCTAGTAGTTTACACGGAACTACAGCCTAGAAGCCATAACACATAGTCTGTGAAATTTGAAATAAGTACTTATTACGGTTTGAATGACACACATCATTGTGACAGACAGACAGACGGCGTAGATTTAGTAATAAAAAACACGTGAGGCACTCGGGGACTGCCGCGGTAAAGCTATTGCATAGCATTTTTTATCAACTTATGCAATTATAATTGTTTATTCATTTTTTTTATTTAAACAGGTTTTTTTTTTATATTGATTCAAGTACAGTCGTACCATATACATACACGTTAAGCGAACGCTCGGCCGAGATACATGGTAGGCGGAGTGGGGGGTGTTAGGTTTTATTTTCGTTACGGAATTTCTTGATTTGGTCGCAGCGCTCAAAGGCCGCGATAAAAGCTATGCAATAGCTTAAAACATTTGGGGTACCAAACCTTAAAAAAATATAGTTTTGGAAAATACTCACTTTCTCCACTGCCAAGCCGTTTTATTTTGACTGGTTCTTTAATGGCATCCTGCATAGAGCCCCAAGCTGTACTGAAGGCTTTCTGAAAAGATTCATACTGCCAGATTATCTACCAGGTTGTGAGCAATCAAAAATACACTTAATTCAATTAAATGGTTCGTTCTGTGTGTTGGTTCGTTTTAACAAAACTAGGCCAAACTTCAAAATTAATGGGTGAGAACTTACCATTCCGCCAATATGTACGTTGTTTTTGTGTGATATTCGCTTTTTAAAGTTCTGGTCACACTGATCCGAATCCCGCGCGGTATGCGGGACGTGACTACGCGAGGAGATGATTTTTATGATTAGGAAATCACGAGACACCTCCATTCAAGTTAATTGACACAATCGTTGCGAGCGAATTTCGTCACGCATCCTGCGCGGGCTTCGCTTCAGTTCAGCCAGAGTTTAAAAATACCAATATTGTTATAAAGTCGTGATTTAATTTTACCACTACAAATAATGTGAGCCTGCGTGCCGCTATGCCGAACACACCGGTGTACATCTCCCGCCTGCACTACACCACTACAGCGGAGGACATCGTGGAGAACGTGCGCCAGAAGACGAGGTACATGCCGAGGGTACAGTTACTGGAGTCGCGCCACAACGTCAACTTTAAGGCGTTCATGGTGCGCGTACCAAATTGCTATCTGCCCCTCGTCATGGAAAAAGACTTTTGGCTGCAGGACGTGGTGTTCCGTCGCTTCCCCGGACAAGTTCCACAGTGCAGCGTATAGTCAAGCTGGTGCAAAGTGAAGTTCTACTAACAAGCCTTATTTATTAACACACGTTTTGTTTATATTAAAATATGTATGTTTAGGTAAAGGTATTTATCTATGAGTTGCCTGAAAATAAATGAATTTATTATTTATTTTATTAATATACCAGAAGATTTATTTATTTATTTATTGACTACTTCATGCACAGAAATGTACAGAAGCGGACTTAATGGTATTATTGCCATGTTATATAGTAAACTATCTACTACGCTTTTATTTTAGGCTAAAATAACCCATATGCCTTGTTGTAGCTAGGGTTTAGTACATGCAAAACTACAGCAAAACTAGCTACTCATTCCATACAGATTATTGGCAAATTACTAAATAACAACAAAAGAGACAAAGGCATACTTTCCGTACAAACCAAGCGTGTCATCGTCTACCCACACTTTGACTTAAAAGGGCGCATAGAAACTGACTACTCTGAAGGCGGTCCATGACTGAGGCCATGCGTTAAACGTTCCTTCCGCACCACAATTTTAAGTTCTGTCGTCTCTACACACTTCAGCGTGGAGATTCCATGCTCAGTGATGACCACCACAGAAAAGAAAGACAAAATAATAGATTGTTGAAATATGTCTACAGCGCGATGTCAAAAATGAAGAAAAGAAGTGTCACTTTGTATAGAAAGAAATAATGTCTATTCTACGTAGAGTAGTTTTAATAGAAGTGGACATGCTAGCCGTGCTTGACAGCTAACAATGTAACATATTATTATTTGTATAATTTTAAACCTTTTCAGGGCGATTATTGATCGACTCGCATGCGTTACAACACGCCCGCAATGCACCTTTTTATAAAATATTTTTTATTAGGTAGGTATACTGCCAGCTAGGTGAACGCGGAACACAGGGCCTAGACAAAGTGACATTCTATCAGCATTAATGATGATGGAAATGTTAAAAATTTATTGGATTGACGTAAGCTACCGCAAAGCTTACGTCAATTCTGTTGAAAGTCGTGGGAGAAATATGAAACGCTTTGAAAGCGATTGCCACTGGTCTAGGCCCTCAGATGGATTTGCGCATGGCCCGCAGAGAGAAATGTCAAATAAATAAACTCAGCCCATCGTAGTTCACTGTTGGACATAGGCATCTCCCGGGCTGCGCAACAACACTCTGTCCTCAGCGTTCCGCATCCAGTCTGTCCCAGACACCTTTTTAAGGCCGCCGGTTCATCTAGCTGGGGGGCGACCCTCACTACGCTCACCGACACGCGGTCTCCACTCCAGGTCTCCTCTGCTCCGCCGGCCATCGGTCCTTCGACAAACCTGGCCCGGCCACTGCCATTTCAGCTTGCTTATTCAGTATTGGTTCATTATAAAATAATATTCGCCATACCATATTCAACATATACATTCGCTGCCATTTTTTCAACCAATGAGTCCGGTAAGAGGTGCGGATTCTTTCGTTTTCAAAATGGTAAAAATATGTAAAATAAATTCGTAGTAAAGTGATATGGCAGTAGCCTTATCACTTGATTTACGTGAAAATTATAAGGACAAGAACAAGACGTATGTTTTTACCAATAAATCCTTAAATGTTTATAATTACAATATTAATTATGATAAAAACGAAAATTAAATAAATTCTCGATTTCCAGAATTTATACTGTTTTCTAATAAAAATTATAAATACTAAGATAATTGGCGTAGATGGCGCTGGCGGGGCGAACTTGACGCTTGTAGGAGGGATTGGTCTATATTGGCTCAGGATCGGGTTGAGTGGAAAAAGAAAACAGAAGCATTTGTGCTGCACTGGGACACAAGCTGATTATTACTACTGTCTAATGAAAACCGTTCGCCATATTTGATCTACCGTTAAATATAATTATTTAATTAGTGGCAGTTTAGTAGCATGCAACCCAATCATACCTACTATTAGTCTACAGACCTAATTACACACCTACCTAAGTATAGATACTTTTTAATACTAATAAATAATACCATTAATTCCAGTGAATTTCTTTCTTTTTTTTTATTGATATATCTAATTTTGGATACATTAACTTTATTAAATATTTTTTAGGATTATTTTATTTCCATATATTTTGAATAGACCAAGTAAATGTAAATAACCCAATGTAGTACTAAAAATACTTATAAAATATATTAAGTGGTATAAGGGCAGCAGAATAATTATGAAGATGAATAGAAAAAATACTCGATCTAAAAACAGTTCTAAGATTTGGTAGAATTTGTCGTATAGATCCCATCACGAAAAATGAACGCTGGCTTGTACCTGCGCACTGAGCGATTAATTTAATTCCAACCTATTCTAAAGTACTAAGTTGCTAGGAAACTACTTATTATGATTCTACAATAAAACAAATTACATTTTTATTACTGAAAAATGCGTGCACTGACTGGACAGGTCCACTCAATCTGTGTTTTTTCCTCAAAAGACCATTTCTGACACAAATCTACATGTTCTTCACATGATCTGACAAACATTATGTCTGGACTTTAAAAGAGACTGTGACCTCTGAGTTTGTATCGGCCTTTCTTCTCAGAGTAGTCAGATAGGAAACGCCGACCTCATCTAGTTTTTAAAATATGATTGACGTGTAAAAGTGTTTGTACAAACTTATTTACAGAAATAAAATCATTTATCATTATAAAACAATAGCCTATATTATAGTAATAGTATATAATATAATAACTTATCCCCTTCAGATTACTAAGCGTTATTTTTAAGTGACAGGATCTGTACCTACAACCCAACTAATGAATAATACAAAAAATCACTTACCGCAATTTCCGTGGGTAAGTTATTCATAAAATCCGCGAATGTACCTTCACTCTGATCCATAACACACACTACCACCAAAGCTATTGCGAGCAAAGACCTCATTTCACTGTGTAGTACCCATAGACACCATTCAGGTCGACGACTCAGTGAACAATGGTATTTAATAGCGAGGCCTTGCACGTTGAAATAATATTAGAAACTGTGCTATAAGTGTTGGAACTATAAACATTATTGATGCGTCGTTCAAGATGAAGGTATTTATTTTGATACTAGCTTTTGCCCGCGGCTTCGCTTGCGTTAATTTAGACTTTGACTATCAATTCGGGGTATAATTCAATCTTGATTCGAAAGACAGGTGGATCTATTATCATAAGAACGTTATTCTTGTTTTCCTCGGGAACAGTACTTTTTTGCAGGATGAAAGTTGCTCTATGTCCGTTTCTGTACACCTGACAAC